>BTPG01000005.1:211510787-211553287 GCA_036245525.1 Semisulcospira habei
TACGATTACGCTCACACTACGTTTATTAACTTCCCTAAACTAAGGCTATGTACAGAATTCGGCGATCTACATTTATTAACAGAAAAACGACTTGGCGAAAAAATAAAACAACATGTCACATCCGTTACGTGACAGGGTGGTTGAGACTCACCCTCCCACACCTATAATAGGGTGGTTGAGACCCACACCTGATAAAGGGTGGGTGAAACAAGAAACAACCAAGCAAGCAAGGCACAAGACTCCAAATCAACAGGAAAACCACAAGCAAGAAGGAACTCTTCGACTATTCTCCCACACCTATAATAGGGTGGTTGAGACCCGCCCTCCCACACCTATAATAGGGTGGTTGAGACCCACTCCCACACCTATAATAGGGTGGTTGAGACCGACTCCCACACCTATAATAGGGTGGTTGAGACCCACTCCCCACACGCATTTAAGGGCAGTCGGAACCCCCATCTCTCACCACACCGAATTGAGAAACTTGTCCCCAAACACATTTTTCAGCTTGGGCGAGTAAAGGGTTTTAAAAGCTAACCAACTTTCACTACCCGGCTAAGGACCATTGGATTGAGCACTCATGGCGAGGCATTTTAACAGGAGGCACAAGAAAGCGAAGGCGCAACGACACAAATACAGACAAAACGGTGGTCACACCAACACAGCAACTCTCAAGGAGAAGACAAAGGAAGCAAGACTAAAATTTATTCGGAACTTCTCCAAACACAAACTCACGGACCCGGAAATTCGAGCGCTGGGAAAAGGACTGAAATTTATTCCAGTCCCAAACAACAAACGAGCCAAGAACGAAATCATATCAGCATTTGACGAACTCACCCGTAAAATACGCTGCAAATACCATTTTCAGAATCAGGACAAATCTGAGCGGATTCCACACCCACTACAGTTTAGCTCAGGGTACACCCCACAAAGGGCAAACGGTCCAATTGAACAATACATCAGCAACACAAAGGAAGAATTAACGCACGTCAGCATGTCAAGCACACGAAGCAATTTCACGAGAGAGGAACGTGAAGCACTCAAGGCACTCAAAAATAATACGGACATCGTTTTAAAAAAAGCCGACAAAAACAGCACAATCGTACTCCTCAACAGAGACGATTACATCAGGGAGGGTTTGAGACAACTGGAGGACGGAATACACTACGAGAAAACAGATGCGGCAAACACAGAGGCCATCATAGCCGAAATCCTCAACACATCTGAGACACTATACAGAACTAAGAAGATAGACAAACAAACCTACAAGTTCCTACGACAAACGGAAACCTACAAAAACACAGCCTCCTTCTACCTACTTCCCAAAATCCACAAACACCCAACAGAGGTGTTGGATGACATGGAGAAAAATGGAATGCAAGGGAGAATTATAGCGGGTCGCCCAATCGTGGCACAGTCAGCAAGCCCGACTATAGCTATAGCGAAATTTGTGGATCTCCACCTACTACCGTTCGTACAAAAACAACCTACATACATCAAAGACACACCGGCGTTCATTAATAAAATTGAACAAACAATGATCCCCCGAGAAACTAAGCTAGTATGCTATGACGTCACATCGATGTACAGTAACATGGAATTCCACGAATTGCTGGAGGCAGTGAACCAAACAGTCCCGGACATAGTTGAAACACCACCTATGCCACCGATTGAAAAACACCACCTCCTCAGATTCCTGGAGATTATCCTCACGAACAACGTCTTCACCTTCAATGGACAGCTCTACCGACAAATTATCGGCGCCCCGATGGGCTCTAAAGTTTCACCGGAAGCCTGCGACATCAATATGGGCATAATACTGAACAATATCATCAACCTTTTTGAGGAGAGAGAGAAAATCATTTGGAACGGAAGATACAGAGATGACGGCTTCCAAATGTGGAATGCGGACAATGACACCATCAACAGGTTTTTTAACCTCGCCAACTCCTATCACCCACTCCTGAAATTCACATACACAATCGAAGACCATACAGCTACCTTCCTGGACACTCAAGTTTACAAGGGAGAGCGTTTTGAGCGTGAAGGAATACTGGACATCAAAACATACAGAAAACCGACAGAAACTTATCAATACCTACAAAGGGATTCAGCTCACCCTCAACACGTCTTCAAAGCTCTGATTCGGGGGGAAACAACAAGATATATGAGGACTAACAGCAACAGAACAGACCTACACGAACAGATCCATCTGTTCCACGACAAAATGACGGACCGGGGATACAAACAGACGGAACTCACGCAAGAAACGGACACAGTACTCGCGAAAGACAGAAAACAACTCCTAGCGGAAAGACCGAAGAAAGCAGGAAAAACACCTCTGGTCATGGTCACCCCATACTACCCCAGTATCAAGCACCTACAAAGGAAAATTCAAACACACTGGCACCACATGACGAGAGACCCAGAGTGTAAAACACTCTCCCCCAATCCACCGCTGATCGCCTATAAGCGACATAAAAACATAAAGGACTTGATTATATCAGCGAAACTCAACACAAAGAGAGACACAGCCGTGTCAGCCACGGACATAAACAAAACACTAGAAGACGACGCCGCAAACAACAACTAACCACCACGGCAACAACGGCCCTCCAAGCAAGGATTAGAAACCATCGACCCGAAACAGAGCACCCCATCCACCATCCAAAGACAAAGCTCATCACGTTTAATCCCCCTTCACACTCTCGCTCTCAGCTCAACGACAGGGAAACCAACCACACACACAGCATGAAGCTCAAACCCCGTAGGGGACTCTCAGCCACCCACCCCAACTAGGGTAAGAAAAGGATGTAAGAAGCATACAGTACTCCACGTAATCCAGTTTGCCCCATGGACCCAACGAGAATCAGACCCGCTGCCACGAAGAAAGCAAGCAACATTACGCCTAATTCCCCACAGACAGCCCGGAGCAACGATACAAGCTTATCTCCTCTCCCCGCGTCAGCCCTAAAGACAACGAGACGGAGGAAAAGAAAGCGGTTTAACCCACGACCATACTCCAACGGGACGATCAAGCAGGATTAACAAGGATCTACCACCGCGTCAAAGAAAAAACGGCCACATTTTACAACCAACAACTGCCCGTCACCCTAAACTCATCGGACCAGGAAAACTACGTAACCCTTAAGCACAGCCCACTACACTGCCCAATCCGCGATTCCTCTTCTACACACCCCACCAGACTTCAAGAGACGGAATCCCACAAACGGATAAGGAGAAACACGTAGGTTAACTCCAACATCACGACACTAACAACGCACCCACCAACTTAAACGACAACCCTCTACGACATCAACAACGCACCCACCCACTTAAACGACAGCCCTCTACAACAATAGGCCGGTTCCCTGACGAGTATATCGGAGCCTGTAGTCACAGACTACGAATACCGATCGAAACGCCTCCCGAGTGCTTCACATAACACAACGCATGCGACAGCAGCGACCACCAACAACTCGGAGAATAAACAGGCGTCGGGACCAGAGTGACAGGATGCATACCTGGGTGGGACCGGTCTTGCTTTCTTACCACTCGGCACGGGCTTGCAGGCTGGGAAGAGACTACAAGTGGACTTACATCAATGATCAGTGGCATAACAGGAAACGTTCAAATGAAATGTCATGAATCTTTCTGTATGTTGCTTCAGTAACAAAACCCAGTCCACATGGAATGCATGTCCAAGTTTTTTGTTTGTTTTTTATGTTCATAATAATTGCCGGAGGGAATGACAGTAGTGGGTTCGTGGCGCCACGTGTGAGTCCTTTCAATGTGCAAGTAGTATACATTTCCTGAGTCTCTGCAACTGCAAGGTACCTTGAGCATCTGTGTCTCTTGCTGACAATGGCTCTAGGCGCTAACCAACCCATTAACCTCTTCCCTGGCAGTCATCACGGATTTCGTGTCTAAACCCAGCGCACGCTGAACGACATTTGCGTGAAGAAAGAAATGTGACTATCTATCTATCTAGATCCATATCCCGTATTCTTGCCGACCGTTGGGGCACCACTGCTGACTTGACAACCAGCTACCCTCCATTCCTCTCTGTTCTCTGCCATTCATAGCGTATCGCCCAGCTTCAGTCCTGTCCACTCTGACATTTAAATTGGGAAGTTGAGGCAGTAAGAGGCCCCGTGTTTTTAAAAATAATTTTTGCCTTGTTTGAAAATTTGCAGTTGGGCTGAATGTTGGAATTTGCTGGAAATTTGTGGTTAGCTGAGATTAGACATGTTTGGTGCTTTGATTCATACCATCCTGAGCTTATCCAGTGGACATTTGTGGGCCTATGTTGAGTTGCCTTTGACGTAGTGATATGAGGGGCACGCCGATTTCAGCTGTGCTTGGGTGTGGGGTTGGTAAGGAACCAGTTTCATAGCCAAGAAATGAGACGGGTCATGTGCTGTGTGTTTGTTTTTTTGTGGGTTTTTTTTTTTTTTTTTTTTTTTTTTTTTTTTTGTGCATGGCAAATGTACAGCTGGTGGGCGGTAGTGTTCAAAATTGAAAAATTAGGGGATGACTAAGGCAAAGAGACTGGACAGTACGGAAACGGCACTGCGGTCCGTGGCCTGAGATATTGTCCTCCCATCTTTTCCTCTGTCTTCCTCTCATTCGTCCTCCTTGCCGCACAGTGCCTTGCAGGATTCAGTTTTGGCAAGCCCTGCTGAACGCGTGACATGCCAATACCACTTCAGTTTGCGTTTATTCACAATGGTTAGTAGGTCTTCATAGGGCCCGATGGCTTGCCTGATTCTGCTTCCCACTTCCTCGTTCGTGATCTCTGTGAAATGTGACTGAACAGGCTTTAAACAACAACACAGGACTAACAAGAGACATAAATCCTCATGAGCCCCTGCGACAGCGGGGGCACATGGAAGTGGAAGTCTTGGGCTTTGCTAGAAAGAGGAACAAAGACTGGTTTGACGAAAACGACGTAGAGATCCAGGAACTTCTAGCAAAAAAAAAAAGAGCCGCCCACCAGGCCCACCTAGCCCAGCCTTCCTGCCCTGAGAAGAAGTCTGCCTTCCGCCTCATCTGCAGCAGTCTCCAGCTCAAGCTTAGAGAGCTCCAGAACGAGTGGTGGTCCAGACTCGCACAGAGGACCCAGCTCTGCGCTGACAACGGTGACTACAGGGGCTTCTACGAAGCACTGAAAGCAGTGTATGGCCCTAGGCACCTGGTACAAAGTCCCCTGCGAAGCGCTGATGGACAGGCACTCCTCACGGATAATACCTCCATCTTGAACCGCTGGTCGGAATACTTTTAGGACCTCTTCGGCGCTGAACGCACTGTTCAAGAAACAGTCATCCTCCAAATCCCACACCTTCCACTAAAGGTTGAATTGGACAAACCGCCCACCGCCGAAGAGACCCTCACAGCCATCCACCAGCTCAAGAGTGGCAAAGCAGCAGGCATTGACGGAATCCCGCCAGAGATCTGGAAACATGGAGGCCCAGCACTGCACAACAAGCTCCACGACCTCTTTCTCTGCTGCTGGGAAAAAGGAACACTACCAAAGGATCTCCGTGATGCAGTCATCATCACCCTGTACAAGAACAAAGGAGAGAAGTCTGCCTGCTCTAATTATCGTGGAATTACCCTGCTGTCCATTGCCGGGAAAATTCTCGCAATGTTGCTCCTGAATCGGCTGGTACCTGCCATCGCTGAAGACCACCTCCCAGAGGGCCAGTGTGGCTTCAGAGCCAACAGGAGTACCACCGACATGGTCTTTGTGCTGAGACAGCTTCAAGAGAAGTGCCGCTAGCAGAACAAAGGGCTGTACGTAACGTTTGTCGACCTAACAAAAGCGTTTGACACTGTGAGCAGGCAAGGTATGTGGCAGATCCTGGAGCGACTAGGTTGTCCCCCAAAGTTCCTCAACATGATCGTCCAGCTCCACGAGGACCAGCAAGGCCAGGTCAGACTAAACAGTGACCTCTCAGAACCATTCCCCATTCGCAACGGCGTGAAGCAAGGCTGCGTGCTGGCACAGACCCTCTTCACCATCTTCTGCAGCATGATGTTGAAGCAGGCCACAGTGGACCTCGACGATGACGACGCAGTGTACATCAGGTATCGTCTCGATGGCAGCCTGTTCAACCTCAGACGACTGCAGGCCCACACCAAAACCCTAGACCAACTGATTCGTGAGCTGCTCTTCGCTGATGACGCTGCCCTCGTTGCACACACAGAGAGAGCCTTGCAGCGCATTACGTCCTGCTTCGCAGATGCTGCCCAGCTCTTTGGACTTGAGGTCAGTCTGAAAAAGACAGAGGTCCTTCATCAGCCGGCACCCAAGGAAGAGCATCGCCCTCCCCACATCACCATCGGCGAGTCCGAACTGAAGTCTGTACACCAGTTTACCTACCTTGGCTGCATCATCACGTCAGACGCCAAGCTGGACAAGGAGCTGGACAACAGGCTGGCAAAAGCGAACAGTGCTTTCGGGCGACTATTCAAGCGGGTGTGGCACAATCAACAGCTGAAAAAAGGCACCAAGATCAGCGTGTACAAAGCTGTCGTCCTCACCACCCTGCTGTACGGTTCCGAGTCCTGGGCCCTCTACCGCAGCCAACTACGACTCCTCGAACGCTTTCACCAGCGCTGCCTGCGTACCATCCTCAGCATTCACTGGAGTGACTATGTCACCAACGTCGAGGTCCTTGAACAGGCGGAAACTGTGAGCATCGAGGCTTTGCTGCTGCGGACACAGCTTCGCTGGGCGGGGCACGTCTCCAGGATGGAGGATCATCGCCTTCCCAAGATCACTCTGTTCGGCGAGCTCGCCACTGGACACCGAGACAGAGGGGCACCAAAGAAGAGATACAAAGACGGTCTCAAGAAGTCACTTAGTGCCTGCCAAATCGACCACCGCCAGTGGTCTTCGCTTGCTGCGGACCGTGACACCTGGCGCTCCACCATTCACAAGGCAGCCGTCTCCTTTGAGGACTCTCGCAGAGCTAACCTTAAGGACAAGCGGCTCAGAAGAAAAAAACAGAGTTGTCGTAACTCAGAACCCTGACCAGACCTTCCCCTGCAGCCACTGCGGTCTAACCTGCCTGTCCCGGATTGGCCTCCGCAGCCACGAAAATGCCTGCAGACGACGTGGGCAAGCCCTATAGAATCTTCGTTCGCGAAGTCAAGCCAAGAAGAAGAAGATGGGTGGCGTTCGTCTTGCGCTGACAGTTAAGGGGTTCACGGAGACATACGTTGTCCAGGACACGAGGAAGCGTGCTTGTTAGCCACCGATATCTATTTGTTTGTCTGGAACCACCTACTGCCCCATAATTGAGTGTCTAAGGGTTCCGGGTTTCGGCTTACACTGCATTATTGGTTCAGCCTGATTGACGGTAAAAAGCACAACAAAGGCAAATCGTCACGTGCGTCTGCACTGCGGGTTTTATTTTTCTTTTTTCCAAGATTTCAATATAATGTAAAATATACATTTTGCTTCTCGATACAGTGGACGTAGATTGTGTTTATGAGAACTGTGTGAACTCAAGCCTAACAGCCCTAGTCATGCAACTATCATGGTATCGGAGTGACGTCAGCAAGTGGCGTAGATCTTCATGAGCCCCCGCAGTTGCGGGGGCTCATGAGGATCTATGCCTCTTGCAGTTGGCTGGAAATAACCTTTTCTCGGCACCAAGGGGTTAGTGTACAGGCTAAATAGTTTGACCTTGCGCGCAATGTTGTGCAATATCGGTTAGTTAGTTAGATAGTGCGATATCTGTTAGTTAGTTAGTTAGTGCGGGATAGGTTAGTTAGTTAGTTAGTTTGTTAGTGCGATATCGGTTAGTTAGTTAGTTAGTGCAATATCGGTTAGTTAGTGCGGTATAGGTTAGTCAGTTAGTTAGTGCGGTATACGTTAGTTAGTTAGTGCGATATCGGTTAGTTTGTTAGTGTGGTATAGGTTAGTTAGTTAGTTAGTGCGGTATAGGTTAGTTAGTTAGTTAGTGCGGTATAGGTTAGTTAGTTAGTTAGTGCGGTATAGGTTAGTTAGTTAGTGCGGTATAGGTTGGTTAGTTAGTGCGGTATAGGTTAGTTAGTGCGGTATAGGTTAGTTAGTTAGTGCGGTATAGGTTGGTTAGTTAGTGCGGTATAGGTTGGTTAGTTAGTGCGGTATAGGTTAGTTAGTTAGTTAGTGCGGTATAGGTTAGTTAGTTAGTGCGGTATAGGTTGGTTAGTTAGTGCGGTATAGGTTAGTTAGTTAGTGCGGTATAGGTTAGTTAGTTAGTGCGGTATAGGTTGGTTAGTTAGTGCGGTATAGGTTAGTTAGTTACGCCGAGCAGGCAACTATGACGACTGATCTCATGGCGGATGTTGGACATGGAAATTGCTGCATTTGTGATAAGGAGGCGGGTCTCTTGTCTCAAATAAGGCTATATCAATTAAAAATATAGGAGACATGCTAATCTCCTCAAAAACTTAAATAATGAAGAACCAAAAAGTGAGTAAAATCACGGGAAACAACCGAAATACAAGGCACACAAGCGTGTCACCACGGTTACCTCCCTCTTGGTATTAACCAGAGGCAGAAAACCGCACCCAGCGAAGCAAACTAAGCTTCTCACCCTCGGTCAAATAAGACGAGGAAATGGAAAAATTAGAAAACGTAAAAAAGACATATGCCCCAGGGGGAGAACGCATATGACCCGATAAATAAATCGGGTCTAAATGTAGAAGACTGAAACAACAACAGCCAAAAACTGCTATGAATGTGGATGTCTCAAACGGTTTGTCCCCTGACGAGAGGAGTACCGGCTACGAAAGCAAAACGTCCTCGAAACACACCTCATTCTTAAACACAAAAATCTGACTGAGTTGATGTGAGAATAGAGTGTGTTCGGCCGGCCGAAACAAACAGACCATTTCATGGGATAGTGTGCGATGTGATACACTTTATTACAAACAAGTCTGCCCTGAGGGACTTGGGTGGGGTTAACTACTTTTTAGTTCCCAGGGTCACCCTGGTCAGCGCCACAGGGTGGGTTTTCCCCTCTATTCTGGAGCGTGTGTTTCAGTCTACCCTTGGTCCATCCACCTGTATTTTCCTTTTTTTAAACTCTCCCTACTGTCTGCGCTGCCCGTAGCTCTTGATATTGGATGTGTGTTGCTAAATGGTCTTAGGTTTGTTTAGCGTATTAGACCGGCTGGCGACATACATTCAATATTCTGTTTAGTTTGTTTTGGTTTCTTTTTTCTTTTTTTTCTTTTTTTCACAAGTAGTGCATTCACGTCCTGAGAAAGTCTTGTTGCTGTCGGGACGTTGAGCAATGTACAACTCAACACTTGTGACTAACTGCGTTACTTAGGCAGACGGAGGCCAACGACGACGCGCAAAGGTCCTGGCGCATGCGTCAGCTGGGAACGAGCACTGTATTATTCATTCATTATTTCCAATTTACTGTCCTCACGACCAGCTAGGGTATGGGGGACTAGCAGTTAGGAATGGTGTAAAAAAAAAGAAAAAAAAGGAGGGGGGGGGGGGAGGGGCGGTGGGGGAGGGTAAAAGGGAGAATAAGACGTGTTTAGTCGGTGACACAAAGGTCGCACGACATAAAATTCTATATTTAAAAAGTGTCAGAGGCACCAAGGCCCGTCAACCAACCAACAACAAGGGTCCTAAGCTATAAAATGAGCACTGCCTCTTCGGTTCAACCTTTTAGCCCCGTCGCTCGGCAGCACCATGCGCAATAAAACAAATCGGGGATGGGTGAGTGATGGAATGCGCTCCATTTTGTCTCACCGCACAAAACGTCGGCCAGGCTCACAGTCAGAGTTGTGCCAAGCTGTACGAGGTATCACACATAAACGGGAAGTGCGCATATACAACAGCTGACCAATTTTTAACTCCAGTTATTAAGCCCTAAAACACTAAAAAGGCATGGATCAACAATGTAGTTCAGAAGTGGTGCCAGAATAGCTTGGCGCCTAGAGGCGCCAAGCTATTCTGGCTCCACCCTTGAACTATCATGGTCGATTGGTCTTCTGATATGTAGAAGTGCAGAGCCCAAGCTATTCTGGTACTGCTGTTTGAATTGTCATGGTCGATCTGTTTCTAAACTGTGATGCATAGCCTTCAGTAACCAATTCCCGTAATGGAGAAAGTCAAGCCAGGGCGCAGTCAGTGTCTGTATTTATATAAATTGACTTCGTTTATTTAAATTTGGATCAAATGTCCGGGTCTAGTCTTAATTTAAAGTTGGATTTGCGTAGAAACGTTCGAGCAAACTTGTGTACGTTCAATATGCGTACACAACTGTAACCCTTTCACTCTGTGTTCACTGAAAGACCAAAAGCCAAAGAACATGGACACAAATAAATCTCAGCATGAGGCATAGATCCTCATGAGCCCCCGCAGTCACGCTAACTTTCCGCAGTCGCGGGGGCTCATGAGGATCTATGCCTCTTGCAGTTCGATCGCGTTTACTTTTTCTCAGCAGTGAAGGGGTTAAAAAGAATTCTACATGTTTCTCTCATGAGATGAATAAAGTGCGGCTCCTATGGACGCTGTCGATGATGAATGCACCGTACGCATGTTGGTTATACACCGTGTGTCTGTGTGTGCAGCCTGATTTAATTGCCAGCAGTTTTCGCTGCGTTACTGGAGGTGAAATATATTTTCTTCTCGCCCCATCCTCTTTTCCTCGGCAACACTCGGTTTTTGTACACACACACTCATACAAACATATACAGCGGTCATAATATCTCAAGGAAGGTGCCTGGTTAGCTCGGCGCACGGCGGAGACGCGCCAAACCCATTAGAGACATTTTCCGTGAGCTACCATGGTCGATTCATCTCCTGCGACCGTTATCTCATTCAGCCCGACGCACTTTTTCCCCACATCATCTAACGACTATGCACCTGTTGCAGGAGATGGGTCGACCATGATAATTCAAGGGCAGTGCCAGGTTAGCTTGGCGACGACAGGCGCCAAGCTAATCTGGCACTACCCTTAAATTATCGTGGTCGAACCATCTCCTGCTGTAGTGCCTCAGGGCTCAGTGGGCTATTCAAGTGCTTTGTTAATGATTTTAACCCCTTCAATGCCAGTGGGCGCAGACCGTGTTCCTGAAATCTGTGTTAGGGCAACGCAAAAGAACGCCAGATGCCCAACGCCAGACGCCCAACGCCAGATGCCCAACGCCAGACGCCCAACGCCAGACGCCCAACGCCAGACGCCCAACGCCAGATGCCCAACGCCAGACGCCCAAAGCCAAACGCCCAACGCCAGATGCCCAACGCCAGATGCCCAACGCCAGACGCCCAACGCCAGATGCCCAACGCCAGATGCCCAACGCCAGACGCCCAACGCCAGATGCCCAACGCCAGACGCCCAACGCCAGATGCCCAACGCCAGATGCCCAACGCCAGACGCCCAACGCCAGACGCCCAACGCCAGATGCGCCCAACGCCAGACGCCCAACGCCAGACGCCCAACGCCAGATGCCCAACGCCAGATGCCCAACGCCAGACGCCCAACGCCAGACGCCCAACGCCAGATGCCCAACGCCAGACGCCCAACGCCAGACGCCCAACGCCAGATGCCCAACGCCAGATGCCCAACGCCAGACGCCCAACGCCAGACGCCCAACGCCAGATGCCCAACGCCAGACGCCCAACGCCAGACGCCCAACGCCAGACACCCCAGGAACAGGGGCTGCCAAGTGGTGTCGACAAGAGGCGTAGATCCTCATGGGCCCACGCAAATGCGGGGGCTTATAAGGATCTATGTCTCTTGCGATTAGATCTCGCCGACTTTGTCTCGACAGTCGAGGGGGTAAATGTGGCCCGGTGAGACAGTCGACACGGGTGGAAGCGTTACCGCCTAAAGTAGCTGGACGAAGTCACACCTGTCTGTGTGCCGGTCTCAGATTTTGGGTCTTACGGTTACGATTGGAAGGCTCAAGATTACAGTTCAACACACATTTTGGATTGAAAGCCCTAAAACATCAAGTTTTTGCCAACAGGATGTAGCGTTCGTTTCCTGTGATATTTTTACACTTCAAAATATTGCAGGAAATGAGCCGCCAAATTGCCTTGCCAAAATACAAACAGCGAAGAAGTGAGGTCTCAGCTGCGTTGAATATTCACATGTCTATTTATTTATTTTTAACTTCCTTTCATGTTTTCAATTTTATATAAAAAGGTTTGACCTTTCGGCGCTTGCGACCTATTAGGCGATAACCATGCAATGCCGGGAGAGACAGGAACACAATTCAACTTGCAAGAGGCATATATCCTCATGAGCCCCCGCAGTCTTGCTGACTCCGCTTTTGCAGCTATGTTCCATCGCGTGGCGACATCTTTTTTTGGAGGTGAATAAGCAAGTATTCTAGAAACACAACCTGCGTCCACAGTAAGCCATACCAATTTTGGTACGATATCGAAAGGAAGGCTTTCTGATGGGTAGGGTGGATCGAGCGCGTATGTTTTTTTTTTCCAGCGCAAAGATCTCATCTTGACCAAGCCGAACTCAACTAGAGCTGCGTCCAGTGGGCAATAACTAAGATTCTAGACTGACAAGCAAAAGAAATGCGACATTTTTGGAATCATCGGAAACACTAAAAGTGTGTTCCCCCAAAAAATGTCGCATTTTGTTTTCTCGTCGTTCTATTTATAAGTGCGTTTGTAGTTCAGTTCATTTTCTGTTTGATTATTGGAGTAATCAATGAAAGATACACCTTCACGTGAATAAGAAAAAAAATATGTGGCCTGGCCGCTCGTGCACATGTGTGTGCTTGTCTGTGATTTTGAATCTTATGGTCTTTAAACGTGCGGTTCAAAATGGCAGACCGGCACAGCCATATCTATGTCTTTTAAGCAATGCTACTAAGTTTGCGCATTGTGTATGCGAGAGAATATAAGTTATTGGTAGCAGGGCTTTGCTAGCCTGAGGGAGGTCATTCTGGATACAATGGTTCCTTTGCCATCACGAAGGCCTAGAAGGGTCCGTGCATGAAACCCCTGCTACCGGTAACGTATTTGTTTTCATTTCTCCACTGCTTTCGTAAAAGAAAAAAGCTGAAACCTTCTGACCAGGATCACGCCAGACATGACTGGCGTCAAAAGAATATACTAAAATAGACTTATGACGTAATATAAGATATTTCATGACGTTGCCGTCTGCATGACCAGCAACATTGTCAGAGTAATGCAATGGAAGTGATTTTATAATTCTTTAACAAAATAGTCGCATACTGTGAGACGCTCATGTGGTTCAATTTCACCGCCAAGATTTATCGTTCGTTACACACTGTTGCTGCAAATGTGTGCTGCAAACAACTCCGGTAGTGTGCCTATTGTTTCGAACAACACTAAGTTACTTTTGTACTTTAGAACGTTTTGGTGACCTTTTGTAGAACAAAACTGGCATAGAAGACGCGTCACAAAGAGTGCTACAAGACATCCGCCATTCAGTATTCGCTACACGGGTTTTTGTAGCGAGGTCACATGGAGCGTTTTGAGTTACAAGATTGGTCGAGTGACGTTGGAATGAAAACAAAGGACTTTGACGAACTACGCTGACGTCTAAAGATACCAACAAGCATGCCTCCAAGAAAAAGAGAGCATATCCATCAGCAAGAAGTATAGATCCTCATGTGCCCCCGCGACTGCTGGAGCTCATGAGGATCTATGCCTTTTGCTGAGACCAACTTGGACCCATGACTGTGTCCATGTGCCGTTCTGGCTCATTTGGTCGTAAATAAACAACGATTTCGAGATACAAGACGCGCGTCTAGGGAACAGGTTGAGCCAAGGTCAGTCTGCACGTGACCCTCCACGAAAACGCAACAATGGTAGCCCTGCTTAACCCCTTCCCTGCCACAGTACGTATATTGTATTTCTGAAATCCACGTCCATTCAAAGACCAAAAGCCACAACCGTCCAAGTTTGTGTTGTAACTGTCTTTTCTCAGCGTGTTTCTTTCTCGAATTGGGTTCTTTTCGCTCAAGGAACATAGACACAAACTGGTCTCAGCAAGAGACATAGATCCTCATGAGCCCCCGCGACTCTTGCAGTTGGATGGTGTTACGTATTTCTCGCCAGTAAAGAGGTAAAACCAGGGATCAGTGGTGCGTAATCGTCGAGGAAAACACAACAAGTGTGTTCTTGTTTAAACCAATAGTGCGGAGTACTTGAGTTTGTTTTCAGTTTGTTATGAGAGCGCAGTTTTGAGTGAATCCCGCATTTACGTAAGTGTTTCACCTGCTGCTCGTTATTGGTGCTTGTTATTTCCCCTGCTGCACGTTGCTGGTGCTTGTTATTCCCCCTGCTGCTTGTTATTGCCGTTTTAAAACAGATTGAGGAAGTGTGTCTATCATCAGCATACCCCACAAGGCCGGATTTACTGCAAAACACAAGGACAGGTTGATCTGTTTTCTTGTGTGTGTACGTGTGCAAGCGTGTGTGTGTGTGTGCGTGCGAGCTTCCGTGCGTGTGTGTGTGTGTGCGCGAGCGTGTGTGTGTATTTGTGTGTGTGCGTGTATGCCATTGTGTGAGTGTGTGCGTGCGTGTATGTGTGTGTGCGCGCGCGTGTGTGTGTATGTGTGTGTGTGCGTGTATGCCATTGTGTGAGTGTGTGCGTGCGTGTATAGGTGTGTGTGCGTACGTGCGTGTGCGAGTAACTAATTTGTGTGATTGTGTGCGTGTATTGGCCTATAATATGAGTTGTTACATTAGCGGCGTGCGTACGCACGTGTCTTTGCGTAAGCGTGTGTATGCGTGCGCGTGCATGGTTAACAAGTGGGGTATTTGCGTGCGCGTATTCGGGTACTTGTGAGAGATAATCTCCTAAACATACCAGTAAAAGTGCCAGCAGGAGTGGTCTGTGTATCTTTATTCTCGCAGATCCTTCATCCCTGCTGATGGCCCACATTTGACAACAATCAACTAAACATTTCATAAATGTCTTACCAGAAGGATGGTCTATGATAAACAGCAGGCAGTGCTTAAATAGATATTCTCTACATGTGTCAAGCATGAAAGCTCTAGGGCAGTGTCGGAGTAGCTTGGCGCCTGTAAAGGCAAAAGCCATGTAGGTCCTAGTACGCGAAAGACGATCGGGCCCAAGTCGGCCGCTCGCGGGCCCACTGCAGCCGACTTCGGGCCGATAGCCGATGGGGCACTGTTTTGGAGCTGTCATGGTCGATTTGCTTCCCGAAACAGGCGCTCGAAGTAATTTGCCTCCACAATGAAAATAGGATTGGAGCTGTCGGACGTGATGAACTGGACAGTTTGTTTCTCGTCTGCAAGGAGACAAGCATCTCGTGCACGTCCAATGCACGTCAGAAATGATGAAACGAGAGCTGCCTCTGACAACAACAACATCGTCGTTTGCAAAAGAAAATATGTCTTTCACGAACAGTCTACAAGTCAAGGTTGAACCACGAATAACCATTATGATGATCAAAATGACGATGATGATGATGATGGTGACTGGAATGACCTCAGGAACTGTTCCACAAACACACTTACGCCCTGCCGTCAAACAGGAGACGTTTCCGGCCGACCCTGCCATCCAAGGCGCCAAGCTAATCAGGCACTACCCTTTAACTATCGTGATCGATCCACCTTCTGCAACTGAAACGCAGTCGTGTTCGTTTTCCTCCGTCAAAAATCCAGGAAACTGGGCCGTCACCCTTTCCGAGCTGTCACTGGTCGCAAATTGTGGTTCTGAATTTTTGGTTCATTCACCGCCAAGGACCCCCTGCTGTCCAAGGGTACATAGTTTAGCAAGAGGCATAGATCCTCATGAGCCGCCGCAAGTGCGGGGGCGCATGAAGATATATGTCTGTTGCAGGTGGATCGTGTATAAGTTTGTTTTTTTTTTTTTTTTTTTTTTTTTTGTCGGGAGTGACAAGGCTAGGGCTGAGTGTTTCACAGCAGCCTAGCTTGCACATGCTTGTCAAAAAAGGACGTGAGTTTTCATCGGGCAAACGCTGCTGATGGGCATTCGCACCACAGGAAATCTGATTCAGGATGGTTGGCCCCAGTCCCGTCCTGTGTCTCCAGTCAAAACCAGTCATCTCCGCGTAGCATAGATCCTCATGTACTTCCGCAACCTACACACGCCGCGCAGGACTCAAATTCGTGGTGTGGTGGTCTGTGAATTTGGACTTACGGCCGCAGGCCGTAAGTCCAAATTCACAGATCGCCACACACTCTTGAATGAGAGGAGCTCACGAAGAATTTGTTCGGGTTTGTGATTTTTTATTTTATGCGGTAATCCGTAAGGTTTAATATCTCAGAAAGCACACAATGTTATGCCGGCCGTTTGTCAGAACAGTCTGCACGTGGTGTCCCAGCTGAAAGAGGTCCGGGGTGTTGGATGATTATGGAAGTACCTCTAGTGAGTTGTCGGAACCAATCTGAAACGTTACGTTTCTTCTTCGCGCCGCACAGCGCCACAAAGCTGGTTTTGACATCCTTTGGGGATTTTGCAGTAAGTGGAGGAGAGACGCTGACTCGGTGGAAGGTGCTGATTTCCTGGAATCGTGTCAGCCGTGTGAATATGGTGTTAATATCGTGACAGAATCCGTGGCAGTTAACGGACACATTCACAGTTGGCCAAACAATTATTCTGCATCGAAAGTCATATGTGATGGGAAACATGAGATGGCATTTTTTCAGACACAAAAATCTGGTTTGGAAATGCTTTCTCACGTTTTCATTTCCATTATCGTGTTAAAAATCTCGCTACCTATTAAAAAAAAACTTTGCGTATTGTAAAATTTGTATTCTTGTCTCTGCGTTGTAATTGACCTTTCTTAGCGTGTTTCTTTGTGTCTAGAATTTCCTTACATTTTACGTGCTTGGCCCTGAGTCATTTTGAAGGATTTCAGGTTTCTCGGCTCGTCTGGCTTTGTTATTGACTTCCTGACGTCATCGTGTCTGGCGTTGTTATAGACTTCCTGACGTCATCGTGTATGGCTTTGTTATCGACTTCCTGACATCACAGTGTCT
This sequence comes from Semisulcospira habei, assembly GCA_036245525.1. Lineage (NCBI taxonomy): Eukaryota > Metazoa > Mollusca > Gastropoda > Semisulcospiridae > Semisulcospira > Semisulcospira habei. The sequence continues at coordinate 211,527,775 of BTPG01000005.1, forward strand.
GGCTTTGTTATTGACTTCCTGACGTCATCGTGTCTGGCGTTGTTATCGACTTCCTGACGTCATCGTGTATGGCTTTGTTATCGACTTCCTGACATCACAGTGTCTGGCTTTGTTATTGACTTCCTGACGTCATCGTGTCTGGCGTTGTTATAGACTTCCTGACATCATCGTGTCTGGCGTTGTTATAGACTTCCTGACGTCATCGTGTCTGGCTTTATCGACTTCCTGACGTCATCGTGTCTGGCTTTGTTATCGACTTCCTGACGTCATCGTGTCTGGCTTTGTTATCGACTTCCTGACGTCATCGTATCTGGCTTTGTTATCGACTTCCTGACATCACAGTGTCTGGCGTTGTTATAGACTTCCTGACGTCATCGTGTCTGGCTTTGTTATCGACTTCCTGACGTCATCGTGTCCGGCTTTGTTATCGACTTCCTGACGTCATCGTGTCTGGCTTTGTTATCGACTTCCTGACGTCATCGTGTCTGGCTTTGTTATCGACTTCCTGACGTCACCGTGTCTGGCTTTGTTATCGACTTCCTGACGTCACCGTGTCTGGCTTTGTTATCGACTTCCTGACGTCATCGTGTCTGGCGCCTTTAGCAGCAAAAGGGTCAGATGGAGAAAGACAGTGGAGGTTGGTCATATTTGAATACACAAGGAAAAGCAGTCAACCCCCGCCGGGGAAAAATGAACACGATTAAACTGCAAGAGGCATAGATCTTCATGAGCGCCCGCGAATGCGGGGGCTCATGAAGATCTATGCCTCTTGCTGGAACTAATTTGTCTCTATTGTGTTCCTGGGACGGCGGTGGCTTTTGGTCGTTAAAGGAAGAAAGTGTTCAGAAAGAAAATGTATGTCCAGTGACAGAAAAGGGGGTAACATTAAACGTGTTCCGGTCTGTGATATCGACCTTACGGTATAGGGGCATAACGCCTAAAACCACAGAGCGCTACGTATGACATTATGTACAATCATTGTGTTTAGTTTTGTGAAGCGCGTATAGGCTTTCCCAGCACAGAAAAGCCATCTTCATCTCACTCACAATCGCATTACCCAAACTCAATAACCTTTTAACTCTCGAGAGAAATTGAACACTTCACAGCTGAAAGAGGCATAGATCCTCATGAGCCCCCGCAGTTGCGTGGACTCATGAGAATCTATATCTCCTGCTGAAACCACTGCGTATCCACCTTCCTTTGGCGGCTAATGTTTCTTTGACGCTGACTTCACGACTTCAAAAACATAATCCGCGACCGCTGTCAGTGAAGGGATTAGGCGAAGCTTATTGGCAGCTGACCAGATTGTTCCGGAAGTGTGAGACTGTGTCTGGGTGTCACGTGTTCAATTTTGTGCACTAGTCGGTGATTTAGGACCTTAAAGGCGTGTTTCCATATAGATTCGCGATAGCGGACGGGTAGGCGACACCGCCAGAAAATCAGCTGAGCAGCAGACAGAAAATCGCTTTGAGTGTTTTTATACAGCGGCGAGACGGGCGGAACTGTGCCCCCATTAATTTTACGTTGTTTAGAATTGTTGTGATAAGTTGTCGCATATTGAAACAGCGGAATCGCTCCATGGCGCAATACCATTTTTGTCGCGCCACTGTCGCCTGTCGCACCGTAAATCACGCCGCTGTCGAGTCGCGCTTATGGAAATACTCATTCTTCATTTCTACGTTCTCGATTCGTGTCGGTGTTGCCACCACTTTCGCGCCAGTGTCGCGCCGCGTGTTTTTGGAAACACCCCTTGTACCCGCCGGAACAGCGCACATTTCTAGACAAATTAATCCCTTCACTGCCGAGAAAAAAAAGTGAACACGATCCAACTGAAAGAGACATAGATCCTCATGAGCCCCCGCGACTGCGGGGGCTCATGAGGATCTATACCTCTTGCTGAGACCAATTTGCATTCATATTTCTTCGACGCTTGTGGCTTATGGCCGTTAAATGAAGAACTGTTTCACAAACAGAAAATGTACAGTACAGTGTAAAGGAAGGGGTTTATTCGTGTGTGAGGCCCTAACGCCAGAGTGTGGAAGACGGGACGACAGACAGGTCACGTGGGATCATTAATTAAGAAAATACCATGTGCACACGAACCGAGTTTATTTTCCTAATGCGCACTTTCGCCTCAAAGAACAGCGGCCCGGCCCCATCGCTGACTATGGACGCAAATTGCGGCCCTGAAATCTTCGTTAATTAAGTGTCAAAGATCCCAGCCGTCCAAGGAACATAGATACAAATTAACTCTAGCAAGAGGCATAGATTCTCATGAGCCCCCGCAATTGCGGGGCACTCATGAGGGTCTATGCCTCTTGCAAATGGGCCGTGTTGACTTTTTATCGGCAGTCGTCCAGCTGACGCAGGAAGGTTTAAATCCAAACACGGGAATAATTTCCACATTAATTAATTACGTGAGACACCGTGGTCTGAAAGTACAAGATGACAGACGCATTTTTTTATCCTGTTAATTACAAAATAATAATAATGATGATTTCTATGGTGCCTAATCTCAGGTAGAGCTCTAGGCGCCTTACAAATTTCAAAAATACAATTACCAAAAAAAAACTGTACACAGTATTACACGCACATACACACACAATGTCTAGTCAGTGTCCGTTTTCCTTATTTGAAATTCATCGTTTGAAGGAACCGCCAAATTATTAATTTATTTTTTGCATATACTTTAATGTCTAGTAGGTGCGCTTTTACCTTATATGAAGTTGTTTTTTTAAATAAACCGCTAAATTATTGAATTAGTTTTGGCTTATACCTTCTCGCAATAATTATGTCGAATGCTCACCCGGGTTGATACAATCAACAACAACAAAAAACGCAATATCTGACGACCAGCCGGAACCAGTTTCGCCCAGCGAAATCCTGTCTCCTGACTGGAGGCTGATAAGGGAAATAATAAAAGTTCAGGCATGTTCTGTTGTCTTTGGGGAAATCCACGCTATTCAATCAATTCAGTGGTTTGACCTTGGGGTAATACGATTTACCGATACGGTTTGCAATTTAAGCTGTTTATGTGTGGCGACATAAGGTCTCACCGCCGACTGGAAGCAATGGTAACTTAGCCCTGAGGACGAAATGATCAACCTTTGCAGATAACCTCTGAGGTCTACGTAGATCGACCATGATATTTCAAGGGTGGTGTCGGAATAGCTTAGCACCTAGAGGCGCCAAGCTATTCCGACACCATCATTGAACTAAGTTATGGTCTATCCACATCCTGTCGTAATATAGGTGTCGTAACTTTGCGTGGTCAACGAGCACAAGTCCTTCTCAGTGCCCGCAGTTAGGGCCATAGTCCGACATTGACCGCGTCCTCTTGCGAACATCGTCAGCACCCTGGTGTAAAACTATCACACGTGTCACCTCAGTGCACAGCCCCGCTCCAAGAGTCAGATGGACGAGTGACCTTAGTCTTGCGCCAGCCACTAAGCAAGGTGTTCCCGCTGTCGCGAAACCTTGCTTAGTAGAGGCTGGCACAGGACCAAGATCACTCCCTGCTCAGTGATAACGAGCATGCTGCGTTCACTTGCCTGTAACGCTCCCTTCCCAGCAGGAAGCAAAGCAGGTCTATATGCAGAGTGAGTCCACGATTAACCGTTTTACGCGGCGCTCGATTGTAATGAGCATGCGGTAGACTGATGTCTTGTCCGAAGCATCAACACCAGTTTTCACACAGTAAACGTTTCACCGCTTGTCGTTCTCGGACAAAGTCTGGCTAACACTGATCTTCCAAATCCAAACGCTGGCCCGCACGAACTCCACAGCAGGAGGCTTTCAGACGTGGATTACAGATTTACGGCATTGAGTTCTTGGGTCCAGTGTCACATAGCATCACATACATGTCTTGATTAGACCTTAACCCACTCAGCCCCGACGCCCTACTACAGCAGGAGATGGATCGACCATGATAATTCAAGGTAGTGCCAGGTTAGCTTGGCGCCGACAGGCGCCAAGCTAACCTGGCACTACCTTGAATATCATGCTGGATCCATCTCCTGCAACTGGTGCATAGTCGTTAGATGACGCCTCCAAAATTGGGGAAATACGGCCGTCGGGCTGAATGAGTTAAAGCGACCGGCTCCAGGCAGTTAAAGGACGAAGAGTTAGCGACTTCACCTGTACAAAATGTTCTCAGCGTGTATTGCAATAAGGCTGGACAAAAGGGCGAAAGTATGTTATGAAGCTTGAGTATCACACAATGAAAAACTCTTCTACTCTTTTCTACTTTGTGCGCAGCAGAGTTCTTTCCGTTACGCTCAGTGGAAAACCTATAGTGCGTGTGCCTAGTGCTTGCGCCTACTGTGCCTAGTGCGTGTGCCTAGTCATATGGAATGAGAAAAGAAGGGCAGATAAATTTTAGTTGATGCAAGACAACTCTGGTCGCCCCTTTTTGCCGGCAAATTTCAGCAGTCCAAGTCCTGCCATGACACAGAGCGCTTTAAACGGACCGTAGTAAATAAATAACTAAGTCTACAAGATGACAGAACACAACTAGCGTGGTATTAATACTCAAACCATGACTTCTTCCGTGGATCGTCATGAGCTGAAAGCGGGGGCTCATGAGGATCCACGGAAGAGTCCTTGATTCGAGCATACCATGCCAGCCTTATTCCCTAAGGGCATTTGGACGCCAGTGTAAATATCGACTTATGATTCTGTCATTTACTACTGAGGCTCCGCAGGGAATTCGCCACAACGAACCTTGACGTTAGGAACGCTAACCCATTCGATACATGTGTGTTAAGGAAATCCGTTCAGACGAATTGACCTCTAGCGCAGTCTGTGGCACTACCTTGCTACATGGGCATATTTCACGATATTGTACTTGCATAGCATGACAATGAAGCTTAGCCTCAGCTGACAGACAGACTCGGCACTACAGGGCATCGATCGCCACACACACACGCACACGCACACGCGCACACGCACGCGCACACGCACACGCACACACACAAAACGAGAATTTTTCAGTTCATGATTGTCTTGTAGTTCGTGATGTTTTAGCTTAATTCTCGAAGCCGTAGGGTTCAAAGTTTCAGACTAAAACACGCTAAGCTGCATGCCGAAACACTAATTCTAGTTGTGTCAGCAACCACACGAGGCGTCACAAAGCTGTTGTTGACCCTCTCAGTGTCGGCTGAGGCAGACTGTGTTTTTCCAATCTTTGTGAATTCAAAATCGAGAACCCTAGGGGTCCCAGGAACATGGATTCACAGTGGTGTCAACAAGAGGAATAGATCCTCATGAGGATCTATACCTCTTGCAGTTGGGTGGTGTTACCATTGTCTCGGCAATGAGCAGGGTAAAAGGCTTATATGTGAGACAACAACTCCTGTCCCGCATGGACTGAATGTAAGCTACCGAGAGATAGGCATAAGCAGGCAATTGTTAACTCATTCGAGACGTGCCGCCTAAGGATACGCGGCATAAGCCGCGTATCCTTAGGCGGCACGTCTCGAATGAGTTAACCTAGCTTCCCCAACTTGTACGCTCAGACAGTAAATGTCTAAATAAATGCAGCTCGTGCCATTGTGATTTTGGTGCCGCCGTCCTTACTCTGTCATTCTAGCTAGCCTCCCCTCGCCCCCCCCCACCCCCCACCCACCCACCCCCGACCCTCCCTCCAACCCCCACCCCCTACCCATTATCGGCATACCCCTCCACCCGAAGAATAAGAGCCTCGTTCATTAATTCACGTCCATGAACAAAAGCGTGCAGAATGAAACTTCAAGCTCAATGTCCGATTATCTTGGCGCATGTACAGGCAATGAACAAACTAACCGGGCGCTTATTTGAAGCTTTCATGGGCAATCCATTTCCCGCGACATGTAGCTGGTGCTAGCCAGATTATTTTCCAGATTCAACCATTTGGCTGTGGCAGTGGTAGCGGCAGAATCAAGGTATCGACAGTTGCGGTCAAATGACGATATATTTTGTTTCGTGTTGACCGAGTATGAAATTAGCGTGCTGATTCCCGGCTCTCCGACTTTGTGGAAACTCATCTCCTTAGTGGCGCAAAAATGTTTAACTCTTTCCTTCCCCAGACACTGTAACCACAGACAGCTGCGAGAGGCATAGATCCTCATGAGCCCCCGCAGTTGCGGGGGCACATGAGGATCTATGTCTCTCGCCGTCTGCAATCTTTGATGCGTTTCTTATACATAACGGTGATTGCATAGTCTTAGATATTTTAGAGAGTTCTTCCGTGTAGGGGTTGGGGGACACAGAGTGTACAATTTTGCAAATGAATGGATTTCGGCTGCCGCGTAGGGCACGGTGGGTAACCGAGCGTACGATGCATTCTGCACAGCTACACGGGGGTAGTTCAAGCCAGCAGGAGACGTTTACAGACGAGCAAAAGAAATGCGACATTTATTTTTTGGAACGATAGGTTTCCGATCATTTCAAGAATGTCGCATTCCTTTTGCTCGTGATTATATATTTTCATAACCTTTACATTAGCCTCTGCAGTTAGTCTCCAAACTCGAGTTTGCACTGCCGTGAACCTAAAGGGAGCATGAGCATCGCGCTATTCTACGGCTATTCTACGCTGCAGTGCCGGGACGGTCGTCGAATCACACGTGTTGACAGCAATGGGTGTTTTGTTTTGGGCTCGGTGGTCGCGATTTCATCCCGGCTGCGTAAACATAGCAGCATAGAGGCAACACTAGCCATCAAGATACATATAGTACATGTAGCTTCTCACAAGCCCCCGCACCTTGCGCGGAACTCATGAAGATCTATGCCTCTTGGGGAGTTTTGTCTTTGGTTATGGGCGAACATTGCTAGGCAGTGAATGCCATCCGTCTGATGTAAAAACAAGTATATATTTATCCTCGTGAAAGTATGCGGTAACGGTGGAATGAATGTTTCTTGATAGGTTCATTTGTCTCTGTGCACATCAGACGGAACAGAGAACCTTCTGCCATACCATCTGACGGCAGTTCCGATGAAAGCGGCCCGCTTCAAGGCTGGCTAAAGCCTTGTACTGTCGTGTCCCCAGCCCTCAACCAAATAATAGCCCTATCCAAGCCCAGTTTAGTATATATTTTTAATTTGTAACCTTGCTTTTAAATTTCTGCCCGTATAATAATGTGCCTCAGCAGATCCAAGTATATTCCGTAGTTAACCCGAATCTGTCTTTAACAGAAAGATAGAGGGCGGGAAAGTGTGTTCATTTATATGGTCATTGATGTAAGGTTACTGAAAAACAAAAGAAACGGCAGAAACTCACTGCAAACCACAATAAGCGCATCTCCCTTCACCCTCCCCCACTCAGCCTGGAAATTAAAATTGTGTGTGAACTGAAAAAGCAAAACCTAGGCACAGATTCTCATTGGTCACGATCCTGTAACTTGCACGACGGACTTCTGAGGATCTATGCCTTTTCTCGTCAGTAGAAAGGGCCACTATCACACTGAATTAGATACACTCACTGATACGCACCTTCTGTCAGTCTGGAATAAACATAGATGCTCATGGCGCCCGCAGATGCGAAAGCTAATGAGAATCATGCCTCTTGCCTGGCTTTATCATGACGCTGGTCCTTACATACAAGAAGCTACGCGAGCTGATTCACTGACTGCCTTCCATAGTGAAATAGACACGTTGACAGCAATTATAAACAAACCGCTCGGCTGAAGAAAGGGGACAGAAACAGAATAGATAGAGCTCACATTTTTCCATGGAATGAAAATGATTAGGCTTTTTGGAGAACTGTGTCAGTATATATTTTAAATTTGTAACCTGGTTTTTAAATTTCTGAGTTTTCAGAATTATATGTGCCTCAGCAGATTCAAGTATATTCCGTAGTGAACCCGACTGTATTTACCAGAACAAAAAAAAAAGGGGGGGGGGGAAGTGAGTTCATTTATAATAAGGTCATTGATGTACGGTTACTGAAAAACAAGAAACGGCTGAAACTCACTGCAAACCACAATAGCGCATCTCCCTCCCTTTCCCCCACTCAGCCTGGAAATTAAAATTGTGTGAACTGAAAAAGCAAAACTTAGGCACAGATTCTCAAGGGTCACGTTCCTGTAACTTGCGTGGCGGACTCTTGAGGATCTATGCCTTTTCTCATCTGTAGAAAGGACCACTATCACACTGTCCGAGATACACTCAATGATAAACACCTCCTGTCTGGAATAAACATAGATCCTCATGGCGCCCGCAGATACGAAAGCTCATGAGAATCCTGACTCTTGCCTGCCTCTATCATTATGCTGGTCCTTACATACAAGAAGCTGCGCGAGCTGATTCAGTGACTGCCTTCCATAGTGTATTAGACGCGATGACAGCAATTATAAACAAACCGCTCGGCTGAAAAAAGGGGACCGAAACGAGAAGAGCGCGCGCTCACATTCCATCGAATCAAAATGATTAGGCTTTTCGGAGTCTGAGTTAGAACTGTCTGTGTGTGTGCGAGTGCGTGCGTGCGGGAGAGGTCCGCCGATACGAGCCGCGTCAGGGACAGTACGCGAGCCTACGCACATAATTATATTGAATGAAAAAGATAGAAAAAGGATAGAACAGAACTTAGCTGAAGCAAGGCAAACATCAAGATGTCATTACTTCAACTGCTTGATGTGATATCTAATTTAATATGCCAAGGTGATATTTTTTTAGGTCTTGTGTAATATTGTATTGCATGATTAGTCCTATTGTTCACCTTTAACCCCTTCAGCGCCAGCTAACGCAGACCGTGTTTCTGCAGTGCTCGTTAATTCAACACCCAAAACCCTCGCTGTCCCAAGAACATGGATTCAGAGTGGTGTCAGCAAGAGGCACAGATCCTCATGAGCCCCCGCGACTGCGGGGGCTCCTGAGGATCTATGCCTCTTGCAGACGGATGGTGTTCACATGTTCTCGGCATTCAGGGGTTAACTTCGTTCTTTTGGGGTCCAGTGAGCGGACAAAGGAACGAGTCTTTTGAGACAGCGAATGTATTGAATGTTCAATCTTCAATCTTGCGCGGGGGGAATTTGAGTTAAAGTCGGCTCTGAAGCAGATCACTTTTTATAAAGATTAACCCCTTCACTGCCAAGAAAGGTGAACTCCCTCCAGCTGCAAGAGGCATAGATTCTCATGAGTCCCCGCTATTGCGGGGACTCACGAGGATCTCTGCCTTTTGCTGAAACCACTTTGAATCCAGGTTCCTTTGACGGCCGCGAATCTTTCAAATTGAATTTATAGGGATTTCAGAAAAGAGATTTGTGTCCACTGGAAGTCAGAGGATTGGGGAGGGTGGGGTGGGGAGGGGGGAGTTAAAGAGACTTTAACTGATCATGCTGCGCATAGTGCAGTGGCGTGCTTGTTACATAAAAATATCTATCCGTTTTATAATATATTTACACCCTGCGACTAACTTGCGGGACAACCTGCAACACGTAGCAGATAATCACCCATTTAAAACCACCCCTGCGGATATATTTTTCGTTAACCCTGTTTGCCTGAGGCACACAACTATAAATGAGGCAAACAAGAGGCATAGATCCTCATGAGCCCCTGCATATGCGGATGCTCATGAGGATCTATGTCTCTTGCACGTTGGGTTTTGCTCACTGTGCTCCGGAATTTATGTGGCTAAGCATAACGTGCATATAGCATGGACCACCTTAATCAGACATAAATAACTCGTTAGCGTCATTCCAACAAGTATTTTAAGTAAAAACCTCTCACGTCTCTAAAAAAACAGATCCACATAAGTCTCCTCAGTTGCGGGGGCTCATGAGCAGCGAATGTCCTATGCTAGCCCCATTTATGCCCGTTTTGTTTCGCAGAATGTGTTCAACATGCGGTCAGTCTCCGACGCTAAATCTGAGACTTTAAAATCCGCGTGCAGTTGCCCAAGGCATTCACTCTGGTGCATGCGAGTCCGCGCAAATGTTGCGCTGTCATCAGCGATGGTGTGACCCACAGTTTGCTGCTACAGTGCGATACGTTTGTGTGCCGCTCTGCTCTATCAATACGGTTTATATTTTTCTTTCTTTCCTTCTTTCTTGCTTGCTTGCATTCATTTCTCTGTTTCTTTTATGCATTGGTCTGCTAGCTGAACATTGGCTTAGATCGACGTAGTTAAAACATGAAATCAATTCAAATCCTAAGGTGAAAATGTCCAAATATATTTTTTATGCATAATGGTTCAAGAATCAGGTGGACCTTATTAGCTTAACTCATTCAGTCCGACGGCCGTATTTTCCAAATTTTGGAGGCGTCATCTATGACTATGCATCAGTTGTATTAGATGGATCGATCATGATAATTCAAGGGCAGTGCCAGATTAGCTAATCTGGCACTGCCCTTGAATTATCATGGTCCACCCATGTCCTGCTGTAGCGCTTCAGGGCTGAATGGATTAAGGGTGGTGCAAAATGGCTTGGAGCCAGGTAAGTTCAAGGAAGGTGCCAGAATAGGGTTTTTTTTGCCAGGTATTAGTTCAAGGGTGGTGCCAGAATAGCTTGGCGCCTACATGGCGCCAAGCTACTCTGACACCACCCTTGAACTATCATCATCTTTTGCTGGTGAGAGTCAGAGACTAGACATGTTAGAAGTCGTCACACTCAAAATTCTCTTTTTATGTTGCAGGTTTACAGGTTGGTTTGGAAGACAGGCGCGGGACACTGCTGCAGATAATGATATGCTAGTAGGTCGACGTGACGCACCAGGAAACCAATCAACACTAATGAAGCCCGTACTAAGCAAGAGACTGGCATCACCACTCCTTCTGGTAACATCACGACAAGGAGGAGCTAGGCGATATCGTCATTAAGACATTCACTGAAAAGTCCTTCTGGTAACATCACGACAAGGAGGAGCTAGGCGATATCGTCATTAAGACATTCACTGAAAAGTCCTTCTGGTAACATCACGACAAGGAGGAGCTAGGCGAAATCGTCATAAAGACATTCACTGCAAAGTCCATCTACGTACTAAGCAAGAGACTGACGTCACCACTCCTTCCGGTAACATCACGCCAAGGAGGAGCTAGGCGATATCGTCATTATGACATTCACTGCAAAGTCCATCTACGTACTAAGCAAGAGACTGACGTCACCACTCCTTCTGGTAACATCACGACAAGGAGGAGCTAGGCGTTATCGTCATTAAGACATTCTCTGCAAAGTCCATCTACGTACTAAGCAAGAGACTGACGTCACCACTCTTTCTGGTAACATCACGACAAGGAGGAGCTAGGCGTTATCGTCATTAAGACATTCACTGCAAATTTGCATCCAAGTACAAAAGACATAGATCCTCATGAGTACCCGCGACTGCAGGGACTCATGAGGATCTATGTCTCTTGCAGAAACTAATATATGCCTGCCTTTCTCGAGCAGTTGGCTATCAAGCCTCTGGTTTCAGAATTGTCTGGATACAATCAGTTCAAGAACATTAATGACAACAGGGGGCCGGCGCTGTGACGCAGCCGAACTTACTAAAGACCGGCCTCTTTTCTTTCCTGGCGCATTTGGCATTTTTCTCTCAGTGGTTGAGCTGTTCGTTTTCCAGTGCGCTAAACTCTGTCAGGCTGTGCGGGTGTCGTTATACCTGTCTAAGTTAAAAATTATCAAAAGCTGCTGGACGGATGTTTTTTTTGTTTTTTTAAGACTTAATAGAAGATTTTTTTCTTTAATCTTACTGGACTGATGATGTTGTATTTTGCAAAAGATTCTGCTGGTCCCGCATATTAATCACCCGGCCCGTGTGATGTCACTGCGCCAGTGCCGTGATCCTATTCACTCATTCAAGGCACCCCGCATCAATAGCTGCGAAAGTGTCGTATAGCTTTGCGTCGGCAACGCTATCAACACTTTCGCAGTTATTGACGCGGGGCGCCTTGAACGAGTTAAAGACGGGGGGAACTAACCTGATTTCAGCCCAAATACGTTCCAAGTCCGAGTACCTTTTGTTCACTGGCCGTGAAGCTGGAGAAGACATAGTGCCGGTGTGTGAGAACGAGTGACTGCGGATTAATCGTAAACGAAGTGTGTGCCTCAGGAATTAGTGTGCAACAACAACTGACTCAGTATCCAGGCCTCAACTATTGTGCTCGTGAGCTCAGTTGACAGTCTGTCAACAGGACAACCGCGTCCTTTGACTTTTTCTATCATTTGCTGTAGAGTGCGCGATTACAGAAACTGCGTATTTCTTCGCACTTCACACTAAAGTCGTCGCAATAGCCTTGAAAGCTAATCATGGAGGGCAACACCAGCATGATGTACAACATCACCAGACCTCCCTGGTGCAAGTACTTCCTTAAAGGACCCCCCGATCAGTGCTACGAATCGGACGAGGTGCTCCTGGCGAACATTACCGAGTACCTTCAGCCGTCCACGACAGAATGGGTCTTCCTCTTCTTCTACGTCGTGTGCTTTCTCGTGGGCATCGTGGGCAACGCGCTGGTAAGTCCGTCGAACAGTCCGCTCTGGGGAGGCAGGAGGCAGTCAGGCCATTTCGCGAAATGCGTGATGCCACTGTATTTCACTGAATTCTCGCTTTTCACACTTTAACCCATTGTGCCCGAGGTACGAAATACCCACATGTTGGAGTTCTCCTCTGAGGACTGCATTACAATTCAGGAGGCAGACCGACCTATAGGCGCCAAGCTATTCTGCCACCACCCTTGAACTATCATGGTCGAGGCATATCTTGCTGTGGTGTTGTCGCGGGCCGAATGAGTTAAAAGGGTTTGCCCTCCGTTTTGCCTTCCTAGAGTTTGTCATGCACCCTTTTTAAAACAAGCTTGACAAAGACGATTATGACACTGAACGTGCTCATTGTATGAAGCTATCCAAGGCGGCCCGGATCAATAGCTGCGGGAGTGTCGTATAGCGTTGCCGGCGGCAACGCTATGCGACACTTTCGCAGCTATTGATGCGGGGCTCTTGAATGAGTTAAAGCTATTCGATTCTCAAAAATGTCTGATGCAAAAAATAATAAGAACAACAACAACAACAAAACACGTAAAGTTTGTGAAGTGATCTGATGAAATCTGATGTGGTCATCTAAAATCATTTTATCTCATGTCATCTCGTCTCGTCTCGTCTGATTTGATCTGACCTTGCCTGGCCTGACCTGATCTGATCTGATCTGATCTCACCTCACCTCACCTCACCTCACCTCACCTCACCTCACCTCACCTCACGTCTTCTTTCTGACTGGCAAGACCTTTACCCTTCCCCTCCAAGAAAACAACCTAGTTCACCTGCTCCGCCTTGAATCCTAATAACTATAACAACCCAACTATATTTCACGGATCTGCCTGCAGGTGGTGTGGGCAGTGTGCCGCAACTACAGACTGAGGTCCACGACCAACGTGCTGCTGACCAATCTGGCCGTGGCCGACTTCCTGGCTGTGCTGTTCTGCATGCCGCCAAACTTTGTCCAGTCCATCTTCGAGACCTGGTTTATGGGGCGGGCCATGTGCAAGGTCGTCGAATACTATCAGGTCAGTGTGCGTGATTGTGCCTTTTCTGATCTCTCGACGACCGTACGGTCTTGTGCTGGTCTGTGAGTTTGAACCAGACGGTCTACAGCCGTATGGTTCAAAATCACAGACCAGCACATTGACGGTCATTATGGTTGTTGTGACTTTTGTACTTAGATACTTTTACTTGCAAAAGCCACACATTTTCAAGAGTTTGTGCGTCCGTATGGACTCACGGAAATCGTTATCTTTAAAGTAAACGACCTTGTCATCGTTATTGTTAAAATGATTATCACCATCGTCGTCGTCGTCTCCCTCGCTGTTATTGACATCGTTACAGTCGTTATGTTGATCATAGATTTTGTTTCCTTAACATGACGAACACCACCACCATGCAACACCATAATAGGTAGAACGTAGACTCTACTACTCTTCTTGAACCTTCTTTAAAATTATTATTGTTTTTAACGTGATTGATACTCAATACACAGTTCCTACTAATTCAGCAAATGGCCATCGGGCCGATGTCCGTCGCAGTTGGCCCGTGCACAGACGTGCTCGGGCCAACTGCAGCCGACGTCCGCCCGCGACTGGGGATCTGTTGTAGCATAGAAGTGGAGTGTTCGTATACTAGGAGGTGACTATGGATCAAACAGTTGCAGAAGTGTCAGCCGCGAGGTGACTATGGATCAAACAGTTGCAGAAGTGTCAGCCGCGAGGACTGTCTAAAAATAATAGTGTACGAATACTCCACTTCTATGTTTTACAGAACCTTTCACAGCCGCAGAATAGCGATGTAGGTGGAAGCCATATTTTGAACAGGAGCAACGCAATTATTTTTGTAAATAGTACACAATAACTCAAACTCAGCAGTTGAATCAACAAATAAAATTCGTAACACATGTCCATTTTGCGCAACAACAAACACAGGATGCAACTGAACTTGCAACAGGTGAAACAACAAAGTGAACTACGAAACTATTTTGAACTCGGTATCTATAAACTGAAATCTACATTACAATGCAAATGTGCAGTTGTTTCCTTTGTTACTAACATTCTTGCATTATTGTGGTGTTTATCGCATTCTTGTGGTATTTTGGTATGTAAACCTCTTACGTACTCTGCGCGATCTAAACTTCTTACTTAGAAATAAATAATGGGAAAATGAGGTGCGTAGTATATCTGGATTGTGCATGACCTTTCTACGTGTAGGAAGTGAGCATTAGCCATTGAAACGTGGAATATGTTTTTTTGGAGAACAATCACACACTCTAGTTCGCTAACTGGCTACAGGTTCACCATTATATCCCAGACAGCTTAGCGCGGTAAGACTAGGACACATGGTGAGGGGATGTTTCCTATTTAAAAGTGGTCTGGAAAGATTCTATTGTCGCGTGCGTGTCTATTTCTGACTGAAGTACGTTTGTAATGGACATTGTGCGTCACGCTTTTGGTCTGTTAACGGGCTTTTATGCTTTCATGTAAGAATTTGGTGTGCAGGTCGTCCAGATAAATTTCCCATTAGGATAAATAAAGCATTTAACTTAAAATGGCTCGACCCATCTACTAAATTAAAAACAAAACAACAACAACAACAACAGACTCCTGAAGACTATCATTAGCACCTCTTGGCCGGGGTTACGTGGGAGGGGGGGAGGGAGGAGGGGGCGGAGGAGGAGGGGGGAAGCCTGAAACAGCAATAGAAAATTACAAATGAGCAAAATACGCTTAATCCTAATGCGCAAAAGGCCATCGGGCCGACATGGGCCACCGTGTGACCGACGTCGGCCCGATGGCTTACTGGGGAGGGTCCTAAAAAAGGGGGACTACAACTACTGCCTAAAAAAGGGGGACTACAACTACTGCCTAAAAAAAGGGGGACTACAACTACTGCCTAAAAAAGGGGGGCTACAACTACTGCCTAAAAAAGGGGGACTACAACTACTGCCTAAAAAAGGGGGACTACAACTACTGCCTAAAAAAAGGGGGACTACAACTACTGCCTAAAAAAGGGGGGCTACAACTACTGCCTAAAAAAGGGGGGCTACAACTACTGCCTAAAAAAGGGGGACTACAACTACTGCCTAAAAAAGGGGGACTACAACTACTGCCTAAAAAAGGGGGACTACAACTACTGCCTAAAAAAGGGGGGCTACAACTACTGCCTAAAAAAGGGGGACTACAACTACTGCCTAAAAAAGGGGGACTACAACTACTGCCTAAAAAAGGGGGGCTACAACTACTGCCTAAAAAAGGGGGGCTACAACTACTGCCTAAAAAGGGGGGCTACAACTACTGCCTAAAAAAGGGGGGCTACAACTACTGCCTAAAAAAGGGGGGCTACAACTACTGCCTAAAAAAGGGGGGCTACAACTACTGCCTAAAAAAGGGGGGCTACAACTAATAATAATAATAATAATAATACCGTTATTATATAGGCGCTTTATCTCAATTTTGGGGAAATCGAATCAAAGCGCCGCGCCTGAAACCCAACACACACACTCACGAAACAGACACGGATTTACGCCATTTAAGACAAACACAGTACAAGACAAACGAAGGGCCAGTCAGCTACTGAAGTTACAGAGATTTTTGATCGCTTGTATTTGAAATTTGTAAAGTGGCCTGAGACCGGTACCAAAGTGTAGGGGGGGGGGGGTGGAAGAACCGGAGTACCCGGAGAAAGAACCCCCGACGGTCCGCCCGAATTAACGGTGACACTTACCAGAGGAGAAAAGTCCAACGCCGGAACCCGGTATCGAACCACGCACCTTTGGCATTGGTGGCAGGCGCCTTAACCACTGCGCCACGGACCGCCCCAACTACTGCCTAAAAAAGAGGGGCTACAACTACTGCCTAAAAAAGGGGGACTACAACTACTGCCTAAAAAAGGGGGGCTACAACTACTGCCTAAAAAAGGGGGCTACAAGTACTGCCTAAAAAAGGGGGGCTACAACTACTGCCTAAAAAAGGGGGGCTACAAGTACTGCCTAAAAAAGGAGGGCTACACCTACTGCCTAAAAAAGGGGGGCTACAACTACTGCCTAAAAAAGGGGGGCTACAACTAATGTAGGCGAGGAACATTCGTTAGTGTAGCGATTTCAGTCGGCCGTAAATCTAGTTACGCGAGGTGCGAAAAAGCGTCTTTAAGAATGCAACTATTGGTGTGTGTGTGTGTGTGTGTGTGTGTGTGTGTGTGTGTGTGTGTGTGTGTGTGTGTGTGTGTGTGTGTGTATGTTGGTCTGTGATTTTGAACCTTACGGTCTACAGTCGTAGGTCCAAATCGCAGACCAGCAGAGATAAAAACGATGGGTTGGAAGGTAAAATATGTTAGAACGCTTGCGTGTGTCTGGCAAACTGTTATTAGTCAACTTTCAACACAATTACGCCCAAGGACGCATTTCCTAAATTAATTCGGAGGTTTCACCTAAGGTTGTGTGCCAGTTGCAGGAGGTGGTTCGGCCATGATAATTCAAGTGTAGTGCCAGCTTAGCTTGGCGCCTGTCGGCGCCAAGCTAATCTGGCACTACCCTTGAATTATCATGGTCGATCCATCTCCTGCTGTAGGGCGCTGGGGGCTAAATGGGTTACGCAGTCAAGCCTGCGCGTTGTCAGCAGTTACTCTTTTACTTTTTATTTTGATTAGCGCTTTCCTGGCACGTGCCAAAACCGCTGCAAGAAAAACATTTATTTGGCGAAAGCTCCGGGAAATGCGCAAATCCTTTCTGAGTCTAAAATAGAGACAGACATTTTGTATTATTTTCATCTCTTTGATGTAACCGCCACAACGACGTGAACATGAGAAATACGAAAAGACCAACAGCGAACTTTTGGGGTTTTTTGACGACAAGTCTCGTGTCGTGCACCTGAGGTTTTACACGGGTCATCTGGTGGTTGTGAAAGAGGACGCATGACCAGTCCTTTTATTCATGAGGGTATTTTCGCGGGTAAAAATAGCGGAAAGTAATCAGGCAAGCACAGCGTGACACCAGAACAGTCCGTTTAATCATTAGCCGTGCAGACCCCTTTCAAGACAATGGCATGCGGGCCTCTTTCACTGTAATGTCTACGCGTGACTTCCACCTGCAAGAGGCACAGATTCTCATGAGCCCCTGCTGTCGCAGGGGCTCATGAGAATCTATACCTCTTGTCCACCACGGTCGGCTCCAGCTGTGCCTCAAACTCAGCTTGTGGTGTGGTTTCAATTTTGACTCTGCAGTGACAGTTTGAAACTTTCAAAGTTTCTGGTGATTCCAGACACACGCATTCATTGTTTACTTGGCCGGCTGGTGGTCATTTCCAACACACCTATTGTTCTCTGCTGAAGCAGACAGACGGTGCTTTCAGTTACTTTGTACTGCGAGCCGCAGCTAATGATGGGTGTTCCTGAACTTGCAATGACGGAAGTTGGTTAGAATTCCTCGGTTCAGGTATGATAGATCAGGGTGAGTGGTCGCACTCAGTCGAACTCTCTTTCACCCCGCGGCAAAACAGTTAATTTAGAATATACTAGCTTCAGTAGCCTGAGTTGCTCATCACTTGCATCACCTCAAACCAGAATGTTGGGGATGGTAACTTCGACCATGATAGCTAAAAGGGTAGTGTGTGATTAGCTTGGCGCACACACTAGCCTTGAGCAAAAACGTCGAATTGATTTTTAATCGAAGAGTCTATGACCAGGTACTATCTTTGTGCTATGAAAGTCGAATTTAATTCATTCTACCCCAGACACACCACCCGAAGATAAGGATTGACCATGATAGTTCAAGGGTGAATGCCAGAATAGTTTGGCGCCTATGGGGGCTGTCATGGACCTTGAACTATCATGGTCGATCTGTGTCCTGAACTGCAATGCAGTCTTCAGAGGACAACGGCACAATTTAAGGATTTCGGTGTTGGGGGTATAATGATTTAAGTGTCTGCGACTCATAACACAAAGCAAACGGTATTTGTTCTGCCCTGGACTCCAGAATCAAAAGGGTTAACATCACGGTGGACGCCGGTGCAATGCGACCCTAATCAGACCTCGAATAAAAACTAACGCACACACGTGAAGCCGGTTGAATGTGCCTCATTTGTGCGTCTGGAGGCGACGATCAAAGGTTAACATTAGACGCGTCGCCGGTGCCCAGTGGGTCTAATCAGCTGTGTTTCCTGGCCCACCTTTCCCCCGGCTGAATACCGCAAGTGGAGAAACCAGTCCTTGCTGCTGAATGAGTGCTTTTATTGCCTTGAGCCTTGTGTCGGAGGAGCTACATTATTATCTAATCAGAAACAAAAAGGTTCATGTTCGTTCTGGTCTGTGGCTTCAACCCGTTCAGCACCCAGAAAATTTGAACACCGCCCAAAGTTCAGCAAGAGGAATAGATCCTCATGAGTCCCCGCATAGTCGGGGGCTCATGAGGATCTATGCCTCTTGCGGAGACCACTTTGAATCAGTGTTTGTTGGACGGCTAGAGCTTTGTTGGTGTGAAATTAACGAAGAGTGCAGAGACACAGTCTGGTTCAGGTAGCGCTGAACGGGTTAAAGTGACAAGACGCAAATCACGGTCTAGAGTACTGCACACCGCGATAGTTGCAATCTTTACTGGCAGTACAAACTACGCCGGGATCAGCTGACAGTCTCATCACTGGCCAGGTCGCAAGAACATGACAATTTTCTCCACAAATGTTCAAGCTACTAAAATATTAGTAGCAAGCGCGCATTGTGCTTGTCAGAGCAGCAGAGACGTGTATGTATATATATATATATATATATATATATATATATATATATATATATATATATATATATATATATATATATATATATATATATATATATATATATATATATATATATATATATATATATATATATATATATATATATATATATATATATATATATATATATATATAAGTTATTTTATTATTATTATTACAACAAAGAGAGCTATCGATATAGATCTAGTGAATTTGGGGTCCTATTACTCAGGGGTCAGGAGACTCGCACAAACTGAGTCTTGATTACGGAAAGTCCTCCTACTACAAGCGTTCATTTTCACCTCACGGGCTGATTCCTGCTTCTAAGGGAGAGAGACTGAAGTAAATTAAAAACCGACCCATTGAGGCAGGAAGCAACGATTCTCATGAGCTCATGAGAATCTATGCTTCTTGCAGATATATATACTCGGGTGGTGGTGGACTGCCGAACAAGGGTGCTTAATGGTACAAGGAAGGACAGATAGATGTGACAGTGGGCCAATCAGATGTCTGGGAAGGAAGTACGTAACCGGATGACTTCCGATTGGCTGGTTTTTAGTTGAAGGTTTGAAAAATTGAGCGCATGTGTGTGTATGTGTGTGTGTGTGCGCGCGCGCGTGCGTGCGTGCATGCGTGTTCATGCGCTATGTTTCAGTGCTTTGTCAACCTTTAAAAGTTCTGCTAGACTGAGGATTTGGAATGAGAAGACGTTTTGAAGTCTATTGAATTTAAAACTTTTTTGAGACAGTTGAACTTAATTAGTTTTCAATAGTGAAATTTTTTTTTTTTTTAGTTTGGCTTTTTATAGTTAAATTAAAAGCATGTTTCCTGTTGGCTGCTTTCAGGGGTAGGCGTACAGAGAAGTTTTGCAAGTATTATCAGGTTTTGTTAACTCATTCGCGGCCAGCCGCATCCGGATGCGCGGCTTATGCGGGTGGCCGCGAATAAGTTAACCCTTTGGGTGTCGGTAGCGGTTTTAGTCGTGATGATTCCTGTAGGCTACCGACACGCAAAGGTCAAACGTTGTGTCGTGTGTGAGAGCTTTGTCTGTGTGTCCGATGGGTCAGAGTTTAGAGAAGGAATAACAGACATTTCCCGGTTGTGTTATTAGGTTTTGTGATGGAGTTTCAAGTTCCTGTTATGTTCAGATGTTAAGTATTTTTTCTTTATTGAATTGTATTGTATTTAGTGTTGGCAAGTCGTGTTCCAGTTACTTTTCAATGTTATAGATCTTTTCTTTCTTGGCTTGTATTCTGCCCAATCAACTCAAAAGACAGTAAGTTGACTTTTGTGAAGAGCCAGATGTTCATTGTATTGCCCTGAAAATGATGCTTTTCTCAAAAAGGACATGCTGCTTTTTATTTTCACATGCCGGCATTAGAGGTTGACGCGAATAAAAGTGTTGGTGTGTGGGCCTGTTTGGAAAATTTGAGAGTGCTAAGAAAGTCCTTAAGTTTACACAGACATTTAGACCTTGTAATTGCGTTTGTCCTACAATTTGAAAGTCAAGAAATGTAGGTCTGTTGTTTCATGTGCTGCTTGCGCGCGAATGTACTACAATAAGACACATTCCTGCAGCAATGGAGACACTTTACTTCATCCTGACCACAGGTTTGGATCGACAAACCGCGTCTTCATGAAGTGTCTCCGTCTAAGTACAGTATTGATCTTCTCCGTTTCACATAGACGGCAAAAGAGATCACAAGCGCGCAAAAAGGCTTTCGGCCGAAATCGGTCGCTGTTTCGCCCGAGCTCGGACGTGCACGGGCCAACAGCGGCCGACGTCGGTCCAATGAACTTTAGAACAATGACGTTTCTGAAAGCGAAGTAAAATTTGTTCTGATTCACAGCATGAAAGGGCGTTACTCGATCCACTCGGTGTAAGGCAATTTATTAAATTATAACACAGTTTATCAAATTGAGTTGCAGCACAGTTTCATACATTGTATTGTAACTGTTTTTGTTTTTTCTATGCATGCTTCTTTCTTTTTGGGGTTATGTTCTGCATTTTACACGTTTGGCAGTCACCTTTTTGGTCTTGATTTTGTTTCTCTACTCGGACAAGTGACGATCCTGACTAAATCTGGACCAGAGCGAGAAGTCTTCATTGCTTCGCAAACGTGCTGTCAATCGAACATCCGATCAGCTTCTACGTCTATAGGATCACAGATGTAGATTTGTTCGCGAGGAACGCAACTGATATTAGCTATCGCACGTGGCTGAGAAAACTCACAAGGACCTACATTTGTCGCTATCAAAGTCTTGTCTTGATTTTTATTGGTCTCATGCCCGTAAAATGGCACACTAAACGCGGCCGTTGGACAAACGGTGAGACGACAGGTTAACCCCTTCTCTGCCAGGTGCTGAATGATCTGCCTGAGGCACACGGCTTCGCAAGAGCTAGCAGTGGGCATACATCTTCATAAGCGCCTTCAAATACCGGGGCTGATAGACATTTAAGCATCTTGCTCAAGGAGTTGTTTGTTGCTTTCTCCCTTTGAAAGAGTCAATGCCGATGTTTAACCCTTTGATTGTCGGTAGCGGTTTTTGTCGCGATGAATCCTGTAGGATGTCAGGGTGTTGTTATTCCTGTAGGATGTCAGGGTGTTGTTATTCCTGCATGATGTCAGGTGTTGTTATTCCTGTAGGATGTCAGGGTGTTGTTATTCCTGCAGGATGTCAGGGTGTTGTTATTCCTGTAGGATGTCAAGGTGTTGTTATTCCTGTAGGATGTCAGGGTGTTGTTATTCCTGTAGGATGTCAAGGTGTTGTTATTCCTGTAGGATGTCAGGGTGTTGTTATTTCTGCAGGATGTCAAGGTGTTGTTATTCCTGCAGGATGTCAGGGTGTTGTTATTCCTGCAGGATGTCAGGGTGTTGTTATTCATGCAGGATGTCAGGGTGTTGCTATTCCTGCAGGATGTCAGGGTGTTGTTATTCCTGCAGGATGTCAGGGTGTTGTTATTCCTGCAGGATGTCAGGGTGTTGTTATTCCCGCAGGATGTCAGGGTGTTGTTATTCCTGTAGGGTGTCAGGGTGTTGTTATTCCTGTAAAAATCATCGCGACAAAAACCGCTACCGACAGCCAAAGGGTTACCAAGACATCATGGCCTCCTAAGGAAGTACAAAAAGGGGAAACCGCACTTTGCAAAGCAGACCAATCTGCGACAGCCATTTTCACCGGTCTGAACGTGCAGTTCGCTGGTTGTTGAGCGTGCGCGGATCCATTCCACTTTATTTCGCCCCTGTTTCTAGACAGATCTGATCAGAACATACATCCTACAGCCCTTTCACGTTCCTCGGAAACGGCCCAGAGCGCTAAATGTGTTCGGGCTTAGGTCACCCGCTGCTGCCTCACTGTGTATGGCCCTTGTCTGAAAGTTCAAGCAACAACACTTTAACACTTTTACTCCGTCCGGAAGGCCCCGACTGGTGGACACTGACAACGTCGCACGGCCGACGTCAGAAGGAGTTGCCCAGTACGTGCACTTGGGCGAGCCAGCTGCAGTGGACGGCGGCCTGAGAACCTTTTGCTAACCGGGGCGTACAAAAGCTCTGAGGCGTGAAAACGAATTTTCTGGTCTGGACGTCTAGCGCAGTGTATTGCTGCAATTAGGAGATGGTGCTGAAAATAAGGTCGCAGTTGCACAGTGTTTGTCGCGAGAGAGGTCTGGAGCAGTTGCCCGAGCGAGCTTAGACCCTGCGCCAGCCGCTAAGCAAGGCGCTCCGCTACAGCGGAGCACCTTGCTTAGTGTCTTGCGCCGGATCTAATCTTGTTCATGCAAATGAGACCTGGGTCCCGAGTCATCCAATTTTCTAACCTACGATAGGCTGAACGGATAAACCACACGTGCGCGCGCTATGCAACCCACGCACGCACACTCACTCACGCAAGCACGCATACACATATAAAATTTGCATTGCAGATAATTCAATGACGCTCTGGAAATGTAGGAAAAGCAACATTTTTCTGATCAGATGCGGCGTTTCGTTAGCGTATTTTCTTATAGCTCATACAAATGGGACACCAAAGCAAAGAAAATACGACCGGTACGTTACGATTCAGCCATTAACGACTCGCTGGATAACTGTCTCGTCTATCAAGCTTAGCATCTCTATCCCGATGTCTGGAATATCCGTCGTGCAACCGGGCTTGTAAAAATTGACTTCTAGGGAAAAGAAAATTAAGAATATTAAGGTCATCGTGCTTGACCTTGGCATGCAGCAGGTTGCCCGGATATTGCACATTTTGATGTTGTAAGGAGTCAGCCTGAGGAAAGTTTATCAATTATATCAAATATGCCTTGAAATCATAAATCAAATCATATATGCTCCAAAATATTAGGAGCGATTAACCTGCATTGAAATTAAAAAAAGGAAAGGCCTGTTGTTGCTATAGTTTCAGTGGAAGCCAGAAATTGAGCAATATTTCGTTAAGTTCCATATAACGCTAAGTTCGAACCGTCTGCAAGCGGCATAGATCCTTGCGAGGGCTCATGAGGATCTATGCCCCTTGCAGGTGCCTAGATTTGACCGCAGGCGTGTGTGGTGTAATTTGTAAGAAACAAGACATAGCCACAAGCCAGCAATTTTGGAGTAAGGGAGATAATTTGGCGGTAGGTATACAGATGCCCCAATAAGGTTGTGACATACAGTCCTCCCCGAGGCTACAATCACGTGACAGATGTATGTCCTGGGCTGGCGTATCGCAGGACACCTTCAGCGAGCAGCAGGAAGCAGCAATCAGACAACAACGGGAAGGGATTTCACAGCAAAGCTACGTTTCCATTAGCACGAACTCGATACGAAAACGATCCCAATCCGATTCGGGTCCGAAACAGATACAGTTTGTGCCAGTCGCTTTTATGATTTCGTGTTTCCATAATTATGTTCGATGCGGTAGCGAATTTCGCATCTGACCGCGAAACAAACACCACACGATTTTTTATTCTTTTTCTAATTTTGTCCAGGGGAGCGATTTCTTTTTGTATGTTGGCTGTGTTTGGACCGAAAGAATGACGTAAATTGTATCATCTTTCTCTTGTCCTCTTGCGCCATTTTGATCCTCTGGACATAGATACTGGTTCCCACCAAGCCGGAATTTGGATGCAGCACTTTTATACAGAAACACGCGCGCCACGAATTTTGGAACGAAGATTGCATGGAGTTGGGATCGTATACGAGTCGTGCTTGTCAAAACGTAGCTTGAGAGTACACATGGGAACGAGGACTAAACTAACTTGTGTTTTGCCCTTTACTTTCTGTACTTTACTGTCCACACTGTGGACTGACGATGACGTAAGTCATGGGACATAACCGAGCAGTACGATGTATTCTACATTGATAGGACACAAGGCGGACATATCGTACTGCTGACTATTTGACACTTCGTCTCTTGGAAAACTTTGTACACCACCCAACTGCAAGAGGTATAGATCCTCATGAGCCCCCGCAGTTGCGGGGGCTCATGAGAATCTATACCTCTTGCTGACATCACTTTGAATCCATGTTCCTGGGACATGTAGGGATTTTTGGTGTTCAATTAACGAAGAGTGCGGAAACACAGTGTGCGTCACTGGCACTGATTGGGTTGCGACTTGGTAATTGCCGCGTACTTCTAGTGCAAAACCTGAGCTTTCTTTTGCCAAATGTTCCATTGGAATGCACTGAATACATATATTTGCGATCACAGGAATCAAGTATCTGCTTGTTCTTTAGATGTACGCAAGCCGCGAGACTGAAACAAAATGGAATCTGTTCGAGTACGAAGATACTGCTGGAAACGTTCCTTCGTTTCACCTTATTCCCGCGTAAATGGCGTTAGCAAGAAGCAACTATTCGTGACGCACGGGAATGACTAGAAAAGCATTCTCCAATACTTAATAGTGAATTTTGTGTGGGCGAGTGTCCAGCCTCCACAAGTTCTGATGGAGACCGCGTGGTCTATGTTATCTCTTACTAGATCAACTCTTGGAAACTGGAACAATGTTGGCGAGTGCCCGGGTGGGAGAGGTCGTGCCGTAAACAGGATTATGAGGCGGCTTAGGGTCACCATATCCGGAGTGTCGGCCCGGCAGATGTGCTCAACAATTGCGGGGGACAATTAGATAGATCTCCCTTTCCGTGTTGTGACCGCTCTCCCAGTAAGTATGATGCGCTCGGGGTAACATTATTGCCATCTGTGACCGATGTCTCCTCGATGAGCTGTCGCTTAATGAGGCTTTGCCGACCGCCTTTCTCTCAGGTCTTTCATGTTTGTTGCCGTTTACTGTCCAACGTCGCGGTCGGCAGGAGGCATAGATCCTCATAAGGCCCAGCA
>BTPG01000005.1:211558287-211578287 GCA_036245525.1 Semisulcospira habei
AGAGGCATAGACATTGACAGCAAGAGGCATAGACATTGACAGCAAGAGGCATAGACATTGACAGCAAGAGGCATAGACATTGACAGGAAGAGGCATAGACAGGGACAGCAAGAGGCATAGACATTGACAGCAAGAGGCATAGACATTGACAGCAAGAGGCATAGACATTGACAGGAAGAGGCATAGACATTGACAGCAAGAGGCATAGACATTGACAGCAAGAGGCATAGACAGGGACAGCAAGAGGCATAGACTGAGAGTCCCCGGGGGTCCGTGACGATCTGTGTGTTTTGCGTCTGGTTTGTGTCCAGATTGAATCGGAGTTAAATGATTTCAAATCATGACATTTGTGTTTAATCAGGCGCGTAATTGACAGCACGAACATTATCAGTTAATCCGGATAAAAACTTTATAAAGTCCAAGCTGCGTACACCACTGCCATGAATCGGCCAATCGCTGCCTTCCATAATGTATTTCTAATTACCTGGATGCGGCTATGGACTTGCAATCCCGGAAGTCTGTCGGTTTTAGCTGAGGCCATTTTTCTGTCTGTCAAAGGCGAACAACTTTTAGCTGCAAAAAGCTGCGAATTTCAAAGACCGTTACTTAAATTCTGAAGGAGTGTTTTACGTCTTTTTAAGATCGCTCGTGGTGGTTGATTGGTAGAAGCAGATTTTGCTGGCGCCTTCAGACCGTTATATCTAGGGTAGTGTCGGATTAGCCTGGCGCCTAAAAACGCAAAGCCGATCCGGCACCACCCTTGAACTGTGAGTATTGTTCCATCTCCCTCTCTATGATGTCGGGGCTGGAAGTTGCAAGGCCTTCACTACTGGTGGCCGCAGACTGGATTTTGAAATCACTGTAAATTCAACATCCTAGATCCGAAACCGGCAAAGGAACATGGATTCGAAGTGTTTTCAGGAAGAGGCATAGATCCTCATGAGTGCCCGCAATCTATGTCTCTTGGAGTTGGAAAGTTGTGCAAACTTTCTCGTCAGTGACGAGATTAATTGTGCACGCGAACGACCTGTGGGTGAAAATAACACTCAAGGAAAAGCCCACCCTGACTGATGTTGACATCTAAAGGAATTAGTAACTTTGTCAGCAACGTTTGCTAATGTCAATGGCACCAGTAACTGGATAAAGGAGTGACGTTTAAAAGTGCTCATTAGGTGACTGGATGTTCGAGAACACGGCTCTAACGAGGATGTTGATTTTACTAACATTCACGAATTATTTACATTACCCCCTCAGCGACGTTGGTTAGCCACCATTTCAATATTCTTTAGAAAGAAACGTTTAATTCATTCGTAAGGTTTATGTTTTACAATGGTCCTTCAGAGAGTGCGGTTTGGAAATTTCACATGGCTAGAGTTTCCGCACAGTCTTTATTCATTTCTTTTCCAGTCTCTCCCTGGTTTTTTTTTCTCGCTGATCTCATTCACGACGGGGATCGTGGGGTTATGTATGGCGTTATGTGAATGGCAGTATAACCACTTCACTGCCAGAGGACGCAAAATGCGCGTCTGTGCTCACTGCACACAGACCGACATTGGCTGCAGAATATAACATAGCAGGGACCAAACATAAGCATAAAGGACACAGGACTAGCAAGCGACATACACCATCATGAGCCCCCGCGACTGCGGTAAGTTAGTGCGACTGCGGTAAGTTAGTGCGACTGCGGGGGCACATGGGGGTTTATGTCTCTTGCAGATGAATATCCTTGGACTCCCCCCGGGGGTTAAGGCCTTACTTGCTGGTCCCTCACAGGAAATTACAGGAAAGGAAAACGGACCACTGTCGCAAATCCTACTAAGAAATTGAAATCATGGATTACGCGCTGTATTCGCCGAATGATGGGTGTTGCATCTGCCAGGGCTTACCACAATGTGTTCCCTTGATAGCAGATGTCTGTAATTGGGGATCGTGAGCATCAGTGCAGAGATCATCGACCGTCCTGACTGTGCCGATCTTAACCCTTTAGGTGTCGGTAGTGGTTTTTCTCGCGATGATTCCTGCAGGAACCATCCGCGACATAATCATGCCGCCAACACCCAAAAACAAGTGCCACTTTGCGCCTGAATTGATCAGTGTTCAGGTCATACTCCATAGGTAATAGATTTCCCTGTCCCCCATAACCCGCCCGTTAGGGCCGTCTATTATCACTTCGGTGACGTGGACGTTAAACCCCGAACTAACCAAGCAAAAGGGTCCAGCAAGTCTCATCCAGTTCTGCCCTTCAAGTCTTCATCTGCGCCACTGTTGACCTCATTTTGCAGTAGTGCTGAAACACTGAAACAGAGCAGCGGAATATGGCTCGAGAAAGCTATTCTGGCACCACCCTTGAACTAGCATGCTCAATCTGCCTCCCGAACTGTGAAATAGTCAAACCTGCTCTGGCGGCCACCTTTATTTAGTGGTCAGCTGTCTGTAGCAGCCACAAGTGCCTCTCCTTCATTTCTACCACATCAACACCCATCATTCAATGGTTTCCTGTGTACAGTGCCAGCAACACGACTCCAGACCTGTCTCTTTTGGTGATAACAGGCTGTCTGACGACGTTCTACCCTATGTTTTTGGTCTGGATTGTTCTACCTTATGTTTTTGGTCTGGATTGTTCTACCTTATGTTTTTGGTCTGGATTGTTCTACCTTATGTTTTTGGTCTGGATTGTTCTACCTTATGTTTTTGGTCTGGATTGTTCTACCTTATGTTTTTGGTCTGGATTGTTCTACCTTATGTTTTTGGTCTGGATTGTTCTACCTTATGTTTTTGGTCTGAATTGTTCTACCTTATGTTTCTGGTCTGGATCGTTCTACCTTATGTTTTTGGTCTGGATCGTTCTACCTTATGTTTTTGGTTTGGATTGTTCTACCTTATATTTTTGGTCTGGATTGTTCTACCTTATGATTTTGGTCTGGATTGTTCTACCTTATGTTTTCGATGGTAATTGTCAGCGTTGGGATGTCGACCTGAGCGCACAAGACGTTAATATCATTTGCCTGCTTGTCGTGTTTGGACCCCAGTTTCAGCAACACAACATCTGCTGGAGTCTGCGGTAAAGCTTTCACGCAACTTCATGAATTTCCGCAGCTAATTACTCCAAGGCTATGCCAAAACGATGATAAGGGTGATCCTAACTTGGCGTGAAATGAGCCCATACTATATGTAGCAGGAATCTGTGTACCTGTGGAACTGCTTGGAGCGCTGGTAAATGTGGAAAGCTGCAGTCAACATCAGATTACACAGGACATCAGAGGCATCAGATTATACTGGACATCAACATCAGATTACACTGGACATCAGATGACACTGGACATCAGATGACAATGGACATCAGATTACACTGGGCATCAGATGACACTGGACATCAGATTACACTGGGCATCAGATGACACCGGACATCAGAGTGTAATTAAACCATGTAACCCCACGCTCGCACTTTCTCAAATTTTTTAGAAATTTCCTAATGAACATGTACCAGATACAGGAGATGGATCGAACATGATAATTCAAGGGTAGTGCCAGATGATCTTGGCGCCTTATGGTGCCAAGCTCATCTGGCACTACCCTTGAATTATCATGGTTGATCCATCTCCTGCTGTAGTGCGTCGGAGCTGAATGGGTTAAGCTGTTGTAAGGTACCTCAATAAATAGATTATAGAAATTTCATGCCCGGATTTTCCGGAAAATCGGAATGAAATTTTTAGAAGCTATTCTTTCACCCCTGAAATGTCCTTCGTGCATTGTAATCGTTACACACAGTCACAATACATAGTGATGTTTGGAAAACAGTGCCAGTGTAATCTACTAGGTATAGCCGTTGTCTAAGCGTGCGCATGCGTGCGTGAGTTGTGAGTGCGCGCTTAGAGTTATAATTATTATAAGATAAGAGCATTATAAATACCTTAATTATTTATTATTATTTATATCCTGTTTCAGTTGTGGTTCATTTATTTAAACGATCTTATTGTTGGTAAAAACGGAGAAACAAACACAATCATAAACAACCTACGAGTTAAAGAGACAAGCATGCGCATAATATTTAGGTGTTTGTAGATGCTTCCTTCCTTGAACTGATGATTTCTGATATTTCTGTTTTCGTTGGGATTTTCTTTGCGGCTGTTATTGTTTCGCTGATGTGGACTTCATGCTCGTTCAGTCAACTTTGCAGATTGTGTGACTATTTACGACTGTGCGACATACACCGAGAACGCCTGCGAAGTTCATTGATAAATGTCGTTGTCCTCTTGTTATTTATCCTTTCTTTGAAGAACGGTGCTGACGTCACGCTGTTTGTTCGTCAGCAGGTATTTGCGTCTTATTACCCTGACACGTCATAAACATCATTCGGGACACCTACTAGAACGGTGCTTACGTAAGGCTGTTTGTTCGTCAGCAGGTATTTGCGGCTTAAAACCCTAACACTGTCATAAACATCATTCGAGACACCTACTAGAACGGTGCTCACGTAAGGCTGTTTGTTCGTCAGCAGGTATTTGCGGCTTAAAACCATAACACTGTCATAAACATCATTCGAGACACCTGCTAGAACGGTGCTCACGTAAGGCTGTTTGTTCGTCAGCAGGTATTTGCGGCTTAAAACCCTAACACTGTCATAAACATCATTCGAGACACCTGCTAGAAGTATTTCTGACAACTAGCTTGACCCATATTATGACCCTAAAGTATAACATCCTTTTCCCGGAGGTCAATGCTAAGGATTTGGAATTGTGTGTTCAGCAAGATCGTGACCAGCTATAATCGTGAACAAATAAAGGTGACTGCCAAGTGAAGAAAAGAAAAGAAACGAAGACACACGCTTTGCAAGGATGAACACAAAAGCAGATTACTAAATTATTAACCTTTTGCCTTTCGGTAGCGATTTTAGTCGCGATGATTCCTGTAGGAATCATCGCGACTAACACCGCTACCGACCGACACGCAGAGGGTTAACCTCATTCAAAGCTGGTGGTCAGACAAGACAGGAAGGACGTAACCCTCACCTCTGTGTACATTGCTTTATGCAAGCGTATCGTCACGATTAAATGCCGATGTTTAGTGAGCACCAACCTGAACGTGGTCAAGTACACTCCTTCATCTGCAATAGACATAGATTCTCATGAGCCCCCGCGGACGCGGGGGCTCATGAGAATCTATGTCTCTTGCTCGTGCCTTTGATGGTATTCACAATTTAATGTCGGTCGGTAACGGTGTTAGTCGCGATATACAATTCAATTCAATTCAATTCAATACAATACAATGCACTACAATACAATACAATACAATTCAATTCAATTCAGTTCAATTCAATTCAATTCAATTCAGTACAATTCAATACAATACAATACAATACAATACAATACAATACAATACAATACAATACAATACAATACAATTCAATACAATACAATAGCGGTGATGTTAAAAGTCAGTATGCTTTCAATCAGGCTTCTTTAAACGGATTCTAAAACCTTGGAACTGACATCATAACTTCTCAGTTTCCTAACAAGGTACAGACGTTGGTTTTCTTTTTTTAACAATCAGATCAGTGTTTCCAGTACAAGGCATACTACTATCTACAACGGTGCCAAGGTATTTAAATTCAGTGACCACTTCTACAGTTTGAGTATTAATTGAGACAGGTAGGGGCCTACAAAAATATCATCAAGTTTCCTGTCATCAATGACGAACTCTTTAGTTTTCTGTACATTTAGTCCCAGAAAACTACCTTTGCACCATGACTCTAATACTGTTATTTGTGCAAAGTACTCAGCCAGACTGTCTTCTTTTGGAGTAGGCGTACAAGAATCTGAGAACTTTCAGAGACGAGAAGTAACAGTATGACAACGCATATGGTCTGTGTATATAGAAAACAATGTCGGCTAGAGAACATACCCTTGAGGACAGCCCAAATTTAACACCATTTGGTCAGACAGACTGCCATGTACATTTACACGTTGCGGCCTGTCCTTCAAAATGCCTCGCACCCACAGAATAATGCTTGTGTTCACATTAAAGTCCATCATACGCTACAAAAGCATCAGTGGTTCAACAGTATTAAAAGCATTAGAAAAGTCAATAAAAACAATTCTCACATGTGCCTTTGAATTTTCAAGATGTTGAAAACAAGATTGTACAGAGTAAGGCATCCATCTTCCACACCCCTATGATTTTTGTAAGCAAATTGGAATGGATCCAGGAGTTCGGCAACATCATTTAACAGATGCATCCGCACCACCTTGTCCATACATTTTGACAGAATAGAAGTCAATGCAACTGGGCGGAAATCGTTCAATTCAGTAGTAATGTTTGTTTTTTTTAGGAATCGGAACAATCATTGATGATTTCCAAGCAGTAGGGACAGTATGAAGATCAAGCAGGAAGTGAACGATAGTGACACGTGACAATGTGGGAAGTTGAGGGAAGTTACGGGTTTCGGGTTGGTGTGTGTGGGGGGGGGGGGAGGGGGGTGCGGAGGGGTGGGGGGGGGTGGTTTTATTGGTGGATGTTTGTTTGGCAAGGTGTTCCTACTAGTAAACACTTTGTCAGGGACCAAACCTCAAGTCTTTATTTTCACCATCTATTACAAATCACACAGTCTTATACAACAATAAAGTTCACACAATTTTTAGTTGCATAAAAAGGAGTGTTTTTTCTCATACGTCCGCGCTACCGTGTTGTTTGTTTCCTTGAAGACATTGCATAACTCATTCTACCCCAGACACACCACAGGAAGATAAGGATCGACCATGATATTTTAAGGGTGATGCCAGAATTTTGGCATCACCCCTGAACTATCATGGTCGATCTATGTCCTGCACTGTAATGCAGTCTTCATAGGACACCGGTAAAATTTAAGGATTTCGGTGTTGGGGTAGAATGAGATAAACCGTCTGATTTCGTAATTTGAGTCATTGTTGGACCCTCTGTTGTTTATGTAAAGTAAGGTAGACACTATTCCCTTCGAGCATACATGTAAATAGTTGTGATTTGGGTTTACAAGGATTATTATTTTTATTTTGTATTTAAATTGTATTAAACGGATGCGATTTTCAATCTTTACTTGATCGTTGCCTAGCAACGCTACGTGTATGACTTGCTTAACTCATTCCGCACTAAGACCGAAATCCGCACATTTTCAAGTTGCCCCCTGAAGACTGTATTACTCTTCTGGAAACAGATCGAGCGTGAGAGTTCAAGGGTTGTGCCAGAATAGCTTGGCGCCCATAGGCGCCAAGCTATTCTGGCACAACCCTTGAACTCTCACGCTCGATCTATGTCTTGCCGTGGCGTGTCGGTGTTGAATGGGTTAATTGGGGGCAACATTTCTTTTACTCAGTGACATTTATTCCGCATGTGCGTATGCTGAATAGAAGCTAACTGACTGTCAAGTTGCTTCACTCAATGCGAATTGTTTACCCCGTCTCTGCCAGTGGACTCTGTGCTTAGGAAATCGGTATAAAATTCAACATCAAAGATCCCCAGCCGTGAAAGGAACATAGATACAAAGTGATTTCAGCAAGATTAACAGATCCACATGAGCCCCTGCAACTGCGGGGGCTCATGAGGATCTATACCTCTTGCAGTTGAGTGGTGCTAATGTTTCTTCTAGAGTGAACGGCCGATAAAGACTTGCTTGGTTCTTGTCAGTAGATCCTTCCATTTTATATGGTAATTGTACGTTTTTCACGCCATGCGACTGATACAGAAAGTACTAATGACGTTGACCACATGACACGACATGAAAAGCAGACGATCGCTGGGCTGGCACAAATCTGAGGAATGCATCCCAATTCTGTTTTTCCTGTATACGCTAGCAGAAAATGCATTCTTCTTACTTTTCCCTTCCATCCAGCTTCAGCAGCCCAACAGCTCAACACACTCAAAGGCATATAATATTGTCATGAGCCAGATGCAGCCGCAGGGGCTCACGAGAATCCACGCTTTTCTGCTGAAAAGAAATGCCCACACAAATACTCCCTCAGCGTGAGCGATTCATCAGCTCTGCGACTGCAGACGACTGAACATAAACCTGCGAAATTACCGCCCTTGTTTGATGATGCCGATCTTGTGAAAGCATTTGCCAGTAAAGACTTTAGAGGATTAGCCTCGCGCCAACTCCATAAGTATTGTACGTTTCTTTTATTTGGGATTTACGTTAGTGCACCATGCCGATTTAAAAGGAAAGTCGTGTTTGCTAGTTCTACGGGGCTGAAGTGTTGTTGGATCTTTCAGTTCGCAAGTTGAAAACTGAAAAAAAAATCTCCCGTGATGACAGACGCAAAAGCTGCATGAGTGTACTTGTAGCATAAAACCGTGA
Organism: Semisulcospira habei; assembly: GCA_036245525.1. Taxonomy (NCBI): domain Eukaryota; kingdom Metazoa; phylum Mollusca; class Gastropoda; family Semisulcospiridae; genus Semisulcospira; species Semisulcospira habei. Next base: position 211,566,614 of record BTPG01000005.1, read on the forward strand.
GCACCCTACAGTTCCCGCTCAGTTCTCGCTCAGCAATGACTCATCTCTTTTACCTCAGCTGATAGAGATTATCCCTAAATGAGAAGTAGGTTAACTAATTCGCGGCCAGCCGCATTCGGATGCGCGGCATAAGCCGCGCATCCGGTTGCGGCTGGCCGCGAATGAGTTAAAATATCGGAGCATTCTTTGGAACTGAGTTTCTGAAGAGTCCGAAATAGCTCAGGCGGTTAAACGTCGGAGCAGGAGAGCGAAGGGAATCGCCGGGTCGTGGGTTCGAATCCCATCCCGGCCCCGGTAGCTGGACTCACAATCCAGGGGGGGGGGAAACGGATTTGTTCAATAGCATGTCCGTTGAAAGGTCCTGGTAAATCAAAGTGGCACAGATGGAGTGTGCCTGAGTTGATCAGTGTTCAGGTCGTACTCCATAGGCAATAGATTTCCATGTCCCCCAGAACCCGCCCGTCAGGGCCGTCCATGATCACCTTGGTGCTGTGGACGTTAAACCCAAACTAACCAACCAACCTTGGAAGTTTCAGCAGCGCGGTCCGTCTGGTACGTATTCTCACGAGCCGCTGCTGCCGCTTGGCTTAAAATTTAAAAGCGTTGCCTATTTGGCATTCACAGCTTTAGTACCCCTTCACTATCGAACAAATATTACACATCACCCGACTGCAAGAGGTATATATCCTCATGAGTCCCAGCAGCGAATGTGTTAATGGTATTAACAATGCGACTGCTGTTGGCAGTGAATATGTTAATGGTATTAACAGTGCGACTGCTGTTGGCAGTGAATGTGTTAATGGTATTAACAGTGCGACTGCTGTTGGCAGTGATTGTGTTAATGGTATTAACAGTGCTACTGCTGTTGGCAGTGAATATGTTAATGGTATTAACAGTGCGACTGCTGTTGGCAGTGAATGTGTTAATGGTATTAACAGTGCGACTGCTGTTGGCAGTGAATATGTTAATGGTATTAACAATGCGACTGCTGTTGGCAGTGAATGTCTTAATGGTATGAACGGTGTGACTGCTATTGGCAGTGAATGTCTTAATGGTATGAACGGTGAGACTGCTGTTGGCAGTGAATATGTTAATGGTATTAAGAGTGCGACGGCTATTGGCAGCGAATATGTTAATGGTATTAACAGTGCGACTGCTATTGGCAGTGAATGTCTTAATGGTATTAACAGTGCTACTGCTATTGGCAGTGAATGTCTTAATGGTATTAACAGTGCGACTGCTATTGGCAGCGAATGTGTTAAATGGTATTAACAGTCCGACTGCTATTGGCAGTGAATGTGTTAATGGTATTAACAGTGCGACTGCTATTGGCAGTGAATGTTAATGGTATTAAAAGTGCGACTGCTATTGGCAGTGAATGTTAATGGTATTAACAGTGCGACTGATTGTTTTCACTGAATGTTAATGGTATTAAAAGTGCGACTGATGTTGGCAGTGAATGTGTTAATGGTATTAACAGTCCGACTGCTATTGGCAGTGAATGAATGTGTTAATGGTATTAACAGTGCGACTGCTATTGGCAGTGAATGTTAATGGTATTAACAGTGCGACTGATTGTTTTCACTGAATGTTAATGGTATTAACAGTGCGACTGATTGTTTTCACTGAATGTTAATGGTATTAACAGTGCGACTGATTGTTTTCACTGAATGTTAATGATATTAAAAGTGCGACTGCTGTTGGCAGTGAATGTATTAATGGTATTAAAAGTGCGACTGCTGTTGGCAGTGAATGTGTTAATGGTATTAACAGTGCGACTGCTGTTGGCAGCGAATGTCTTAATGTTATTAACAGTGCGACTGCTATGAGGACGTATGCCGCTGCGCTGTAGTAAAACGGCCCCGCCAGTTACTGTTAACCTATTTAGCCCCGGGATCCTGCAGCAGGAGATGGATTGATCCTGAAGGCGCCAAGCTCATCTGGCGCTACCCTTGATTTATCATGATCGCTCCATGTCCTACACCTGCTACATTGTCGGTAGACAACGCCTCCAAAAGTTTGGAAATGCGGCCGTGGGGTTAAGACGGTTAATAATGAGCGTAACCTAATCTCTTTTCTTTACTGTAAAGGGGCGCGGCCTACCGTCTTTGACCTGATTCTGACTTAGATTGAACGCAGAGGCGGATGAGTTACCTCGACGTTGTGCGTGTGTGTGTGTGTGGGGGGGGGGGAGGTGGATTCCAACTTTTTGTTTGCGACCATCAACCTGATACAAAAGGCCTCCCCGACGCTAGACCTTGCTTCCATGGGCCGAAAAATCGAAAAGCAGCGGCCGGGGGTAGGGGGGGGGGAGGGGTGGTCGGGGGGGGGGGGTGGTGGATGGGGGAGAGGAGGGGGAGGGGGAGGAAGCTGCGTGCTTGTGCTAAGACTCTCGCCATTCGCGAAAATATCAAACAACGGGAGGGGGGGGGGGGGGGATTCCAAAGACCATATAAAAGGGACTTTGCATATACCTTTTTAAAGATTTTTGAGTCGGGGGAGGGGGGTGTCCGGAACCACTGTAACCCCCCCCCAACCCCCTCAGATCCACCTCTGGAACGCTTACACGTATTTACCAGTTGTGGAGATGCGTCAACCATTACAATTCGCAGGCAGTGCCTCAAGACAAACTGTGCTTCGCTGTGGAGTGTGTAACGGCCAGGTTGCCAAAATCGAAGTTTCCTTTTTTCAGCCTGCGGGTCAACACCCCGTCTCCATTATTGTCCGTGTTTTTACGTCTCTCTGCACGCTATTTCTCGTGTATGTAAAAACACATCACGTGCAGTTTCCTCCCAAAAACAGCTTTCTTTACAGTCTCCCCTTTTCTTTTCAGCTGTCTTTACATTTCGATCTGGACAGCAGCTGCTAAATCGCCGTCCTCTCTGTTTACTTTGTCCGGTACATGCATCGTTCGTATAAACCAACACTGTCGCTGTCGGAAGCGTTTTTTTGTCGCGATGATTCCGACAGGAATCATCGCGATAAAAACCGTTACCGACAGCGAAAAGGTTAAATAATACAAGAGCAGATGTCATACGTAGACCCAATATTCACTGTTAAATTAAACACAAAAAAAACAACCAGTGATTTGTATCATAATATGCGTATGAATGGATTTACAATAACTGTAGCTGCGCAGATGTGAATGTCTTCTTGTTTTCGACTAGCACATCGCCTTAACCAGTATCATCCTGGCCTCCCAGTCTGCCCTGTGTTGTCAAGGATCGTCTCGATTCGCATATGTCTTGTGTCGATCAACGTCATACTGACTAAGTCTTTCTGGTGTGGCCGTCTTACAACGACAACCCAAGGACCCGCCCGGAATGGGGCATATGAACGTTCTGAACAAGGCACGCCCAGAGGCATGACGTCAGCAAGATACAATGATCCTCATGAGTCCCCGCGAATGCGGGGACTCACTAGGATCATTGTATCTTGCAGATGAAATAGCCCTACTTCCGCAAGTGAAGGAGATCACTTGGGACTTGTGAACGGGTTAGAGAGAAGCGTGTTTCTGCGTACAGTGCCAGATCTTAAGTGTTAGCCGTTGTGCAACCGAACCGCGGTGGGGCAGCAACAGACGCGGATTGCTTAGGCCTACAGGGACAGAAGTTAGCCGATACATGGCCTGCCTGTCTATCGCGCTCGGAGCCATTGGTTACTGGTCTGTGACTTTGAGCCTTACGGCCCTCGAGGTCCAGACCAGCAACCAGTCGGATCTGCCGGAAGGTCGAACACCTGCAGCACCCATAACAGCCTCGCGTTCTGGCAACGTCTGGTGAGCTACGTCAAGGAACAGTATGGGATTTGAGGACAATGACCAGGATACATTTTTTTTTTAAACATTTATTCGGGGTTTAAAGTCCACGGCGTCGGAGGACAGGGACATCTATAACCTACGGAGTACGACCTAAACACTGATCAGTTCAGGCGCACTACCATTGTGCCACTTTGACTTATCAGGAACTTTCAAGGGACAGGAACTTTCAAGGGACATGCTATTGAACAAGCCTGTCTTTTTCCCCTGGAATTTTCTTCCAGCTCTTTTGAACCAGTGTACATGCACCAAAGATACAAGAGAATACCACTTCGGCTCACGGGTAGTGTCTTATTTGCCAACCGCGGTGCCAGGTTAATCACACACCAGTTACCCTTGAGCGACGGCAGTCGATGTATGTCCTCAATTGATGTTGCACGGGAACGCTTGAAGTTTTGTCAGTAACATCTTCAAAGTTATGAGTTCTTTTTTTTTCTGTTTCTCTTTACATCTTCTTCGCTCGCGAGATGACCGCTCTGAGTTGAAACTCACGTCTCCCAGTATGTTCCCAGACAAAACGTGCCTTTCTTATTGTGTTCTGAAATATCGTAATTTATCGTAATGGTTTTGGGTGCGGTAAGTGTTTATTTTATGGAATGTAATTTTTACTCCTTCACTTGCAAGAAAACCTCAACACCGCCCAAGTGCAAGAGTCATAGAACCTCATGAGCCCCCGCAGTCGCGGTGGCTCATAAGGTTCTATGTCTCTTGCTGTCTCTATTTTGTATTGGTGTTATTTGGAAGGAGAATCGTTTCTGACATTGACTTTACAATTATTCCAGAAACATCAGTTGCGACTGGCAAGTAAATGTTATCTTGTGGCCTTTCAGATTACCGTGGAACCGCATGGAAGCTTGTTAAAATAATGTAAGTTGTTTCCTGTTGTCACGGACAAATCCAGCATGCCTCTCGCTATGCTTCAATGTAATTCATGTTGACCTGCACAGCTGGGCGCAAAACTCGCAAAAATGTCATTAGACGGTGGTGTCTTTTTTATGCAAGTAGGTCACAAGGGCTGGGAGGGGGGGGGGGCGGGGGTTGCTCTGAAAGCTTGTTAAACTTATCTCGGCACATCTTTCACCCTCTGGCTGTCGGTAGCGGCTTTTGTCGCGATGATTCCTTCAGGAATAACGACATCCCGATATCCTTCAGGAATAACAACATCCCGATATCCTTCAGGAATAACAACATCCCGACATCCTTCAGGAATAACAACATCCCGACATACTTCAGGAATAAAAACATCCCGACATCCTTCAGCAATAACAACATCCCGATATCCTTCAGGAATAACAACATCCCGACATCCTTCAGGAATAACAACATCCCGACATCCTTCAGGAATAACAACATCCCGACATCCTTCAGAAATAAAAACATCCCGACATCCTTCAGGAATAACAACATCCCGACATCCTTCAGGAATAACAACATCCCGATATCCTTCAGGAATAACAACATCCCGACATCCTTCAGGAATAACAACATTCTGACACCCTTCAGGAATAACAACATCCTGACATCTTTCAGGAATAACAACATCCCGATATCCTTCAGGAATAACAACATCTCGATATCCTTCAGGAATAACAACATCCCGACATCCTTCAGGAATAACAACATCCCGACATCCTTCAGGAATAACAACATCCCGACATCCTTCAGGAATAACAACATCCCGACATCCTTCAGGAATAACAAAATCCCGATATCCTTCAGGAAAAACAACATCCCGACATCCTTCAGGAATAACAACATCCTGGCATCCTTCAGGAATAACAACATCCTGACATCCTTCAGGAATAACAACATCCCGACATCCTTCAGGAATAACAACATCCCGACATCCTTCAGGAATAACAACATCCCGACATTCTTCAGGAATAACAACATCCCGACATCCTTCAGGAATCATCGCTACAAAAACCACTACCGACAGCCATAGGGTAATGGGCTCCCGATGATCTAGATGATTCGTACAGCGGCGTGCCGTGTGCTAAAGGATTGGCTCTAGGGTCGGATGGCTCACTCATACGGTTCACTCGTTAAGAAGTACTTTCTAGAAGTCGCGGAAGAGAGAACGACCAGGACCAGCTGGGAGAACTGTGACGTTTATCATAAGTGCAATTTATTTATTTATTTATTTATTTATTTTTTTTTTTTTGGGGGGAAGGGTGGGGGGGGGGGGGCGGGCGGGGTAGTGATCCTCATTGAAAACCCATCCATCTGACACAGGCATATATTTTCATGAGCTCCTGCCGGTGCGGGAGCTCACGAAGAGATCAGTGTCTTCCGTAGGTAAGTCGCAGGAACTTGGAAAACATTAACAGTTACAGCTGAACGATAAGGGTATGAACACATTTATGACCCTAGCTTGATTGGAATCAATTACATTTTGATCACACTGCCACCTAAGCTACTCAGTTCTCCCACACTCCTAAGCTACTCAGTTCTCCCACACACCTAAGCTACTCAGTTTTCTCACACACACGCATCACGTCTTGCTTCGCAGATGCTGCCCAGCTCTTTGGACTCGAGGTCAGTCTGAAAAAGACAGAGGTCCTCCATCAGCCGGCACCCAAGACAGTGTATCGCCCTCCTCACATCACCATTGGCGAGTCTGAACTAAAGTCAGTGCACCAGTTTACTTACCTTGGCTGCATTATCACGTCGGACGCCAAGCTGGACAAGGAGCTTGACAGCAGGCTGGCAAAAGCGAACAGCGCTTTCGGGCGACTTTTCAAGCGGGTGTGGCACAACCAACAGCTGAAAACAGGCACCAAGATCAGCGTGTACAGAGCTGTGGTCCTCACCACCCTGCTGTATGGTTCCGAGTCCTGGGCCCTCTACCGCAGCCAACTACGACTCCTCGAACGCTTCCACCAGCGCTGCCTGCGTACCATCCTGGGCATTCACTGGAGTGACTATGTCACCAACGTCGAGGTCCTTGAACAGGCTGAAACTGTGAGCATCGAGGCTTTGCTGCTGCGGACACAGCTCCGCTGGGCGGGGCATGTCTCCAGGATGGAGGATCATCGCCTACCAAAGATCACCCTGTTCGGCGAGCTTGCTACTGGACACCGTGACAGAGGGGCACCAAAGAAGAGATACAAAGACTGTCTCAAGAAGTCACTTAGTGCCTGCCAAATCGACCACCACCAGTGGTCTTCGCTTGCTGCGGACCATGACACCTGGCGCTCCACCATTTACAAGGCAGCTGTCTCCTTTGAGGACTCTCACAGAGCTAGCCTTAAGGACAAGCGTCTCAGGAGAAAAAACAGAGATGCTGCAGCTCAGAACCCTGGCCATACCTTCCCCTGCAGCCACTGCGGTCGAACCTGCCTGTCTCGGATTGGCCTCCGCAGCCACGAACAAGCCTGCAGGCGTCGTGGACAACTCCTATAAAATCTTCGTTCGCGAAGTCAAAGCAAGAGAAGCTACTCAGTTCTCCCACGTGGACTCTTGAGTCTGTGACAAAAGTAGACCTGCGTGTTTCTCGCAGGTTTTAATAATGTTTAATTGATCAAATTCTCTTGAACCTTTTTTTTTTTTTTTGTTCCTCTTTTGTCATTCCGACTTTGTCTTGCTTTGTGGTGTCATTATTTTTTCCCTGGCCTCATTCTGATCAGGGAACGTTAGAAAGCAGTTCCGATTCTTACCATTTCTTTTCTGACCAATTCGGAACACGTGATTCGTACCAAACAAGGCAGCCAAGACTGTGGGTTTCCTGTCATGTTGTGGGTAACGCACTTCTCTTTCCCTCGGCGACGTTTAGATCAGTTGTATTTCTCGCGTCATTATTGCTGTTGGTGGTCATACATTCATCAGCCGGCGGTCCACATCCCCAGAGAAATTGGACCTCCGCCTCAAAAGTCCCTCAGCCGGTCTTTACTTTCTGCAAAGGTGTATAGATATTCACCAGACGTCTGCAGCTCAACGACCCCTCAGCCAATTTCTTCTCTTTGCAAGAGGCATAGATTCTCATCAGCCCCTGCGACCGCACGGGCTGATGAAAATTTATGCCTCTTGCTCGAGGAGCTCGACCCCAGCTTTTATGCTCATATAGAGGATGTCATTATCTGGGTTTAAGATCGGCAGTGTCAACCCTTTTGCCGTAGTTCAACCAGAGAGGACGAAGACCACTGTGCCAAATGGTCGGACACACTGGCAATATGGCAGCGGCTGGCACAGTCCTTTACTCTGCCCAAATTACACGCTTAACCCATTTAACCCCATAGCCGCACTTCCCACATGGACGGACACACTGGCAATATGGCAGCGGCTGGCACAGTCCTTTACTCTGCCCAAATTACACGCTTAACCCACTTAACCCCATAGCCGCACTTCCAAATGTTGGAGATGTCATCTTAACCACTAGGCATCAGCTGGAGATGGCCTGACCATGATGATTCAAGGGTAGTGCCAGATTAGCTTGCCGACTAATGACACTACCCTTGAATCATCATAGTTGATTAGTCTCCTGCTGCAGTGCATCTGGGTTAAATAGGTATTTGAGGCACGGATGGGGCCAGTGTGGGCCAGCATGTACTGTACTTTATCAGATGCTAGTTTGTCCTACAAGATCTCATGTGGGTCCACACTTCTTGCAGGTGGAAGGGTGCGGATGAGGGACTGAGAAAGAAAAGATTTGCATAATGTTTCATCGGGAATACAATTATTGCCATAAACGAAGATGCCTGCAGTGCATTTAGTTCATTTGGTACCTCTCGTCTCGGGGTGGGGGGGGGGGGTGGGGGGGGTGGGGGGGGGGGTAAGCATACATTGCGGTTTCGAAAGGCTCGACAAGAAGAATAGTAGTTTCTAGCCTTGAGCGCCACCACTATTTTATCAGCTAAGTTATTGCGCCACTGATTTTCAGCGGTTGGCTTCGAAGCCTCGGTTCTAGAGCCCACCCCCCCCCTCCCCCCTCCCCTCTCCACCCCCTACCCCCACCCACCCCCCCACCCCACCCCCAAATAAATGAGGCCCAGTCCTGGGTTATTCGAGATCACGCTTACAGGCATCTTCGTATGGTAGGTGTGGGCATACTTTGCAGATTGAAACCTTTATCACATGACCTGCGTTGAAACAAGACTGGATAGATTAACTCATTCAGTCCCGACACACCACAGCCAGATATGAATCGACCATGATAGTTCAAGGGTAGTGTCAGAATACCTTGGCGCCTGTGGGGGCCACGCTATTCTGGCACCACCCTTGAACTATCATGGTCGATCTGTCTCCTGAATTGTAATGCAGTCCTCAGAGGACAACCCCAATGTGTGGACTTCGTTACCTAGGCCGAGCAGGCTACTGCGGGGATTGTAAGGCGACAGGGGTCATGTAAATTGCAGCCTATTGCTAGTAGAATCACCCCCATGTAGTTACTGTCAAGACAGCGTTTTTATAATTGGGCCATTCCCATGTATTGTTGGCCAGCTCGGATGAGAAAATGGTGATATGGTGTCAGTGGAGTTTGGGCTTTGTATTATCTTGTGTAGTCAGAAGGAGCAGTAGTAATGAGCTTTAGATACTAGCAATTTGGCTTCTGCAGCAGAATAAATGCAAATAGTTCACTTGCCGGGGACATAGCATAGTTGATGCAACACTGCGCAGTGGTTAAGCTCCCTGGCTTCCCCTGAGTGCCCCTATGTTTTCTAGGACATCTAACTGGCATTTCTCTGATAGTGATTTAATTGTGGAGCATTCAAACTCCTGTGACGAAGAAACTGGCACAGAATGTGATGTTGTTGTTTTTTTTGTTGTTGTTGTTGTTTAAGTTAACATCTTCCGGATAGATTTCAGTTTTTGAACACGAACAATGATCAGTTTAGCTTCGACTGTGCGACTTCGATTTACCAGGACCATTTTCCTTTAAACTGCGACAGCAGCCCAGCTACAGGGACCGAAAACCGCGGCTCGAACCCACAACCCGGATGCTCCGGTCGCTCTCTTTTACTCGGACGCTTTGCTGTCTGCGCTACTGGGACCCGATACATCTTGCATATGGATCTATGATGAAACAATTCAACAGCGAAAATCTTCTACCTCGCAGTAATTTCGTACTTTGGGGTGGGGTCTTATGAGACCCCCCCCCCCCCATCCCCCCTCCCCCAGCACGAAAGTACCTCGAGGTGGAAGAACTTTTGGTTGTTACATGGGTATCAAGAGATTTTTGTCTCCAATCTTCAGGTGTTATTAATGTTTTTCAACGACTAAACCCAGCCATATATTATGCGGTACCACGTGAACCAGCAAGACGCGTGTGAATTATCACAACCCCCTGCAGTCTGTAGATGTGGATTTACGTATGATAAAGACTGGTTGCGCTTTCCGTCATAGTTTCAAGACACTTGTCTGGAGTAGAGTGGAGACATATTCGGTTTTTATTAGCGTTCTCTGACAACTAAATCTCTTTCACACAGCAGGATAAATGAGCCAATAACTCGCATACATTTTAATGAATCCCTGAAGATACAGGAGCTTATGAAAATCTATGACTCTTCCAGATGGGTGACTTCCGGTGCAAAATTACCATCCAGAAATACTCTTCGGATTTCTAGTGTGTTTGCGAGTACTCCGGGAGAAGCATTGTGCGCTGGTCCACAGAGCTGTACTGTCCCAAAGCACAGACTGGGACACATGACTGGGGCTCCTGAGGATCAGTGCCTCATGCCGGTGTACGCTATTTGCTGCACTGAGAAGTCTCGAGAGCTACTCGTCTACAAACAAGCGGTGTTCAGCTTGTTATTAGTGTTTTCGTGAAGGCTTTCCCCCGCTAAAAACGCACTCAGCGCTTTTGGCATGAGCCACTCTACTGCTTCAAACACTCAGCACAACGCCGCACTCTTCACTATTGATTAGCCCGGGACGGGAGGGACACGCTACGGAAAAAAGGTTAGTCCCGGAAGTAAAAGGTCTATGCGCGCGGGGCAACGACGGCCGATGCAGGCCCGAAGACCTTCTGCTCACTGAGTTGTCCATCCTAAATGTCGCGGCTTAACGCTTGGGCACAGCAGTAGAGTAATTTGAGGAAATGCGGACCGCTGATCTTTTGCTCGCCGGGTCGTCTAAACGGCTTGATTGGGGTAACACGGTCTAACACGCTGGCGCAGGGGTGGAGTAATTTGAGGAAATGGAGAAAGAGTGAGGGAGCAGGGGAGGCCGGAGAGGGAGTGGGTATGTTTTATTGGAGGGGCGACAGAGGTGGAAGCAAATCATTTGATTGAATTAGCAAACTCTAAATATGGCTTCGCCACAGGTTGTGGTGTCGTTTCCTAAAAACAAAATGGATTCGCTGAGACGTAGGGCGGGAAGTGGGTGGGATGGGGGTGGGGAAGTGGGGTCGGTGACCGAGTGGGCGGGGGGAGGGTGAAAATAGAAAGTTTTTGATACCCCCGAAAGCTCTTGGGCAGTAAGTGGTCTGGGATAAATCACCCACATCCGTAATGTGGTCTTCCTTTTCTGCGCACAAGATGCACAACAGATTTTCATTATGACAGCTCACTGACATTGCCCGATTAGCTTTGCGCCACTACAGAGGGTCGTCAAGCTAATCAGGCAATACATGTGAGCTGCATTGGTCGAACCATCATACGTAGTTGGCACCAGCAGAGGAAAAGGTTCATGAGCTATCGATGCCGTAACGATTGGCGGCCGTGCCGGCAGAGCGGGGAATATGATAAATCTTTGTCCGATCTGTTTGACGTATATTTCATGTTATCCGTCTGGGCAGACTCGTGGATGTCATCACATCAGCCCGCCCCGCCTTCTCCCTTAAATCAATTTGGAGAAGTTACCTTGCCGCTGGAGGGTAGTGTCTGATCTATTTTGCATAGATTTCGTCTTTCAGGAAAC
>BTPG01000005.1:211580787-211755787 GCA_036245525.1 Semisulcospira habei
TATTATTATTCCTAGTTGGAGCTGGCAAGTAAAGAGCTCTTACCTGTTCATATCACTCTGTTGGCACCGTCTGGTGTATTCAGACTTTGCTTTCTCTCTGCAGTTTTCTCTGTAACGATCTAAAATATATGACATACCATTTTTGAAGTAGTAGATGAAATCCTTATTAAAGCAAGAGAACAATACGACATAATTATTACACCATAGATCCGTCATATAACATCAGCGGTACTTCGTTTTCACTTCATTTTTTTTTCCCAAAAGAAGTCGTTTCAAGAGACAATTTATCAGGGATTCCTGCGGACCTATTCCTGTTTCTCACAAAATTAAAGATGGTATGTGGTGTTGCGCGCACGACTGGTCAATTACTCCCCGAGGAAGGAGACATCCCTGAGCGGAAAAACTTGGCTAATGGCGCCTGCCGCACCGCGATAGCATGTCGCAAAAGTGTATTTCCGGATACGCGGAGACTTTTAGGTCGTGAATTTTCATTATGTCAGGGCGAGCGCTTAGGATGTATTTTACGACTCCTCGTTAAGACACAGCGCCCTAACACGTGCATGCCTGTGTGCACTCAAATCAAACTTCAAACGGTTGAGATGAAGCCAGCCGGCTGAGACGTGTACGCCGCTACGCGCCCAGGTGCAAAACAATACCACTCACCTTTAGGATGGTCTCTGTCCACGACGCGGTAAAGGGATCGGCCGCACAAGGGTAGTATTAACCCCTTTAGTTCCAGTGGACGCAGGTTATGTTTCTGAAATCCTTGTTAACTTATTCAGCCCGACGCGCGTATATCCCAAATTTTGGAGGCGTCATCTAACGACTATGCACGTGTTGCAGGAGATGGATCGACCATGATAATTCAAGGGTAGTGACAGACTAGCTTGGCGCCGACGGGCGCCAAGCTAATCTGGCACTACCCTTGAATTGTCATGGTCGGTCCATCTCCTGCTGTAGTGCGTCAGGGCTGAATGGGTTAACTCAACGTCAAAGTTCCCTCGCTGTCCAAGGAGCATATATACAAAGTGGGGTCAGAAAGAGGCATAGATCTTCATGAGCCCCCGCGAATGCGGGGCCTCATGAGGATCTATGTTTCTTGCAGTTGGATAATGTTTACTTTTTCACGACAGGGAAGCGGACAACGTGTTTTTCGCCTCTGGAGCAGTCTATAATGATAATGTCGCCTCCCGCATTGCCCCTTTTGCTTACGCGTGAGAGATACATTTGAATCCCTGAAGATTCTCGCGAAATGAGATGATTCGTCGCCACCGCAAGTGACACAGATCCTCATGAGCCCCTGCACCTGCAAGGGGCTCATGAGGTTCTTTGTCGCTTGCAGACGGCAGCTATTGCGCAGTAATAATTGCGTGAAGAGTCAATACCAGAAATTCCCTGCGATTTCCGTGACCAATCTTGAAGACCGGGGCGGTCCGTGGCGCAGTGGTTAAGGCGCCTGCCACCAATGCCAAAGGTGCGAGGTTCAAAAACGGGTTCCGGCGTCGGACTTTTCTCCTCTGGTAAGTGTCACCGTTAATTCGGGCGGACCGTCGGGGGTTCTTTCTCCGGGTACTCCGGTTCTTCCACCCCCCATCCATCCCCCCACCCTCCACACTTTGGTACCGGTTTCAGGCCACTTTACAAATTTCAAATACAAGCGATCAAAAAATCTCTGTAACTTCAGTAGCTGAACTAGCCCTTCGTCTGTCTTGTACTGTGTTTGTCTTAAATGGCGTAAATCCGTGTCTGTTACGTGAGTGTGCGTGTTGGGTTTCAGTTCGCGGCGCTTTGAGTCGATTTGCCCCAAAATTGAGAAAAAGCGCCTATATGACGGTATTATTATTATTATTATTATTATTATTAAGACCTGTAAGTCATGCGGCCATTGGGTAGGGTTACGACTCTTCGCTAATACCACCTGATACTACGGATGTGACCATCCTGGTCGTATAGAAGCAGATATAATTTAGCCCTATGTCCCCTCTCTTACTTAGAGACCATTTCGTAGATATTTCACGGCAATTTGTGCGGCCTCTCGCAATGAATCTCCCTGGCGATGTATTTCGGGAAAATTGTGATGCGGTTATTCTTACTCACAAACCAGATAGGTGAGGCTAGCGCTGGCAGAATTGTACAACAAACCAAGGGGAATTACTCAGCGCTGGACAGACGAACAGTTAGATACCCTGCCCCCGCCTATCAGGCACCCAATCGCCAGCCCACAGAGAAATACGCAGGTATAGAATAAGACGATCATTTGCATCTTCAAAAAGATGCATCAGGTCTCTTATATAACCCATGTCTTTCTCCGGAACTTAGGAAGTAGGCAGGGGAAACATACATACACAAACACGAAGGTGCATTACTATATGTGGTCGGGTAAATACCCTGAATTCCCACAGTAGATGCACAGAACATTACACAACAATGTAACGATACAAATTTGCCTCGAGTTATACTGAGATACCCACAAACCAGATAGGTGAGGCTAGCGCTGGCAGAATTGTACAACAAACAACGGGGAATTACTCAGCGCTGGACAGACGAACAGTTAGATCCCCTGCCCCAGCCTATCAGGCACCCAATCGCTAGCCCACAGAGAAATACGCAGGTATAGAATAAGACGAGCATTTGCATCTTCAAAAAGATGCATAAGGTCTTTTATATAACCCATGTCTTTCTCCGGAATTTAGGAAGTAGGCAGGGGAAACATACATACACAAACACGAAGGTGCATATATATATATATATATATATATATATATATATATATATATATATATATATATATATATATATATATATATATATATATATATATATATATATATATATATATATATATATATATATATATATATATGGTTATTCTTACGTATTTTCTTCTGATTGCGTTAGTATTTGTTCACCCTTTTACTGCTGTTGCCGATGTCGCTTGACGAAGAAGACTCGTCTTTTCCGCAGAGCGGTATCGTCAGCAGCAGTTAGAGTGTTAACGTTGCTAGCTTTGTTAAGCCTTTGGCTGTCGGTAATCGCTTCAAGTCGAGATGTTTCCTGCAGGAATCATTGCGCCCAAAAGCGCTACCGAATGCCAAAGTGTTAAACGCACTGTTTAACCCTTGGCTTGCTGTGATCACGTCCTAAACGACTGCACGCTGACCGAAAAACACGTGCAGAACGCGTAAATGGTACGAAAATACGCCCAAAAAAACCCACAGGACTAACAAGAGACATAATTCCTCATGAGCCCCCGCGACAGCGGGGGCTCATGAGGATTTATGTCTCTTGCAGATGGGTAGAGTTCGCGCAAGGCAGTCCACGATCACCTCGGTGCCAGTGGGACAGTAAACCGGAAGAAGAAGTAGCGTTCGCGTGCCCCGGCAGTTATGGAGTTAAGAGTAGATGGTGGGTACTACATCCGTGACACACGACGGCTACGGCAACCTCTCGCTAAGACAAAGATCCCGATAGACATATCCGCAGCGAAATCCGCTCAGTTGCAAGAGCGAGTCGGCCGCATGGATCCTCATCAGCCTCAGGAAACCTTTAAAAAAATTACGTCTGTGTTCACCGTGCGGAGAAGGTGAGAGGGAGGGGGGGGGAGGGGGTGGTGACTCTGAATTCAGTCAATACCTACAGACAGTCCCCTGTGGATGGCCACGCTGATTGACCCCCGGCCACTCCTTGATGGTCTCTTAACCCTTTCGCTGCCTAGATAAGCTGAAGGCGATCCAGCTGCAAGAGGCATAGACCCTCATGAGCCCCCGCAGTTGCGGGAGCTCATGAGGATCTATGTATCTTGCTGACCTCACTGTGTACCCGTCGTTCATTGTGAAGCTGGGGAGCTTTCGTGTTGTGACATCAACGACTTCAAACACACAGCGTGTGACCACTGGTGGTGAAGGGGTTAAACGGTCTGTTCACTTCCGTCCGCAAGAGGCACAAGTCGTTGAGAATCCTGAACCATCTGGAACCTCAAAATCTGGCTCCGGTCACACCTTGTTTTGGTCCTCACTCGGAGTGAATGGTTGGGATTGGATTGAATCTCGCGACTGCATTACACTGATGGGCAACGATGTCAGACTTCGATGTACCAGACAACACTCCTGCTGGTCCTGTCTCAACAGATCAGACAGCACTCCTGCTGATTCTCTCTCAACAGACAGGACTCCTGCTGGCCCTGTCTCAACAGACAGCTAGACAAAAACAAGACCAAGGCGCCTCAGGAGGAAAAGAACACAACTTTTCAGTCTCATGCTGGGACCAAGCAGCCGCTGAAAATGTGTCTCTACATAGGGTCTCTGCCCTATTACTATGTTTCATTTCATTGTTTCTCTCATCCTGATTCACACCTCACACACACACACAAGGACGTACGTACGCACGCACGCACGCATACAGACACACACACACACACACACTCACTCACACACACACACACAAACTCACGCACGTACACACACACACACACACACACACACACACTCACACACACACACACAGATTGGTGAGTTGTGCTCACGATCGACGTCACACAGTTGAAGAGCGGCTCCGCACATTTTTAGCATTTTGCAACATAATTACTTAATGAGTGACTTTAGAACAACGACAGGGTGATTCAGCTCATCATGCCGATCAGTTCGGTAGCTTTTTGTGCCATTTGCGGTACCTTTTACTGGACTTTTCAAAACTTCATGGCTCGCAAAGCACAGAGGAAGGCAGCCCTACGTTACCGCACTGTCAGTGTCAGCGGAACCGGTGGCAGTCATTCTCGTGTTTTTGGTCGGCTTTCTGCTCCGGTGTGGCGATGTCGAAGCGAACTCAGGCCCACCGAAACGACAGACTCTTTTGACATGCCAGGGGAACCAAGACAACCAGTCGCCCGGGGGTGAGGAAAACGCAGTTTCTGAGCCGACCATTGCTGATGTGTTTAAAATGTTGAATGTGATGGACAAAAAGATGGACAGTATGAAAGCTACATTGCAGGAGCAAATGGACAAAATTCAGAGTGACTTTACTGCGGTGATGAAAGAAAACAAAGAGTTGAAGGAGAAAGTTACGCAGCTGGAGGATAAGCTGGATGATTTGGAGGGGCGGAGCAGACGCAAGAATCTGATCTTTCACGGAATCCCCCACCCCCAGGGGCGCTCAGAGACTTGGGCGGACTGTGAGAAAGCTGTCAAGTCAATGTTGAAGGACGAGATGGGCATAGAGGAGGAGATCGAGGTGGAGCGTGCCCATAGTCTGAAGGGGGGCAAGGCGCCCCACCCCATCATCGTGTGCTTCAACAAGTACAAAGACAAGGAGCGGATCCTGTTTGAGCGAAGAACGCTGAAGGAGAACAAGTCCCGGATCTTCATCTCTGAGGACTTTACCCCTCGGGTGAGGGACGTGCGCCGCAAGCTGCTACCCTTCCTCAAGGAGGCCAAGCAGGCGGGGAAGAAGGCCTTCATCCGCTTCGACTCCCTCGTTGTTGAGGGAAAGACCCACGCATACGACGCTGCTACCCAGAGGCCAGTGGAGCGCAGGGGGCAGAAATGAGGGGCAGGCCGGCATGTTGACCCAGCAACCAGGAGAAGACAGCCCGTCCCTCATTCAGACCCACAGGACCCCCACCATGTGTCTTCAAAGGACGACTTACCTGCACACACATGCGCTCAAGTGCCCATACTCAAACCCACACCCACACACTGTGATGATGAAAGTGGTAGTGATGAAAGTGGTAGCTCTATGTTTCGCATCATGGCATGGAATATCCAAGGTCTTGTAAATAAGCTGAAAAGTGTTTCTTTTAGGCAGTTCTGTGAAAAGTGTCAAATTTTTGCATTTTCAGAGATCTGGTCATGTAAGCAAAATGTTATAGAGGATACCTTTCCAGAGTATCAGGTGTTTTTTTCACCACGTACACAAAAGTTAAAAGGGGGCGTGGCCGTGTGTGTACATAAATCTATAGCTTGTCATGTGTTGCGTTTAATGCAGGCAGCTGAGGATATTGTGTTTCTAAAGATCGGTAAGTCTGTTTTGAATTCTGCATCTGATGTTCTGGCAGCATTTGTGTATGTGGCTCCAGAGCGTTCTGTTGTATATGGTGAAGATAACGTTGATGGTTTTGAAGTGTTAGAAAACTACATGTCTCAAGTGTTACGTGCTCACCCTGAGCTGCCTTGGCTATTATGTGGCGATTTTAACGCCCGCACTGCCGGTCTGTCTGATACTGATTT
This sequence comes from Semisulcospira habei, assembly GCA_036245525.1. Lineage (NCBI taxonomy): Eukaryota > Metazoa > Mollusca > Gastropoda > Semisulcospiridae > Semisulcospira > Semisulcospira habei. Next base: position 211,587,009 of record BTPG01000005.1, read on the forward strand.
TATTGATGACAATACACACGTGCAGACTTTACTGGAATTAACAGATCTGCTAGAGGATGTACCACAAAGCCCACGGAGGTCAAAAGATATTGGCATAAACAGTTTTGGTCGGAAACTGATAGAACTATGTCAAGAGTACTGTTTGTTTATTGTCAATGGCAGAACGAAAGGTGACAGTGAGGGAGAAATTACGTGCGTGGCCAACAGAGGCAAAAGTGTGGTGGACTACTGTATTTGCTCTAAATCCGTGTTTGACCTAGTGACCGATATGTTTGTTGCAGACAGGTGTGAGTCAGACCATTTCCCCATTGTAACCACGTTTACTTCTATTCAGTCTGTTTATTCATGTGATGATGATGATTTAAATAATGATATAATACTAGAGGAAGGGGTTAAATTTGTTTGGAAAGAAAACTACGCTGAATCCTTTTGTGCATACATTGAAGATAATCAGGAGACTCAGTTTCAACACTTTTTGTCAGCGCTTGACTCGAGTGTAGAAGAAGGGTCGGCCTGTTTTGTAGCATTCATTCAGAAGGCAGCTGTCAAAATGAGGTCAGGTAAGAAGGTAGGTGAATCCCGTGCACAGCCGCCGTGGTGGGACTCGGACTGCGAAGTAGCAAAACAAAACAAGTACATACAGTTGAAGCAGTTCAGACACACAAACACACATGACGACTTAGGGAAGTATCTTGACATGAAGAAAGAATTTAAGAAGTTGTGTAAAACAAAACAAGTAGAGTACAACGCACGGGTTTTGAATGAGCTCAACGATGCATGTAATGATGCAAACTCAAGAACATTTTGGCAAAAAATAAAGTCTCTGACTGGCGTTAAAAAGTTGTGTTCTGATGTCATTTCACCACGCGTGTGGTATGATTATTTTCGTAATTTGCTAAATGTGGATCAGAATGTTGATGATTCAGGTTTCAGCAGACAGGCCGAGGGTGTTTTGAATGGCCATATATCTGATGATTGTGATGGTTGTCATAATGCAAAATTTGACGAGGAAATCACACAGGATGAAATTCGCAGTGCTATTAATAGCATGAAGAAAGGGAAAGCATCAGGCCCTGATGGCTTGCCCACTAACCTTTTTCATCATGCAGGTGAGATCCTTGTGAAATTTCTGCATCCTTTGTTCAATCGTGTGTTTCAAAGTGCGGAATACCCTGAAAGCTGGACCATGGCTGTGATATTTCCACTACACAAAAAGGGTAACCCTAGAAATGTTGACAACTACAGAGGAATTTCTCTTCTGAACGTTATCAGTAAGTTGTACAGTTTTGTCATTAACAACAGGTTGGTGCGTTTTTGTGAAGAGAATGATTGTATTCCTGAGGCTCAAGCTGGCTTCCGTAAAGGGTACAGTACTATAGACAACATTTTTTGCTTACAGGCACTAGTGCAAAAGTATCTTAGCAAGCAGGGTGGCCGTTTTTACACCATGTACGTAGATTTTTCTAAAGCTTACGACTGTGTGCACAGGACAAAACTGTTGTATCTCTTGTTACGTAAAGGAGTTCATGGAAAGTTGCTTCAGACACTTGAGAGTATGTACAAACATGTAAAAGCTGCTGTAAGGGTTGGAACCAAAGTTACCGACTACTTTGATTGCATGTCAGGGGTGCGACAAGGTTGTGTGTTGAGCCCACTGCTGTTTTCTATCTTTCTTTCAGAATTTGAGACAGAAATATCATCGTGCGGTGCACGTGGCATTGATATTTTTGCAGACCCACTGGGTATTTTCCTTCTTATGTATGCTGATGATATAGCCATTGTCTCTGACTCTGTAGCAGATCTCCAAAAGAAAATTATATGTTTAGAAAAATACTGTAAAAAATGGGGTCTCACTGTGAACATGGACAAGACAAAAGTGGTGGTCTTCAAAAATGGAGGTTTTGTGAAAAATTGTGAAAAATGGTTTTATGCTGACAAGCAGATTCAAGTCGAGTCCAGTTATACTTACCTTGGTGTGATATTTTCCTCTACTCTGAACTGGGCTAGATGTGTAGAAAACTTAGCTGGAAAAGCCAGGAGAGCAGTTGCAGGTATAAAAAGACTATACTTTAAATTACAAAACTTGCCAGCTGACACTGTTTTTCACATTTTTTATGTCAAGATTAAACCCATTGTGCTATACGGGTCAGAGGTTTGGGGTTTCCAGAGACATGATGTAATTGAGCAGGTTCATATAAAGGTTTGTAAAATGGTCCTTGGTGTTGGAAGAGATGTAAAAAACAATATTGCGCTGGGTGAGTGTGGAAGATTCCCTATGTATATTGATGCCTATGTTCGAATGGTGAAGTACTGGTGCAGACTTCTTACCATGTCAGAAAACAGATACCCAAGACAGTGTTACACGACGTTATGTATGCATGATGCTTCAGGTAGATCGAACTGGGCTACGCAAATAAAGACTATTGTGTATGCACGGGTTTGGGTATGTATGGGAAATGCAGTCAGTTGGAAACACTCCTCTGTTCATTCAGATATTCAAAGATCGGCTGATGGATTGTTTCCGACAGGACTGGCATGCATCCCTTTCCTCAAACACAGAATACTGCCATTACCACCCAGAAATACTTAGAGCCAGTTACATAGGGCAGCTGAACTCTTGTGAACTCAGGCGGGCAATATGTTTACTTAGATGTAACCGTTTACCTTTAAACGGAGTATCCAGATTTGGAAAACCCATCACTAATCCAGAATGTAATTCATGTGATTGGCATAAGGCTGAAGATTTGTGTCATTTTCTGTTCGAGTGTCCAAAATATTCCCCTTTACGTAAAAAGTACATTCCACTGTTTTACTACAGATTCCCATCCGATCTTAAAGTTCAGCTGCTGTGTGGAAACCTACATGATAAACTGGTTTTTAAAGTTGCTATGTATATTTCAGGTTGCCTTAAATTAAGGAATTAGAGGGATTTGCTTTGAAATGTTCTTGTTTTTTTTTTTTGTTTTTTTATTTTTGTTTATTTATGTGCGCTGATGTAATGCTCTATGAGTGTGTTTTACAACCACCTTCCTGTATTTTCTGGTTGTAAATTGTATTTTGTGTTCATATGGGCCAGATGGCCTGCAAAAACTGAAATAAATTTATTATTATTATTATTATTATTATTATTATTACACACACACACACACACACACAAACTCACGCACGTACACACACACACACACTCACTCACACACACACACACACACACACACAAACTCACGCACGCACACACACACACACACACACACACACACACACACACACACACACTCACGCACGTACACACACACCCCGCTGACTGCTTCACGGCCAGTGGGGCACAGATTGTGTTTTTGAAATCGAACATTCAGCGCCCAAAATCTTCAAGCGTCCAAGGAACGTAGATACAAATTGGTTTCAGCAAGAGGTCTAGATCCTCATGAGTCCCCGCGAATGCGGGGACTCATGAGGATCTAGACCTCTTGCAGATGGGTGTAGTGGTATTCACGTTTTCAGCAGTGAAGCGATTAATGCAGAAAGAGATGGAGAAGAAGAGCTATACTGTGAAATCGGAACGAAAAAGTTTGCTATCGTGCATTAATCAAAACTGTCCAGAATGGAGACATCGCGGCCCCACGAGCCAGTATAAATTGAAAGCAGCCTTCACAAAATGCTCCTATCGCTTTCAAACTGTGTCGCTAATCATCTACAGAATGGATTCACGTCACACTTATCGTCGCACATCATCTACAAGTGGATTCGCATCACACGTAGCGTCGCTAATCATCTGCAGAATGGATTCTTATCTTTCAGTGTCAACACTTATCACGTTATCAGTTGACAGAGTCCAGACAAGGAGTATTAAATGGCACCTTGCGCATCAATTAGGCAAAGCGTATCGCTGATTTATTTGCATCACTGCACACTGATCTTGTTTTCGAAAGCGTCATTTTTTTCTCGTATTGTCCGGAGGCGCAATCCCTGGCTCCGCTGTTTACATGATGCACTCTTTCGCCAACGCAGAGAATTGTTAACCCTTTGCGTGTCGGTAGCGGTTTTAATCGCGATGATTCCTGTAGGAATAACACCCTGTAAAAATCATCGCGACTAAAACCACTACCGACACGCAATGGGTTAACACTTGGGCTGTCGGTAGTTGTTTTTGTCAAGGTGAAAAAAAAAATTACTTACAACCGTTAGGCTGACAATGTTTCCATTTGTACTGTATATTTTTATCACATTTCGTTCTGAATCAGATTACAGGCGATATAAATCGCAGAATTCTTGACACCTGACGCTCGAGATGTTATCTGTAAACATTATGAGCCCAAAATGCAGATCCCCTTGGAGTCAGCAAACGAATAAATATGAATTATTTTGACGGGACTGGAGAGGGAAGAAAAAGATTCGCGTGGGCAGGGGTAAGAGCCATTGTCATTATCTGTGAAATCAAGTGTCCATTGTCTTATGTTTGTACATGCGTGGTTTGATAGACGACGTTTACAATAATCACTTCCAACGCCTACTGATAAACAATAGCAGAAGAATATAGTACCGATATAACCATCTCGACGAGGTTTTTTCTTGATAGCGCTAAGGTAGTGCTTAATTCATCACTTCTCCGCCAGAGCAACAGCTGTCCCAGAAACATGGATTCAAAGTGGTGTCAACAAGAGGCATAGATCCTCATGAGCCCCCGCAGTCGGGGGCTCATGAGGATCTGTGTCTCTTGCGGTTGTTGGGTTTTTCATCTATGATGGGGTTAGTATTTCCGCGTGTTCAGCAGGCACAACCATAAAGCCATCTTGGTGGGACCGCTCTCCCCGCCCAGTGCTTGAGGATTTTGAAGTCTGATGCACTCGGCTTTGCCCGTGAAAGGGTTGTCAATCGAAAAGGGGCGGTCAGCGTGAAGGACGGGAGTAATCTCCCCCTCAGTAAACAACACACAAGCCTGGGATAAATTAAAACCGGCCGGTGATTGGAGAAATACTCCTGGCTAAGGAAGTGTGAAGCAAGGCAGCCATGACTGCAATATTCTGATTACATCTGACATCTCTGTGAAGTTTGTTTCTTGGACTGCATTAGTTTATTTTTCTTTCGTTCTTTTGTTTCATCTCTCTCTCTCTCTCTCTCTCTCTCTCTCTCTCTCTCTCTCTCTCTCTCTCTCTCTCTCTCTCTCTCTCTCTCTCTCTCTCTCTCTCCCCCTCCCTCTCCTCTCTCTCTCTCTCTCTCTCTCTCTCTCTGGTGCAGTCATAATATTATGATTTTAAACCCGGTAAAAACGGAGAGCATGGTAATTAGCACCCGCCAAAAACACGAGGTTGGCTCTCTCTCACTAAGTTTGTCCCTCAAAGGCAAAACCATCAGCCAAGTTACTAACCATCGCCTGCTAGGAGTCACGGTGAACAACCAGCTTAGGTGGCAGCCACACATCAGTAATGTTTGTAAAATTGTCTCCAGAAATCTGTACATCTTAGCAAAACTTAAACACATTAATGATATGGAGACACGCCAACTGTTCTTCAATGCCCATATTAGATCGCATATAGACTATGCCTCTACTGTGTGGGATGGTACGAGCGATGTCAATTTGAAAAGATTGAACTCTCTACATCGGAGAGCTGCCAAACTAATACTCCCTGATCCCAGCCTAACTACTGACCAAAAATTGGCAGCCTTAAAAATTCTGCCCCTGAAAGATCATCTAATTTACAATAAGGGAATGGTTAGGCATTAAACGATAAGCTACCCCGACATATCACATCGCTATTTACCGTCCAGTCATCAACATACTCCAGATCAAGAAAATCCCTTATTGTGCTGCGCCCTAGAATTGATCTCTATAAAACGAGTTTGACGTTTTCTGGCCCTAGTCTTTGGAATGCCTTGCCTAGAAACGTCACGACATCAGCTACTTTCTCCTCGTTTAAAGTCAGTCTCATCAAGTCACTACTTATTTTTGTCAGCAGCATCCCCGTGACTGCACATATTGAAAAATACTATTTCATTAATTGCGTGTATCACAGGTTTCGATGACTCATATTTATTCGGTACAGCTTGTATGTAGCCAGCTACTCATATGACTGACTAGCTTAACATTATAAGCTGCGAAAGCATGTGTGTGCACGTGTGTGTGTGCGTGTGCGTTTGTGCGTGTGTGCGTGTGCGCACGTGTATATTAGAGATAGAGAGTGGCGTGCTCAAATGTGCATGCGTTATGTATGCGTATTAGGTTGTGTGTATTCTTATTATATTATTTTAATTAAACCTCACAACATGTCATTATGCCCGACCAGTAAAGTTGGTAATTCCTATGTCACTTTCCCCTTACATTTGTCTTCTTCTTCTTTATTCTTGGCTTGTGCTGTGTCATGTAATTTTTTTTTTTTTTCCTTTTCAGTAGTAGAATACAATTAGTGCGATAGTAACTCTGTAATCAGTAGATTAGCAACGGCAAGTTCGAAAAATGGTTGTTACAACCAAAACTTTTACCGTTGTCAAATAAAGGATCATTGTCATTGTCATTGTCATTGTCATTGTCCCTCTCTCTGTCTCCCTCTCTCTCTCTCTCTCTCTCTCTCTCTCTCTCTCTCTCTCTCTCTCTCTCTCTCTCTCTCTCTCTCTCTCTCTCTCTCTCTCTCTCTCTCTCTGAGGAGTTTAATAACCACTTTCCATCAGCCCCCAAAGACTTACTCAGTTCTCACAATCGCAATCAGTCGATATATTCCACACCAGAAAAGCTAACTAAGTTATGTAAGCAAAGATTGTCATCAGATGATATTTTCGTCATCCCTGATATTGCTGCACACGAGGTAGGCAAATACATTTCTATCCTAAAAAAGAAAACGTCTTCTGGCAGTGATGGTATCAATGGATATATCCTTGACCTGTCGCAACCATACATAGTGGAACCTCTTACATACATTTATAACCTATGTATACAAAAAAATGTCTTCCCAGCAGCTTTCAAAAAATCAAAAATAGTTCCTGTTCCTAAAGCAAACGATTCTTCTGAAATTAATAACTTTCGCCCCATTTCCCTTCTATCAGTTCTCTCGAAGCCTCTGGAAAAGCATGTTCACAAACATCTTCTGGAATTTCTTGAAAAAAGGTCCCTATTATATCATTACCAGTCAGGTTTTCGTCCCAAGCATTCATGCCACACTGCACTCGCACGAATAGTGAATTCGTGGGTCAACAGCATAAATGATAATAAAATGGCTGGTGCTGTCTTCTTGGATCTAAGAAAAGCGTTTGATCTTATCGATCATACCATCTTACTGAAAAAGCTTGCCACCTACTTAAACAAAAAGAGCCCCTCAGCTCTTTCGTTTCTGAACTCCTATCTTACAAAAAGAACACAAACAGTCTATGTCAACGGAAAATGTTCTTCTGAACAATTTGTGGAGTATGGAGTGCCCCAGGGGTCTATTTTAGGCCCACTACTGTTTTGTATCTTCGTTAACGATCTACCGTTACATGTAACGTGTAGTGAGACTGAGTGTGACATGTTTGCCGACGACTCAACATTACATTCCGCTGGTAAAACTGTGCCTGAAATTGCAAATAATCTTCAAGAGAGTCTTCATGAAGTCTCTTTGGTGTAATGAAAATCGCATGCTTGTAAATCCCACAAAAACAAAAAGCATGCTTATCACAACCCGCCAGAAACATCAGCTCAAACCTCCATCACTCAACCTTTCTTTGGACTCCATCTCAGTTGAGCAGGTCAGTCAACACCGCCTGCTTGGAGTAATAATAGATGATGATCTAAGCTGGCATAACCACCTATATTATATGAGAAAACATTTGTCCAAAAAGTTGTTTCTACTTTCCAAACTTAAAACGATCATTGACCTTAAGGCGCGCAAACTATTTTTTAATGCCTACATTAAATCACACATTGATTATGCCTCAACAATATGGGATGGCTGCAGTGAAAATCACTTCAAGAAGATAAACTCATTATACAAGCGCGCTGCGCAGGTCCGTCTTTATCCACTGATGCCAAGCTGCAGGCCATCGGACTTCTCCCTCTGGTTAAGCACCTCGCACTAAACAAATGTGTACTGATGCACAAAATTCTTAACGGGAAAGCTCCACCTTACTTATCTAGGCTTTTTTCGCCAACTGAAAAAAAATACAGCACCTCCAGGAACAGTCTCTCTATAAAAAGGCCCCGTATAGACCTGTTCAAATCTAGCCTGTCTTATTCAGGTGCTCTTTTATGGAATTCTCTTCCTCCCACTATTCAACAAACCACGTCCCTCTCTCTGTTTAAAAGTAGAGTACATGATTACCTTCCTAAGACATCGTTATGCTGATCCTTTCTTCTTCTTTGTTTTTTGACATAATACGCTTCATGTTTTTTTTTTTTTTTTTTCATCTAGCCTCCAAATTGTTTGTTCAGTTTTCTATCTTGTTTTTGATAGTACACAAAATATCATACCTACTTATATGTTAGATAATTATGTGCGCACGTACGTGTGTATGTGTATGTACAAAAGTGCGCATGTGCACGAGTACATGTATACGTGTGTCTGTGTGCGTGTGTGTATGCGTGTGTGTGACGTTTATTATTAGTTAGTTTTTGTTGTTTGGTTGGTGTTCCTTAAGTAGCTTAGCAAGGACAGATTGTAAGAAAGGCCTGCGCGCCTAATATCTCAATCCTTGGAAAATAAAGTTTCGTTCGTTCGTTCGTTCGTTCTCTCTCTCGCGCTCGCTCTCTCTCTCTCTCTCTCTCTCTCTCTCTCTCTCTCTCTCTCTCTCTCTCTCTCTCTCCCCCTCTCTCTCTCTCTCTCTCTCTCTCTCTCTCTCTCTCTCTCTCTCTTTCTCTCTCTCTCTCTCTCTCTCTCTCTCTCTCTCTCTCTCTCTACGTGTCTCTGTCTGTCTCCGTCTGTCAGTCTGCCTGTCTGTCTCTGTCTCTGCCCCCTCCACCAACCTCCTTCCCCTTTTTTTAATATATCGTCTATAGTAGGCCTACGATACTTATTACCACATTTCATTAGCAGTACTTCAGTATTTCAGTACATTGGCCAGCTGATGCCTTATCATTGTTTTCTTTCTCTTGAGGGCTTGCGTCATACTGTTTAACCCTTTTCATCCTGATACACTACTGCACGAAATAAACTTGACTATGATAGCCTCACCTATCTGGTTTGTGAGTTGACTATGATAGTTCAAGGCTGGTGCCAGAATAATGGCGCCTGAGGCGCCAAGCCATTCTGGCACCACCCTTGAACTAAAATGGTTGATCTATCTCCTAGTTTGTAATGTAGCCTTCGTATGACAATAAGCATATTAGAAAAAAGATCAGCCTCTGGACGTAATGGGTTAAAATGACTGCGAGAGTTTGCCCCTAGACAATAAAGTGTATTGCATCTTGAATTCCAAATGGATCGTAAATCTCTCTCTATGTTTCAGTTTCCTGCGCCTAGTTACCTTTGCATATTAATGTTATCACCCTTCTTCAGCCACAGAAGGAATGTGGAGGCAAATTTTGAGGTTTATGCGTGGCAACAGACCTCGAAATCATTTCCTGGTGGCTAATGGCTCGGTCAGCAGGGACATTCAATGGAGTTTGAAAAAAAAAAAAAAGAGAGAGAGAAAAACTACTCTTTGCGTTGTTACAGCCACAGCCAACTGCAGGAGAATCAAGGGTAGTTCCTGATCAGCTTGGCGCCTTTATGCGCCAAGCTAATCAGGGACTACCCTTAATTTGTCTCGGTCGATCCATCTCCTATGAATTCAACGAACTGCTTCTCAGACAATATGATTATTTGAGTTTCAATGCTAAAATAAAACTGCTTGACAAAACTTGACCTCTGCCTTTCCCTCATTCTGCCGGCGACACACCACAGCAAGATATGCCTCGACCATGATAGTTCAAGGGTGGTGGTAGAATAGCTTAGCGCCTATAGGCGCCAAGCTATTCTGCCACCACCCTTGAGCTATCATGGTCATGCTGTCGCCTGAATTGTAATGGAGAGGATAACCCAAAAATGTGGGTATTTCGTGCCTCGGGCACAATGAGTTAATTTGTTAATCTCACGGGAAAACGCGGTCGCCTTATTTTTATTTCACTCTCGCCTAAATCATTTCTTTGTATTTGTTGTCTAAACATTTCTGCGAGCATTAAGTTGACGTAACCTTTCCAGTCAGTCTTAATCTAGGTTTGTATGGGATCATGATAATAGAAATAAAAAAATCATTAGATAAACTTTGAACGCGTTTCGTTGCAAATTGCTTTTCTTTTGTTTTGTTTTGTTTTCGTTTTGTTTCGTATCTTTGTTCGTTTTTTTTTTTTTTTTTTTTTTGGTCGTTTCGTTTTGTTTTTGTTTCGGTCTCTTTTGTCGCTTTTTATTTATTTTTTATTTTTATTCTTTTTTTTTTAATTTTGTTTCGTTCCATTTTTGTTTCAATTTTCTTTATTTTCGTTTCGTTTCTTGTTTCTCTTCGTTTTGTTTCTTTTACTTTCTTTCCTTCTTTCTTTTTTTCGTTTTGTTTACGCTTGTTTTTTCTTTTCTCCAAGCTCTTTCTTTTCGTGGTCGTTTCGTTTCGCTTTTGTTTCGGGTCTGTTTTGTCACTTTTTATTATTTTTTTTATTCTTATTCTTATTTTTATTTTATTAATTTTCTTTCGTTTCGTTTTATTTGGGTTTTTTTCTTTTTCGCTTCGTTAAGTTTTGTTTCTTTTACTTTCTTTCTTTCTTTCTTTCTTCGTTTTGTTTACGCTTATTTTTTCTTTCTGCCAATCTCTATTTGCTGTTTGGAGAGTGTGACCGGAGTGCACAAAGGGTGTGGAAATGTGGTTTGGGATATTATCTCAGATTCGGGGGTATTAAGCGGAATCACGGGAATCATAAAAAATACACACAATTTTGGCCATGGTCCCGGATGGCGGGCGAAATAAGGCTCATGGTGTCGACCCAACAATCGTAAAAACTAAAAACATTTTTGGGTTTGTCCGGTGCCGCCATTAAAGGGGTCACCGTGGAGATGAAGCGGCTGCAAAGTTGTCATCAGATTATCTGGAATGTTCCTGGCATGGGAAAAATTGGGTGTCTTGGGAACGTTTGAAATGTATCTGCTGCACGAGATCAAGCCTCAGTGATTGCTCAACGATAGTGCTGATTAGCGTGGCGCCTCAGGCTAATCAGCACTATCCTTGAGCTCAACTATTATCAGCAGGCGCCAGGCTACTCAAGAACCACTCTTGTAGTCGCGCTCCTGTTCGTGCAGTCTAGGACATGATAGAACCGTTCAAGACCACTCACCCACACAATAAATGTCCTAGTCTTACCGCGCTAAGCTGTCTGAGATATCATGGTGAACCTGTAGCCAGTTCGCAAACTAGAGTGTGTGATTGTTCGCCCAAAAACAGATTCCACATTTTGAATGGCTAAAGCTCCCTTCCTACAAGTAGAGAGGTCACGCACAATCCCAAAATATACGCACCTCATTTTCCCATTTCCCAATCAGACACTACTCGCGAATTGTAATTATCAAATCACGTTCAAAAATGTCAGACCCGGGGAATCGAACCTCAGTCTCTTGCGTTGGTGGCAGGCTCATACGCCATTGCCCCATGAGCGTCCCGGTGATGATGATGATGGCGATGATGCTAAATGATAAAGACGATTATGACGATGATGATGCCGATGCCGATGATGAGGACGATGATGATGGTGGTGGTGGTGGTGGTGGTGATGATGATGATGATGATGATGATGATGATGATGATGATGATGATGATGATAATGATGATTCTATTTAAAATTCAGTTTCAAAATAGTTATTCTGACCATGAGGAAATCATACGAAAAAAGTGTGCTAATCGTGTAAAATGTAAAAAAGTAACGCTCACTCACTCAATCACGCACGCACGCACGCACGCACGCACGCACTCACTCACTCACTCACTCACTCACTCACTCACTCACTCACTCACTCACTCACTCACTCACTCACTCACTCACGCACACACTCACTCACTCACTCACTCACTCACTCACTCACTCACTCACTCACTCACTCACTCACGCACGCACGCACGCACGCACTCACTCACTCACTCACTCACTCACTCACTCACTCACTCACTCACTCACTCACTCACTCACTCACTCACTCACTCACTCACTCACTCAACACGCTGTTAGTTTGACTTGACCTTTTTACGCGTGTTTCTTTCTTTGTTGGATATTTCTTTGCATCATGATGACCATAGGGTCCTGACGATGGCTGTAGCGACGATAGTCATGATAATGTTATTTGCCCTGTGTTGCAGGTGATTGTGGTCGTTGTGTCCATACTGACACTGACCGCTATTTCCGTCGAACGCTGGTTTGCCATCTGCCGACCTTTGACCTTCAAGCAGACTCGCACGCGCGTCGGCTTGTGTCTAGTGGTCATATGGCTGTCCGGCCACGTGGCCGGTATACCCAGGTAAATTCAAACTCACGCACGGTTAGTTCAGCCTAGTTGCAGAATCCTTCGTATTCATATTGGGTGTTATGGTCATAGGAAACTTCAGTGTAAGTTACATCTTACCCCATTAAGCCCTGACGCCCTAAAACCCTTACATCAAAGCCCCCGTGTCTCCGGGGAAGGCTTTTGAGCCAGAGACTAGGACAAGGACAGTCTGATATAAAACCTACGACCTGAGGACCTCGATGCCATCGTCCCAGCTTGCTAGGCCATGGCAAACGAACCAAGGGTTTAAAGGGTGGGGCCAGTACTGGCACACTGCACTCCACCAAAAAGCTCCACCGCGCAGGCTTTAGGAAACGTCCACGGACCATGCAATTGCCCATTCCAAGTCCTGTAGCGACGGGCGAGGGGCGAAACGGCAGGTGAAAGATGTCACTGGAAGCCGCAGTCTCAAACCCGCATGCAGGCGGTTCAGGATATTGGTCGCTTGATGTTGTCCTGGGGATGACAACGTCACTCGGCACACCCTGAACGACCAAGCAGCCTTCTCTAGGGACAGCATTGCTTGCTCCACACGGAGAGGGGCCTAGAAAAGGTGGCCTAACCAAAGCTCGTCCCCTCACAACCCCAGTTGGCTAGCCGCGGTCAACGAGCATCTTCTACTGCGGTCAGAAAACAAGTAAAAACAACGGATCCACTCTAATGACGACCACGACCGGACTCAACGTAGCATGCTGGAACATCCGAACCATGCTTGACACAGCAGACAGCGGACGCCCTGAACGTCGCTCCGCCCTCATGAATTGCGGAGGTTTAACATCGACATCGCTGCGCTCAGCGAAGTACGCCTCCTGGACGAAGGCAGTCTCCAAGTTTGGCTCTGGCTACACCCTCTACTGGTCAGGCAAGTCTGCATCAGAAAGACGGCTCTCATGCGTGGGCTTCATGGTCAAGACCTCCATTGCGACTAAGCTGGAAAACCTACCAACCGGTCACTCAGACCGCATCATGTCCATGCGCCTCCCACTGAGACACCAGCAGCACGTCACCCTTCTCAGTGTGTACTCCCCAACCCTCCTGGCAGAGCCTGCAGAAAAGGACAAGTTCTACACTGACCTGCGCAGCCTCCTACAGAGCACCCCTGCAGACGACAAAGTCATCATCCTTGGCGACTTCAACGCCAGAGTGGGCGAGAACTCTGAAGCCTGGAAAATAGTCCTCGGCAAGCATGGCGTCGGGAACTGCAATGACAATGGCCGCCTACTGTTGAAGTTCTGTGCAGAGCAGCAGCTTGTCATCACCAACACTACTTTCCCGCAAAAGGACAGTCGAAAGACCACCTGGATGCAACCTCGCTCCAAACACTGGCACCTTATCGACTATGTCCTAGTGCGTCAGAGGGACCGCAGTGATGTCCTCCTCACCAGAGTGATGCCCAGCGCAGAGTGCCACACTGACCACCGCCTTGTCCGCTGCAAACTCAGGCTCCACTTCAAGCCAAAACCCAAGAAAGGGGGGCCCCCTAAGAAAAAGCTTGATGTTGCCAGCCTTCAGCGTGACGACGTAAAAGCTGCCTTTCAGACAGATTTACAGCGCAGGTTCACAGACACAGCTGACCCAGCAGACTCCTCCCTGGAACACTCTGGGAATGGCTGAAAACTGCTATCGCAAAATCCTCTGCAGAAGTCTTGGGTTTCGCTAGAAAGAGGAACAAAGACTGGTTTGACGAAAACGACGTAGAGATCCAGGAACTCCTAGCAACAAAAAAGAGCCGCCCATCAGGCCCACCTAGCCCAGCCTTCCTGCCCTGTGAAGAAGTCTGCCTTCCGCCTCGTCTGCAGCAGTCTCCAGCGCAAGCTCAGAGATCTCCAGAACGAATGGTGGACCAGACTCGCACAGAGGACCCAGCTTTGTGCTGACAACGGTGACTACAGAGGCTTCTACGAAGCACTGAAAGCAGTGTATGGCCCCAGGCACCTTATACAAAGTCCCCTGCGAAGTGCTGATGGACAGGAACTCCTCACAGATAATAACTCCATCTTGAACCGCTGGTCGGAATACTTTCAGGACCTCTTCAGCGCTGAGCGCACTGTTCAAGAAGCAGTCATCGTCCAAATCCCACACCTCCCAGTAAAGGTTGAATTGGACGAACCGCCCACTACTGAAGATATCCTCACAGCCATCCACTAGCTCAAGAGTGGCAAAGCAGCAGGCATTGACGGAATCCCACCAGAGATCTGGAAACATGGAGGCCCAGCACTGCACAACAAGCTCCATGACCTCTTTCTCTGATGCTGGGAGGAAGGAACACTACCAAAGGATCTCCGCGATGCAGTCGTCATCACCCTGTACAAGATCAAAGGAGAGAAGTCTGCCTGCTCCAACTACCGTGGAATTACCCTGCTGTCCATTACCGGGAAAATACTCGCAAGGCTGCTCCTGAATCGGCTGGTACCTGCCATTGCAGAAGACCAACTCCCAGAGGGCCATGGTGGCTTCAGAGCCAACAGGAGCACCACCGACATGGTCTTTGTGCTGAGACAGCTTCAGGAGAAGTGCCGCGAGCAGAACAAAGGGCTGTAATAACGTGTGTCGACCTAACAAAAGCGTTCGACACTGTGAGCAGGCATGGCATGTGGCAGATCCTGGAGCGACTTGGCTGTCCCCCAAAGTTCCTCAGCATGATCGTCCAGCTACACGAGGACCAGCAAGGCCAGGTCAGACTCAACAATGACCTCTCAGAACCATTCCCCATTCTCAACGGTGTGAAGCAGGGCTGTGTGCTGGCACCGACCCTCTTCACCATCTTTTTTAGCATGATGTTGAAGCAGGCCACAGTGGACCTCGACGATGACGATGCAGTGTACATCAGATATTATCTCGATGGCAGCCTGTTCAACCTCAGACGACTGCAGGCCCACACCAAAACCCTAGACCAACTGATTCGTGAGCTGCTCTTTGCTGACGACGCTGCCCTCTTTGCACATACAGAGAGAACCCTGCAGCGCATCACATCGCAGACGCTGCCCAGCTCTTTGGACTCGAGGTTAGTCTGAAAAGGACAGTGGTTCTCCATCAGCCGGCACCCAAGGTAGAGCATCGCTCTCCCCACATCACCATCGGCGAGTGTGAACTGAAGTCAGTGCACCAGTTTACCTATCTTGGCTGCATCATCACGTCAGACGCCAAGCGGGACAAGGAGCTGGACAGCAGGCTGGCAAAAGCAAACAGCGCTTTCGGGCGTCTATACAAGCGGGTGTGGCATAATCAACAGCTGAAAACAGGCACCAAGATCAGCGTGTACAGAACTGTTGTCCTCACCACCCTGTTGTATGGTTCCGAGTCCTGGGCCCTCTACCGCAGCCAACTACGACTCCTCGAACGCTTCCACCAGCGCTGCCTGCGTACAATCCTTGGCATTCACTGGAGTCACTATGTCACAAACGTCGAGGTCCTTGAACAGGCAGAAACTGTGAGCATCAGGCTTTGCTGCTGCGGACACAGCTCCGCTGGGCTGGGCACGTCTCCAGGATGGAGGATCATCGCCTACCAAGATCACCCTGTTCGGCGAGCTCGCCACTGGACACAGAGACAGAGGGGCACCAAAGAAGAGATACAAAGACTGTCTCAAAAAGTCACTTAGTGCCTGCCAAATCGACCACCGCCAGTGGTCTTCACTTGCTGCGGACCGTGACACCTGACGCTCCACCATTTACAAGGCAACTGTCTCCTTTGAGGACTCTCGCAGGGTTGGCCTTAAAGACAAGCGGCTCAGGAGAAAAAACAGAGATGCCGCAACTCAGAACTCCCTCTGCAGCCACTGCGGTCGAACCTGCCTGTCCCGGATTGGCCTCCGCAGTCACGAGCATGCCTGCAAACGTCGTGGACAACCCCTATAGAATCTTCGTTCGCGAAGTCAAGCCAAGAGGCAAGAAGCCCTGATTCACCTACACCAGGAGATGAGTCGACCATGTTAATTCAAGGGTACTGCCAGATTAGCTTGGCGCCTGTCGGCGCCAAGCTAGTCTGGCACTGCCCTTGAATTATCATGGTCGATCCATCTCCTGCAACTGGTGCATAGTCATTAGATGACGCCTCCGGCAAAATTTTGGCAAATACGGCCGTGGGGCTCAGAATGAGATAACCGGCCTCAGTTCCAGCTGACGGCGCAGACAGTGTTTGCGCAATGTTCGTTATTTCAATAACATGGACTCAAATGTGCGACTGCAAGAGGCATAGATCCTCATGAGCCCCCGCAACTGCGGGGGCTCATGAGGATCTATACCTCTTGCAGTTGGATGGTGTTTCCGATTTTCTCAGCACTGAACGGGTTCGCGCAACACGTATGAGGACGGTGTGTGCGACCACATCGTAGACGGTTTTTGAGTGACCAGACATTCAAAGGTGGTACCAAAATAGTTAAAAATAGCACGCCAAGCCATCCCCGCACTACACATGAACTATCGCTGTTGTGTAGTTTTCTGAGGATATTAATGCTTTGAATATGTGTAGCGGTTTTTCAGTGTTGTTGTGATTTCTAAAGGAGTCATAGCGACAAAAACTGCCACAGACAGCCAAAGGCCTAACAACTTGCCTCCTTAGGGTTCAGTTCACGATCTCCCTCCAAGATGTATGCTATGAGTGAAAAGCTAACTCGTGGGTGTTTATTGATTTATATACGGTATTACTGATGGGAAGTGAGACTTCAGATACCGTTATTGTCCCAGGATAAAGATTGTTCCTTAAGCCGTTCAATACCGAGAAAATGCCAACACCACCTAAATACAAGAGGTCTAGATCCTCATGAGGCTCATGAGGATCTATGCCTCTTGCTGACAACACTTTGAATCCATGTTACTGGGGCATCTAGGCTTTTTGGTCTACAGTATTAACAATACGGTAGAGTTTGAAATGGGGCTGGTCGGAGCGCATTCCGGAGAATGCACATGACGTGTTTGGCGTGCGGGGCAGAAATTCTGGCAAAGAAGTAATAAGATGAAAATGACGTCACGTCTAGCTACGCAAACCTTGCTAGAAAAAGTCTTTTTGGCGCCAAGCGCCTTATGTGTGTGTGCCTTTGTGTGTGTGTGTGTGTGTGTGTGTGTGTGTGTGTGTGTGTGTGTGTGTGTGTGTGTGTGTGTGTGTGTGTGTGATGGTGTGTGGGTGTGTGTGTGTGTGTGTGTGTGTGTGTGTGTGTGTGTGTGTGTGTATGTGTATGTGTATGTGACAGCGACTACAGCCCGTGTTTGAGGACGGACAAGCTTGAAATTGTATGATATTGTCCTTAAAAAGAATAATCTCGAGGCAGTTTTTATTTTATTTTTTGATTATGTTGCTCAATGGCGAGAAAATGGCCGTTTCACAAAAACCGGTTGATCCACACTGGAGTCCGTCATTTTTTATATTTTTACTTAGATATTTTGCATAATTATAGCTAGATATAAAGGGAGATATTAAATGAGTTCGTTAGCCAGCATTGTACCTCTAAAACGTTTTGAGTGATAATTAAATATTATTGAGAAAAAAATATTTTTACGTTTTTGGAATTAATTTCACGAATTATATGGGATTAATCTTAAAACAATTGAATCTTTTTACGAAAAAAAAATCTTATTGATAATCGCAGGATTTTTCATATACGGTATTTACATAAGCCTACAGTTTCTCTCGGATGTCGGGTACGATTAAGTCAATTGTGACCTGTATGCCCTAGGTGTGAAAATCAGACAATTTTCTGCAACACTTTTTCAGAGTCATTTGTAAAACAGCTAACATAACTTTAATTTTTCTTTTACGAAAAAGCCTATCTTCTCATTAATACCAGCATGATTTTTGATAAACAAAAATGTTTGCATATGCCTGCTGTTTGTCCCGGCCCTACGGTAGGATTAGGTCAAATTGTGACCTGTAAGTTCTAGGCGTGAAAATCAGCAAGAAAATTGCAAAGTTGATCCCCTGATACGTCAAATGTTAGTACTGTGATGTTTGACGTATAACATCGAGTCGTCACTATGAACACGGCGTCGAGGGACTAATGATGCCATGACGTGAAGCTTGAAGTGACGTCATTTCGCTGCTCGTGCTATTGTTTTTCGTCAGAATAGTTATGCTACGCCAGACCACAGAGCTTACGAATGGCGGGAATCGCCGTGTGTCTGCGGTCTTTGTTTATGTGTGCCAGTGTGTGTGGATCAGAGGGTGGGTTAGAGTAGAAGGAGATTAATTCCTGTCGCAACACGAGCCAACAGAGCGTACTAATGGCTTGAAGCGCCGTGTGTCCGTCTTTATTTGTGTGCGCCGACGTGTGTGTTGATCAGAGGTTGGCTTAGTGAGGAGGGAAATGGCCTAAAAATATGAACAACTCTGAATGTTCCTAAAAGATAAACGCATGTGAGCTCCATACAATACGGTAGACTTGGGGATGAAATCCTCATCTTGTTTTGTCTTGATTTAACAAATATTGCAGGAACAGTCTCTGTCAGCTGGCACTGAACGTCACTTCAATCACTCGCGTATCGCCGCATAGGGATAGGCGAACTGCGGAGTATCGTAAACTATGTAGCACGTCTGTTTTTCCTACAGGCTTATAGTCATGGAGACCGTTCACGACGCCCTAGTCCCCGCCAACCTCACCGTCTTGCTGACGACCTGCGCCCCCGCTGTGGACATGAAGGACATGGCTTTCCGCTACGAGGTGTTTCTCTGCGTGGTCTTCTACGCTCTGCCCATCGCGGTCATGGGTTATGCCTACACTGCCGTGGCCATCAGCCTGTGGTCGTCTGCCAAGACGGGCATTTTAACAGGTGAGATGTCCAACCCGTTCAGCGTGGCTCTCTACCGCTTGACCTGGATCGTTCGTGACAGTTCAGTGGTGGTCCCAAGGGCAGTATTATTGAGACGTTCACGGATTGTGTTCAGTGGCGGTCCCAGGGGCAGTATTATTGAGATGTCCACGGGTTGTGTTCAGTGGCGGTCCCAGGGGCAGTATTATTGAGACGTCCACGGGTTGTGTTAAGTGGCGGTCCCAGGGCAGTATTATTGAGACGTCCACGGGTTGTGTTCAGTGGTGGTCCCAGGGCAGTATTATTGAGACGTCCACGGGTTGTGTTCAGTGGCGGTCCCAGGGCAGTATTATTGAGACGTCCACGGGTTGTGTTCAGTGGTGGTCCCAGGGCAGTATTATTGAGACGTCCACGGGTTGTGTTCAGTGGCGGTCCCAGGGCAGTATTATTGAGACGTCCACGGGTTGTGTTCAGTGGTGGTCCCAGGGCAGTATTATTGAGACTTCCACGGGTTGTGTTCAGTGGCGGTCCCAAGGGCAGTATTATTGAGACTGCCACGGGTTGTGTGCATGGACGGCTCCGCGCTTCCATGAATTGTGTGCATCTGACCAGAATAGACGCTTGGTCCCCGTCAGAGGCTCGCACCCCAGTAGAAAAAAATGTCTTCGGGCCCACGACGACCGCAGTGGGCCCGCGCACAGCGTGCATAGACACACACATTGACGTGCATAGACACACACATTGACGTGCATAGACACACACATTGCCGTGCATAGACACACACACTGACGTGCATAGACACACACACTGACGTGCATAGACACACACACTGACGTGCGTAGACACACACACTGACGTGCATAGACACACACATTGACGTGCATAGACACACACACTGACGTGCATAGACACACACACACTGACGTGCATAGACACACACACTGACGTGCATAGACACACACACTGACGTGCATAGCCACACACACTGACGTGCATAGACACACACACTGCCGTGCATAGACACACACACTGACGTGCATAGACACACACACTGACGTGCATAGACACACACACTGACGTGCATAGCCACACACACTGACGTGCATAGACACACACACTGCCGTGCATAGACACACACACTGACGTGCATAGACAGACACTGCGGCCGCCATGGGCCCGACGACCTTTGCTTACTGGGCAGCGTGTGGATCCTCCCCGTGTGGTGCGTGCTGCTTCTGGCAAAGCATGCTTTCTGTGTGTGTGTGTGGGGGGGGGGGGCTGGGCTGGGGTGGTGGGGGTGGGTGGGGGGGGTGGGGGGGGTGGGGGGTGGGGGGGTGGGGGTGGGGGTGGGGAGGGGTACTTTATTTTAAATGAACACACATAACTTGCCAGCCATATATCTTAACTATTACTGACAATTATTAGATCTGCACCGATATACTATTTGTGCATATTTCTCAAGGCAATCTTCTGCCTTTGATCTGGCTCCTATCAATGGGACGTTATCATCTTTGACGTAATGTTGCTGCCTAAGGCTGTTCCAATAACAAATTACCTCCCTGCGGCAGCTCCTTCAGATCGCTTCCACATCCATGCACAAGACTAATTTCCAGAGCGGGTTGCGGGAGAGGGATTGACTGGTGTAGCTACTAGAGCTGAACGTTGTGCTTGATTACCTTGGCGCCTGTAGGCGCCAAACTAATCAAGCTTGACCCTTCATCGACAATGGTCCATCCATCTATTGTAATCAACATACGCAGCATTGTTTTCATAAAAAAATATTATTTTCCTTTTAACGTTGGCTTTGAAGTTTAAAGTGAAAGGGTTCCTCACACGCTCTTCCAAAATCACACCCGAATTCTGTTCGTACCAGTCGCCGGCTCCGCTTTGATCTGTGTGTAATGTTTGCTATGTTCGCTAGCACATAATATACACCACAGCACGCTCGGTGTACAAAGTGCATCGAGATGACGCTTTTCCGTGACGGTAATTGTTTGTGGTGTTTGAAGTCATCACTGAAGAATATGAATCACAAGCTGTAGAGTGTATATAGTTCATTTAGAAGACGCGTTTTTATGCCGGAGGATAGGATGAAAATCACGTGACGTGAATTTCTGACGCTTTTGGAACGGCGGTCTGGTACACAGTCGCAGTGAAAATAACGACTGATGTACAGTGAAGTAGAATCTGTTTTGAGCGATCACCTTATGAGAGGCCGCCTATCATTAAAGACCATCCTTTAGGTGGCTGTAGCTGTGACTGGGGCTGTAGCTGTGACTGTGGCTGTAGCTGTGACTGTAATAATAATAATAATAATAATAATAATAATAATAATAATAATAATAATAATAATAATAATTAAGAGCATTTGTATCGCGCTGAATCCCCAGGAGCAGTGGGTTCTAAGCTGTAGCTGTGACTCTGGCTGTAGCTGTGACTGTGGCTGTAGCCACCTAAATGATGGTCTTTAATGACAGGTGACACATTTTCCCCTTCATGCGTCTCTTGTGAGAAGGATTTTTGTGCTTTTTAATACCTCTTAACCCATTCAGCAGTGACGCACTACAGCAGGAGATGGAGCGACAATGATAATTCAAGGGTAGTGCCAGATTAGCTTGGCGCCTGTCGGCGCCCATCTAATCTGGCACTGCCCTTTAATTATCATGGTCGATCCATCTCTTGCAACTGTGCATAGTCATTAGATGACGCCTACAAAATTTGGGAAATACGGCCGTCGGGCCCTCACCCCCACACTTTGGTACCGGTTTCAGGCCACTTTAAAAATTTCAAATACAAGCTATCAAAAATCTCTGTAACTTCAGTAGCTGAACTGGCCCTTCGTCTGTCTTGTACTGTGTTTGTCTTAAATGGAGTAAATCCGTGTCTGTTACGTGAGTGTGCGTGTTGGGTTTCAGTTCGCGGCGCTTTGAGTCGATCTGCCCAAAAATTGAGAAAAAGCGCCTATATAATGACGGTATTATTACTATTATTATTAATGAGTTAACTGGTTCTATAGAATTTACCACTTCTGTTTTATGTCAAACAATCTTCGTTTTGGGGGGCAATGAATAGACGAGACGAAATACTCCACACTCAAACACAAATTGAAAACGCCCTCACGACCCACGCCACTGCATAGTCTCTCTCGGGGCAATAAGCAGATTGTCTTCCTGACTAACGTTGACAGACGATATAACAAGGGGCAAGACCCGCGGGGCAAAGAAATAAGGAACGTCATTTCGGACTGCATAGAATTGCCAGGGCCTGTAACATACTCAGTGGTCAATTTATTTTGCCACTTTTGGGCATATGATGAGTGCTCTCTCTCTCTCTCTCTCTCTCTCTCTCTCTCTCTCTCTCTCTCTCTCTCTCTCTCTCTCTCTCTCTCTCTCTCTCTCTCTCTCTCTCTCTCTCTCTCTCTCTCTCTCTCTCTCCGGGGACTCCGTCGTGCGAAACTTCAAGGGGGAGAAGATGACCATGTACCAGGGCGAGAAGGTACAGGTCATCTCAGTATCCGGCAAGCAAATCTCCCACTTGACTGACTGGCTCAAGAAGCAGCCGCGGTCACCACGCGTCCAACTGGTCACCTTCCACGTGGGGGTGAACGATTGCAAGACGCATGAAATCACCAGTCAGCAGTGGGAGAGACTGATCACTTCTTGCAAGGGCGTGTTCCCCAAAGCAAGTATCCAGGCCTCATCCATCTTGCCTGCTGCCCAGGGGAAAAACTCTCGCCTTAACCAACGTATTTCCCCCTCGAATGCAAACCTGTGGGCCACGTGGCGAGGAAGATGCGCGCCATCTTTGTTGACAATACGGGCGTGTTCCTGGCCCCAAGCGGTCTTCCCCGGAAGGCGCTGTACCGTATGGACAACAAAGGCCGACTTGACCCCGTTCATCCCTCCCACGTGGGAACCCGGAGGCTTGCCGGCAATATTAAGTACGGTGGTCCAGCTGTCATCGAGTGTGATGAAATCACTCAACAACACAGAAGCTCTCAGGCTACCACTAAGACGAAACTCTACTCGGAGGCCTTAGCTGGCGGTAGCCCGGCCATACAGAATGACACTTCCACTCCTGTCACTATTGTATCCGGTTCTGTTGGTCCCACATCACCAGTACAACCACTCCTACGCCAGGAACCTGAACCACAGGACCATGAGCAACTGCAACAGCAGGAGCAGCTGCGGCTACAAAAAGAGCAGCAACAACATTTACAGCAGGAGCAGCAACATCTACAAGAGATGCCCTACATGCCTGTTCCTGACTGGCAGCAACTCCAGTGCCATCATTTCCTGCAAATGCGTGCCAACTCTCCAACTGCAGCACCATGGCAACAACCACAGTACCCGGATGGTTGCCATGGTGTGTGGTCGAATCATCGCCCACCAACCAATGTATCTGTTTATCCAGGTAGCAATCTGCCACCGTACCACCAGTTATGCCAGGTGCCCACAGCGAATGGTGCCAATGGTCAGCCTCTTACGCGGTTGGAAATTCAGTGTCGTGTGACTAGTGATCCTTCACCGTTGTGCTTCACATAATTATTTCACTGTGGATGTGCGTGAGGCAGTTCATGGTTACGTCAGTGTTACGTGTGCTAATAATAATAATAATACCGTTATTATATAGGCGCTTTTTCTCAATTTTGGGGAAATCGACTCAAAGCGCCGCGCCTGAAACCCAACACACACACTCACGAAACAGACGGATTTACGCCATTTAAGACAAACACAGTACAAGACAAACGAAGGGCCAGTCAGCTACTGAAGTTACAGAGATTTTTGATCGCTTGTATTTGAAATTTGTAAAGTGGCCTGAGACCGGTACCAAAGTGGGGGTGGGGGGGTGGGGGGGGGGTGGAAGAACCGGAGTACCCGGAGAAAGAACCCCCGACAGTCCGCCCGAATTAACGGTGACACTTACCAGAGGAGAAAAGTCCAACGCCGGAACCCGGTATCGAACCTCGCACGTTTGGCATTGGTGGCAGGCGCCTTAACCACTGCGCTCCTTTATATACAGTTCTTCTGAGTTCGCTTTTGATTTCTTCCAAAGCAGTGATCATTGCCAGTGTGCATCAACTTCCGTGATTTTCTCTTCTGGTTTGATTACCAAAGCTCTGATAAGTCTTTATTGTGACAGCACGGTTTCAAGTGTTCAACCCACGATACTTCACATCGCGGGCTACACCATTTGTTCAGCATCCAAGGTATTGCTGTCTTGTGCCTTCTGTGACACTATCCTTTAATGCGTGCAGCCTACGGTATTGAACATCGCACGCGGCACCCATGGTATTCAGCATACCTTGTGTTGCTGTCTTATGCGCGTTGTGATCACGCGTCATTGTTTCAATTAGCAACTGTTTATTGAGTTCAAGTGGTAGTGCCTTACTGCGTGGTTCACTCAGGATTAATCGGATACTACCCCTTCACTTGAGTGTCAACCACAGTATACAGGACTACCCGGAGTCGGCTTTGTCAAGTGTCACTCGCCGTTGGCGCTTTCTAACTATCGCACAGTGAGAGACTACGTCACGCTTGATAGAAACCGAACTCGTTTTTATATTCCATTTATCTTAGTTATAATAGATATCGTATGACTGTCTAATTGTTTGATACTTGTGTGACTGTATCATTGTGTCTTTACTGATATGCCTAAACTCATCAAAGGTATAGTGCAGAAAATGGCAGTTGGTCAGTCCAGGGACAAGCGTATCAATATGCGCATTGGTAATCTTAACGTCTATCACTTATTTAACAAAGTGTTAGATGTGAGTGTATATCTAAACAAGCCTGAACCATTCCACCTGTTTGGTCTATGTGAGACACGATTAAATTCCAACATGAGCGATGAAGCAGTTAGTGTTCCAAATTTTTCTGTCTTTCGTCGCGACGCCCGTTCACCGGGTCAGACAGGCATTGCTGTTTATGTTCATACTTCAGTCCAGCATCTTGTCCGCAGGCGTGTAGACTTAGAAACTGCTGAGGTCGAGTGTGTCTGGATGGAGATTCGATGCCCTAAGGCCCGACCATCTTTTGTTGGCTTTCTGTATCGAAATCCATCGGCCACATTTGAATGGTATGACAACTTTCTGCACGCCGTCGATAACGTCGGTATGCCTGACAATGATGTGTTATTGTTAGGCGATTTTAATATCGACATGCTAAAACCTCATGCTGCATGGCAGTGCACGGCAAATCAAGTAGGCTTAAAACAACTAGTCACCTCGCCCACTAGGATCACCCACTCAACAGCAACAGTCATAGACCATATTTACTCTAACTGTCCCCAATCCGTGTCTAATGTCAGAGTCGCTGATCTCAGTATTAGTGATCATTATCCCGTTGTTTGCGAGTGGTCATCCAAACTCCCGGTGCGAAAAAAACACACAAGGCATGGACACACTACTATAACGTTTCGCTCTTTCAAACGTTTCGATGAGACAGCTTTTCTAGCTGATCTTCACAACACTCACTTTCACACAGTATATAACGAAACTGATCCAGATAAAGCTTTGTCTGCTTGGTACAAACTGTTCAGTAGTGTGCTAGACAGACATGCCCCTTTGCGAAAGAAAAGAGTCAAAAATCAAAGTCTACCCCCATGGCTAACTCAAGATATTATTCAAGCCATGTCTTTGCGAGACGAGCTGAGAGAACAAAAACGTTTTCAGGAATATAAAAAGCAGCGAAATCGGGTAAAGACACTGGTTCTCCAGGCGAAGAAATCTCTTTGTGATCGTATGATCAAGGAGAATAAAGATACATCTTCCCTCTGGCGTGCATTAAACCTTGTTACGAGAGGTAGTAGTAAGAAATCACCAGCAATCCCTGCCCATCTCAATGCTAATACTTTTAACAACCATTTTCTTTCTGTTGTCGACTCAATAATCCCCTCGGGCACAAACCACCACCCCTATACATGCCCCGAGAGTTTGCTGAACTTCTGTAAACAAAGGACAGCAGGCAAATCCCCCTTCTCTATTCCTACATTGGCTGTGCATGAGGTTGGTAAGCTAATCATGTCAATGAAAAGCAAAAAGTCCTCAGGGCCAGATGAAATCAGCCCCAAGATTTTGAAAATCGCCCTCCCTTACGTTGTGAAATCCCTTACCTATATCTACAACTTGTGCATTGAGCACAACACGTTTCCGCAAGAATTCAAACAAGCCAAGGTTGTGCCATTACCAAAGTCAAAAGACCTGGAAGATGTAAACAACTATAGGCCGATTTCACTTTTGTCAACACTTTCAAAGCCACTCGAGAGGCATGTCCACAAGCACCTGTACAAATATTTAGAGGCCAGAGAACTATTTCATGTTTTTCAGTCAGGTTTCTGTCCGAAAAGCTCCTGCCATACGGCGCTAACAAGACTAGTAGATACCTGGCTGACGTCATTAAATAAATCGGAAATAACAGGAGCCGTGTTTTTGGACTTTAAAAAAGCTTTTGACCTAGTTAACCATGAAATCCTGATAAATAAGATTGAAAAATATATTTGTGGTTCCAGTCCTGTATCATTTTTTCGATCCTACCTGAGCAACAGACATCAACGGGTGTTATTAAACGGTACCTATTCGTCGCCAGGCATTGTCAAACATGGAGTGCCTCGGGGCTCTGTCCTCGGGCCTCTGCTGTTTTGTTTATTTATTAACGACTTGCCGCTTTATCTCAGCAGCCCAGAGACAATGTGCGACATGTTTGCCGACGACACAACTCTCCACACACCCGCTAAAGACTTAGTTACCATCAATGCACGGCTACAGCAGAGTCTGCAAGAAGTTTTAGAGTGGTGTGAGATCAACGTTATGGCACTTAACCCAGTCAAAACAAAAGACATGGTAATTGCTACACGCCAGAAGCATCAACTGAAACCGCTTTCTCTCAGCTTGTCTCTTAATGACAATGTCATAGAACAGGTCGCGCAGCATAAATTGCTGGGAGTGATTATAGACGATCAAATGAAGTGGCAGCCCCACATAAACACCGTCTGTAAACGTGTCTCTAAGAATATGTACATGCTGTCTAAGCTTAAACTTATCACTGACGTTGCCACTCGTACGATATTCTACAACGCTCATATCAAATCTCACATCGACTATGCATCAACAGTGTGGGATGGTTCAAGCGAAGTGCATTTGAAGAGGCTAAACTCCCTACATCGGAGAGCTGCCAAATTAATACTTCCGGCTCCCCATCTCTCAACCGATAAAAAACTCTTGTCACTGGACATGCTCCCCCTAAAGCAACACTTTCTTTTCAACAAGGGTGTCTTCATGTTTAAGTTGCACAAACAGTCATGTCCAGCGTACCTTAACACTTTCTTTTCGGAACGTGTGTCTGACGTCTCTAGATTTGGCCCACAATATCGAGCTCCCCGCTCGCGTATTGACATCTTTAAATCAAGCCTGTCTTTCGCAGGAAGCTCATTATGGAATTTTTTGCCACTTAACATAAGATGTGCGCAGACGCTGTCGTCCTTCAGGATTAGCCTCTTCAAGCACCTCAAATCATGTTCATAAGGCATCGTTGGTCATGTCGGTGCCTCTAGGGCATCGAATGGCTCAAGTTATCAGCTTTGTGATCAGTCTTCTGACTGCTTTTATCGCTGTACACTGCCCTAGGCGAGGGGTAACATTTTGTTTGTACGTGTGTGCACGTATTTGCGTGGTTGCGTGAGTGCGAGCATATGTGCGTGCGTGTGAATCGTGCACCTGCTTTATTTTATGTATGCTATATTTAGTCATTTGCTTGGATTAATGCTTATAATAGCTGACTTCAGGCACGTACCTCACCTGCTGTCGCACTCAATTTACTATTGCTGATCAGCGAAGTCGAGGGAGACAGTTTGGCAGGCACTAGTTATCAAGGGGAGAGGGAAGGGGGTAGAATGTGGGGACGTCGATAGAAAGTTGTGTTAAAATTTTTAAAAATTGATGATTTTTGTTGTTGTTACTGTGCTTATTTGTTTTGTCTGGTCTTTTCTTAAAATTATTGTTCATTTGTTTATTATGATCATTTTGATTTCCTTTTTTAACTTTGGGTGTTTAAATGCTCTTGCGTGCATTTGTTGTTTTTTTTTTTTTTTTTTTTTTGTTGTTGTTTTAATTCACATCTGTGTGTGTGTGTGTGTGTGTGTGTGTGTGTGTGTGTGTGTGTGAAAGAGAGAGAGAGAGAGAGAGAGAGAGAGAGAGAGAGAGAGAGAGAGAGAGAGAGAGCGTAATTTTATATTTTTGTGTTTGTGCGTATGTTTGCATAGAGTCATATTTGTGTGGTATGCATCTATATAGTTTCATTTTTGTTAGGCTTGATTCTGTATTTCTTTTAGTTATTCTGTTTTAACACGCATCTTTATTTTTTAATCTTTATGATGTGCGTTGTATGACTGTGAACTGTATGCGGGCTGTGTAGTGTGTGTGTGTGTGTGTGTGTGTGTGTGTGTGTGTGTGTGTGTGTGTGTGTGTGTGTGTGTCAGTGTGTGTGTGTATGTGTGTGTGTGCGTTCCTGTGTGTGCGAGCGTTGGTGTGTGTGTGTGTGTGTGTGTGTGTGTGTTACTGTGTGTGTGTGTGCGTGCGTTGGTGTGTGTGTGTGTGGGTGTGTGTTGCAGCATGTTCGTGTGTGTCTGTATGTGTGTGCTGTAGAATGTGTGTGTGTGTGTGTGTGTGTGTGTGTGTGTGTGTGTGTGTGTGTGTGTGTGTGTGTGTGATGTAGAGAATGTTTGTGCCTATGTGCTTTTATTTACTTTTGTGTGAAAACGTTGTTTTGTTTCTGATAGTGTTTAATGGTAGTTCTTAGCTTAATGGTAGTAACGGCAAGTTTGAAAATTGGTTCTGTCACCAAATACTTTTACCGTTATAAAATAAAGGTTCATTGCCATTGTCATTGTCATTGTCTCTCTCTCTCTCTCTCATTGCTGCATTGTTAGATATCTTTTCCTGTTAATGTTGTTTTTCTGCAGTTCACTTTTGTCACTCGTCATTTTTTCCTGCCGTTCAGACAGACAAAAAAGACCCAACAGCAAACGTTAACTCATTCGAGATGACCTTCATGCGGACACGCGGCGAACCGCAGCGTTTTTCGCATGCTGGTCGTTTCGAATGTGTTAACCTTCGTAATTTTATTTATTTATTTATTTATTTCTCTCTCTGTTTCTGTCTCTGTCTGTCTGTCTGTCTGTCTGTCTGTCTGTCTGTCTGTCTGTCTGTCTGTCTGTCTCTCTCTCTCTCTCTCTCTCTCTCTCTCTCTCTCTCTCTCTCTCTCTCTCTCTCTCTCTCTCTCTCTCTCTCTCTCTCTCTCTCTCTCTCTTCTCCTTTGCCGTTGTCAGTTTTGGTAACCGCTTATTGCATCATTTTATTTATGACACCAGAGAACGACTCGAAGGCGCTGATCACGCAGCTGAAGGCCCGTCGTCGCACAGCCAAGATGCTGATTGTTGTCGTCATCATCTTCATTGTCTGTTTCCTGCCTGTCTACATCTGGAACATGGTGCGGTGAGTGCCACTCACTTCCTCCATCGCTCAATATCGGACCATGTAGACCAATACTAATGTGCCGTAAATCGGACGTAGAACCATGCAGACCAATACAAGTGATCCGTATATCGGACGTAGGTCCATGTAGACCGATACTAATGTTCCGTAAATCGAACGTAGGCCCATGCAGACCAATATAAGTGATTCTTATATCGGACGTAGTACCTTGTTGACCGATACAAGTGTTCCGTAAATCGAACGTAGGCCCATGCAGACCAATATAAGTGATCCGTATGTCGGACGTAGGACCTTGTAGACCGATACAAGTGTTCCGTATATATAAGACCATGTAGGCCGATAGAAGTGTTCCGTAAATCGGACGTACTGAGGACCATGTAGACCAGTACAAGTGTTCCACAAATCGGACGTATGACCATGTAGACCAATACAAGTGTTCCGTATAATGGACGTAGGTTAAAAAAAAAATACAGAGCGCCTGCGCCAACAGTAAATTAAAAACCCAGACAAACATGCGATATCGCATGTTTGTCCGGGCTTTTAATCTACTTTTATCGTCGGAACACCTCCATTACTCTCTCGATACTTAGCAAGCCGAAGTCCAGCATTGTCAGATACTTAGTTATTCAGTCTGTTCGGGCATGACCTTGAGCTTTCAAAGTCAGTCTTTACCCAATGCGCAGAAGGTCATCGGGCCGACGTCAGCCGCCTAAGGTCTGTACACAGTGGTGCGAGGGCCAACGTCAGCAGCCTATGGTCTGTACACAGCGGTGCGCGGGCCAGCAGCCTATGGTCTGTACACAGCGGTGCGCGGGCCGACGTCAGCAGCCTATGGTCTGTACACAGCGGTGCGCGGGCCAACGTCAGCCGCCTATGGTCTGTACACAGCGGTGCGCGGGCCAACGTCAGCAGCCTATGGTCTGTACACAGCGGTGCGCGGGCCAGCAGCCTATGGTCTGTACACAGCGGTGCGCGGTCCAACGTCAGCCGCCTATGGTCTGTACACAGCGGTGCGCGGGCCAACGTTAGCCGCCTATGGTCTGTACACAGCGGTGCGCGGACCAACGTCAGCCGCCTATGGTCTGTACACAGCGGTGCGCGGGCCAACGTTAGCCGTTTATGGTCTGTACACAGCGGTGCGCGGGCCAACGTTAGCCGCCTATGGTCTGTACACAGCGGTGCGTGGGCCAACGTTAGCCGCCTATGGTCTGTACACAGCGGTGCGCGGGCCAACGTCAGCAGCCTATGGTCTGTACACAGCGGTGCGCGGGCCAACTTTAGCCGCCTATGGTCTGTACACAGCGGTGCACGGGCCAACGTTAGCCACCTATGGTCTGTACACAGCGGTGCGCGGGCCAACGTTAGCCGCCTATGGTCTGTACACAGCGGTGCGTGGGCCAACGTCACCGCCTATGGTCTGTACACAGCGGTGCGCGGGCCAGCAGCCTATGGTCTGTACACAGCGGTGCGCGGGCCAACGTCAGCCGCCTATGGTCTGTACACAGCGGTGCGCGGGCCAGCCGCCTATGGTCTGTACACAGCGGTGCGCGGGCCAACGTCACCGCCTATGGTCTGTACACAGCGGTGCGCGTGCCAACGTCAGCCGCCTATGGTCTGTTCACAGCGGTGCGCGGGCCAACGTCAGCCGCCTGTGGTCTGTACACAGCGGTGCGCGGGCGACGTCAGCAGCCTATGGTCTGTACACAGCGGTGCGCGGGCCGATGTCAGCAGCCTATGGTCTGTACACAGCGGTGCGCGGGCCGACGTCAGCAGCCTATGGTCTGTACACAGCGGTGCGCGGGCCAACGTCAGCCGCCTATGGTCTGTACACAGCGGTGCGCGGGCCAGCAGCGTATGGTCTGTACACAGCGGTGCGTGGGCCAACGTTAGCCGCCTATGGTCTGTACACAGCGGTGCGCGGGCCAACGTCAGCAGCCTATGGTCTGTACACAGCGGTGCGCGGGCCAACTTCAGCCGCCTATGGTCTGTACACAGCGGTGCGCGGGCCAACGTTAGCCGCCTATGGTCTGTACACAGCGGTGCGCGGGCCGACGTCAGCCGCCTATGGTCTGTACACAGCGGTGCGCGGGCCAACGTCAGCCGCCTATGGTCTGTACACAGCGGTGCGCGGGCCAACGTCACCGCCTATGATCTGTACACAGCGGTGCGCGGGCCAGCAGCCTATGATCTGTACACAGCGGTGCGCGGGCCATCGTCAGCCGCCTATGGTCTGTACACAGCAGTGCGCGTGCCAACAACAGCCGCCTATGGTCTGTACACAGCGGTGCGCGGGCCAACGTCAGCCGCCTATGGTCTGTACACAGCGGTGCGCGGGCCAACGTCACCGCCTATGGTCTGTACACAGCGGTGCGCGGGCCAGCAGCCTATGGTCTGTACACAGCGGTGCGCGGGCCAACGTCAGCCGCCTATGGTCTGTACACAGCGGTGCGCGGGCCAGCCGCCTATGGTCTGTACACAGCGGTGCGCGGGCCAACGTCAACCGCCTATGGTCTGTTCACAGCGGTGCGCGGGCCAACGTCAGCCGCCTATGGTCTGTACACTGCGGTGCGCGGGCCAACGTCACCGCCTATGATCTGTACACAGCGGTGCGCGGGCCAGCAGCCTATGATCTGTACACAGCGGTGCGCGGGCCATCGTCAGCCGCCTATGGTCTGTACACAGCAGTGCGCGGGCCAACATCAGCCGCCTATGGTCTGTACACAGCGGTGCGCGGGCCAACGTCAGCCGCCTATGGTCTGTACACAGCGGTGCGCGGGCCAACGTCAGCCGCCTATGGTTTGTACACAGCTGTGCGCGGGCCAACGTCACCGCCTATGGTCTGTACACAGCGGTGCGCGGGCCAGCAGCCTATGGTCTGTACACAGCGGTGCGCGGGCCAACGTCAGCCGCCTATGGTCTGTACACAGCGGTGCGCGGGCCAGCCGCCTATGGTCTGTACACAGCGGTGCGCGGGCCAACGTCAACCGCCTATGGTCTGTTCACAGCGGTGCGTGGGCCAACGTCAGCCGCCTATGGTCTGTACACTGCGGTGCGCGGGCCGACGTCAGCAGCCTATGGTCTGTTCACAGCGGTGCGCGGGCCAACGTCAGCCGCCTATGGTCTGTACACAGCGGTGCGCGGGCCAGCAGCCTATGGTCTGTACACAGCGGTGCGCGGGCCAGCCGTCTATGGTCTGTACACAGCGGTGCGCGGGCCAACGTCAACCGCCTATGGTCTGTTCACAGCGGTGCGCGGGCCAACGTCAGCCGCCTATGGTCTGTACACTGCGGTGCGCTGGCCGACGTCAGCAGCCTATGGTCTGTACACAGTGGTGCGCGGGCCAGCAGCCTATGGTCTGTACACAGCGGTGCGCGGTCCAACGTCAGCTACCTATGGTCTGTACACAGCGGTGCGCGGGCCGACGTTAGCCGCCTATGGTCTGTACACAGCGGTGCGCGGGCCAACGTCAGCAGCCTATGGTCTGTACACAGCGGTGCGCGGGCCAACGTCAGCCGCCTATGGTCTGTTCACAGCGGTGCGCGGGCCAACGTCAGCAGCCTATGGTCTGTACACAGCGGTGCGCGGGCCAGCAGCCTATGGTCTGTACACAGCGGTGCGCGGTCCAACGTCAGCTGCCTATGGTCTGTACACAGCGGTGCGCGGGCCAACGTTAGCCGCCTATGGTCTGTACACAGCGGTGCGCGGACCAACGTCAGCCGCCTATGGTCTGTACATAGCGGTGCGCGGGCCAACGTTAGCCGTTTATGGTCTGTACACAGCGGTGCGCGGGCCAACGTTAGCCGCCTATGGTCTGTACACAGCGGTGCGTGGGCCAACGTTAGCCGCCTATGGTCTGTACACAGCGGTGCGCGGGCCAACGTCAGCAGCCTATGGTCTGTACACAGCGGTGCGTGGGCCAACTTTAGCCGCCTATGGTCTGTACACAGCGGTGCGCGGGCCAACGTTAGCCACCTATGGTCTGTACACAGCGGTGCGCGGGCCAACGTTAGCCGCCTATGGTCTGTACACAGCGGTGCGTGGGCCAACGTCACCGCCTATGGTCTGTACACAGCGGTGCGCGGGCCAGCCGCCTATGGTCTGTACCCAGCGGTGCGCGGGCCAACGTCAGCCGCCTATGGTCTGTACACAGCGGTGCGCGGGCCAGCCGCCTATGGTCTGTACACAGCGGTGCGCGGGCCAACGTCACCGCCTATGGTCTGTACACAGCGGTGCGCGTGCCAACGTCAGCCGCCTATGGTCTGTTCACAGCGGTGCGCGGGCCAACGTCAGCCGCCTATGGTCTGTACACAGCGGTGCGCGGGCCGACGTCAGCAGCCTATGGTCTGTACACAGCGGTGCGCGGGCCGACGTCAGCAGCCTATGGTCTGTACACAGCGGTGCGCGGGCCAACGTCAGCAGCCTATGGTCTGTACACAGCGGTGCGCGGGCCAACGTCAGCCGCCTATGGTCTGTACACAGCGGTGCGCGGGCCAGCAGCGTATGGTCTGTACACAGCGGTGCGTGGGCCAACGTTAGCCGCCTATGGTCTGTACACAGCGGTGCGCGGGCCAACGTCAGCAGCCTATGGTCTGTACACAGCGGTGCGCGGGCCAACTTTAGCCGCCTATGGTCTGTACACAGCGGTGCGCGGGCCAACGTTAGCCGCCTATGGTCTGTACACAGCGGTGCGCGGGCCGACGTCAGCCGCCTATGGTCTGTACACAGCGGTGCGCGGGCCAACGTCAGCCGCCTATGGTCTGTACACAGCGGTGCGCGGTCCAACGTCACCGCCTATGATCTGTACACAGCGGTGCACGGCCAGCAGCCTATGATCTGTACACAGCGGTGCGCGGGCCATCGTCAGCCGCCTATGGTCTGTACACAGCAGTGCGCGGGCCAACATCAGCCGCCTATGGTCTGTACACAGCGGTGCGCGGGCCAACGTCAGCCGCCTATGGTCTGTACACAGCGGTGCGCGGGCCAACGTCAGCCACCTATGGTCTGTACACAGCGGTGCGCGGGCCAACGTCACCGCCTATGGTCTGTACACAGCGGTGCGCGGGCCAGCAGCCTATGGTCTGTACACAGCGGTGCGCGGGCCAACGTCAGCCGCCTATGGTCTGTACACAGCGGTGCGCAGGCCAGCCGCCTATGGTCTGTACACAGCGGTGCGCGGGCCAACGTCAACCGCCTATGGTCTGTTCACAGCGGTGCGCGGGCCAACGTCAGCCGCCTATGGTCTGTACACTGCGGTGCGCGGGCCGACGTCAGCAGCCTATGGTCTGTACACAGTGGTGCGCGGGCCAACGTCACCGCCTATGGTCTGTACACAGCGGTGCGCGTGCCAACGTCAGCCGCCTATGGTCTGTTCACAGCGGTGCGCAGGCCAACGTCATCCGCCTATGGTCTGTACACAGCGGTGCGCGGGCCGACGTCAGCAGCCTATGGTCTGTACACAGCGGTGCGCGGGCCGACATCAGCAGCCTATGGTCTGTACACAGCGGTGCGCGGGCCGACGTCAGCAGCCTATGGTCTGTACACAGCGGTGCGCGGGCCGACGTCAGCAGCCTATGGTCTGTACACAGCGGTGCGCGGGCCAACGTCACCGCCTATGGTCTGTACACAGCGGTGCGCGTGCCAACGTCAGCCGCCTATGGTCTGTTCACAGCGGTGCGCGGGCCAACGTCAGCCGCCTATGGTCTGTACACAGCGGTGCGCGGGCCGACGTCAGCAGCCTATGGTCTGTACACAGCGGTGTGCGGGCCGACGTCAGCAGCCTATGGTCTGTACACAGCGGTGCGCGGGCCGATGTCAGCAGCCTATGGTCTGTACACAGCGGTGCGCGGGCCAACGTCAGCCGCCTATGGTCTGTACACAGCGGTGCGCGGGCCAGCAGCCTATGGTCTTTACACAGCGGTGCGCGGGCCAACGTCAGCCGCCTATGGTCTGTACACAGCGGTGCGCGGGCCAACGTCAGCCGCCTATGGTCTCTACACAGCGGTGCGCGGGCCAACGTCAGCCGCCTATGGTCTGTACACAGCGGTGCGCGGGCCAACGTCAGCAGCCTATGGTCTGTACACAGCGGTGCGCGGGCCAACGTCAGCCGCCTATGGTCTGTACACAGCGGTGCGCGGGCCAACGTCAGCCGCCTATGGTCTGTACACAGCGGTGCGCGGGCCAGCAGCCTATGGCCTGTACACAGCGGTGCGCGGGCCAGCAGCCTATGGTCTGTACACAGCGGTGCGCGGGCCAACGTCAGCCGCCTATGGTCTGTACACAGCGGTGCGCGGGCCAGCAGCCTATGGTCTTTACACAGCGGTGCGCGGGCCAACGTCAGCCGCCTATGGTCTGTACACAGCGGTGCGCGGGCCAACGTCAGCCGCCTATGGTCTCTACACAGCGGTGCGCGGGCCAACGTCAGCCGCCTATGGTCTGTACACAGCGGTGCGCGGGCCAACGTCAGCAGCCTATGGTCTGTACACAGCGGTGCGCGGGCCAACGTCAGCCGCCTATGGTCTGTACACAGCGGTGCGCGGGCCAACGTCAGCCGCCTATGGTCTGTACACAGCGGTACGCGGGCCAGCAGCCTATGGTCTGTACACAGCGGTGCGCGGGCCAGCCGTCTATGGTCTGTACACAGCGGTACGCGGGCCAACGGCAGCCGACGTCGGCGCGATGCCCTTTGCGCACTGGGATATGTTGCTGACATATTTCATGGCTAAATAGGTTATTTATTCCGAGGTCATTTTGTTTTTATGTACGTCTTGCTCTGAAGACTGGTCTGGCTGTGTCATCAAAGGCAGTGTGTGATTAGCGTGGCGCAGGAGGACTATTTTCCTTGATGATAATTACTGGTTCTACGTCCGTTTTTGCGAAATTGTCTGCGGGTTCAGCGTAATGTAGTTGTCCTAGCGGGAGCGGAGGCGTGGAAGGGGAAGAGTATCCCCAAGTAAACGCCGTACCGAGCTAATGTGGTGATACTACTGGGTTCATAGTGGTATGATTTGGCATGTCAGTTTGTAAAAGAGCCAGTTTTAATTGTAGAAAAAAAAATTAAATATCTGGTTTTTCACAAAACTGACACGTTGCATGTTTATGCTGTAAAACCTTTAACCCATTTAAAGGCCCACTACCGCCGTGACTGTTCAAAGATACACTTCTGTAACATATGGTTGCGAAACGCTTCACACAGGTCTAGTTATGGTTCATTTAATAACAATAATAAGTCTCATATGGCTGTATATGCGTGGTACTGTGGTTTATTAGAGTGCGCTGTGTAGCCCAGCACCTCCGTCTTCAGCACTCGGGGTTTCTGTCGGGGTTTCAGAGGAAGAACAAGACGAAAATAGAGTCAGCTTCACAGAGATGAAGACCAGCATTAAGTCTGTGTACAGACCACCACAACGGCCCCTAGACAGTTACCATCAGCTGTCCAGAGAAGAGCAAGTGACCATTTTCCGTCTGAGGACCGGGCACAACCGACTCAATTTCCACCTGCACAGACGCTTCCACCTCGTGCCATCTCCCCTGTGCCCTTGTGGAGAAGCAGAGCAGACCACAGAGCACATCCTCCAGGACTGTGGGAACCACCAGTTGTTGAGGGAGGAGATATGGCCGAAGCCCGCCACTCTAAAAGACAAACTGTACGGGCCTGTGGAGGCGCTACAGAAGACCACATTATTTCATTTTTAAAGCCAAACTCAAAGTGTGACGGCGTTCGAGAAGAAGAAGAAGAAGATGATGATGATAATAATAATAATAATAATAATAATAATAATAATAATAATGTATAGTTTTAAGGCGCCTATGCTTTCCATAATAAAGCTCTAGGCGCCGTACAAATGACATACTAACATACATAATACCTTGCATCCTACAACACATAATAATATATAGTCCCTAACATACACACTCACGCAACAGGATATACAAGAAAAGTAAGAATAACAAAAAGAACACACCAACAAACAATGCTCACACACAAAAAGACACGTGTGCCATTAAACCAACAACGGATACACCAGACGGACCTCGCCGACAACAAAATGTTGACAAGAAGAAGAATTATAATGGTGAATGCACGTTTACCTCAATCAGCCCGACGCACGTATTTCCCAAATTTTAGAGGCGTCATCTAACGACTATGCACCTGTTGCAGGAGATGGATCGACCATGATAATTCAAGGGTAGTGCCAGATTAGCTTGGCGCCAACAGGCGCCAAGCTAATCTGACACTACCCTTGAATTATCATGGTCGACCCATCTCCTACTGTAGTGCGTCAGGGATGAATGGGTTACCAAGAATAAATGCGTCTTTAAAGACTGCCGGAAACTATTGGCTGATTCAACATATCTGAGGGAATGTGGGAGTTTATTCCAAAGAAATGATCCTTGCTATGAGAAAGACCTCGCGTCAAAAGACTTTGCTTTCACAGTCGGAAAGTGTAATAGTTTAACTTCTGCTAAGAAACGGAGCTGTCGTGAAGGTGTGTACAAATGAAGAAGCTCAGAAAGATAGACAGGGCCAGTAAAAGGAGACAGACAGGTATGACAGACGGACAGAACTTTGTATTGTACTCTAGATGTGATATGCAGGAGTGAATGCAGGATGGGTGTTATGGGGTCTTCTTTGACTTGACGACGTGCTGCTGAGTTCTGCACCCTCTGTATCCGATCCATACGGTACTGAGGACACCCACACAGGAGTGCATTGCCGTAATCGAGTCGGGACAAGACAAAGGAGCAGACCAGTGTTTTAGTAGCTTCTGGTGTGAGAAGATGCCTGATGGAGCTAATGCGACGCAGTTCAATAAATGCAGATCTACAGATATTCAAAATGTGTTGTTTTAGTTAGAGACTGCAATCAATGGTGACGCACCATTTGTCACCTGAGCAGAAAAACTAACTTCAGTATCCAGGATTGCGATGGGCTGCGGTAAGGAAAAAGATATTCTGGTAGAGGAAACTAGTATGGCTTCTGTTTTATCTTCATTCAATTTTAGTTTGTAGGCTATCATCCCTGTTCTAACATCAGAAACTGACTGTTGCACACACTGGATGATGGCATCGACCTGCTCAACATGGCCTGACTTATACAACTGAGTGTCATCAGAGTACGCGTGGTGAGAATTGGTTGTGCAGCTATGACACCGGACATTTAGACACAGAACAATCCAGTTCAGCACACGTCGTCTTTATATCAAGTAACCTGACAATGACTCCACGCCGTTCCAGAAATACATCGCTTTCACTGAGTACTAGAAACAGCTAAAAATAGATTGACACGCTAAAGGCTGTGCAGAATAAATAAGTGCGATTACGCGTGTGCTTTTGCTGCGTGTCCACGGCTGCTGTTAAAGTTCATTAGGTGTGTCGACAAGGCATAACAAGCACAAATGGTGCTGAAACGTGTCTTCGGATTTATGCGCTATGGTACTTTAATCCGAAGGCCGCATGTCCAACATTGTATTTTAGAGGTTTCACCTAACGACTACGTACAGTTGCAGGAGATGGCTCGGCCATGATAATTCAAGGGTAGTGCCAGATGAGCTTGGCGCCTTCAGGCGCCAAGCTCATCCGGCACTACCCTTGAATTATCATGGTCAATCCATCTCCTGCTGCAGGGCGTTAGGGCTTAGGTAAGGTTTACATATATCTGTGTAGTGTCCATTTAAAAAAAAAAAAATTAAATTTATTTATTTATTTTGTAATTTTTTTATTTGGGGGCGGGGGAGGGGGAGGGGGGTGTTGGTCTTCTTCTTCTTCTTTTTCAACTTGTTTATTTTGTGTTTGCTTCGTATGGTGATGTTTGTGTTTGTGAGAGTTGGTGTTTTTTTTTTATCACAGACTGGTGGCACCCCCCTCCCTTGCGTCTCTGGATCACGAGTTAGTGGCCGGGCTCACTCTGGGCGCGCATCTCCTGCTGCTCATCAACAGCTGTATTAACCCCATCATCTACAACTTCATGTCGGGTAATACGCTTTGAAACTTTCTTCCTGTCATCAATCTCATCATCGCTTTTATTAGTATCACTATTATCATCGTGAGCTCCACCGTAATCTTTGTCATCGTCATCATCACGATCATCATCGTCATCGTCGTCGTATGGTCATCGTCATCATCATCGCCATCATCATCATCATCATCATCATAATCATAATCATCATCAACGTCGTCGGCGGCGGCGGCGGCATCATCATCATCATTATTATAAACAGCATGCAACTCGCACTTGTCATTGTTGTCTCTGTAAACTGTGTGGCTGTTGGTAGCGCTCTTTGTCGCGATGATTCCTGCAGGATGTCAGAGTGTCACAGAGTGAAACAGGTACCACCCGATGGCGTTCAGACAGAGCGATTCACGCGTGGTACGCCAACATCTAAACTCTCGTACAGCAGCAAACACTCGTGTTCAGGCCAAATACTACACACTACGCTATCGCTACCAGGTGACTAACTGAAACCTGTCACCCCTCTAAACTTACCCCCCTACAAAATTAGACGAAAAAAATCCGTGTCGTGAAGTTAGGGTGTTTTTATTTTTACAGGACGTAAGGGGTTTGTTATTCCTGCAGGATGTCAGAGTGTTGTTATTCCTGCAGGATGTCAGGGTGTTGCTATTCCTGCAGGATGTCAGAGTGTTGTTATTCCTGCAGGATGTCAGGATGTTGTTATTCCTGCAGGATGTCAGGGTGTTGTTATTCCTGCAGGATGTCAGAGTGTTGTTATTCCTGCGGGTTGTCAGGTTGTTGTTATTCCTGCAGGATGTCAGGATGTTGTTATTCCTGCAGGATGTCAGGATGTTGTTATTCCTGCAGGATGTCAGGGTGTTGTTATTCCTGCAGGATGTCAGGGTGTTGTTATTCCTGCAGGATGTCAGGGTGTTGTTATTCCTGCAGGACGTCAGGGTGTTGTTATTCCTGCAGGATGTCAGGGTGCTGTTATTCCTGCAGGATGTCAGGGTGTTGTTATTCCTGCAGGATGTCAGGATGTTGTTATTCCTGCAGGGTGTCAGGATGTTGTTATTCCTGCAGGATGCCAGGGTGTTGTTATTCCTGCAGGATGTCAGGGTGCTGTTATTCCTGCAGGATGTCAGGGTGTTGTTATTCCTGCAGGATGTCAGGATGTTGTTATTCCTGCAGGGTGTCAGGATGTTGTTATTCCTGCAGGATGTCAGGGTGTTGTTATTCCTGCAGGATGTCAGGGCGCTGTTATTCCTGCAGGATGTCAGGGTGTTGTTATTCCTGCAGGATGTCAGGATGTTGTTATTCGTACGTGGAAAATCACTAAGCGATTTTAGGCCTGCTGCTTCAGCTACTTTTTTTTGCCGTATTGCCTACTATACCGCGCTGCTACTGCGACTTTGGACCTTACGGCCTAGGCCGGAAGGTTCAACATCACAGAGCAGTGCTTATGCTGTGTCATTGTGTGCCTGCAGAGTGCAATGTTGTGTTGGTTTGTTGCAGTGAGGTTCCGGAATGAATTCCGCATGGCCTGCATCTGCTGGGTCAGGATCTGCGGTGTTAGTGAGCGAACAGGCGTCTCTACCATGAGTCGTGAGTCTCTCTCTCTCTCTCTCTCTCTCTCTCTCTCTCTCTCTCTCTCTCTCTCTCTCTCTCTCTCTCTCTCTCTCTCTCTCTCTCTCTTTATGTGAGTGTGGGTGGGTATATGGGGTGGGGTATGGTAAGAGGGTGGGGGTATAAAATGTAAGCGGGAACTGAGGAGAAGGTGCGGATCCGGGGCGAACTGAATTGTTTTGGCGTGTTATGGCGTGTAGTAGGCGTGTTAATGGCGTGTTATGCCACGTTACTGTCGTTAGAATTTGTGTTTAACCCTTTTAGCCCAAAGGTCCCATTTCTCAAATTTCGGAATTGTTGTCTAACGACTATGTAACTGTTGCAGGAGATGGATTGACCATGATAATTCAAGGGTAGAGCCACTCACAAACCAGATAGGTGAGGCTAGCGCTGGCAGAATTGTATACAAACCAAGGGAAATCACAGCGCTGGACAGACAAACAGTTAGATCCCCTGCCCCCGCCTATCAGGCACCCAATCGCCAGCCCACAGAGAAATACGCAGGTATAGAACAAGACGATCATTTCCATCCTCAAACGAATGGATCAGGTCTCTTATATAACCCATGTCTTTCTCCGGAACTTAGGAAGTAGGCAGGAGAAACATACATACACAAACATGAAGGTGCGCTACTATATGTGGTCGGGTAAATACCCTGATTTCCCACAGTAGATGCACAGAACATTACACAACAATGTAACGATACAAATTTGCCTCGAGTTATAGATACTCACAAACCAGATAGGTAAGGCTAGCGCTGGCAGAATTGTATACAAACCAAAGGGAATCACAGCGCTGGACAGACAAACAGTTAGATCCCCTGCCCCCGCCTATCAGGCACCCAATCGCCAGCCCACAGAGAAATACACAGGCGATTGGGTGCCTGATAGGCGGGGGCAGGGGATCTAACTGTTTGTCTGTCCAGCGCTGTGATTCCCCTTGGTTTGTATACAAGGGTAGAGCCAGATTAGCTTGGCGCATTCAGGCGCCAAGCTAATCTGGTACTACTCTTGAATTATCATGGTCGATCCATCTCCTGCTGTAGGGATCCGGGGCTAAAAACGTTAAAGAGAACAATGACGTACAACCGCTTAACGATGGCCTTCATGGTCTCTAACGACATGTTCTGCAATGATGTCTGTAGAGACTGTCAAACTTGAACGACGGGCTAACTGAACGTTGCTGTAAGGCAGATAGAGATTGACTGACATCGTACAGATCCACTGACCGTACAGCTAAAGACAAACTAACATTAACAGATCTAGTTTACACACACACACACACACACACACACACACACACACACACACACACACACACACACACACACACACACACACACACACACACACACACACTAATAATAATAAAATAATACCGTAATTATATAGGCGCCGCGAACTGAAACTCACGTAACAGACACGGATTTACGCCATTTAAGACAAACACAGTACAAGACAGACGAAGGGCCAGTTCAGCTACTGAAGAGATTTTTGATCGTTTGTATTTGAAATTTGTAAAGTGGCCTGAAACCGGTACCAAAGTGTGGGGGGTGCGGGGGTGCGTGGGGGGTGGAAGAACCGGAGTACCCGGAGAAAGAACCCCCCCCCACACACACACACACACACACACACACACACACACACACACAGACTGATGCACAGACAGATAGTTTCTGAGTATAGATAGTCATCATCATCATCAGTCCCTTGCCCGAACTGGGCGTTGGGGGGACTGAAAGGCAGCAGCAACAGACAGTGCTCTCCACTGAGTTCTATTTTGGGCGGTGGCAAGCAAGTCTGGCATCTCGAGTTCGGTCCATTCTTTTATGTTTGCGACCCAACTCTTTCTCTGACGACCTCGCCGACGACTTCCTTCGAGAGTGCCTTGGAGGATAGTCTTGGACAAGGTGTTGTGTCGGGTCACGTGGCCAAACCAAGCAAGCTTGCGCCGTTTCACGGTTGCCAGAAGGGGTTCATGTGGGCCCACCAGGGAAGTGACGATGCTCCGTACATATTCGTTGGTCTTGTGCTCGCGGTACGAGATGCGGAGCAACTTCCTCAGGCACTTGTTCTCAAAGGCCTGGATTTTCTTTTCTGAGTCTGCAAGCAGTGTCCAAGTCTCACAGCCGTAGAGTAGAATAGACACTACGAGGGACTTGTAAAGCCTGTACTTGATGGTGAAGCTGATGGAGTTACTTCGCCATATCCTGTCCAGCCTGGCCATTGCGGATGTTGCTGTACCTATCCTGATACGGATCTCTGCTATGCAACTACCGTCTTTGGACAGGGTGGCTCCCAAGTACTTGAAGCTATTGACCTCTTCTAGCTTCTGGCCGTTCATGTGAATGTTGCTGCTGCTGTCGCTTGTGGTGTTGATCATCACTTTGCTTTTATCCGTACTGATCTCCATGCCATAAGACCCTGCGCTACTTGAAAGTTTGTCTGTCAGGTTTTGGAGCTCACTATTGCTGCCTGCCATGAGGTCAATGTCGTCTGCGAATCGAAGATTGCACAGGGATCTGCCACCAATAGAGATTGAAGTATGGTGGTCGTGGAGGGTTTCCTGCATGATCTTCTCCAGGAATATGTTGAAAAGGACAGGAGAGAGCAGGCATCCTTGACGGACACCGATCGTCGTCCTGAAGAACTCGCCTGACTGATTGTTAAGTAGAACCGCGCTGCAGGCGTTCTTGTAAAGCGCTTCTATCATTTGTACATATAGATAGTACAGACAGCACAAACGTACATTGCGGACAGACAAAGACAGACTGGCCAGCTGACAAACACACCCTGAGGTAAGCCAGTCGGATAAACGAACAAGAGACAGATTACGGACCTCAGCTGAATCAACGGACTCGTTTAACCTCTTTAACCCCACGGCCACATTTCTTACATTTTGGAGGTATCACCTAAAGACTATTTACCAAGTGCAGGAGATTGATCGACCGTGAAAGTTCAAGGGTAGTGCCTGACGGCGCCAAGATAATCTTGCTCTACCCTTGAACTGTCACGGTCGATCCATCTCCTGCTGTTGTGCATCGTGGTTGAATGGGTTAACTTCCTCTTCGAGTCCAGACTTGGCGTTTTCTGGGATTAACTGAAAGAAAGTTAAATATATTCCCCTTCTGCAGACCCTTCAGACAAAAGACAAGTTCCGTCCGCCAGACTTTGTTTTGCAACTTTATACACAGTCCATCGAACGCTCTTTCAAATTCCCCCTTTTGAATAAAATAGGAAACTCACATCACAACCAGCCCTAGGTCCAGATTCTTATGAACCCCCGCAACTAAGGGTGCTCAGGCGAGTCTGTGCGGCCTCTTGCAGAGAATGGTTGTTTGCTGCTCGGTGGGAGTAGGTGTGATTATATTCCCCAAAGACGTCTGCCTATCAACGTCTCGCAAACAAGGGCTGCGTGAAGACGGTCAGACTTTACAAGCGCGCGGACAAAGAAACCC
The DNA here is from genome assembly GCA_036245525.1 of Semisulcospira habei. Classification (NCBI taxonomy): domain Eukaryota; kingdom Metazoa; phylum Mollusca; class Gastropoda; family Semisulcospiridae; genus Semisulcospira; species Semisulcospira habei. The sequence continues at coordinate 211,631,725 of BTPG01000005.1, forward strand.
TCTACACTTATATTCCTTCCTTTTTTTCTCCCGGAGACAATATTAATTCTGTGCTGGTCTGTGATTTTGGACCTTAGGGCTTCCAGCCATAAGGTCCAAAATCACAGTCCAGCACATTATATCTCTGAAACTGAAATCCCGAGACAAGTGTGAATGGTTTATTTTTCTCGAAAGGTCTAGATCGCAATCGTAAGGCCCTCAATACAAAAAAAGAATCAACGAGAAATATTCGCCCGCTTATCGTACTGTAAAATAGTCGCGGGCTAGGGATCGACAAACAGATCTCATAGTCAGCGCATATAATGGTTTTCCGGCTTCATCATAGACTATAGCCCAAGTAACCCGGCTTTACCTTTTGAAGTTAATAGTGTGTGTCCATCCCCCGACGTTATGGCTGGAGGTGGATGATATAAGTTTGTTCAGCTGTGTTTTGTCCAAGACAATCCTGCGTAGAAGATTTTGTGCCGAATCCCCTTGGTTAGGCCGTCGGGATACGAGGGTGGGTGGAATTGGTGTATGAGTGTGTGTGGGTGGGCAGGGGGCAGGTAGATGGTGATAAGAGAGGGCGAGGGGTAGGGAAGGGGGGGGGAGAGAGAGAGAGAGAGAGAGAGAGAGAGAGAGAGAGAGAGAGAGAGAGAGAGAGAGAGAGAGAGAGAGAGAGAGAGAGAGAGAGAGAGAGAGAGAGAGAGAGAAATAACTTCTATTTTGTGATAGTGATTGTGCAGAGGGAAGTTAAACAGAGTACATTTTCTGCCATGGGTTAGGATGAGCGATATCGCATCCAGAAATTAACCCCTAAGCTGTCGGTAGCGGTTTTTGTCGAGATAATTCGGGCAGAAAACATCGCGACGGAAACCGCTACGGGTTAACCCCTCCACGGCAACGTGACGCAGATCATGCTTCTGAAACCGTAAGTTAAACTCGGAAGAGTCCCACGCGCCCAAGAAACATGGCTACAACTTGATTTCAGCAAGAGGCATAGATCCTCATGAGCCCCCGCAACTGCGGGAGCTCATGAGGATCTATACCTCTTGCTGTTGCGTGACGTTCGGTGTTTCTCAGCATTGAAGGGGTTAACGACTCAATTAACTTAGATGCTCCTTCGCCTCTCTGGAGATCGTCTGGACTTGGGTCTTGATTACGGCTGCAGGTACGTGATAGTGCAGCGATCCGTCACTTCGGACGTTAGGCGCATCAGTGCTATTTGTGTACAGGTCTGTGATTTTGGACCTTACGGCGTTCAGACGTAAGGTCCAAAAATCACCGACCAGCACACGCACACAGAGCACTGACTGCCGGTAGCACGCTAGGCACGGCTGTCTCTTTTTCCCACCACCAAACTCAAGCACAGCAAACTTCGGATGAAAAGAAACCACAGTGGACCCAAGTTTTTTTCTTGTTGTGTCCTGAGCTTGTCGCAAACGAAGTTATTTTACAAAGGAAGAATGTCGTCAGGGAGGAAGAGTGTCGTCAGGGAGGAAGAGTGTCGTAAGGGATGAAGAGTGTCGCCAGGGAGGAAGAGTGTCGTCAGGGAGGAAGAGTGTCGTCAGGGAGGAAGAGTGTCGTCAGGGAGGAAGAGTGTCGTCAGGGAGGAAGAGTGTCGTCAGGATCTCTGAAAGAGCGTTGTTATATCCGTCAGGATCTCTGAAAGAGCGTTGTTATATCCGACTGTTGTAATGTCTGGCCTTGGATTAACTCATTCGCGGCCAGCCGTATGCCGCGCATCCGGATGCGGCTCATTGCGAATGAGTTAAGCAAAGTAGACTCAATTAGATTACATTCCACACCGGGGGTCTGATGCTGGTGATTTGACTAATTCAAATCCGCTGCGCCACCGGGTGCGCGCCACCGCGTCCTCTAGCTCAATTCAGAATACAAGGGAGGAAACGAAAGGCACGCACAAAATTCTAGCTGTGGGCGAAAGTATCCCGGCCCCCTTTCTCAACATCTAGAGTTCAACGTTAAACCCTTTAGTAGAGTGCCATGAAAGAGGCCACTCTGCACTGCTGTGCATCCATTAATTTCTGCCGTGTTTACTCTAAAAGTCAAAGCGAATTACTCGAAAAGATATTGACAGCAGAGCACTGTTTAAACCAGCCTCCATTAAAGTTGCGCTTTTCGAGCTGGGGGAAATACCAACCAAAAGCGATTGCTGCTTGCACGTTCATGTCGACGGTAAGATGCACTCTTGTTTTAATTTCATTGGATATGCTAATTTACATAAACCAATGAAAAATGAGCATAAGGCGTATTTCCGGCCACATCTACAACCCAACACACAGACGTCTGCTAAAATGATGCTTGACTGTGCAAAAAGCCTTGATACTAAACTATCAGTTTGATCGGCGGACAAGGCTGGTATAGATTTGTGGCAAAATATCTACTGAGTTTGTTCAGTTCGAGGTTTTAGGCGGATGGTTGCTTTGAAGGTTGAAAACTGCTCTGGAATCACAGTGCTTCGCCGCTTTGCGTGTCTTTCGTTTCCTCCCTTGTATTCTGAATTGAGATTTGCATTTAGCCAAAGCACCACTCGTCAGGCCCCTATGATTCCACAGTAGTTTGCTTCGCGTTTGCTTGAATCTTGGATCTGCTTAGCTGGTAATCGCTCGATAAATTATGTTTGTATTGTCAGTGTTTCATTTCTTGACTGCTTCAGACGATACCGCTCGGCGGAAAAAAGACGTGTAATTACCCATTGCGCAAAAGGCCATCGGGCCGACGTCAGCCGCCATTGGCCCGCGCACGGACGTGCGCGGGCCAACGGCGGCCGACGGCGGCCCGAAAGCCTTTGCGCACTGGGTACGCGTCTTCTCCGTCGAACGGTATCGTCTGAAGCAGTCAAGGGGAATCTGTGATAAATGTCATTCCTTACCTCTCTTGTATTGTCACGTTCATGTTTGTTTTCCACAGATGAAATGGAGCCGCTGTCAACAAAACGGTGAGTGTTAAAAGTGTGTATTGTCTTTCCTCCAACTCTCATTCTACCATCCTCATTATTGTCCGGCTTTTGTTAACGGGTTTTACAACTTTTGTTAAGTTTTATTTGTATGCCCACTCAGCTTGGTTTTCCTTTGGTTACTCCTAAACTGCCCCAGGTCCTTTCCGTACCGAGAAGCAAAAGTAAGAATCAGGTACGAATACGAATACTTTTTTGTCCCGTTGAGGAATCCTTTTTTCGGTTCACCTAAAAGCACAAGCATAAAATAATACACTATTATAGAATACCATATACTAGCCATTCGTGCTAATTTGGCCGCCGTCATGTATCTCACGCCCACATGAATATATGGATAATAAAAACAGACATAGATTCAACCACCATATCCGCCGGTAGCAACCATTGTGGGGTTATTTATAACAGGAATCATCCCGACCAAAACGCCGCATACAGCCAAGAGCCGATCTCTATCATCACCACTTAGACAAGAATTGACATCCGTATGGGTTTGTCCTTGGTGGTTTCTTGACTCCCTTCTCTCAGATTACAAGAACTGACTGTATCTAGCAGAACTAAAGAATATGGCAGACAGCCAAGGGCCGAACTCCATCATCACCACTTAGACAAGAATTGACATCCGTATGGGTTTGTCCTTGGTGGTTTCTTGACTCCCTTCTCTCAGATTACAAGAACTGACTGTATCTAGCAAAACTAAAGAATATGGCGGTAGTTGTTGATTTTTCCCATATAGACCTGTTTACTGAAGCTTAGCTCTCCTCAACCCAAACACCCGTAGATCCGCTTAAGGAACATTTCCAGGATGTGTAGCTCTAGTGGCATTTGATCGGCTCACGCTGTTCCTTGAGAACTTTAGTTCGTCCTCTCACAGCTTCCAAACCCAGATCGTAATAATGCACGAGGTACAACGATGCACTCAATAACAGCAGGACGCATGGATCCTCACGAAACCTGCATGAGGAACACGGATGCACCTACGACTGCAAGAGGCATAGATCCTCATGAGCCCCCGCATCTGCGGGGGCTCATGAGGATCTATGCCTCTTGGAAACATATCTGGCGTTGTCTGTAAAAGTGTAACCATTTACAATTCCTGCCAGTCGATGTGGATATCCATCTTGATGACAGCGATCAATGTATCATCGGTATCCTAATGGCGCTGGTGTCACACTGGCAAATTGTTTCTGGTCCAAGATGTATAAATGTGTGTCAGACAAGATGAACACGTTTCGGCTGGCACCATAGCAACTGTATTTATCCAGAACCTCTCTATAAACCAGTTTATCAGATATATATCTCACGACCAAGACAGGGATTTGATCGGAAGATGGCACACATGACATTACCCATAGTTTGCCAACAGTAATTGTCTTATGAGTTTGAAATCAGATGAGTCTGAAAAATTCTTGTCCGATACGTTACATTGTTCATTCACATTTGGTGGGGAGACAAACAAATTTCAGCTTACCGTCTCCAAACACACGTACAAAATGTCAAGGTCTGTTTTACTACTTACCCCAGGTCACAGAGTGTTGACTGACATCCAACATCACGTAACAGCTCACTTAATAGGGTACGTCGTCATGTAATTAAAATTTTAAAAATCTCGAAAAGGTGAGACAGGTTAAATGAGGGACTTAAGATCCAACAAGGCAAAATAGAGGATACGATTTTAGATCTTAAAAAAAAAAATAGGACCATTGTTCTCGACTTTGCGAGAGAGTCAAGCTAGGCCCCTGGTAACTGGTGACTGGTAACTAGAGCTCATGTCTCTGTTTATTCTGCCAGTATGCATCATACGGTCCAGGGCAACTATCGCTCGCGAATTTTCCCGCCATTTCTTCCGCCAGAGGTGAGATGCCTGCGTATCCCCCTCGTCTGCCTGGTTTTCCTGTTTTCGTTGTTGTTTGTTTGAGGGCAATCTTCACGTGCTTTGACGTAATGCAATGTCTTGCGGTGAACCCACGGGCGCCTGGAGCAAGCTCACTATTACCATTTCTTCGTGCGAACCTTGGTGCGACCGGTACGGGTCGAACGAAGGTTTGCACGAAGAAATGGTATTATTGTATTAAACCAAGGGACGCATGGCGTGCGCCATTGCATTGTTTGATTTTGCCCGTCACGACAAGCGGGGCAGTTCCTTTGTTGTTGGAGTTGCCTCGCTTGCCAGGATGGACTTTGTTTCGTTTTCTGTTGTCCAACCAGTGTTCTCTTTTAACATTTTGCAGGTTTGCAGACTTGTTCTATTAAAGGTTTGTTTAGTGTTTCAGTTTTGTTTCTGTGGATCAGTTGCTTTGCTTTGCTGTTAGTTTTGCTTTGAGTCACACTAAGCGTTAAGAACAATAGCTGTTGCGTTATTATGATCTATCATAGTTTGCCTTGTAGAACGCAGTGTGCAAAGCCCTTTGAAAATAGCAGTACTTGCATTTTTTGTATTGAAGGATAGCTGGTTTAAGATTAGAACCTTAAGCACAATATGTCAGTGCATTATGCAGGCACTACCCTTGAGATATTGTGGTTCGCCTTCCCCTGCTGACATTGGAAATGAAAGTGATGAGAAATAATTGAAAAAAACGTCCAACACTAATGAGCTGATTAAGAATCAAGGTGAGCTTCATGAAGCCAGATGCTGTCTTGATTCCTAGAACACGATTTTGTATTGGCGTACGTGACTGTAAATAGAACAACAGGAATATTAAACTAATTATCAATTATAGCTTGCCAATATATACGTCAATTTGCACATGTACAATTTGCCTTTAAACATTTGCAGTCCTATTGTATAACTAGTGCGTGTCCATCCAAACCTTTCCATCTTTCTTTCTTAACCCCGCAACTGCCAATGTACCTATACTGTATTTGTAGAATTATCCTAACTTCAACATCAACGACCCCAGCCCTCACAGGAACAAACATTAACAGTGGTTTCAGCAAGAGGCATAGATCCTCATGAGCCCCCGCAACTGCCAATGTACCTATACTGTGTTTGTAGAATTATCCTAACTTCAACATCAACGACCCCAGCCCTCACAGGAACAAACATTAACAGTGTTTTCAGCAAGAGGCATAGATCCTCATGAGCCCCCGCAACTGCGGGGGCTCATGAGGATCTGTGCCTCTTGCAGTTGGGTGTGTTCAGTTTCTCTCGGCAGCGAACGGCTTAATTCATTTGAGACGTGTCGTCTGCGGATGCACGTCTTTTTGCCCCGTTTTGCCGCGTATGCAGATCCGCACGGCTCGAACGGGGCTTAGGCAGCATTTCCGCCATGTTGGCACATTTCCCTATTCACTGATGTCTCCTGTTTCTATTTTCCGCTGTAGAGAGAGCGGCCATCTCTTGCACCTCAGCCTTGTGTCAAATCTTTCAAACGTTAAATTGGTCGAGAGCAGTTTCACCTCACGTTCTGAAATGAAATACCTTCTGTCGCACCTTGAAGGAATAACAGAGTGTTGGTTTTTGTTTTGTGTGACTGCCCTAAGATGATTTACTGTTGAACGCCAGGGATACTGTTCATACTGTAATGAATGCAGTTAGACTAATACGGTTAGCTTGGTTGGAGCTTCACTAGCAGTTTGACGCTTTTCACGTCGTATTCACGTCAGATTCACGTCATATTCACGTCATATTCACGTACGTCATATTCATGTACGTCATATTCACGTCATATTCACGTCATATTCATGTCATATTCACATACGTCATATTCACGTACGTCATATTCACGTCATATTCAAGTCATATTCACGTCATATTCACGTCATATTCACGTCATATTCACGTACGTCATATTCACGTACGTCATATTCACGCGATAGAAGTCTTGTGTGCTTTCATTCCTATAGCTTTTTTTCCCCTCGTTTGGTTGCATTTGATCCAGTTTGAATTTATTTGCTTCAATTTTGTGTTAAATTGCCTTTTGTTTTTTGCTGACGAGGGCACCTCTGTATTGGAAATGGCTGGCACAGCTTTTGCGAAGAGTTTTGGTTTGCTGTAGATTGCTCATGTCGGCTAGCTGCTCAACAAACAGCGCGCTCGCTAAAACAATCAAACAAACAAAAAACATCCTTTTCTGTGTCACTGAGCCAACAGTTGCTTCATCCATTTTTCTTAACCCGTTCACTGCAGAAAAAGTAAGAACTCCGCCAAACTGCAAGAGGCAAAGAACCTCATGAATCCCCGCCGATGCTCTAACTTAGCGCAGATGAGGGGGCTCATGAGGTTCTTCGCCTCTTGCTGACCCCATTCATATCCGTGTTCCTCGGACTGATCGGTGCAATTATTCCGTGTTGAATTCGCCCTGATTGCAAAGACATCATTTTACATTCCATGTTGAATTTGCCCTGATTGTAAAGACGTCATTTAACATTCCGTGTTGCATTCGCCCTGATTGTAAAGACGTCATTTAACATTCCGTGTTGCATTCGCCCTGATTGCAAAGACGTTATTTAACATTCACTTGCGCGAGATATGTTAATTGAATCGACTGCGACAGACGTCAAGCTAATTAGGCCTTGTCCATGAGCTATCATGGTCGATCCGTATCCCTGCAGTTGGCTGTGGCAGTGGACTGGGTCGATTGCCAGCCAGTCCAATCCGCAGCTATCTACTGGCTGAAAAAGTCATCACGTGGTCTGTTTAATTTCCGGGCACTGACCCAGAAAATACTGTCTAATGTCGGGTACTGATGAAAATTTGCGTCATAGCCGATTACGTGCGCGCTATGAGTAGGCCCGTTGTTCTCACAGATTTCTTTGTTTTCTGCTGTCTTCTAAGTGAAGAGTTTAGCTCCGTTATTTAGTAATTAACTCTACTTAAGTTATCATAAGCCTTTCAACCCTATATGTGTGTCAGAATCAACATTATTTTGGTCATTTTCTAAGGTTGTCCCTACACTGTTAACCCATTCAGCCCTGACGCACTAAAGCAGGATATGGGTCGACCATGATAATTCAAGGGTAGTGCCAGATTAGCTTGGCGCCTGTCGGCGCCAAGCTACTCTGGCACTACCCTTGAATTATCATGGTCGATCCATCTCCCTGCAACTGGTGCGTAATCGTTAGATGGCGACTCCAAAGTTTGGAAAATACTGCCGTGGGGTTGAATGAGTTAAGGAAATGATAGATTGACTGTTTTGCTGTGGCTTTGACACCGTATGTACAAGTTAGCTAAACCATGAGTGGTAATGAAACCATGAGTGATGAAGATTTACCAACGAAAGCTTTCTTTTGGAACACCAGGGATTTTGTCCCATGTGTCCAACAAGTCGAGGGTCGTAAGTCATCGCAAGCCGTGTTTTAACCCGTTCAGTGCCAACTGACGCAGACTGCCTGCATTTTCTTCATTAATTCAAGACCCAAAAAGAAAACCAGATGTCTCAGGAATATGGATTCAAAATGGTGTCACCAAGAGGCTTAGATTCTCATGAGCCCCCTGGGGCTCCTGACGATCTATACCTCTTGCAGTTGGGTGGTGTTGACATTTTCTCGGCACTGGACGAGTTAAAGTATTCTTCCCACTGTCGTATGACCCCCGAATGAAGACGGTCGATCCATCTCCTGCTGCAAAATGTCCATTCACGACTATGTAACAGTCGCGGGAAATGGATGGTCCATAATTATTCAGGGTAGTGCCAGATTATCTAATCTGGCACCACCCCTGAATGATCATGGTCGATTCAAGGAAGACGTTAAATGAGACGTTGAATGCCGGCGTGGCAGTAAAAACAACTACAACAAACAAACAACAAGTTAGTTAGTTAGTTAGTTAGTTATTTGGGTTTAACGCCGATCAAGCAGGCCAAACAAACAAACAAACAAACTAAGTTAGCGGCTTCTTCCATAACCGGCTGGCTGTAACTGGGCCGTGTCGTGTCGTGAAAACACACATGTGAGCTCCAAACAATACGGTCAGACGTCTTTTGGGCATGTAATCCTTCTCTTGTTCAAAAAGCCCCCCTCCAGTTGCCGGAGATGGATCGACCATGATAATTTATGGATAGTGCCAGATTATCTTGGCACCAAGCTACTCTGGCACTACACTTGAATGATCATGGTCGATCCATCTCCTGCTTGGAAGTGTCACTTAACAACTGTGTGCCAATTACGGGAAAGGATCGACCGTGTTTATTTAAACTCATTCTACTCCATCACCGAAATCCCAAATTTTGCCGTTGTCCTCTGAAGACTGCATTGCAGTGCACGACACAGATCGACCATGATAGTTCAAGGGTGATGCCAGAATAGCTTGGCGCCCATAGGCGCCAAGCTATTCTGGCATCACCCTTGAACTATCATGGTCGATCAATATCTTGCTGTGGTGTGTCTGGGGTAGAATGAGTAAAGGGTATGCCAGATTCATTCAAAGTCTTGGGACAGCTTTGCACCTTTCGGACACGTCTGGCATGTTCCGCACGCGTTTTAACCGGCTTCTTGTGTAACCGACTCGCTGTACTGCACTGCACTGCACTCGGCTGTCCAGGTCAGAATGAAAAAGGCACGCGAGCTGGGCTGAACAATACGGTTAAGTGCTTTGAGGGATGAAATCCTCCTGTTGCTCAAAACCTTCCTCCCTTTTGGGCGGCGCTGCCTGTATAGTCCTTGCGGACCGATTTTCATTCAACGATCAAAAGCCCGAAACGTCCAAAAAACATGGATTCAAACGCGGTGTTCAGCAAGAGTCTAAGATGTCTAAGATCCTCATGAGCCCCCCTCTTGCAGTTGGATCGTGTTGACTTTTCTCGGCCGTGAAGGGGTTAAGGTAAAATTATAATATGAGAACAATTGAGGTCCAGGTCCACATGTAGGTCCGCCATACATACACCCCCCCCCCCCTCACACACACACACACACACACACAGAGGCTAAAACTACTCACTTTGAAAACATATCTCATTTACTCCCCCAATGTGGGCTATTTTTATGGAACCCTTCCCCTTTTGAGAAAGTCAGAAAATGTGCACACGATCAACCTACAAGAGACATAGATCTTCATGATGCTCGCAGTGGCCTAGGCTCATATTGATCTATGCCTCTTGCTGAGGCCGATTTGTATCCATGTTTCTTGGACAGTTGAGGCTTTTGGTCCTTGATGGAAAAGACATTTCAGAAACAAAATATGCGTGCAGTGGGCAGGGTTAAATCCTATGATTAACTGATTCTTCGATACAACCGTCAAAACTAATTTAATTTAAAAAAAAATAAACTGTTATATTTTTGTGTGTTGCAGTTTCAGAAGGGGAATGGGGGAGTACGACAGTGCTGCTCAGAAGACCAGCGTCACTGACGCCTAGTGCGTCACGCCTGACCTACATCCCACGACGCCTATTGCGTCACGTGAAGCCCACATCGTCCGATGTCACGTGCGTCGCGCAAGGACTGAGCTGACACCAGCGTCACTGATGCCTAGTGTGTCATGCCTGACCTACATCACACGACGCCTATTGCGTCACGTCAAGCCCACATCGTCCGATGTCACGTGCGTCGCGCAAGGACTGAGCTGACACCAGCGTCACTGACGTATGATGCGTGTGCTGATATCTGCACTGCGACCAGCGAAATCTTGGCGTCACTGACGCTTGGTGAATTTGACTCGACGCCACAACCAGTTCTTGCGTCATATGTTGGGCCGCGATGTGCATTGTGGTACGGACACCGTTCGCGAATCATACAATCAATATTCATCTACAAACCTAAGACTGGATGTACTGGCACTTCGCGCGTAAAGGAAACAGGGACTTTGGCGATCATGACGTTGCCATTCAAAGGCAACACAAAAGACATATCGATCGAAGACACGCGCGAATTCACACAGGTGCTGGAGGCACTTCGCATCGACGCGCTCAACACACGTCGACTTTTATAATAGTTCAAGGGTGGTGACAGAATATTTTTGCGCCTATAGGCGCCAAGCTATTCTGGCACCACCCTTGAACGATCATGGTCGTAACGCAGTCCTCAGAGGACAGCTCCAAAGTGTGGGTAATTCGTACCTGGGACACAATGAGTTAACTCATTCGAGACGTGCCGCCTACGGATACGCGGCGGTTCGCCGTATATCCGTATGGCGGCACGTCTCGAATGAGTTAACAGAGATATATAGAGACGGCCTTCTAGAAATGAACGTGAGATGCCAGATTTGTCATACTCTCACTCAGTCCGAATGAAAACAGCGGGAGATGGGTCATCTCTGTTTCCGTCTTTCATGGAAGCTGGAAAATTAATCTACCATGATGATTTAAAAATATGGCCTAATTAGCGTGGCGCCTGTGGCGCCAAGGTAATTAGCCAGTACTCTTAAATTATCACGGTAGATTGGAAAGTGCCACATTAACCCGTTCAGAGCCAGCTGACGCAGAATTTGTTTCTTCAATCTTCGATGTTTCAACACAAAATATCCCAGCTGTCCCAGGAACATGAATACACAGTGGTTTCAGCAAGAGGCATAGATCCTCATCAGCCCCCGCAACTGCCAGGGCTCATGAGGACCTATGCCTCTTGCAGTTGAGTGGTGTTCAGATATTCTCGGCACTGAACGCGTTAATCAGGCAGTACTCGTAATGTAACTGAGTTATTGTTACTTGTTTCCATCCCTACGTCACACGACCAGTCTCTTTAGCGCCAACCGTACCATGTGACCGTGATACAAAAACCCTTGTAGCGACAAATGGCGGACTTCTTGTAACCCTCTTTGTGACGCATCTTGGATGCGAGTTTTTTTCTATAAAAGATCACAAAAACGTTCTAAAGTAAAAAGTTACTTAGTGTTGTTCGGAACAACAAGCACACTCAGTACTGGAGACGGCAACGCCATGAAATATTTTAAATTACGTCATACGTATGTATAAATGTATATTCCTTTGACGTCAGTCGTATCTGGCGTGATCCAGGTCGGAAGATGTCTTCTTGGTTTCTTTTACGAAAATAGTGGAGGAGTGAAAACAAATACGTTATTGGTAGCAGGGGCTTGCTGCACTGACCCTTGTAGGCCTGACGGACGTCAAAGGAACCATTGTACCCCTCAACATTCGGCCTTCGGGGTACAATGTTTCCTTTGACCTCCCTCAGGCCTACAAGCGTCCGTGAAGCAAACCCTTGCGACCAATAGCTTATAATGTCCGTCTCCCGCTTATGGTACATGGTCGCTTTATAGCTTTCTTAATTTGAATGAAACATGTGACAGTGTAACGGGTCTTTTGACATCAATAAACGTAAAACGGTGGATTAATTCAATCGAGACATGCCGCATGCAGATACGCGGCATTTGCCGAGGATCTGCATGCGGCATGTCTCGATTGAATCAATCCACCGTTTTACGTTCATTGATGTCGAAAGATCGGTGACCGGAAGTGGTGCATCGCGCATGTCTGCTTCGACCAACTTTAAAGACGGGTAAAATATTCTACACAGACTTGCTGCTCGTGGCGGGAGTCGCAAAGCAAACTGGTCAATATTCAGTTGCTGGGCAAGGGCATTGCCTTTGGAAATACAGTGACAAACAGTGTTCTTCAAACTTGTGACTTCACTTGATTACGTTGTGTCATGTATACACGCAAGTGCGTCATTAGCGCCACACACCGTACCGCTGCTCTGTGGCGTCAGTCTTTATTTCACTGTCATCGTGTCACACACTCGTCAAGTCTACAGCTTTCAAAGCTGTTTTATTATCTACGTATTTACGTCTCAAGTCTATGTGTTTAGTGGTCATGTGTGGCTTTAGTGGTCATGTGTGGCTTTAGTGGTCATGTGTGGCTTTAGTGGTCATGTGTGGCTTTAGTGGTCATGTGTGGCTTAGTGGTCATGTGTGGCTTTAGTGGTCATGTGTGGCTTTAGTGGTCATATGTGGCTTTAGTGGTCATGTGTGGCTTTAGTGGTCATGTGTGGCTTTAGTGGTCATGTGTGGCTTTAGTGGTCATGTGTGGCTTAGTGGTCATGTGTGGCTTTAGTGGTCATGTGTGGCTTTAGTGGTCATGTGTGGCTTTAGTGGTCATGTGTGGCTTTAGTGGTCATGTGTGGCTTTAGTGGTCATGTGTGGCTTTTATGTGCATGTTTATCATTACGTGTAATCGTTGATTGTTTTAATTGTTACAGTAAAACTGTAGAATGAAATGTGGGCGTGCGATGAAATGGATATTACGCACAGTGCAATAATATAATTGTACCCCTCTTTGCAGACTCATCCGACCCACCCCAAACGGTGCACGCAGGCACTCTCTCTCTCTCTCTCTCTCTCTCTCTCTTTCAAAATGGCGTGAGTGCGAGTAAGTCGCACAGTCACATCGCTCCATCTCCAGTGACAATTGTGTTGGCAGTGTTTGGTTGTGATGTGTGATTTTTAGCCTCAGTGACTTGTGATAGTGACTTCTATTGGAGTGTGATTTTTCCATTTGTGTAACATTCATTTTGCCAGAGTTATTTACGTTTCTTTTTTTTTTTTTCTTTTTCTTCTTCTTCATCACTGTTCTGTTGAATACTTCGGGCATTGGAACATGGACGCTTCCGTTTCTGTGTCGCTTGGCGCCAGAGTGGCCGGCGTGCCTAGTTAGTACAGTCGTATTAAGCAGTCAGTCTCCAGATCCGAGTCTGCTGTGAACCTATACAGAGATCCTTATGGTGCCCGCAGATGCGAAAGCGCATGAGAATCCTGGCTGCGCGAGTAGATTCAGTGACTGTTTCCATCGAGTATTAGATGTGTTGACAGGGATGATAAACAGACCGCTCTGCTAGTGCGAGCTCACATTCCCGCTTATCAACTGATGATTAGTACTAAGGCTTTTCGGAGTCTGAGCCGTTAGAATTCTCTTCTATTGCAGATGTGTGTAAAAAGTGACGCTAGCCCCAGTGCTTGACAGTCGCTGCCACGTCACTCTTGAGCGCAGCAATGAGCTATCATGGCAATCGGCATGACCATGAGGCTGGCACCAGCTGTGTAATCTGACAACCACACCCACCCTCCTCCATGGGCCCCTCCACCCGCGCCAACCATGTCAGATAATTAACTATTCCACCATCTTCCCTCCACCACCACACCCTCCCCTATCCCACCATCTTCCCTCCACCACCACACCCTCCCATCAGTCCACCACCTTAAATTTCACCATGGGCTGCTAGCTTTATGCTGGCACTTCATGTGTAGCATACCACCACCCCTTCCCTCTACCACCGCCGCCCCCTCCCCTATCCCTCCACCACCACCATGGGCCCTATCACCCGATCTGCAAATGCCAAGCACGCCATGGACACTTCCATTGAGAAAATTCGCCATACAATGGATCCTATTCAAAAGACTTTCACTAGCGATAAACTTTCGGTCTAGTTTTTTACTACAATTTCGACTGCAACCCCTTCCCCCTTTTTAGTAGGTTCTCTCTTAGGGTGCATGGAAATTTGGCTCTAGGTGGAGGCATGGAATGTATGCCCCTGCAGAAACCACAGTAAAATGTGGTCTTCTTTGCAGGTAAGCAGAAATTCCTTCTCTTCCTCCAGTGTTGCCGATGGTGTGCTGACGAGGTCGCCAAGACCGAAACAGCTGTCCACACCGGCTCAATATCTGGACCCCCACTTGGGGGACCTAGATTTAAATTTCCATGCACCTAGGGGCTGGAACAGTGGATATGTGATACGCCCCCTTTCGGGGGGGGCTTCCATATGCATTGCTTTCAGTCTCTTACTTAGCGGCCCCCTCTTTCCTATCTTTTTTTTTTTTTTTTTTTTTTTTTTGTGTGCGTGGACCAAAGTAGATCTATGATCATTGGTCTATCATGCACACTTCTCTCCCTTGACAGTGCTTTTCCTACTCACTTGGTAGTTTTTTCGCTATGGAGATTCATACTCCACACACGGTACGTCGCCGGGTGTCCAGCCGCCATTACCGCCGACTGGTTCGACTACGAGCAAACCAGAAATCAGCTCAGTATTATCACCCTCCCCACTCCAATGTGCAACCCTTCCCCTCCTAATCTCTACAAGACATTTCTCCAACTCTACCTCGAATCGAGCAAGCTCATCACTATCACCCTCTACCATACTACAGGCACTGTGCTTGTGCAAGGGACCGCATGCCGACAGTGGGTGGATGAGGAGTTTGACAAGATGAAAACGTGACAATAGTGAGCACAATGTCTGACGAGACAACTACCCCTGCCATTGAACCCCCGATATCTAAATCCTCGTCCGAACACCCCCTGATTACCCCGTCAATACCTGCCACTGAACCCCCCTCATCTGACTCCTCAACTTCACCCTCCCAGTCTCCACTCGCATCTCAGCCCGGCCATCCAGTCTTAAACGCAAATAATCACCCACAGCTCCGCCCACCAACGGGTACACCCGTGGCTAATGAAATCACCGATATCCCGGACAAGATCAACGCAGCCCCTTTAACACCATGCGCCCTGGTTCCTCTGACTGAGAGTACGGCACTGCGACTGATCATCGCGCTGCAACATCAACTGGCCGAGTCTACAGCCGCCATCACCACTCTCCAGTCAGAGCTGCATCAGTGCCGTGCCGAGCTGCAGGGTGTTAGGAAGGAGTGTGCTGACCTCAGACAGGGGCACGACAACTTGGCATCCCTTGTCCTCGACAGCGAGGTAAAGGCCAAAAAGGAAATCAAGGCTACTGATACAGGGCTGCGAGAGTTGATGAACACAACTACAGCAGAGATGAAAAACGACCACGCTATACTCACCAAAAAGATGAGCAGCCTCGTTTCCTCCAGAGACTGTCATGCAGGAAAGCTAGACGAAATCAACAAACGCCTTGACACTTTCGTTAGCCAGTCCATTGAGATAAAAACCCCTCATGCTCGACAACCTTCCACAGCACCCTCCACTACTGCACCCTCCTTCCAGCACAATCATGCTGACGTCAGCATTGAATTCCTAGCCAACGTGTCAACATCAAACAGGTTCCAGGGGTTGGGCCAGAATGATAATCAGTCTGCTGTCCTCCAGCCCCAAAATACCGGCGTGAAAAAGGGACAGCAAACTTACAAGCAGCAGGACGGCAATATGACACCACTGGACAGACTCCGCAGAATGAAAATCCGCCCTGAGGTAAACACTCTTCTCATTGGAGATTCTGTCACCGA
Organism: Semisulcospira habei; assembly: GCA_036245525.1. Lineage (NCBI taxonomy): Eukaryota > Metazoa > Mollusca > Gastropoda > Semisulcospiridae > Semisulcospira > Semisulcospira habei. Next base: position 211,647,768 of record BTPG01000005.1, read on the forward strand.
ATTCATCGATGAGAAGAGAATGACGACTGCTGACTCTATGGTGCAGAATCTATCAGTGTCAGGCCTCAGGGTGGATCACCTGGGTCAGTGGCTGAGCGCACAACCCCTAAACCCTAATATACGGACTGTCACCATCCACGTCGGCATAAACAGCTGCTGGGATGGGGCTGTCAGCCAACAGACGTGGCTCAAACTTTGTGGCCTGCTGTCAGCAAAGTTCCCCAAAGCCAGACTACAAATGTCTTCCCTCCTCCCGACACGTGGCAGCCATCATCCCCTACACCGACCTGCACACGACTCGAACAAAGCCCTCAAAACTGTGTGCAAACAGGAAAAGGTCACTTTTATCGACCACACATCAACTTTCCTGTCAAGCAGAGGTGCACCCAAGCAGGTCATGTATTATGATAAGCTCCACCCCAGCGACCACGGTGTTAGTGCACTGGCCCGGAACATACGACGCGCTGACCTGCCGCCGACGTCCCCGGGTGAGGACAGACGGGCCGCACAGCCGAGCAGTGGCCACTCATCCGATTCGCGTCCTCTCCCCGGGTCACAGTACACTGGTGAGGACAAGCGTATTACGCAACACCACCAGCAGCCCGGGCCTGCCCCCGCCGCTCTTGAGGCAGCCCCTGGTCAGGCCGCTGATAGGCGTGAGTCTTCTGCGACCAACAGCAGTGGCCTGGAGGCTTCTCGCAGGTCTCGGGCACACACCACCACCCCTCTGTGTCAGGAACAGAGGCATAGTCGGCCGCTACAACTGTCCGCTGCTACGGAGTACCCTCCCTTACCATCTACTATGACAGCGAGCCATCTTTCAGCGCCTAATACCAGAGGATGGGAGAAGAGGGGATTAGCCCTCACTGCCTCCCCTCTTGATTCACATCAAGTTCAGGCGCTAAGTGTTAGCATTGCACAAGCCATATTGCAATTCTACTCACAGCAGTAACCCCCACCCCACCCCATTACCATCCACCTCGCCGCACGCCCCCCTCCGCCCTCCCCCTTTCCGCCCTACCCCCCTCCCCCGGTGTAATTAGGGAAGTTAGGGATGTTTGTTTGTTGTAGCGCAGACTGCATCATTTTGTTGGTTCGCGTTGTAGGACACTGCAAGCTGAACGTTGACACTTGTGAATTCAGTGCCAAGTGCCGTTCACATATATATGAATATATAAAACTGTCGTTTGAAACAGTGTTCGTGACTGCTCGGGTGGACAGAGTTTCTGCGTCATTTGAATTTTCTTTTCTGTTAGGTTGTGTGCTATTTTTCTCATTTGCATTCTCTACCAGGGAATAATAAGATTATGTGTCATTTTCTTTCGTGACACAAAGACGTCAGTGACTTGACCTTCATTGTTGATGAGAAAAAACAACCACCAAACATTACAGGCCTAGCATCGTGTGTTTAGAGCGCGTGCTTACGACGTCCAGTGTTGTTCTTCACCAGTAAGATTAATTACACTGTATACGGAGTCGCTTGAAGGACTTTCTCTAGCGAGCTCTGCAGTCTCATTGACGATATTTCCGTCAAAAGTGTGGACTATAGTTTTCAATGCTACTGTCTGTCTGTGTTAATATTAATTAGTTGCACGAATCGCAGCCACACAGACTCTCACTGTTACTTGTGACAATTGCTGAAAACTAATTTTCTCCGAATTTTAATCTTTTGTTGATTCGGGGTGTGAGACATTGAAGAGTACCTGGGATATTTTAGTCCCCACGGACGTGTGTAAGCCTTCTGAAGGCCTATTCCCCTGCGTACAGTGATTACGCCTCTAGTCTTTGTTTATTGTGTTTATTGCACTTAGAATAGTTTAGTTAGTGATTTTATACTTTTTATTTGTATCATTATTATTACTTTCTATTTGGCACGTGTTATGGATACATTCTGTTGATTTTCTTCTTTTTTGTTTTTCTACAAACACATTGACTTTGCGTGAAATGAGTGGCGTAAAACTCAAGACGAAAGATCTCCGCATTGGTCATCTCAATATTTACCATCTTTGCAATAAGTTGCCTGACATATGTGTTTATCTAAATGGAGCAGACCCGTTTCATATTTTTGGACTGTCTGAAACACGTCTCAATTCAAATGTATCAGATATATCCATCCAAGTTCCTGGATTTACTGTCATGAGACGTGATCCTACGGCCCATGGACAGACAGGATTAGCTGCTTATGTTCACTCGTCTATTCAAGATTTTATACGTAGACGACATGATTTAGAAACCAAAGATATTGAGTGTATGTGGCTTGAACTGAAGGCCCCCCAATCTCCATCATTTCTTATTGGCCTTCTGTACCGCAACCCTGCTGCGAACTTTGAGTGGTATGATGATTTCCTTAGTATGTGTGATAAAGCTTGTAATCCCAACTCCAATGTCATCCTCATGGGAGACTTTAACATAGACATGCTAAAGCCTCACCATGCGTGGGACTCTACGTTAACGTTGTTGGGTCTGCAACAGTTAATCACTTCACCCACACGGATCACACAAACAACATCCACACTCATAGATCATATATACACAACCAAGCCAGAGTCTGTTCATAATGTATCTCAGTGTCGGTAACCTTAGTATCAGCGACCATTTTCCCATCCGCTGTACGTGGTCTACTAAACTCCCTAAAGCAAAGAAAGGATGCCATACGTATATCACCTATCGCTCCTTTAAAAGTTTTAATGAAAGCGAGTTTCTGTTTGATCTTAACAGCGCACCTTTTGATGAAGTATTTAGTACATCTGACCCTGACAGCGCTCTGTCTGTTTGGTATACCATCTTTCTTAAGATCTTAAATAAACATGCGCCCCTGCGGAGGAGACGCGTCAAACACGCATCACTCCCGCCGTGGCTTACTCAAGACATCATTCAAGCCATGAGGGTGACAGATGATCTGAGACAGCAGAAGTGCTTCACTGAATTTAAGCGTGAGCGCAATCGCGTAAAATCTCTTGTGCGACAGGCTAAAAAATCTTTCATTGATCGCTTGATTAAACAAGACAAAGACATGTCCACGCTCTGGCGCGCTATGGCCGTAGTGACTGGAGGCAAGTGTAATAAATCTCCTTTAATCCCTTCTGATCTGACTGCAGACATGTTTAACGACCATTTCCTCTCAGTTGCCGAGTCTCTTGTCCCTTCAGAAGCAAGTTCTCAGCCCTACTCTTGCTCAGACAGACTAGTTGACTTTTGTAGAACGCGAACTGCAGGATCTGATCCTTTCGTGATTCCACCACTGGCAGTGCACGAAGTCGGTAGGACAATTAGTTCAATGAAGAATAAGAAATCGTCCGGGCCAGATGAAATCGGCCCCAAAATACTTAAATTAGCTATTCCTTATGTTATTGAAACAATAACCTATATTTATAATTTGTGCATTCAAAGGAATATTTTCCCAAAAGAACTTAAAAAAGCCAAGGTTATACCCCTCCCGAAAACAAGAGATATGACTGATGTTAATAACTATCGCCCCATCTCACTATTGTCCATCCTTAGTAAACCACTTGAACGGCATATCCATAAACATCTCTTGGAATATTTAGAAAATCATACATTAATCCACCCCCTTCAGTCGGGATTCAGACCAAAGCACAGCTGTCACACGGCCCTAGCACGTCTAACTGATGTGTGGCTACGCTCAATAAATCAGGGCGAATTTACCGGCGCTGTATTTATTGACTTACGAAAAGCCTTTGATCTTGTGGACCATAAACTTCTACTTTCCAAGCTAAATGTGTACTTCGGTAGTTCGTTTGGCAATAAATGCATTTCTTCCTCAATTAACTACAGCCAGAAATCTCTTTACCACCATGGCACAACTCCACTTTTTGCCTCATATCTTAGCGACAGACAGCAGCGCGTCATGGTCAATGGATCATACTCCTCAAGCGGATTAGTAACACGGGGAGTTCCCCAGGGTTCAGTCCTAGGGCCTCTTCTGTTTTGCCTCTTTATTAATGACCTACCGCTACATTTGACTCATCATCTTGGCTTGACTTCGCGAACGAAGATTTTATAGGAGTTGCCCACGACGTCTGCAGGCTTGTTCGTGGCTGCGGAGGCCAATCCGAGACAGGCAGGTTCGACCGCAGTGGCTGCAGGGGAAGGTCTGGCCAGGGTTCTGAGCTGCGGCATCTCTGTTTTTTCTCCTGAGCCGCTTGTCCTTAAGGCTAGCTCTGCGAGAGTCCTCAAAGGAGACAGCTGCCTTGTAAATGGTGGAGCGCCAGGTGTCACGGTCCGCAGCAAGCGAAGACCACTGGTGGTGGTCGATTTGGCAGGCACTAAGTGACTTCTTGAGACAGTCTTTGTATCTCTTCTTTGGTGCCCCTCTGTCACGGTGTCCAGTAGCAAGCTCGCCGAACAGGGTGATCTTTGGTAGGCGATGATCCTCCATCCTGGAGACATGCCCCGCCCAGCGGAGCTGTGTCCGCAGCAGCAAAGCCTCGATGCTCACAGTTTCAGCCTGTTCAAGGACCTCGACGTTGGTGACATAGTCACTCCAGTGAATGCCCAGGATGGTACGCAGGCAGCGCTGGTGGAAGCGTTCGAGGAGTCGTAGTTGGCTGCGGTAGAGGGCCCAGGACTCGGAACCATACAGCAGGGTGGTGAGGACCACAGCTCTGTACACGCTGATCTTGGTGCCTGTTTTCAGCTGTTGATTGTGCCACACCCGCTTGAAAAGTTGCCCGAAAGCACTGTTCGCTTTTGCCAGCCTGCTGTCAAGCTCCTTGTCCAGCTTGGCGTCCGACGTAATAATGCAGCCAAGGTAAGTAAACTGCAGGCCCACACGAAAACCCTAGACCAACTGATTCGTGAGCTGCTTTTTGCTGATGATGCTGCCCTCGTTGCACACACAGAGAGAGCCCTGCAGCGCATCACGTCTTGCTTCGCAGATGCTGCCCAGCTCTTTGGACTCGAGGTCAGTCTGAAAAAGACAGAGGTCCTCCATCAGCCGGCACCCAAGACAGTGTATCGCCCTCCTCACATCACCATTGGCGAGTCTGAACTAAAGTCAGTGCTACATTTGACTAGCGACAAAATTTCATGTGATTTATTCGCTGATGACGCCACAATTCACACCCCGGACAGAGTATTGATTCTTTAAATGGCCGTTTGCAGCAGGGTTTGAGCGAAATTTCCACTTGGTGCGCAAACAATGAAATGATTTTAAATCCTTCCAAAACGGAATGCATGACGATAGCAACCCGTCAGAAGCACCAGCTCAAGCCACTTACACTCAGCCTGACTATCCATAATGACATCGTTAATCAGGTCACGGAACACCGATTACTTGGTGTAATTGTTGATGACCAGATGAAGTGGCAATCACACATAAATGCTGTATGTAAAACTGTTGCTAGAAATGTTTTTATGCTTTCAAAGTTGAAGTACTTTATCGATGTTGATGCCCGCAAGTTATTTTACAATGCGCATGTCAAATCCCACATCGATTATGCGTCCACGATATGGGATGGCAGCGGTGACATACACTTAAAGAGGCTTAACTCCCTGCATCGGAGAGCAGCGAAACATATCCTGCCTGATTCAGCCCTAACAACTGATGAAAGACTTGAAAAACTGAAAATGCTACCTCTTAGCAAGCATCACCTCTTAAACAAGGGTGTGGTTATGTATAAAATCTGGAATGAGATTCACCCAAAATATCTTTGTAAGCTCTTTACCAAGGCAAGTTCAGGTTATTCTACTTCAAGACGAAACTTTATTACACCTCGCCCCAGGATAGATCTATTTAAAACCAGTGTATCTTTCTCAGGCGCATCTTTCTGGAACACACTGCCAACATGTATAACACACGCTAGCTCCCTCTCCTCTTTCAAGGAATGCCTCCTCAAGTACTTGTCTGCTGATACATAATCTACCACAAGTATTCGTATCAAACATGTGCTTATCGTATAATCAGTGCATGCTGCCGTATGGTTTGTGCATACTAATATTAATCGCCTAATTACATAATTCAACTTTCTATTATAATCCAAATAATTTTGCTGTCTGAAGTGAATTTTCACTATGATCCAAATGATTTGCTTCGTATATAGGTCAAGTTATCATTAGCGCGTGTCTGTGTGTGCGCGCGAGCGTGTATGTGTCAGTGTGTGCGCGTTGCGTGTACTTTTTATTTTTCGTTTGTTTTTTGTATGACCGAATGAATGAATGAATTTTGTTTAATGTCTCTTCATATTTAATGTTTTCTAATTTTTCTTTGTGTAATTTGGTACTATTAGTATTACAATTATTATCCTGTGTTTGTAGAGTAGCAACGGCAAGTATGAAAAATGGCACACGTGCTAATTACTTTATCCGTTGAGAAATAAAGTTTCATTTCATTTCATTTCATTTCATTTCATTTCATTTCATTTCTCTCTCTCTCTCTCTCTCTCTCTCTCTCTCTCTCTCTCTCTCTCTCTCTCTCTCTCTCTCTCTCTCTCTCTCTCTCTCTCTCTTTAATCACTACACGACAAAAACACCAACGCCGACCACAACCGTTACATTTACAACTGAACGCTAAACCGATAGAACAAGTCACAGAGCGTAAATTCTTGGGAATACACGTTGACGAACAATTATGCTGGGAGACGCATATAAATACAGTCTGTAAAACCATTGCTAAAAACACTTTCCTGTTGTCCCAGCTTAGACAAGTAACGGATACACATACTCGTAAACAGTTTTTTCATGCCCATATCAAGTCTCACGTTGATTATGTCTCCACAGTGTGGGACGGTTGTAGTGATGTTCACATGAACAGGTTAAACTCTATATATAAAAGAGCTGTCAAAATGATAGATACGCGGCCCATTCCTACCATAGACAAATTTAGACATCTAAACATTCTCGGCCTGCGTCAACAACTTAATTTCAACAAATGCATCCTCATGCACAAGATATTAAATAACATGACACCGCAGTATCTAACCACCAAATTTGTGCCACAGCAAGAACGCGAACGGTCCTCAAGGAACAATACTTTACCCCTACCTCTGCCTAGAATTCACCTCTTTAAAACTAGTTTATCCTTTTCTGGACCGTTTGTTTGGAACACTATTCCTGCACATTTGAAGACTATAGCCTCACTTGGAATCTTTAAAACGAAACTTTTCAATTACCTGATGAGCCAAACATAACAACACTGGGCATTTAAACAAACCCTGATGGTTAATGCTTTCATGTAATATAATTATGCATTTATCTATATTGTTGGTATGTGTGTGTGTGTGTGTGTGTGTGTGTGTGTGTGTGTGTGTGTGGTATAAGATGAATGTTAAGTGTTATTATTATTTTGTGTCATTTTTAACTTTTTTTTTATTGTTGCATGAAATAATATGTGTAAATATAATTCTTTATTATTATTATTATTATCTTTTATTCTATTTTATGTTGTAGATGTTAGGAACGGAAAGTTTGTAAAATGACGATTTGTTTCTGTCAAATCTTTTTACCGTTGATAAATAAAGTTTCATCATCATCATCTCTCTCTCTCTCTGTCTCTGTCTCTGTCTCTGTCTCTGTCTCTCTCTGGCTCTGTCTGTCTGTCTGTCTGTCTGTCTGTCTGTCTGTCTGTCTGTCTGTCTGTCTGTCTGTCTGTCTGTCTGTCTGTCTGTCTGTCTGTCTGTCTGTCTGTCTCTCTCTCTCTCTCTCTCTCTACCCCCCACCTTTCCCTCATTGGCAGTTACCCTACTTGATGGGTGGTCTGAGGCCTTAAGCTGTAGTGTAATTAAATTAATCCGTGTCTGCTCGGCACAGTGAATGTGTTAGGTAGAACTATATAGCGTTTACACTGACAATTGTCATTCAGTTTATTTGGTTTAGCGCCCATCGAGTCATTCAAAACTATGACTTTTTTTTTTTTTTTTTTTTTTTTTTTTTTTTTTTTTTTTTTTTTTAAATAATTAATCTTGACTACGATTCAACCCGCAATCCGCGAACCGCGGACAATAGCGTGTGTTCCTATGTGCATAGGTGTGTGAGCCCTTGTATAGGTTGTGTGGACTTAATTTGAAATAATAACAGAAACGTTCGAATTTCTGTGCATGTGTTTTAACAAGTGCTGCGGCACTTAGACATTTTTATTTAGTTTTTTACCGTGTTACGTAAATAGTGATTACTTTCTGATAATCGGAACTACGAAATATTACAGACTGTTTTGACATTGGCTGTGTGTTTGCCTTTGAGGCAGCACACTGAGAACTGTTTGACTACGGAAGTCACAGTGACCTTTTGGCCTTTAGCCAGTGAATTGTCTTTGTGGACTCCAAGTTCTCTTGGCTCGAGAGACTTAACCGTACTGTGTGTGTATGTGATTTTATTTTGAGATCATCGTGCATTTTTGTGTATGTGATCCCATTTTGAGATCATAGAGGCTTTTTACAGTGACTTCACGCGAACTGACGAGAAGCGATGCCGAAAGCTTCAATTAGCGTACAATCACTTGGACTGAAAATCGGACACCTTAATATTTTTCACCTGTTTCACAAGGTCCCCGATATTCGTTTATTTTTAAATGAGCCATCGCACTTCCATCTCTTTGGTCTCACGGAATCACGTCTGGGCCCAAACATCAGTGATGCTAGCTTAATTATTCCTAACTTTTCTCTAATCCGGCGTGACCCAAGCTACCCTGGACACACTGGAATAGCTGTCTATGTACATAGCTCTATCCGAAATATGGTGCGCAGACGTGAAGACCTTGAGTCCAGAGAGCTAGAGTGTGTGTGGCTGGAGGTGAAACTACCACATTCCTCTCCCATCCTTGTCGCCTTTATGTACAGAAATCCAGCTGCTACTGCTGACTGGTATGACGACTTTGTACAAGTGATGGATAAAGTGAACGACACCGGTAAAAATGTTCTCATTCTGGGAGACTTTAACATCGATATGCTGAAACCCAAGCCTACATGGCAATCAGCGATCACTCTTTTCGGGCTAAAGCAGATGATTAAATCTCCAACGCGAGTATCACGCTCTGCTGCCACCATCATCGACCACATTTACACTAATAACCCAACAGCAATAGCGGAAACTAATGTTTCTTCATTAGCCGTCAGTGACCACTTTCCCATCGCCTGTACATGGTCGTGCAATCTGCCCGCAAAACAAAGTCGGGACCAGCACTCGTACATAACGTACAGATCGTTTAAAAAGCTCAATACGAATGCTTTCTTACATGATCTAAGCTATGCAGGATTTGATCAAGTGTATAACTGCACTGACCCTGATAATGCGCTCACTATATGGCTTGATCTGTTCCTCGGTGTGCTGAATAAACACGCGCCGCTAAGAAGGAAGCGAGTCCGACGCCGCGAGCCTCCCTCCTGGATAACGGAGGAAATCAAACAAACTATGGAGGCACGAAACACCGCTAAACGAGAAAAGAACTTCGCTGAGTTTAAACGTTTGCGTAACAAAGTTAAGTACTTAGTTCGAGAAGCTCAAAAGTTATTTGTTGAAAAGACAATTGAGAACGAAAAATCTCCTGCTTCTGTTTGGACTGCTTTGAATACTCTAACAAGCAACACGCGCAGGCAGACTCATATCATTCCACACGAATTCTCTGCGGAAAGCATAAACAATTGCTTTCTCTCAGCTCCAGAACAGCTACTTACTTCCAACAGCCCTGATCCGTCAGCGTATGTAATATCGGATCAACTGTCCATGTTTTGCCAGGAACGATTATCGTCCGATGATACGTTTGGTATCCCCTTTATCGCTGTTCACGAAGTCGGGCGTTATATAACGTGCCTTAAGAACAAGACATCTGCTGGTGTGGACGGTATAAATGGTTATATACTCCACATATCACTGCCTTATATTGTTGAACCCCTCACTTACATTTTTAACTTATGCATACAGTACAATACTTTTCCTGTGGCGTTTAAAAAAGCAAAAGTTGTTCCTATACCCAAGACCAAAGATACTACTGATGTAAATGACCTTCGTCCCATTTCTCTTCTGTCTGTTTTATCAAAGCCACTTGAGAAGCATATTCAAAAGCATCTCCTCCAGTACCTCGAAGAACGGTCCTTGTTAAATAAGTTCCAGTCCGGTTTTAGACCCAAACACTCATGCCACTCAGCATTAGTACGTATGGTTGATTCATGGCTAGATAACATCAACAATAACAAAATGACTGGCACGGTATTCTTGGACCTGAAAAAAGCGTTCGATCTGATAAATCATGAAATCTTGCTGAGGAAACTTAATGTTTATTTCAACAACAACAGCCCGTCAGCCCTTTCATTTTTTAACTCGTATCTTTCTGCGAGAACACAAGCTGTCTATGTAAATGGTAACTATTCCTCAGAGGGTAAGGTAGAGCTTGGTGTTCCTCAGGGTTCGGTTCTGGGCCCATTGTTATTTTGTATCTTTATTAATGATTTACCACTACACATCACATGTGCTAGTGCCGAGTGTGACATGTTTGCTGACGATTCGACGCTACATGCATCCGGTAAAACTGTAGCTGACATAACCAACAGCCTCCAGCAGAGCCTACAAGAAGTCTCTAAATGGTGCAGTAGAAATAGAATGATAGTCAATCCAACTAAAACAAAAAGCATGTTAGTCACAACACGTCAGAAACATCAGCTGCAACCCGCGCCTCTAAACCTCTCATTTGAAGCTGTCCCCATAGAGCAAGTACAGCAGCACCGTTTACTAGGGGTAGTTGTAGATAACCAACTTAGTTGGCAGCCTCATCTCATACACATCGGAAAGACAATTTCAAAGAAATTATTTTTACTGTCTAAACTGAAAGCGGTCATTAATCTGAACACGCGTAAACTATTTTTCAATGGATACATCAAGCCCCACATTGATTATGCCTCAACAGTTTGGGATGGCTGTAGCGAGGTTCAGTTCAAGAAAATAAATTCGCTATACAGAAGAGCAGCCAAACTCATTATTCCTAGCTCATCTCTACCCACTGAGGCGAGGCTCGAGGCAGTTGGACTCCTTCCTCTTGACAAACACTTAGTATTTAACAAGTGCGTACTAGTGCACAAAGCTCTTAAGGGTAAGGCCCCCGGCTACTTATCGGAACTTTTTACTCTTACTGAGAAGAGATACAGCACCTCTCGGAGCAACCTGAGCATAAAACGGCCCCGCATTGATTTGTATAAATCCAGTTTGTCATACTCAGGTGGTTTCCTGTGGAATTCTATTCCTTTGCATCTACAAGTAGTTAATTCCCTAGCTGCTTTTAAAGCAAAACTGTTCAAGCACTTATCCAAGGCAACGTAAATTTAATTATCTCGTGTTGTCTAACCATAATATATTTTTATTTCTTTTTATGCAACTATTATTTTTATTATACCATTTGCGTTCACGTGCCGTTTGTGAGGGTGCTTCCCGTATAGACCTGGTCAGGGGATGCAGTGCCGGTGCACAGTTTATTCAAACGATGTGCTTAGTATGTCATTCGAGTGAAAGTATATTTGTGGCGTGCCCCCCGGGTGGGAGTGTCTGGGGAGGGCTCCCGCAAACGGATATTATGACACGTGCAAACATCTTCGTATGGGTACCTGTGTGTTTTGTTAAATCATTGTTGCAGTTTGTAGTGTTGTCGTAATTCGCATTAATTTCAGTTCGATGTTGTTTGTGAGTTTAATGTAGCTTTGCCTGTTATTATATGTCAGTAGATGTAGCAAGGACAGATTGGAAGAAAGGCCTGTGCGCCTAATATCTCAATCCTTGATAAATAAAGTTTCAGTCAGTCAGTCAGTCAGTCAGTCTCTCTCTCTCTCTCTCTCTCTCTCTCTCTCTCTCTCTCTCTCTCTCTCTCTCTCTCTCTCTCTCTCTCTCTCTCTCTCTCTCTCTCTCTCTCTCTCTCTCTCTCTCTCTCTCTGACTGCAGACATGTTTAACGACCATTTCCTCTCAGTTGCCGAGTCTCTTGTCCCTTCAGAAGCAAGTTCTCAGCCCTACTCTTGCTCAGACAGACTAGTTGACTTTTGTAGAACGCGAACTGCAGGATCTGATCCTTTCGTGATTCCACCACTGGCAGTGCACGAAGTCGGTAGGACAATTAGTTCAATGAAGAATAAGAAATCGTCCGGGCCAGATGAAATCGGCCCCAAAATACTTAAATTAGCTATTCCTTATGTTATTGAAACAATAACCTATATTTATAATTTGTGCATTCAAAGGAATATTTTCCCAAAAGAACTTAAAAAAGCCAAGGTTATACCCCTCCCGAAAACAAGAGATATGACTGATGTTAATAACTATCGCCCCATCTCACTATTGTCCATCCTTAGTAAACCACTTGAACGGCATATCCATAAACATCTCTTGGAATATTTAGAAAATCATACATTAATCCACCCCCTTCAGTCGGGATTCAGACCAAAGCACAGCTGTCACACGGCCCTAGCACGTCTAACTGATGTGTGGCTACGCTCAATAAATCAGGGCGAATTTACCGGCGCTGTATTTATTGACTTACGAAAAGCCTTTGATCTTGTGGACCATAAACTTCTACTTTCCAAGCTAAATGTGTACTTCCTACATGGCAGGCGGTCGACCTGTGTACCCCTACCCGTACCCCAAACCCCCAACTTTCCCCTATCCCCCGCCGCCCCCACCCCCTGGAGTGCCGCAGCTTAGTGAGAGTGACTGTGCCGCCTTGTTTTCGCTTCTTCAAAAGTTCAGGCCACGCGCCGGAAATTAGGACACGCGTGATAGCCATTTCGACATTCTTTGATAAAGTCCCACTGTGCGCGTTTTGTGGACCAATTATTGACAGTAATTTCCAATCTGCTATTACCATTTCCCGATTTAAATATACTTTTTTACTTAGCGATTTTTTAAAATATGATAGTTGTACCATTTTCTTAGACTTTAAATTTGTTTGTTTTTCTTTCTTCTTATTTTTAAGTCGTCAAATTAGCTTTGTGTATTATGAACTTTGTCGCAGGTGAACGTGCATAGTTCCTTGACAAGTCATTTTTTATTTGTTCTCTTTTATAGTTGCTCACTTTGTTATTTTTGTTGACATAACCAAGCAAGAAAACCGTAAACATTCTGCTGAACTTAGACTAAGCGCGTGATAAACATTGTGTTTCTTTGCCGTGTATTCTTTTATTGAGCTTATTTAAAGCATTCTATTGATATTGATATTAGTTGATTTTTATTTTTTATTTTGTTGGATTATTTTTTGTGACCATATTAATTTTGTATTATATCTTTCGTTACATTTGTGTTTTTACCGACATGCAAAATCGTAATTTAAATACTGTTCCGAAACGAACAGACGAACTGAGAATTGGCCATCTTAACATATACCATCTAGTTAACAAGGTGCCCGATTTATCCGTGTTCCTAAACACGCCCTTACATTTTCATATTTTTGGTGTGTCCGAGTCGAGGCTTAAAAGTTCAGTAAGGGATAACTCCATTTCTGTCCCAAATTTCTCAGTACTCCGCAGAGATGCCTCAAGCCCACAGCACACTGGACTAGCTGTATATATACATAATTCAATACTTGGTAACGTCAAACGGCGACAAGACTTAGAGTCAGCTCAAGTGGAAAGCTTGTGGGTAGAAGTGAAGACATCTAAATCACCCCCCGTCCTCATTGGCTTTATTTATAGAAATCCCGCAGCCAGCTGGGACTGGTATGATGACTTCGTAGCAATGATGGATAGCGTAAATCAAAATAAAGCTGACGTTGTTCTTTTGGGCGATTTTAATATTGATCTTTCTAAATCTAAAGGGTCCAATGCTGCATGGGCGTCAACAACAGCACTATTCGGTTTAGAACAGTTAATTAAAACCCCCACTAGAACCACATGTACATCTTCAACCCTGATTGATCATATTTATGTGACAAATGATGATAAAATATCAAATGTACATGTTCCCTCCTTAGCTGTCAGTGACCATAACCCAGTATGTTGCACAGTCTCCATGAAACTAGACAAAGAGAACAAAAAGAGACATAAAACAATTAAATATCGTTCTTTCAAAACATTTAATAACGGCGACTTTCTGCGGGATCTGCGCAATACTCCTTTCAGGGACGTGTATAACCACACTTCTCCTGACAGTGCCCTTGGAGTCCTAAATAAGCATGCGCCCATACGAGAAAAACGAGTTAAGCACTCTACCCTGCCACCCTGGTTAACAGTAGATGTCAAACAGGCCATGTCATTTAGAGACAAACTTAAGAAAGAAAAACAGTTTGATGAATATAAGAAACAACGAAATCGTGTTAAATACTTAGTGAGAGCGTCAAAAAAACTGTTCTTCCAGGAAATGATTAGGGACAAAAAAGATACAGCATCGGTGTGGAAAGCCCTGAACGTTATAACAAAGGGTAAATCAGCCCCTGAAATACCATCCCATTTGTCAGCTGATATATTAAATAAGCACTTCCTATCGACAGCTGAAACACTTGCTCAGTCAGCTGCAAGTAGTAACACAGAGTACCAAGTTCCTAGTGTACTGGAAAAATACTGTGAGGCCAAAAATATGCTGCAGACATTCATCATTCCTGATATTACCGTCGCTGAAGTCGGCAAATTCATCTCTAGCATGCCGAACAAAATGTCCACCGGGATGGATGGTATAGACAACAAAATTCTGAAAATGTCACTACCATATACGGTAGAGGCACTCACTTATATCTTTAACCTCTGTATAAAACACAGCACGTTTCCAACTATTTTCAAAGAGGCCAAGGTAATTCCAATCCCTAAATCAAAAGATCTTGAAGATGTCAATAACTACCGTCCTATCTCACTTTTGTCGGCCCTGTCAAAGCCCCTTGAAAAACACATACAAAAACACCTCCTCGATTTTCTAGAAAAGGGCAATTTCATAAATATTCATCAGTCCGGCTTTAGACCGAAACACTCATGTCAGTCAGCACTGGCACACATTGTAGACAGCTGGCTGGAATCAATAAATAAAAACCTGATGTCTGGAGCTGTTTTCTTAGACCTACAAAAAGCATTTGATCTTGTCGACCATGACATTCTCTTAAAGAAGCTAGCAGCATACCATATAAGTGAAACTGCCATAGCATTTTTTAGATCATACCTAAAAGACAGAAAACAAAAGGTATATACTCATGGAAAATACTCTAAACAAGGACAAGTTAACTACGGTGTCCCCCAGGGGTCGATCTTGGGACCTCTTCTATTTATATTATTCATTAATGATTTGCCTTTGCATATTACTAACACTGATGTTAATTGCAACCTGTTTGCGGACGATACGAGCCTCCATGTTTCAGGTAAAAAAACAGCTGACATTACCATTAGCTTACAAAGTAGTCTCAGCGAGGTTTCCGACTGGTGTAGAGAGAATCATATGGTCCTTCATCCAGGAAAAACAAAGAGTATTTTAATCACTACACGACAAAAACACCAACGCCGACCACAGCCGTTACATTTACAACTGAACGCTAAACCGATAGAACAAGTCACAGAACGTAAATTCTTGGGAATACACGTTGACGAACAATTATGTTGGGAGACGCATATAAATACAGTCTGTAAAACCATTGCTAAAAACACTTTCCTGTTGTCCCAGCTTAGACAAGTAACGGATACACATACTCGTAAACTGTTTTTTCATGCCCATATCAAGTCTCACGTTGATTATGTTTCCACAGTGTGGGACGGTTGTAGTGATGTTCACATGAACAGGTTAAACTCTATATATAAAAGAGCTGTCAAAATGATAGATACGCGGCCCATTCCTACCACAGACAAATTTAGACATCTAAACATTCTCGGCCTGCGTCAACAACTTAGTTTCAACAAATGCATCCTCATGCACAAGATATTAAATAACATGACACCGCAGTATCTAACCACCAAATTTGTGCCACAGCAAGAACGCGAACGGTCCTCAAGGAACAATACTTTACCCCTACCTCTGCCTAGAATTGACCTCTTTAAAACTAGTTTATCCTTTTCTGGACCGTTTGTATGGAACACTATTCCTGCACATTTGAAGACTATAGCCTCACTTGGAATCTTTAAAACGAAACTTTTCGATTACCTGATGAGCCAAACATAACAACACTGGGCATTTAAACAAACCCTGATGGTTAATGCTTTATGTAATATAATTATGCATTTATCTATATTGTTGGTGTGTGTGTGTGTGTGTGTGTGTGTGTATGTGTGTGTGTGTGTGTGTGTGTGTGTGTGTGTGTGTGTGTGTGTGTGTGTGTGTGTGGTATAAGATGAATGTTAAGTGTTATTATTTTGTGTCATTTAAAAAAAAAAATTATTGTTGCATGAAATAATATGTGTAAATATAATTCTTTATTATATTATTATCTTTTAATCTATTTTATCTTGTAGATGTTAGCAACGGCAAGTTTGTAAAATGACGATTTGTTTCTGTCAAAACTTTTTACCGTTGATAAATAAAGTTTCATCATCATCATCATCTCTCTCTCTCTCTCTCTCTCTCTCTCTCTCTCTCTCTCTCTCTCTCTCTCTCTCTCTCTCTCTCTCTCTCTCTCTCTCTCTCTCTCTCTCTCTCTCTCTCTCCTCTCTCTCATCTCTCTCTCTCTCTCTCTCTCTCTCTCTCTCTCTCTCTCTCTCTCTCTCTCCTCTCTCTCTCTCTCTCTCTCTCTCTCTCTCTCTCTCTCTCTCTCTCTCTCTCTCCTCTCTCTCTCTCTCTCTCTCTCTCTCTCTCTCTCTCTCTCTCTCTCTCTCTCTCTCTCTCTCTCTCTCTCTCTCTCTCTCTCTCTCTCTCTCTCTCTCTCTCTCTCTCTCTCTCTCCTCCCTCGCTCGCTCCCTACCCTCTTTCGCGCTCTCTGCCATCAGCCGTTCTGCGCAGCTTCAATGACCAAGTGGGCATGTACGCTTTGTTTGTTTTTCTTCCGATCACAAACGAAAGTTATCATTGTTTGCTGAGCACTACATACAAACTAGTAACCCTTTGGCTGCCGGAATCATCTTGACAACAAGCGCTACCGACAGCCAGAGGGTTCAGTTGTAAACATATCTTACCAAATTTCAAATATTAAAAAAAAAATTGAATTTACAAAAAACTTCAGTAGCTCGCTTGAGCTTGCCTTTAGCACCACGTGAATGTTCTGTGTTTATGTACAGTGTGTGAATGAATGCCCGTGATTCACGTGAGCGTGCTTGTTGGGTTCAGTTCGCGGCGGCGCTTTGAGCAGATATTCAATTGGGTACTGAAATCGCCTATTTAATGCGCTGATTTATTTATTATATTCAACAGTAATTTCGAAGCAAATCAGACCATAATTATGATGTCAGTCCTCTGTCGTGACAGGCAGTCTGCCTCAAGCTGTCTCAAGGAGAGACCACAGGGAGAGCGGATCGAAGTTCTGGCAAGGGTTTCATGCCCCTGACTCGCTCCAAACGACAATATGAACTTTGACAGTTGAAGCGAGTCAGGGTCACGAAACTCTTCCCAGAATTTGCGCTAATGGAAACAATCGGCACGATAGTAGGCTAAGTACCCATTCTGATTTGCCTTTAAACGTGTATAGATAAATCAAACGCCACTTACATGTCTAGACATCAATCTAATCTGGCACTACCCTTGAATTATCATGGTGGACCCATCTCCTGCTGTAGAGCGTCAGGGCTGAATGGGTTAATAAAACAAGAAGAACAATGGTCTACTTATTTTTGGGAAACAAATAATAACGTTTCGTAAAGTTACGTTACCATTAACAAGATTCCAGATTCAAGAAATGTATTGTCCATGAAAGGATATTTGTCTTCACTTGGTGACGAGAAGTGTATTCCCAGTGCACAGAGAAAATCGGACCGAAGTCGGTCTGAGTGGGCCCCCGCACGAGCGTGGATTACACAATCACGACTGTGGATTACACTAACACGACTATGCACGGGCCCACTGCAGCCGACCTAAGCCCGATAACCTTTTGCGTACTGGCTTGTTTTTCTTCTCTTGGTCGTCTGTACTGAAAACGGCTATTAATCCGAGAGGGGAACGGGGGGGGGGGGGGGGGTGGGGGGGTGGGGGGGGGGGGGGGGGGGGGGGAAACAACACGAAAATGTAATAAACTGAACATGTTTTGCTCGTCCTTTCAATTCGCGTTTCTTCATGTATTGGTTATTTCTTTGCACACCCTTCATGGTCGTCTGTATCGCCTGTATCGTCTGTAGTCAGCTTGCCGACGTTGTGTGAATGTCAAACGACGGGGACTTTGGCTGGAACTGAATTGCATGAGCTACGGCCATTGAAAACCAGCTGGCTATGACAGGTGCACGCCTCACTACGGCCAATGAAACCCAACTGGCTATGACAGGTGCACGCCTCACACCGACAACAGCGTTACCCAGCAAACTCAGAGTTGATCCCCTTGTGCACGTGGCCACCGGCACTGTTTATACTTGCGGTGGCTGCATGCACGAAGGGGTTAACCCATTCAGCCCCGACGCACTACAGCAGGAGACGGATCGACCATGATAATTCGAGGGTAGTGCCAGATTAGCTTGGCGCCATCAGGCGCCAAGCTAATCTTGCACTACCCTCGAATTATCATGGTCGATCCATCTCCTGCAACTTTAGTTGATACCTGCAACATTTGGAAAATGCGGCCGTGGGGTTAAATGGGTTAAAGTAATTGTTATAACTATTAACACTTTCAATGCCCTTCACAGCAGCTAGAAATTATGTTTTATTACGGAACCATCGCAGAATGTGTGTTGGACTAAACCCGTCGCACTGTGGATAGAATCAAATCAGCGAGGCCATTAGATCCTCATGAGCCCCTGCAGGATCGAGGCTCCTTGTATTTGAATGGTGTTGACGACGTGTCAGCATTGGACAAGTTAACAAGCTACCAAAGTCGCATCAATGATTCTGTGACGGTGATATCATAAGGCTAGTCGCTCAGACCTCTCTTTCCAGTGACAACAGAGTAGAGAACAAAGAAGTTTTCAAGGACAGATGCATGTAATAACCTGCTGCTTGTTATGCTGATTGTTACAAACGTCGCTGAGATTGAGACGCTCTTTTGAGGACAATCACGTGATGGTAATGGGGTAACCAATGTGATATTGGCTCTTATACCCCTGTTGTTACACGCACATGATTCAACTTGGCCTTCAAACACCATCGGCCTTGGGGAAAATTCATAAACACCCTTTCGCATGCAGCTAGCTTTATTGTAAACAGCGTGTGTGTACATTCACTTTAAACATGCCGGTGGTTGTATGCACCAGGGAATAGAATGATGATGACTTGATTCATTTTTAAGGTCTTTGATTGTATTCGTGTTGCCATTAGTGTCTGTTAGATATCTCTTCACCTTGAAACTCATTTAACTATTTTGAGACGAGCGGCATCCGGATACGCGGCTTAAGCCGCGTATCCGCATGCCGTTCGTCTTGAATGGGTTAACCTCTTGACTCCCAGTGGACGCAGACTGTGGTCTTGAAAGCAGTGTAAATTCACCATCAGAGATCCTAAGGAGTCAATGGAACGTGGATACAACGTGGTCTCAGCAGTGTAAATTCACCTTCAGAGATCCTAAGGAGTCAATGGAACGTGGATACAACGTGGTCTCAGCATGAGGTATGGCTCCTCCTGAGCCCCTGCAGTCGCGGAAGGAGGGGGGGGGAGGGGGGGCTCATGAGGATCTGTACTTTTTGCACTTGGGTTGGGTTGAGTTTTTCTCGGCTGTGAATGAGTAAAATTCGAATTAACCCCTTTACTGCGAGAGATGGCAGACTGTGTCAAAGCCAATCAGCCCCAGACGTCCACGGAACGCGGACACAAAGTGGTGTCAGCAAGAGGCATAGATCCTCATCAGCCCCCGCGAATGCGGGGGCTCGTGAGGATCTATGTCTCTTGCAGTTGCGTCGTGGCAGTGAATTGGTTCAACATACGTCACGTGACGTGAATTGTCGTCTGCTGACCTTTAGCCCAATCCGCTGGTATAACTTCCGTTGCAGAAACAAGCTTGTCCTTGGAACAGCAGTTAACTCATTCAAGGTGCCTGCATCAATAGTTGCGAAAGTGTCGTATAGAGTTGCCGCCGGCAACGCTATACGACACTTCCGCTACTATTGACGCGGCGCACCTTGCGCGAGTTAATTAGACAAAAGTGTGTGGTGCGATGGAAAAAAAAAAAGAAGAAAAAAGAAAAAAAATTCAAAGCCATCGGCAGACACAGATTTTGGCCGAAAACAAAGTCACCAACTGTATTGATTAACCATTTGCGTGTCCGTAGCGGTTTTAGTCGCGATGAGTCCTGAAGGACGTCAGGATGTCGTTAATCTTGAAGGAATGATCGCGACTAAAACCGCTACTGACACGCGAAGGGTTAACAGTCGGGATGTGCTCTACTCGAATTTCGGAGACGTTTGTGTGGTGGCTTTTGATGTTTTTTGCCTTGCGTACTAGAGTCGTAAGAATGTCTGAACGACACGCATTGCTGGAGATACTTGGAAACTACACGCGTCACAGTTGTTTGAATCCATTTGTTCAATTTTGAGAAGACACATTTTGATTGGTTGGTTGGTCGTTAACTCATTCTACCTCAACACCGAAATCCCCAAATGTTGCCGTTGTCCTCAGAAGACTGCTTTGCAGTGCAGGACGCAGATCGACCATGATAGTTCAAGGGTGATGCCAGAATAGCTTGGCGCCCGTAGGCGCCAAGCTATTCTGGCATCACCCTTGAACTATCATGGTCGATCCATATCTTGCTGTGGTGTGTCTGGGGTAGAATGAGTTAAGCAATGTACAACCAACCAACCAATCAAAATGTGTCTTCTCAAAACTGCACAATTTGATTCAAACAAATGTGACGCGTGGAGAGTTTCCAAGTATCTCCAGCAATGCGTGTCGTTCAGACATTCAGAGTATGAAATATTAATCTGACACTTACCCGTCCTTGCTTGGCTGTAGGAGGAAATGTAAACGTCACTTGTTTGTAGATATGTGATCTTTAGAAATCCCTTATAAATATCGTCACTTGCTATTGTTGATGAGAGTACCTACGACAGAACCTCTTGTGATCAACAACCTTAATATCTGCCACAACACAGTGGTATTGAAAGACTGATGCTGTTTGACAAGAAGTCTTCAAAAACGAAAAAGAGCGTCAACTGTCAGGGGCGGTTCTGTGGGGGGCGGCGGGGGGGGGGGGGGGGAAGGGGGGTGTTTCAGGGGTTCCGAAAACCGCCTCCCCCCCCCCCCCCCCAACCACGCCCTCACCCCCGACCCCGACCCAATTTTGTTTCAAATGCTATAACAAAGTCTCTTTTGAGGTGTTTGGAATTCTCCCCCCCCCCCCCTTTCTGCCTCCAGAATTGGTTTGATATTTCTGGAAATGATGGGAGTCTTAACAGGCACGCGCCTTCTGTCTCTCTACCCCCCCCCCCACCCCCACCCCCAGCCATCCACCCACCCCCTTCACCACCTTTCAATTTTCCCGGCCCCTGGAAGCAAGGTCTAGCGTCGTGGAGGCCTTTAGTATGAGGCAGAAGGTCCCAAATGAAACGTTGACCCCCCCCCCCCCCCACCCCACTCCCAACTTCACCACCTTTTGATTTTCCCGGCCCCTGGAAGCAAGGTCTAGCGTCGTGGAGGCCTTTAGTATGAGGTAGAAGGTCCCAAACGAAACGTTGACCCCCCCCCCCCACCCCCACCCCCACCCACCCACCCACCCCCTTCACCACCTTTTGATTTTCCCGGCCCCTGGAAGCAAGGCCTAGCGTCGTGGAGGCCTTTAGTATGAGGTAGAAGGTCCCAAATGAAACGTTGACCCCCTCCCCCAACCCCACCCCCACCCCCACCCCTACCCACCCACTCCCTTCACCACATTTTGATTTTCCCGGCCCCTGGAAGCAAGGTCTAGCGTCGTGGAGGTCTTTAGTATGAGGTAGAAGGTCCCAAATGAAACGTTGCCCCCCCCCCCCCACCCCCCACCCCCACCCCCCAGCCCCGCACCCCCCTCCGCCGAGGTAACTAATTCGCCCCTGACTGTCATGAAAGACCATCATTAAGGTGGCTACAGCCAGTCACAGCTACAGCCACCCAAATGATGGTCTTTAATGACGGGTGATATCATAAAGTCTAGTCGCTCGGACCTCTATTTCCAGTGACAACAGAGCCGAGAACAAAGAAGTTCTCAAGGACAGAGTGATGCTCTCTGGAAGAAAAGCTTTTAAAGTAAAAAAGTGTCACCTGTCATTAAAGCCCGTCATATTGGTGACTACAGCCACCTTAATGATAGTCTTTTACGACAGGTGAGCTCATAAGGTTAGTGGTTTCTTAAACAGGTTCTGTTGTGACCTGTCCCCTTTTGACAACAGAGCCGATTTTTGTCAGCCAAAGGCGCGGATGCTTCATGTTGTGTTACGTCAATTACTAAGTGTATGTTGCGCTGATGGCCAAGCCTACAGACCAGCACTGAAATTGTATCACAAAGTGGTATGCTGATAAACCAAAGAATCTGAGGACAAAGTTGCCAAAACCCATTTAGCCCCGACGTACTACAGCCGGAGATGGATCGACCAAGATAATTCAAGGGTAGTGCCAGATTAGCTTGGCGCCATCAGGCGCCAAGCTAATCTGGCACTACTCTTGAATTATCATGGTCGATACTTTTCCTGCAACTGGTACATAGTTGTTAGGCAAGACCTCTAAAATTGTATATGGGGCTGAACAGGGTAATGACTGCACCAGTGCAGGCAACATTAAGGCTTGGTATACTATCTATCTATCTATCTATCTATCTATCTATCTATCTATCTATCTATCTATCTATCTATCTATCTATCTATCTATCTATCTATCTATCTATCTATCTATCTATCTATCTATCTATCTATCTGTCCATCTTGGTATCTATCTATCTATCTATCTACCTATCTACCTATCTATCTATCTATCTATCTATCTATCTATCTATCTATCTGTCTATCTGTCTGTCTGTCTGTCTGTCTCTCTCTCTCTCTCTCTCTCTCTCTCTCTCTCTCTCTCTCTCTCTCTCTCTCTCTCTATCTATCTATCTATCTATCTATCTATCTATCTATCTATCTATCTATGTCCCATAGTCCATAGTCTTCTTGCCCACCGTTGGGGCACTACTTATGACTTGGCAACAAGCTCCCTCCATTCCTCTCTGTTCTTTGCCATTCTTAGCGTATCGCCCAGCTTCAGTCCTGTCCACTCTGAGATATTGTCCTCCCATCTTTTCCTCTGTCTTCCTCTCCTTCGTCCTCCTTGCACAGTGCCTTGCAGGATTGTTTTGGCATGCCCTGCTGAACGCGTGACATGCCCATACCACTTCAGTTTGCGGTTTTTTTTTTTTTCATAATGGCTAATAGGTCTTCATAGGGCCATATGGCTTGCCTAATTCTGCTTCCCACTTCCTCGTTCGTGATGTGATCTCTGTATGAAAGTATATACTTGGTATACTATCAATACTAAAATTGGGGGAGTGCGACCTGGGGGCCGTGAGATGGGTTAAGGAAGACAATCAGAGCATTAGGCACACATTAATAGTTCGCTTCTGCTTATGTGCAAGGGCACAATATCTCACAAAAGTGCGCCCTGTTTCGTGTGCGTGTGCGCGCGCGCGTGTGGTGTGTGTGTGTGTGTGTGTGTGTGTGTGTGTGTGTGTGTGTGGTGTGTGTGTGTGTGTGTGTGGTGTGTGTGTGTGATGGTGTGTGTGTGTGTGTTTTATGTCATTGTATCACTCTGTGTCTCCTACTCACTCGGAGTCTTGTGATATTGATCGTTATTGTTGGTGTGACATGTTATCGTTGCCGTTCATAGGCAAAAGCCATTATGTCTATTTTTTTTTTTTTTTCATAATAGCGAGATTTTCATTGTATTAGAATGTAAAGCTGGCTTTCCTTTAAAAAAAAAAAGAGCACGCTAGCTTTTGCGATGTAACGGCAAATCGCTTTGACATTTACGATGTAACACGCATACTTCGGTCATTATGTTAACCCCTTGATTGCTACCCAATGCGCACAAGGTCATCGGAACGACGTCATCCCGGTGACCTTGTGCGCACTGGGTACTGACGACACCGCTGGGCGGAAATGACTCTCCGTCTTCTCCGTCCAACGATATCGTCTCAGCAGTGAGGAGCTGGTGAAGGGTGGTGGTGCAGACGGGTGTTGTTGTGGTGCCGGTTGACGAGGACAACAAGAAAGGAATAGCTTACCTGTATCGCTCTTGTAACACATTCTACCCCAGGACCGAAATCACTCAATTTTGAAGTTGCCCTCTGAAGTGAACTATATCGCAATTCTAGAGACAAATCGAGCATGATTGTTCAAGGGTGGTGCCAGAATAGCTTGGCGCCTAGAGGCGCCAAGCTATTCTGGCACCACCCTTGAACTATCATGCGCGATCCATGTCTTGTTTTGATCTTTCGGGGCTCAAGAGTTGAGCTACGTTGACATTAGCACGAATCCGATACGAACCCGACCCGAGCCCGATACCGCCATGCAATGTGCGTTTGCAATTGGTGGAGCGCGTGGTTTCATGTACAATACCTGCCACATCCGAATGTCGTCTCTGTGGGAACCACTGATGTGACGTAAAGACCGGAATGGCGAGAGAACTTGCGACAGATGACAAAATCTACGTCATACTTTCGGTTCGAATACATCCAACATTCGAAAAAATCGCTCTCCTGAGCAATCGCAAAATCGTGTCGTGTTCTCTCTGCAGTTGACTTGGATGCGAAATACTTAACCGCGTCGGACAAAATGGAAAAGCACAATCATGAATAATTATGATTTGCACAAACTGTTCTGAGTCGGACAAGCTTTGGGTTCGGAGCGTATTCGTATCGGATTCGTGCTACTGGAAATGCAGCTTTGTTCGTGTTGAAGGGAAAACCTCTGGCCACAGTCAGCGTGTACACGTGTACACGTTTTGAGTAAAGCGAAATTTTCGTTGCTGAGACAATTTTGTGTCCGTGATCGTTGAACAGTTGTGTCTTCTGGCCGTTCAGTGAACACAGATTTCAGAAACAAAATGGGAGCACGCTGGCAGGGAAAGGGTTACTAGGTGCGAGGTGCTTGCGTCATCGTTTTACAGTATGTCAGCTCAAGCCAATAGCTCTAAAGTTGTCATGACAATAAATGTATACAATAAATACATCCTGGGAAAGCGAGTGCGAGATGCTTGCGTCATCAGTTTACAGTATGTCAGCTCAAGCCAATAGCTCTAAAGTTGTCATGACAATAAATGTATACAATAAATACATCCTGGGAAAGCGAGTGCGAGATGCTTGCGTCATCAGTTTACAGTATGTCAGCTCGAGCCAATAGCTCTAAAGTTGTCATGACAATAAATGTATACAATAAATACATCCTGGGAAAGCGAGTGCGAGATGCTTGCGTCATCATTTTACAGTATGTCAGCTCAAGCCAATAGCTCTAAAGTTGACATGACAATAAATGTATACAACTGATACATATAGCCTGGGATTGTCGATCGATTCTCTCTCTGTGTGTGTGTGTGTGTGTGTGTGTGTGTGTGTGTGTGTGTGTGTGTGTGTGTGTGTGTGTGTGTGTGATGGTGTGTGTATGTGTGTGTGTCTCTGTGAGTGTGTGTGTGTGTGTGTGTGTGTGTGTGTGTGTGTGTGTGTGTGTGTGTGTGTGTGTGTGTGTGTGTGTGTGGATTAGCGTGCTTATGGTGAACAGTGTGTCCTTAACCCATAAAAACCTGAAGTGCTGCGACAGAAAGAGGATCGACCATAATAGTCACAATTGATTGGCCCTCTTATGCGCCATGCTATTCTGACACCATCCTTGAACTATTCTGGTGGTTTTGCCTTCGGAACTGATGTGTATGGCATGATCATGAGAGTGTGCCAGTACAAATGCACATTTTTGTAAGACATGCAAATAAGAGTTATACAACAAACACTTCTTTGGAAAGGAACAAATCCTGTTGTATCCTCCAAATATTTCCGTGGTCCTTTCAGTTTGTGAGAGATGGAATAGGTTTACATCAGTTTCGCTTGTTCAGCAGAGGGGACAAGTCAACGTACCAAGGGGCATCATAGTTTTCAGTTACCACCGCGAGCTTCCATAGAAGAGTTGCATCCCTTACATGCTTTACCTTCGACAAGCCACTCGTGATTACGACAGGACGGAAACACGCCCGGATGACCTACAGTTTCAGGGGCGGATCTGAGGGGAGGGGGGAAGGGGGTGGAGGGGATTCCGGAACCACCCCATCCCTCCAACCGCAGACCCATTTTAAAAAAAAAATGCTATAACAAAGTCTCTTAGTTTTGGGGTGTTTGGATCAACTCCCCCTCCCTTTCCCAACGTTTAAAATTGTGGAGAGCTATACTAGACTGCCGGCTCCACGCGCTATACAAGTAGAGATTCCCACGGAAGCAAGGTGTAGCGCCTTTTGTATAAGATAAGGTAAGATAGATAAGATAGTTTATTGCCATGTGTTTCCATGTAAACAAAAATTAAAATAAAAGCATTAGAATTTGTCTTTATGTCATCTACTAAGACTAAAATAACACACACACACACACACACACCACACACACACACACACACACACACACACACACACACACAGGTCAGTTGAAGATACCAAACAAAAAGTCGGACCCCCCCCCCCCCCCCCCGGGAGGTAACTGATCCGCCGCTGAGTTTTCATTGAGTTTACCTTATGTTTATGACTTTCTTTGGAAATCAAGCGAAAACATTTAAAAGCTGAGCTTACTTTAGGTTTCGTCCGACTGCCTTTGGAAATCATTGGAAATATGGCTGGATTTTATATGGCCGGTTTCGCACCA
The DNA here is from genome assembly GCA_036245525.1 of Semisulcospira habei. Taxonomy (NCBI): domain Eukaryota; kingdom Metazoa; phylum Mollusca; class Gastropoda; family Semisulcospiridae; genus Semisulcospira; species Semisulcospira habei. Next base: position 211,674,555 of record BTPG01000005.1, read on the forward strand.
CGCACTACACCAAACTTCTATCTGCAAGAGGCATAGATCATCATGACTCATGGCGGACTGCAGGCTGCGAGGAGCCATGAGGATCTATGCCTTCTGTCTAACCCTAGTTGAGCTCATAATTAGAGCAGTTATGTAATGGCTGGGGGTACAGCATACCGACCAAACTGCGGCCTTGCAATGTTTAATATCACTTTTTTCCTTTTCTTTCGATCAATTAAAAATGTGCTTGTCTCGGGCATTACGGTATTGTTTCAGTTCGAGCAAAATACACTAAATAAACCAGCAGGCTGAGAAACGACAAACACAACACAATGTCCTCAGAAAGAAAAAAATCCGACCACATCACTCCCCTACTCAAGCTCCTTCACTGGCTCCCCATCCACCAACGCATCCAATACAAGATTTTGTCTCTCTGCTACAAATCCCTGAACAACTACGCTCCTACCTATCTCTCCAACTTACTTCACCCCTACACTCCTTCCCGCTCCCTCCGCTCCGCGGCCTCCGACCCTCTCCGCCTCCTCATCCCCCGTACCAAACTCAGCACTTTCGGCCCCCGCTCCTTCTCCGTCTACGGTCCATCCACCTGGAACACCCTCCCACTCTCTCTCCGTCAGAAACACTCTCTCTCCTCCTTCTAGTCCGCCCTCAAAACTCACCTCTTTCAACAGTTCTAGCACTATATCACCACACTCCCCACCCCAAGCTGACCGTCGTAATGTATTTTCACTATGTGGTACGTGAGTCATTGTCTAAAGCGTGCGCATGCGTGTGCGAGTTGTGAGTGCGCGCTTAGAGTTATAATTATTATAAGATAAGCGCATTATAAATATCGTAATTATTATTATTATTATTATGGATGGGTTCTGATGTAGTTTCTTTTCTGTGCCTGTTCACTTCTCTGAAGGGGGTGCCTTTGCATAATACACGTTTGGCAGTCACCCTGTACTTCCACAGAAAGACTAGCACTTCAGCTTCACGTCACACGTTTCTACACCTGTGTTGCGCGTTCCCTCCGTCCTAACTACTGATCATAATGATCTCCACTGACTTGTATTGCGCGTGGAGCCGCGAGCCTAAAATAGCGGGTCGGACAAACGCGTTATCGCCATATATAGGCCGCGGAACACAGTGCCGTTTCCGTACTGTCCAGTCTCTTAGCCTTAGTCAGTCCCAGGCAACCCGTAATATTTCAATCCCCTTAAAAACACTACCGCCCACCAGCTGCACATTTGCCATGCACAAAATAACAAACAAACAAAAAACAGCACATTGACAGTCTCATTTCTTGGCTATGAACCTGATTCCTTACCAACCGGCCCCACACCTAAGCACAGCTGAAATCAGCGTGCCCCTCAAATCACTACGTCAACGGCAACTCAACATAAGCCCACAATTGTCCACTGGATAAGCTCAGGATGGTATGAATCAAAGCACCAAACATGTCTCCTCTCATCTAAACAGAAATTTTCAGCAAATTCCAACATTCAGCCCTACTACAAATTTTCAAACAAGGCAAACATTATTTTTTAAAAAAACACCGGTTCTTGCACTGCCTGAACTGCCAAATTTGAATATGTAACATGACCTGTAGTAACTCATTTTGGTTTAAATCGTTTATTACTTTTGCAAAATACATAAAAGAATATACATCACTTATCATCAGATCAAAACAAGCCACAGGCTTATATGATGATCTGGACACTCTGTTATACTATTTGCAAAATTTGCATGACGGTGGTATGCAGATTTTAAATACAATACAGGTAAGTGAATCAATATATCAAGAGGCAGGCGACTGATATGTCGCAGGGGGTACTAGTAAATATAATCTAGAGGTTAATATCAGAAATCATTCCAGTCAAGCATGGCACAGTGTTTATTCAATCATGCATCGTTTTAAATTTAAGTTTTACTACCCTGACTGAAAATGTAGATCACGTTCATAAGAAGGCTCAACAAAGACTGTACTTGATGAGAACGTTTAAAAGTTTTAATGTTAGCACATGAATTTTAATGACAGTTTATAAGTCACTTGTAGAGAGCGTTTTGACCTTTAACCTTTGTCGTGGTATGGAGGTCTCACTGGTGAAAAAACAAAAGCAAAGCTGTCACGGGTCGTCAACCCGGCGAGCAATATTGTCGGCATGAGACAGACACAGTTGTCCGACTTGTATTCTCAGGCCTTGAAGCGAAAGCAGTCCAAAAACTGTTGTGATTCTCACCACCCTCTCAAAGGCGCTTTTGAATTCCACAGTTCAAGGTGCCACTTTCTCCGCGTAAAAATATCAACAAGAGATCATTTGTGCCATCAGCTGTGAACGTGGTTAATTCATAACTAGTCTATTTGTACCCTCAGGTCTGTGATAAAGCTGGTCCATGATGCTGTATACCAGCTGGTGAACCTTAACGTGATATCTGATAGTAATGTGATAATTATATATGATATTATATACTTGTATGACGGGCCTTCCTCGCGCAATACCTGTGATAGGCCTACTAACTAGCCAGTGTGCTATACGAGTGGTGTGTGTGTGTGTGTGTGTGTGTGTGTGTGTGTGTGTGTGTGTGTGTGTGTGTGTGTGTGTGTGTGTATGTGTGTGTGTGTGTTTGTGTGTGTGTGTTTGCAGCTTCCAAATCTACAATATGTTTCAATATGTTTTCATATTTTAGTAGTATCTTTAGTATTCGCTTAATTTACGTCATTATGTCTTACTTGTGTGTTTTATGTTTCTGAGAGCCAAAGAAAATTTTCTATTTTATGCTTGTTGTTTAATGGACCATAAAGTTTATTACTTGAAATTCAGGGGAGGATTGGGGGATGTGGGGGGGGGGGGGGGGAGGGTCCAGAGGTTCCGGACCCCACCCCCCTCCAGGCCCATATTTAAAAAAAAAAATGCTATATAACAAAATGCTTTTTTGGGGTGTCTGGAACCCCCCCCCCCCCCCCTTTGATATTTTTATTTTTTTTGGCGAACGGTTTTAGAGCCAACACGCACGCGCCCTAATAATAATAATAAAGGTAATTTATATAGCGCCTAATCACCAAGGTGCTCTAGGCGCTTTACAATCGCAGTAATGAAACAAAGCAAAAAAAAAAAAAAACAAAAAAAAACAAGCACACAAAACAACAAAAATACATTGATTTACAAGGAGCAAAAAACTCTCTCTCTCTCTCTCTCTCTCTCTCTCTCTCTCTCTCTCTCTCTCTCTCTCTCTCTCTCTCTTTTTCGAAAAATACTTACCGATGACATTACTCGGAGGACCCTCCCACCTGCCCCGCTTGCCGCTGGTAAGCTAAGTATCACGACTGATTGTGATTGGGCCACGTGGTGACTGCTCAAATGGGCTGGGACGGGAGGCTACTCTCGGCCCTAGTTAGGGTTCCCCGAGTGCTTTATCCTGAATAAATAAAGATTCATCATCATCATCTCTCTCTCTCTCTCTCTCTCTCTCTCTCTCTCTCTCTCTCTCTCTCTCTCTCTCTCCTCTCTCTCTCTCTCTCTCTCTCTCTCTCTCTCTCTCTCTCTCTCTCTCTCTCTCTTCATGATTAGCCTCTTGAAGCACCTCAAATCATGTTCATAAGGCATCGTTGGTCATGTCGGTGCCTCTAGGGCATCGAATGGCTCAAGTTATCAGCTTTGTGATCAGTCTTCTGAATGCTTTTATTGCTGTACACTGCCCTAGGCGAGTGGTAACATTTTGTTTGTACGTGTGTGCACGTGTTTGCGTGGTTGCGTGAGTGCGAGCATATGTGCGTGCGTGTGAATCGTGCACCTGCTTTATTTTATGTATGCTATATTTAGTCATTTGCTTAGATTAATGCTTATAATAGCTGACTTCAGGCACGTACCTCACCTGCTGTCGCACTCGATTTACTATTGCTGATCAGCGAAGTCGAGGGAGACAGTTTGGCAGGCACTAGTTATCAAGGGGAGAGGGAAGGGGGTAGAATGTGGGGACGTCGATAGAAAGTTGTGTTAAAATTTTTAAAAATTGATGATTTTCGTTGTTGTTGTTACTGTCCTTATTTGTTTTGTCTGGTCTTTTCTTAAAATTATTGTTCTTTTGTTTATTATGATCATTTTGATTTCCTGCCTTTTTTAACTTTGGGTGATTCAATGCTCCTTGCGTGCATTTTTTTTTAATTCACATCTGTGTGTGTGTGTGTGTGTGTGTGTGTGTGTGTGTGTGTGTGTGTGTGTGTGTGTGTGTGTGTGTGTGTGTGTGTGTGTGTGAAAGAGAGAGAGAGAGAGAGAGAGAGAGAGAGAGAGAGAGAGAGAGAGAGAGAGAGAGAGAGAGAGAGAGAGAGTGCGCGCGTGAGTTTATATTTTTGTGTTTGTGCGTATGTGTGCATAGAGTCATATTTGTGTGGTATGCATCTATATAGTTTCATTTTTTGTTAGGCTTGATTCTGTATTTCTTTTAGTTTTCCTGTTTTGACACGCATGTTTATTTTTTAATCTTTATGATGTGCGTTGTATGACTGTGAACTGTATGCGGGCTGTGTAGTGTGTGATTTTCAAATCCAAGCTTAAAACACACCTTTTCTATGTTGCATATAAGTAAAGATTATTTTGTCTGCCGGCTCATAATGTGTGTGTGTGTGTGTGTGTTTGTGTGTGTGTGTGTGTATGTGTGTGTGTGCGTTCCTGTGTGTGTGCGAGCGTTGGTGTGTGTGTGTGTGTTCGTTACTGTGTGTGTGTGCGTGCGTTGGTGTGTGTGTGTGTGTGTGTGTGGGGGGGTGTGTGTTGCAGCATGTTCGTGTGTGTCTGCATGTGTGTGGTGTAGAATGTGTGTGTGTGTGTGTGTGTGTGTGTGTGTGTGTGTGTGTGTGTGTGTGTGTGTGTGATGTAGAGAATGTTTGTGCCTATGTGCTTTTATTTACTTTTGTGTGAAAACGTTGTTTTGTTTCTGATAGTGTTTAATGGTAGTTCTTAGCTTTATGGTAGTAACGGCAAGTTTGAAAATTGGTTCTGTCACCAAATACTTTTACCGTTATAAAATAAAGGTTCATTGTCATTGTCATTGTCTCTCTCTCTCTCTCTCTCTCTCGCGCACACACACACATACACACACATTATGAGCCGGCAGACAAAATAATCTTTACTTATATGCAACATAGAAAAGGTGTGTTTTAAGCTTGGATTTGAAAATGGAAAGAGATGATGAGTGACGCACATCAGCTGGGAGAGCGTTCCATGTCAGTAATGGGACCAAAATACGAAAATGCACGATGACCTTGAGTGACCTTATTACATCTAGGGATACGGAAAACACGAGTGTCTGAAGCAGAGCGTAGTGAGCGGGATGGTGTATACAGCTGGACAAGATCAGATAAGTAAGGAGGGGCAGAACCAGAGATAATGTTGAAACAAGTAACACAGACTTTATACTGAATTCTGTATGAAACTGGCAGCCAGTGCAAATCGGCTAGTAGAGGCATAATGTGTTCACGTTTTGGTACACGAAAAATCAGACGTGCAGCACAGTTCACGACTCTCTGGATTTGGTCAAGAAAATCAGTTTTGCGGAACACCGTACAAAAGAGAATTGCAATAGTCTATTCGGGACAACACAAGGGAGGTAACAAGAACTTCAACAGTCAGCAGATGTCGAACAGTGCTGATAATTCTAAGTTCAATGAAGGCAAGCTGGCAAACTTTCTTCACTTGTTCCTTCATTGTCAGCCTGATGTAAAAAATGACACTCAAGTTACGGGCCGAGCTAGAAAAGGAGATGGCGATCTCGCCCACCATCATTGACTCAGGAAGATCAGCACTGCACTTCTCTTCCTTTCCTTCCCCCCCTCCTGAAGTCTCCCTCTCCGCCTCCACTCCCCTCCCCCTCCCCCCCCCCTCTCCCCCCCCCCCTCCCCCCCCCCCCCCCCCCGCACCCCCGCTTTTCGATTTTTCGGAAGCAACATTATCAGGTTGAAGGTCCCAAACACCCCCACCCCCACCACCACCACCACCACCACACACACACACAAGCAGGTAGTTCACCACCCTCCCCCCCCCCCTCCCGATGTAACTGATCCACCCCTGCAATTCAATTCAACTTTAGTCTGGGCGGCTCGGCAAGAAACTACGGACACGCCCACCATGATTTGACGGATATTGCCGAACAATGCCGAGTGTGTCGTCAGCACTTCCGAGCATGCCGTCACGGAGATCACCGTGTCAGCGCTGCGGGTTCATGGCCATTGTGCCGGGTTTGCGGCGCTGAGGCAGCGCTCACAGGCCTACACGTTTTGGCGCTTTTGGTCGTCTACTGCTCATTACTGATCTGACAGTAACTGCACTAGGCAAGGTAAGACATGTATTTTTCTTTGGTTTGGGTCATATTCCGTGTGATTTCGTGCGAGTGATTATGAAGCAGATAGCCGATTTCATGGATTCACGCGTAGTGCGTATCCAACAGCGTGTGTGTCATCATCGCGTCTGCAGAGAAGCCCGTGTGTTTACTGACGCCGATGAGGAAGTAGAGATGTAGGCACGGCCGTCCAGAGATGGAGATTCTCATGGGCCCCAGCGGCTGCTGAGAATCTGTGCCTCTGCAAACAGACGCCGGGCCGGGTCGATTTGTACACGCCGTGTTCAAGCAGCCTGGCTCAGACTATGATTGATGTAAATATAAATTATGCTGTCTTGCTATGTGTGATTGTGGCGTAGATCTGTCTCGGTTGCGGTGTGACGGATGTCAGTGAGGACAGTGTAGCGTGCCCGAAACTCAGTCTTTTGCTTGATCTCTCCCACTGTAGTGGTTAACCGCTACGTTTTCATTGTGTAAAAATATTGGCATATTTAGATTTATGTAGAATGTGCAATTCTGGCCTCGGCCTGGAGGGAGGGTTTAAACGTGTGATATAATCAGCAAACCGGCATAGTCCGTCTTCATAGGGGCTCGAATAGAAAGTGAATGGGTGAATCGCCGATACCCAGCGCCGGCATAACTTGACATCAAGCGGGCTGTCAGTGAATTCAGTACCTCTACACTAAAACGGCCGCTGTGAACATGTACAGCCTTGGGTCTAAAATCCCATATCAGGAAGCACAGCACACCAGTCCTGAGTTTGTAGTTAGGTCCATTCAAGGGTAGTGCCAGAATAGCTTGGCGCCCATTGGCTTAGTCTGGCACCACCCTTACTGAACTGTTTCGGCTCCGCCGTGAGCTGGCTTAATTGTCTGCTCGGCGTTAAACCCAAATAACTAACTAATTAAACGGTTTCTGTTCTAGCGTATCAGGATGAAGGTTGGAACCTGCCTATTTTTCTATAGTGAATGACTATGATCTTACGGAAGGGGAAAGGGGGACTGGGGGGGGGGGGGGCGAGGAGTGTGGTGGTTTTCAAATGATCTAACGTCGAGGGCCTGTGCTTGTATTTTGTGGCCTACGTAGTGACACGGAACATCTTTCCGCAGGCTGTCTGGCGTTGATTGGGTCATTGATAACTTCATTGCCGCCGCTCTTTGTGTGAAGGATTCTATTTGGTCCAGGCATAAATGTACGGTAAGATTGATTGGGCCATTGATAGCCTCATTGCCGCCGCTCTGTGTGAAGGATTCTATTTGGTCCAGGCATAAATGTACGGTAAGATTGATTGGGCCATTGATAACCTCATTGCCGCCGCTCTTTGTGTGAAGGATTCTATTTGGTCCAGGCATAAAATGTACGGTAAGATGCCGCAACAAAAATCCAATGCATTTTGTTTGGACGTCAGTGATGAACTTCATTTTTTTTTTACCCTTTACAATGTTATGAATTGGTGAATCGATTCGATTAGTTCTGGGTTCACGTCCACGGCACAGAAGTGTAATGGACGGCCCTGACGGGCGGGTTATGGGGGACAGTGAAATCTATTGCCTTGGAGTACGACCTGAACATTGATCAGGCGCACTCCAACTGTGCGACTTTGATTTACCAGAACCTTTCAACGGACATGCTGTTGAACCAATCCGTCTTTTCCCCCTGGATTGCGAGTCCAGCTACCGGGGCCGGGACGGGGATTCGAACCCGCGACTCGGTGATTCCCTTCGCTCACCTGCTCCGACGCTTAACCGACTGAGCTATTTCGGACTCTCGATTGGTGAATCGGTGCGGAGTATCACGGAGTGTCCGTCATTGACACTAATACCGATAAATTACAAAGAGCATGGCGATAACGCCAAGCGCAAACGTGAGGCCGTATAAGCCACATACAACCTTCAATACACATACACACACACACACACACACACACACACACACACACACACACACACACACACACACACACACACACACACACACACACACACACACCGCACTCCTATGTCGAGTTTTTTTGGTGAAGTGCCGTTGACTAGGACTAGGAAGTGAATTCCTCGCCGGCTTTATCAATGTAAACATCACGAGCACCGTTTGTACAAATAAAACCCTTCTTGGTTCAGTCTAATCCTGACCTGACCTTGTGCGGGTCTAGAGAGTAAATTATGTCAGCACCACAGGAAGACACGCCTCCTACCGTTAGCTATACTGGCGGATATCTTCGCACCGGTTAGGCCCCGAAAATCACTGACCCCGAGACCGGTTCCTAACTTTGCATGCACGCAGCCGTTTGCACGGTTTGGTAGTTTGACGTTGCAAGCCGCAGATTTGCTTAACCCTCTTATCCCCACGGCCACGGCCACCGCATTTCCAAACTATGGACCAGTTGTAGGAGATAGATTGATCATGATAATTCAAGGGTAGTGCCGGATGAGCTTGGCGCCTTCAGGCGCCAAGCTCACCCGGCACTACCCTTGAATTATCATGATCAATCCATCTCCTGCTGCAGGGTCCCGGGGCTAAAAGGGTTAACGGTTAACGTCACTGACAGCGGTCGCAAACTCCGGTCTTTGAAAGCACGCCAAATTTAACACGGGATTTTCCATCAATCGAAGAACGTGGGGATTTTATAAAAAGAATGCCAAAAAGAGGCAAACAACCTTATGAGCCCCCACATCTGCGGTAAGTCAGTGCATCTGCGGTAAGTTAGTGCATCTGCGGGGGTTCGTGAGGTTCTTTGACTCTTGAGAATTTCGGGTGTTGTCAATGGGCTTACCATTAAAGCTGCATACAGGAAATTGTCCTAAAACATTAGTGCATTTGAACAATGTCGCCTTCTTTAATCCGTTACATCGTGAGGCTGATTTTGTAAAATTTGCTTATTGTCCTATAAAGGTTATATTACAGATTAGGAGATAGATCAACTGTTTTAGTTCAAGGGTGGTGCCAGAATAGCTTGGCGCCTGAGACGCTAAGCTATTCTGGCACCACCCTTGAACTATCAGTCAAATGTATTTCAAGCAATGGTGTATCAGAATGATAACGGTAAAATTAAAGGCCCACCACCGCCGTCACTGTTCAAAGATACACTTATGTAACAGATGGTTCCTCGCGCTGGGACCATATTTCGTTGAGGCGCGTCCCCTGGGTGGTGGATAGGGGGTCCCTCGTGAGAGGGGTGCACCGAATGAAATAAGGTGCCGTTAACCAACATGGTCTAAGGGAAGGAGACCCCGACAGAAAACCCCTAGTCCTCCTAGTAAGGGGGTTGGGCGTGAGGGTGGCTTCCCCACCCTGCAAATAAAGAAATAGCTAAAAAAAAAACGCCGACGAAAAGACAAACAGCAATTACTTTCCTGGAGGAGGAAGGTTCTTCTATCAGAATATTTATGACGTCGTGTGGTGAAAGACGGAAGTCTTCGAAAGCCACAAGACCGAGCCGCCTTTCTCTAACAAGGGACACAATCATGGGCACATGGAATGTCAAAACCATGTACCAGAGCGGCAAGGCCGCCCAGATAGCAGCGGAAAAGCAAAAGTACAACCTTTCCCTGCTAGGTATCAGTGAAGCCAGATGGACTCAGTCTGGCCAGAAAAGGCTGTTGAGTGGGGAGATGATTCTGTATTCAGGTCATGAAGAAGAGAATGCCCCCCCCCCCCCCCCCCCCCATACAGGAGGTGTAGCATTCATGCTGTCACCAGTGGCACAGAGAGCGCTGATTGGCTGGGAACCTCTTGGGCCAAGAATTATCACAGCAGCCTTTAGAACTAGGAGAAAGATCAAGTTAAACGTCATCCAGTGTTATGCGCCCACCAATGACCGTGACGAGGAAGAGAAACAAGAGTTGTACGACTGACTCCAGAGTGCTGTGGACAAATGTGCGGAGCGAGACATCACCATCGTCATGGGTGATTTTAATGCCAAAATAGGGGAGGACAACACCGGATACGAAGAGGTGATGGGGAGACAGGGACTAGGGGAGATGAGTGAGAACGGGGAGAGGTTCGTAGACTTTTGTGCTCTAAACAGACTTGTCATTGGAGGCAGCATCTTCCCACACAGAAGAATACACAAAGCAACGTGGGTCTCACCTGACCATACTACAGAAAACCAAATAGACCATATCTGCATTAGCAAGAAATTTAGAAGATCCCTTCAAGATGTTCGAGTGAGGAGGGGAGCAGATGTCGCCTCAGACCACCATCTGCTTACCTTAAGAATAAAGCTCAAGTTAAAGCCGCACAGAGACAACAAGAAGACAGCGCTATAATGTAGGCCTCCTGAGAGAGACGGGAGTGAGAGAAGAGTTCAAACTGGTGCTGTCCAACTGGTTTCAACTACACAACTACAGAGGAATCACGTTGCTGTCAGTACCAAGAAAGGCATTCAACAGGATCATACTGGAGAGAATGAAGAGCTCCGTTGACCCCCAGCTGAGAGACCAGCAAGCAGGATTCCGGAAAAAAACGATCATGTACAGACCAGATTGCCACTCTCCGCATCATCGTGGAGCAGTCTCTGGAGTGGAGCTCCCCGCTGTACGTCAGCTTTGTGGATTACGAGAAAGCATTTGACAGCGTGGACCGAGAGACTTTGTGGAAACTCCTACGACATTACGGTGTACCCACAAAGCTCTTCTGCCTGATCAAGAGCAGCTACGATGGCATGACATGTCGCGTGGTCCACGAAGGGCAGTTCACCAGGGAGCTCCAGATCAGAACCGGCGTCAGGCAGGGTGTTTACTGTCTCCTTTCCTCTTCCATAGACTGGCTCATGAAGAGGACCACAGAGCAGAGAAGAAGCGGAATACAGTGGACACTGTGGACACCGCTTGACGACCTCGATTTTGCAGACGACTTGGCGTTACTGTCCCACACTCATCAACAAATGCAGGACAAGACCACGAGGCTTGCTGACATCTTGTCTCAGGTGGGCCTCACCATCCACAAACAGAAAACAAAGACAACGAGGCTGAAAGCAACCAGGGAAGAACCAGTCTTGCTTGCTGGCACCCCGTTGGATGAGGTGGAGTCCTTCACCTATCTCGGGAGCATCATCGACAAAAATGTGGCACTGATGCAGATATCAGAGCACGAATCGGTAAAGCCAGAGCAGCCTTTCTCCAGGTGAAAAAAAGTGTGGAGTTCCAGATAGCTGTCACAACACACCAAAGTCCGGATTTTTAACTCAAACATAAAAGCAGTTCTCCTATATGGAGCAGAGACTTGCAGGTTGACAAAAACCACAGTCAACAGAGTACAGATCTTCATAAACAATTGCCTTAGAAGAATCTTGAAAATCCACTGGCCAGAGAAGATCAGCAACATCAGACTTTGGAAGAGAACAGAGCAGATAACAGCAGAGAGTTAAATTGGGCGAAGAAGATGGGGATGGATTGGTCACAGTCTGAGAAACCAATTTCCAGTATCACTAGGCAGGCACTGTCATGGAACCCCCAGGGAAAGAGGAAAAGAGGCAGGCCGAGAAACACCTGGCGTCGAGACCTCCAAGCAGACATCAAGAGACTGGGAACCACCTGGAGTAAAATCGAAGGAGAAGCACAGGACAGGAGTCGCTGGAGGTCTCTCGTCGACGGCCAATACCCTGGGAGGGGTGACAGGCATAAGTAAGTAAGTAAATAACAGATGGTTACGAAATGCTACGCACAGGTCTAGTTAAGGTTCATTTAGACACAAGACAATCCAGTTCAGCACACGTCGTCTGTATATCAAGTAACCCGGCGACAATGACTCCGTACGTTATTTGTATGAGAAACCGCTAAAAATAGATTGACACGCTAACCGGCTGCGCAGAATAAATAAGTGCAATTACGCGTGTGCTTTTGCTTCGATCCCAACTGCTGTGTAAGTTCATTAGGTGTGTCGACAAGGCATAATAAACACAACTGGTGCTGCAATGTGCCTTCAGATTTACGCGTAATGGAACTTTAATGATCACTGTCATTCATAACGTGGAAATGGAGTGTTCAGTTCGTGTTCTGTCGGTTCAGGGTCTAGACAGACCTAGCGTCTTACGCTGATTCTCAAATTGTCTGACTCAGACTTGCCTGTCAAACTGTCTGATTCAGTCATGATTCACAGTATCAGTTGTGGAGAACTGCTGGTTGCTGGGTAACGTGTTATGAATTACGTGACATCTTCAGTTGCATGTTGAACTGGCGCAAGCCGAGCGAGGACGGAGTGAAGAACACACAAGCACTATGTTTTTTCATCACAGCTATTATTGTTCAACTGTGGGTTTCAAGTCCTGAGGCAACGCTTTTCTGGCGAGTCGATCAGTAGTTGGAAGGCCGTACATTATCGACATTGCGGTTCTGGTGGAGAGAGTACGTGCGAACTTGTACCATAACGCCTGCAGGTTGCGCTTTTTCAGTCCCATGTGTCTCCATAGTCATAGATTATGCGATGCAGGCGCTCATGAGAATCTATGGCTGGCAAGGGCGCATTTACTGAAGCAGGTTGGATTGATAGAGGGTGTCGGTTTGGGACGACAGAAGGTTAAAACCCCAGGCCTCGACCCTTTTAGCCCCAAGGTCTCTCATTTCTCAAATTTTGGACGTGTTTACTAATGACAGTTGCAGAAGATGGATTGATCATGGTAATTCAAGGGTAGTGCCAGATTAGCTTGGCGCCTTCCGGCGCCAAGCTAATCTGGCACTACCCTTGAATTATGGTAAAGCAATTTCCTGCTGTAGTGCGTCAGGGCTGAATGGGTTAATGAGTGTTTAGTGTCTGGGAGAAAAACACGTCACACACACACACACACACACACACACACACACACACACACACACACACACACACACACACACACACACACGCACGCACACACACATACACACACGCACGCACGCACGCACGCACACGCACACACACACACCATAACACGCAAACAGACACACACACACACACACACACACACACACACGGAAACAAACACAACATACACATAAAAAAAACACACACACACACGCACGCACACACACACACGCACGCACGCACACGCACACACACACACCATAACACGCAAACAGATACACACACACACGGAAACAAACACAACATACACATAACAAAACACACACACACACACACACATGAATAAAAAAAAATGTTTTAATTTCTGCTGAATTACACGGAGGAAAATCGGCTCAGAAGGTAATAATCGGACATGCCATTAATTAATAAAAACAACTAATTAACAGCAGTTGTTATGTGGGGTCCTGATGTACGCTATACAATCTGCCGGAGACTAGGGCGAAAAAGACACGTGCATAGTGTCGGTCTCTTCTTAACCCATTTAGCCCCGAGTCCCTATAGCAGGAGATGGATTGACAGAAGACGCCAAGCTTATCTGGCACTACCCTTGAATTATCATGGTCAATCCATCTCCTGCAACTGGTACATAGTCATTAGCCAACACAATTCCAAAATGTGAGAAATGGGACCTTGGGGCTAAAAGGGTTAACGCTATAGGGCTCGGGAAGCTGACGTCATCACGCTAGTCGTGGCGGCCATCTTGTGAGAACAGCGAAGTAAGGCGCTCCGGCATGATAGGGAAATCGCTGTCAGGAGAATGTCAGGAAAAAATGGTCCTGACGTGCTATTGGCAATAACAGCAAGTCGTGCCATCACCGTTGGAAACCGCTAACCAGAATCTGTTTTTCTTTGTTTCCAAAAGAGGAAGAAACATGAAGAAAAACGTGTTGAAACTCTACTTCGATACTATCTTAAGCCTATTGTATCCTCTTAAGATGGCGGCTGATGCGCCGACGGGGAACTTCCCGAGCCCTATACTATGAGTACAGTTAAGAAAATACTGATGCTCTTCACGCGTTTCCAGACCTCAACCTGTTCGAGGGTGTGTGGCAGTGCGGTCTACTCATGACCTATGAGTATGTGGTTCTGTGTTCGTAGTCTGCACGCGGGCTGTAATAAGAGAATGTGATAGTTGGTGATACACAGTGCTTTCAGATGGCAGATATACGATAAACCGTGTGTGCCGCGTGTACATTTACTGTTGTATGGGATTGCCGGACCGCCGCCACGACGGCACCGTCATCAAATTACGCGCGACACGTGTGACAGTGCAATCTAAACCCTGGTCGTGTTCTTGAAATCATGGTGAATTCATCGTCACACGTCAAAGGAACATGGATACAAACTCAGTTCGGCAAGAGGCGTAGATCCTCATGAGCCCCCGCAATTGCGGGGGCTCATGAGGATCTGTGGCCTCTTGCAGATGGGCCGATTTCATTTTTCTCCGCAGCGAAGGGGTTAAAATACGCGACAAAACGAATCGGGCAATTCAATGAGGAACACGCACACACAAACTGTTATTATACATGTTCACAGGCTTTTAAATGCTAAAAGTCAGCATTTTTTTTTTTTTTCTGTGGTACAAAAAAAAATTAGAGGGAGTCATTAGTGCAAAACAAAAATGAAACCTGTTTGTTTCCCGTCTTAATTCGTCCCCAGATATGGCCTCTCCAAGTTGTCGCGGTTTTTTTTTTTTTTTTTTTTACCGCTTCCCCGTCAGCGTACACTAGGCCTACATTTCCTTTCTGATGCCTGCATTTCACAGAACGACCAACAAGCCGCACTTGTCCAAAGACCATGGACACGCAATGGTCTCATCAAGATCCTCATGAGCTCCACGCAGTCGCGGGGGGCTCATGAGGATCTATGCCTCTTGCGGTTAAATCGAGTTCACTTTTTTGCGACAGTCCAAGAATCACGGATACAAATTGGTCTCAGCAAGAGGCACAGATCCTCATGAGCCCCCCGCGGTCCCTGGGGGCTCATGAGGATCTATGTCTCTTGCAGTTGGATCGCGTCCACTTTTTTCTCAGCAGTGAAAGGGGTTAATTTCACTCCTAAACATTATACCCAGCAAACGGCTCAGTTTTGTCGTCTCGAGTTCTTGACAAAAGTTGCACACAAATTTAATTACAAGCCCAGGTGCCTGCAGTGACTGAAAAAAAATATTAAAAAAAAAAATCCGAGAGAGAAATAAGTGTAAACAGATGTAGTAGTGCTAGAAAAAGTGCAGAGCATCACAGTTCATGACCTCTCTTGGCTTGACTTCGCGAACAAAGATTTTATAGGAGTTGCCCACGACGTCTGCAGGCTTGTTCGTGGCTGCAGAGGCCAATCCGAGACAGGCAGGTTCGACCGCAGTGGCTGCAGGGGAAGGTATGGCCAGGGTTCTGAGCTGCGGCATCTCTGTTTTTTTCTCCTGAGCCGCTTGTCCTTAAGGCTAGCTCTGTGAGAGTCCTCAAAGGAGACATAGTTCATGACCTATATACTGACAAAACTGATCAGTGCAACAGTCAGTACTTGAGCACCAAAAAAAAAAAAAAAAATGCCGTCAGGCGGTCTATGATTGCCACGATCATCGTCAACTTTCGTGACCGACCTCTGACGGCGAGAGGCGCAGGTTGTTATGAGCCCCTGTAACCTTAGGAGCTCATGAGAATCTGTCCCTTGTAGGTGAAAGGACATTGGTTTCTCGATTTAGCTTTGCGTCAAAAAATATAGCTTGAACGTCCGATGACCACGTCCGCCTGAGGAACACACATTGTAAATAGGTAGTGATGTCCCTGAGCCCCAAGTGATGATCCAGCAAATGGCTGAGTTTAACCCCTTGTACACTGACCGACATTCGCGTGAAGAGCACAGATGTCAGTAGGGAAAATTAGGCATAAAAAAACGTAAGACGAAAAAGAGACATAAATCCTCATGAGCCCCCGCGACTGCGGGGGCTCATGAGGGTTTATGTCTCTTGCAGAAGGGTAGCGTTCACCTGGCCCCGGCAGTTAAGGGGTTAAGTGAATCGATTACCTTGAATCAATACAGGCACAATAATTGGTACACTCTCGTAAAGTGGTCTACCTTTGCCCATTTGGCTGAGTGGCAGCTGACGATGTGGAACTTGCGGCGCATTCTAAAGTTTATTGATTAGAAGAAAGCGTCCGTTTTTATTTCTCCCTTGAAGATTTTTTTCCTATGATAAGTGGGCCGTGTTTAAAGTCGGTTTGACTCATGAATATTGTATGTGCGGTTTCTTTGGTCTTTTGAAAGAGTTAGTTAGTTAATTGGGTTTATCGCCGATCAGGCGACTAAGGCCATCTCACGGCGGTCTTTTGAAAGAAGAAATCGTGTCATTGAAGGCCCACTAGCGCCGTAACGGTTCAAAGATACTCGTATGTAACAAACGGATACGAAACGCTACGCACAGGTCTAGTTATGGTTCATGTAGACACATGACAATCCAGTTCAGCACACGTCGTCTTAATATCAAGTAACCTGACAATGACTCCACTCCGTTCTATAAATACAGTGCTATCAGTACGAGAAACAGCTAAAAATAGTTTGAAACGCTAACGGCTGCACAGAATAAATAGGTGCGATTACGCGTGTGCTGTTGCTGCCTGTCCAAACTGCTGTTAGAGTTCATTAGGTGTGTCGACAAGACATAACAAATACAAATGGTCCAGACACGTGTCTTCAGATTTATGCGTAATGGTACTTTAATATGTGTGTGCCACACGAACTTTCGCGTGGTATACAGCCACCAGAAAGGACGAACAGAGAGTGCATATTATTATTATGAATAGTGATCAAGGGTAACATTTAGGATCGGATTGTAATAATTGCCTCCTCTGCCCTCCCAGCCCCCCCCCCCCCTCCCCCTCCCCGCAAACATACTCCCTGTTACGATTGTGGTTGTGTTGTCCTGTGAGAGCATACATGTGTTAATCGTAGGAAACGATCCGATATTTATTTGAGCTATCATGGCGGTTACGATTCACGTACCTTTTTAGTAAGATTTTCTTTCGTTTGTGCGTAGAGCGTAATTCGCTTTGTTATTATGCTAAGTTTAGCTTCTAGAAAAGTCGCACGGAGAATAGCGGTCGATCTTTGTTTTGCGTAGATTCGCGGAGTATAGATTAGAACCTTCGAGCAGGTCGCGCTGTCTTGTGCCCGCGTACGTGTGTCGTCTGTAGAGTAAGAAACATTTCGCTACATTGTATTATAGACATTCAAATAGTCATAGTTGTTTACTGTGCGCGTGAAGTTGGCAGCCGTTTTTGTGTGTGTTGTGAAAGATCGTTAAAGTTCTGGAAACTTCCGACTAGGTCGTGAACTGCCTACCATACTTTTGTGAGACGTATTTTTACTTTGGGATTTGGGGCTGAAATGAGCAGCCGAATTTTTGTAGCCTATTGTAGTTATTTTAGAAAATTCTTTCTTTATTAATATTTATGAGTTTCATTTACGGGTTCCATTCTGATTGGTTGCGTTGAATGATTTTCTTGGATTATTCTGGAAATTGGTTGTACTATAAAAGATTGGTGCTGGGAAGCACATATATACATTATCTTGCATTGTCAGTTGTAGAAACACACAGTTTATCGTAGGTACCTGGCCCGTATAGGGTGTACATTGTGAGAAACGCAGCGTAACGGTGTAGTGTAGGTTGTATGAGAAACTTTGTGTCGGCTGTGTGGACATTTGCAGAAGAGACATTGTATCAGTGTTGGTGCATTTGGAAATGCATTGTGTGGAGATCGAATCGCTGAATTAAAATATTGTTGGAACTGTTACTCCAGTATTGTCTACATCCTTAAGCCACGTGTGACGGGTTGCAGCTGAGTGAAGTTTATTTAAAAGAACCTTACGTGCGTGTGTCTGGTGTGCTTATCATACTACGACTACGATTCTACCACGTAACACTCCCCCCCCCCCCCCCCACCAGTACCCTTTCTCAGACTACATTAACCCCCTTTACTACCAGTGTTCGTAGATTGTCGATTATATCTGTGTTCGTACAACGCCAGCAAGCCATACACGTCCAGGTAACATAAAAATTCAAGGTGGTGTCAACAGGAGGTATAGATCCTCATGAGCCCCCGCAGATGCGGGGGCTCATGAGGATCTATACCTCTTGCCGTTTGGTGGTGATTTATTTTTGTCGACAGTCAAAAGTCTAAAAATACAAATAACTCCTCTGTCTACCCTTGGCTCCCCACCCCCCTCCCCTACCCCCCCCCTATCCCCCCACCCCCTTTCCCTCCCACCCGCCACGCGCTTCTTCAGACAACATTTTTAATCCTCAGTTTCCATGTCGTAAGGGCTTTTACCACAGACAACATGTCTGTAGCACTTTAACTCATTCTACCCCAACACCGAAATCCCCAAATTTTGCCGTTGTCCTCTAAAGACTCTCTTACAGTGCAGGACACAGATCGACCATGATAGTTCAAGGGTGATGCCAGAATAGCTTGGCGCCCATAGGCGCCAAGCTATTTTGGCATCACCCTTGAACTATCATGTTCGATCCTTATCTTGCTGTGGTGTGTCTGGGGTAGAATGAGTTAAGGCCTTTGGTGTTGTCTTGTGTAGCGTGTTTCATGGCAGACATAATATTGTGAGTATTTATATTTATGGAGGAAGTGTGCCGGCCCTGATCACAAGCCGTATTCATGTCTGTCGGTCTGTGATTTTAAACCTTAAGGTCATACATTACAGACCACCACATGTGCAGTGACTGTGCAGAACTCATGTAACGGTCCATTTAACTGCAAGGCCGTAAATTATTTACAAACACCAGAGTGGTTTTAGGATTGGCTGCGGCCGCAGTGTGTTGCGCGTCGGTTGTCATGCCTCCAGGTGGCCGGCTATTTAGGCACTACCCTTACGCTGCAATGAAAACTCTCTCTCTCTCTCTCTCTCTCTCTCTCTCTCTCTCTCTCTCTCTCTCTCTCTCTCTCTCTCTACCCGCCCAGCCCGCACCCTCTCACACACACACACAAATACACGAAAGCACATACGCGCGAAAAATGTAAAATGCAGATCGGTTGACATGGTCGACATGCCTTGAACTATAGTGACACGAAGATATATCACTTTGTCGTCTGTTGGGCGGGCCGCGTGAGTGTGCGCTGGTCTGTGATTTTGGACCTTACGACTGCAAGCCTTAAGGTCCAAAGTCACAGACCAGCACTCACCCATTTCTGTTTTCAATTACCTCTCTGTTAACCCATTCAGCCATGACGCACTACAGCAGGAGGTGGGTCGACCATGATAATTCAAGGGTAGTGCCAGATTAGCTTGGCGCCTGTCGGCGCCGAGCTAATCTGGCACTACCCTTGAATTATCATGGTCGATCCATCTCCTGCAACAGGCGCATAGTCGTGTGGTGACGCCTCCCAAATTTGGGAAATACGGCCGTCGGGCTGAATGAGTTAAACGAACCCGGATATATAATAATTATGCGAGTACGATTCGTCTGCTCAGGTTACGGTCAGTTGTTCTTTTCACCCTTGTAGCCCCACGGTCCCATTTCTCAAATTGTGTCAGGTGTTGCCTAACTATGTACCAGTGGCAGGAGATGACTTGATCATGATAATTCAAGAGCAGTGCCAGATTAGCTACAGGCGCCAAGCTAATCTGGCACTACCCTTGAATTAGCATGATCGATCCATCTCCTGCTGTAGAACGTCGGGGTGAAATGGGTTGATGACGGGTTTTGTCGCTGCCCTTCAACGAAAACAACAACAACAACAACAACAACAAGAGAGGAGTAGTGACGGTCAGTAACCTAGGCGAGACACCACAGGAAATTAGCAGATGTGTGAGTTGTCTGCTGAGCACTACACACACATAACAGGAGGTAGTGACAGGTTTTTCGCTGTCTCTGCGGGCTCTGGATGAATAGTCGACATAACCCATCCACTGGCACTGTTCGCGTTTCAAAAATCTATGTTAATTCAACGCCAGGGCCCCGGCTGTCCAAGGAACATGGATACAGAGTGGTGTCATCAAGAGGCATAGATCCCGTTTGATATTATATACCTCTTGCCCGCGCTGGGTTGCGTTCACTATTTCTCGACGGTGAAAGGGGTAAGCGTTTTGCCCTGTACACCGTCTACTACTAATTGAAGCCGTTTATTATCCCGCTGGCACCAAAGCGATCGGAGACTAGTATTTGGGCTAAACTTCTTTAAAAATTAAAAAAAAAAAAATTAAAAAAAAAAAAATTAAATTAAAAAAAAAAAATTAAATTAAAAAAAGAAAAAAAAAAATTCGGTGAGCTAAAACTTGTGTGTCTCTTCGAGGAAGTTGCGAAAGGTCCTTCTTAGGTGAACAACAGTGGGCGGGTTCAACCCGGCCTTTGGCTGTCGATAGCGGTTTTTGTCGTTCCTGCAAGGAATCATCGCGACAAATCCCGCTACCGACAGCCAAAGGGTTAAACTTTAAAGGGGGAGTCGGTTCGCTCGTCACACCTCGCCGATCGTTGCACACTGGGACTCCTCTCTGTTATCCTGTTCACGGTACAGGTGTTACTTATCGCGTGAGTCTCCTCCCGCTGTCCCAGGATTGTAGGTGCGGCTACTGCTGTCTGCCAGCAACACGCTCAGATTCTTATCAGCCCCAGCAGTCACAGGGGGCTCTTGAGGGTCTACGCGCCTTGCAGTTGGCGAGTGTTGGCTTTAAGCTCTATGTGTGTTGCCTTGAGCAACGTAACGGGCTCATCGGCTCTTTGCATCTCACTGATACCATGACACTGCAATTTCTCATGGCATAGAGTGAGTATTTCGCGGCCTGGAGCCGGTACACTAAGTGATGAGACATGTAGTTTTAGTGTTTGTGACTCATTCAAGATGTAGGCCTATGTGTTTTTTTCCATAGCGAGGTGAGGACGCTATGTTGGTGCAAGAGTATACGGTGTGATCACATGAGAGAGTGGAAAGGTTACAGCATCAAAGGTATGTTCTCGACTCAAATTAACTCATTTAACCCCAATTTATTACAGTAGCATATGGATCGACCATGCTAGTTCAAGGGTGGTGTCAGAATAGCTTGGCGCCCACAGGCGCCAAGCTATTCTGACACCACCTTGAACTATCATGGTCGATCTTTGGGCTGGGTTGTAATGCAGGTTCAGAAGACAAATGCAGATTAGGCATTGAGACCAAACCTAGCACAGTGGGTTTGAATTGATACAATATGTACTGTAACTACAGAATGCGTGTGTTTATCACTTGCTCTCTTAGTCGTATTGACTGATTGATTGTAATGTTTCATCGATTTTTGTAGCGACCGACACTGACTGACGGACCAGCGGACGCAGCCAAGCACTGATTTTGTGCACTGTTTATATAAATATCCCAAATTGTTGGTGTGAATGTTTCAGCTGTAGCAGTTTAGACGTCACACCAACATGCCGCCTCAAACACCCTTGTCTCAGGGATCTGAACTCTCAACCACAAGAACCACCTCCAGGCGATCCACGCCTCCCTCTTCCCCGAAACACAGTCCCCACAGATCTGCCCGCCAAGTCCCCTCAGACAGCGACACCACCACTACGCCTCATCCGCCCAGCATCAAAACCAAACACGCCACATCGCCCGATGCAAGACTTATCTTCGCTCTCCGCTGTCTGGTGCTTGTGACGACATTTGCGTGCTACGTGTGTAATGACGTCATTCAGAGTTGGGTAGACGTGACTTGGCATTATTTGCGGTCACGTGCGTGGTTTACCACAGTGTATTTTGAGACATGGTGGGCGACTGCGTGTTACGCCGTAATCATCCCGCTGTACCCCTACACCCTACACTACATGCCGTGGATGGACAGGTACAAAGTGGATCCGTCTGTCACCTACCTGCATCAGGTCAGTTAATCGGACACGCTTTGGCAATAATTGTGTGTAGACTTCCACCCACCCTCATTATTTAGTCTCTTCGATGTGTGCGATCGCTAATTTCGCGTCTAAAACACCTACGCATTGACCGACATTCACGTGAAGAAATTGGGACGAAAAATGATCCTAATGAAAACAGGACCAACAAGAGACATAAATCCTCATGAGCCCGCGCCACTGAGGGTTTATGTCTCTTGGAGCCGGTTAGCGTTCGCCTTGCCCGGGCAGTTAAGGGGTTAATTGTGTATGCGTGGGTGGGACTTTTCCTGCTACAGCCGGATCTCCGGATTTAAAAACAAAACAAAAAAAAAAAAATAAAAAAATTCAAGAAAAGTGCCCCCAAGACACTCGCTTCAGGATTCAACCACCCATGTACATGTCATGGTGACCACTTTCAAATGAGGTTACGCAGCAAGATACAAATGTAACATATCAAACTGAATCCCTCGCCACACCACTCAAGTAAAATTGTCACATTAGGGTGACCCCGTGTCTATGTGTCGTACGCTAAAGTAACCCCAGGTACATCTTGCGAGAGATACTCTCCTGGTACACTGGATACCATCTCGCTGTTCCAATAGTTCGATCAAACTCACACCAATTTGGATGCAGAATCTTGTCTACAGGGCGGTCTGTTGGTGCAGTGGTGAAGCGTCCACCAAAGCTAGAGGTGCGAGGTTCGAAACCCGGTTTCGGCATCGGACTTTTCTCCTCTAGTAGTTCAGTGTCGCTGTTAATTCGGGCGGACCGTCGGAGGTTCTTTCGGATCTTCCTCCCCCTCCACTTTGGTTACCGGTTTCTGGACACTTTATTAATTTCAAATACAATTACAAGTGATGAAAATTTTCGAAACCTCAGTAACAGAGGTGACCATTCGCACCACGTGAAAGTCCTGTGTGTGTCTTGTAACGTGTTCCTCAGGGTGAATGCATACTTTTTACGTGAGCGAGCGTGTTGGGTTCAGTTCGCGGCGCTTTGAGCTGACTGATAGAATCGGGTCGAGCACCTGTATCATGACCGTTATTATTATCATAAAGAACTATTGCCCAGCCTACAAGCCCTTGAGTACCGAGGTGGGGCAGACGCGGGCCCTGAGTGTTTTGCCTGTGGCTATCAGTGGTTTGCCTGTGGCTATCAGTGGTTTGCCTGCGGCTATCAGTGCGGCCCGCTTCGGCCCCACCTCGGTACTCATAGGCTTGTAGGCTAGGTGGTCTGTGCAATACACTTGTAAGTTCTTGGTTTAAGTAGTTTATTACTTTGCAAAATACATAAAAGAATAGAATATATATATATATCACTTTCATCAGATCAAAACAAGCCACAGGCTTATAAGATGATCTGTGGTAAGTTCTTGCCGTGTGCAGATCTACAGCCGACATAATTAATTATATTAACTCATTGGAGACGTGCCGTATACAAATACGCGGCGAATCGCCGCGTATCCGTATATGGCGCGTCTCCAATGAGTTAATCATCCATTGTTTTATTTTTCTCCTCTCTTTTGCAGACGGTGTTCGGCATCATAATAAACGCCGTTGTATACATGGCTCCCTTGGCCGCCCTGGATACGTTCATGGTGAAGCAGTACCACGGGGTGGATCCAGGGCAGTGGGAGGTCAGGCGTCTGGACTGGATACAGACCACCCGGGCCCTCCCCGTACACCCGCCCACAGTCGCGCAGCTCGCTTATGAGGTTCGAGTCCTTTGTGGTTGGCGTGCTAGTCTGCGATCCCGCGCTCAGTTGCCATAAGTGAGCCCAGTCCTGCGCAAGCCACTAAGCAAAGTGCTCCGTTATAGCGGAGCACCTTGCTTAGTGGCAGGCGCAGGACTAAGCTCACTCTTGCCGCTGACCGCGTTACCTTTTTTACAATCCAGCCCAAAAAGGTGACCGCCAAGCGTGTAAAATGCAAAGAAGTACCAAACGGAGAAAGAAACACGCTTAGAAAAGACGGTTGTTACCGTCTTTTCTAAGCGTGTTTCTTTCTCCGTTGTAACCGTCTTTTCTAAACGTGTTTCTTTTTTTGAAGGTCCCTTTACCTTTTTCACACCCGTTGTGGGCCGTAAGATCCAAAATCCGACAAGACCAAAATACCAGATTAGCGCACATGCTCGTGAAACTGTGTTGATCTGTGATTTTGAACCCTATTGCTCCAGGACATAAGGTCCTAATTAGAGATCGGCACGCACACAGATTTACCAGACTGAGTGCTGGTCAAGTGTGGCAGACGGTGAATGCTATGCTATTTTTAATGGACATGAACTTCCAGCTCTCGCTGATTTCGTCCAGGGTGTGGGGTGGAGGGAGGAGGGGTCCGGTTTAGACGGTGAAGCCCGAGTAAATGACTTTATATGATCTGTTACGAGACTCTCGGGACAAGATTGCCTAATGTGCAAAAGGCTATCAGTCTTTTTCCTTAAAGTCTGTGAAAGTTTGTAAAAAACGACAAAGTGCTGGCAAACTTTTGTCTACTTCTTTTTTTTTTTTTTTTTTCTCCCCCAATTTGTGACTATTCCATTGCAAACGAACATGCTGACGCTTGTTGCAAGTGATCGATATTTTGCTCTGATCATAAAGTGACTGCATGAGCTTTCTGCCGAACATTCTGATTGGTTGTTTACGCTTGTACTAAGCTCCGCCATTCGCTAAGCGTTCTTTTATTTTGGTATCGTCTTCATGTATTAGGCACGGACGCTTCAAATGAGCTGCTGATACAGAGTGATCTAATTAAAGTGTGTAAACCTTCGGGCTTCAGTTTGGGTTTGTGAAACGTTTATGAAAAGTTTGTGAACTTTGTCCCTGTTTTTTCTGTACGGACCCTGTTTCACACAGTACGCTCTTTTTATGTTTCAGGTAATCGGCAGCGTGATTATATACGACGCGCTGTTTTTCCTTATCCACCTGACGCTTCACAAGTCGCGCCACCTCTACACCTGGCTGCACGCCTACCACCACGAACATGACGTCATGCATGCCCACGTGACCAACCAGCTGACGGTGGGGGAGAGGATCATGCTGGTATTGGCGGCTAACCAAGCGCTCAAAATCCTGTACAGGTTCATATGCCAACACGCTCATATATTAATTTCTTAAGCTTTGGGTGAACTCATTCAAAGGCTCCCTCATCAATAGCTGTGGAAGTGTCGTATAGCGGTACCGGAGGCAACGCTATTCGAAACTTCCGCAGCTGTTGATGCGGGGCGCCTTGAATGAGTTAAAAGACATTTTCGGCTGTTCGATCTTTTCATCTATTGGTCAATGGCTCGCATTTGATTAGAAAATAGTAACGCCTGCCCTTTCGCAACGCGCACCGTTTGAGGGGTCAAGAGTTATTGTGTGAGGCAGTTGTGGATAAGTAGGATGGTATGAGGGTAGTGCCTGATTAGCTTGGCGTCAAGCCATTTCCCGCGGTCGTGCCTCGTCGCCCGCGGATCATAATAATCTGCGGCAATGGACAGTGAGGTCATGAATATCCAGGGTGCAGTGATCTTTCCCTTGTGCTTAGATTGCGGTACTTACACTGACCCGAAAACTGAGAAAAGAAGTTACGCGTGTTGTTCTGTGTTGCACAGTAAGGCGTTGAGCTGTGTGCTGGTGTGTGATTTTGGACCTTACAGCCGAAGGCTATAAGAACTAAACTCAGTCACACACACAAAAAAAACCGCTAAACGTTTAGGGCTAAACGTCTTCTCTTCTGTCCACCGCGAACCTGATCTCAAAGACGGGGCACCGAAATGAACAAATTTTAATAATAATAATGAGTATTTAATACATAGCTCTTAATTAAAAGCTAGAAGCGCTTCACAATCTGTACACACAAATAAAAATACAATGACGTTTGCACATAAACAAAATCCAATATAGGAACACACCACTTTTACAATGAACTAAACAAGAATGCATACATAATATATTCTAATTAACATTCAGTCTAAACAACGAGGATTACAAAACTACAACTAAGGTATCAAACGCTGGCAGTTATTCAAAGCAAAACTTACAGAGGTGAGTTTTCAACGACTTCTTGAAGTCAGAGACAGACTCGCTGTTTCTGACCTCAAGAGGAAGTGTATTCCATAACACTGGGGCTTGATAACAAAAATGTTTGGACACAAGGTACACACAACTTCTGTTTATCAGAAGAGGAGCGGAGCTCACGAGAGGGTGTATACACGTGCAGCAAAGAGGACAAGTATTCTGGGCTGGTGCCCAGATTAACATAACTTTGTATTGAATACGTGAGGACCCGGAACCTTTCAGGCGAGAGTCGAACGCTCTGCCACCGAGCCACACACCTCCCCAAGTTCACACAATTGGAGCCACACACCTCCCCAAGTCCACACAATTGGAGCCACACACCTCCCCAAGTTCACACAGTTGGAGCCACACACCTCCCCAAGTTCACACAATTGGAGCCACACACCTCCCCAAGTTCACACAATTGGAGCCACACACCTCCCCAAGTTCACACAATTGGAGCCACACACCTCCCCAAGTTCACACAGTTGGAGCCACACACCTCCCCAAGTTCATACAATTGGAGCCACACACCTCCCCAAGTTCACACAATTGGAGCCACACACCTCCCCAAGTTCACACAATTGGAGCCACACACCTTCCCAAGTTCATACAATTGGAGCCACACACCTCCCCAAGTTCATACAATTGGAGTCACACACCTCCCCAAGTTCACACAATTGGAGCCACACACCTCCCGAAGTTCACACAATTGGAGCCACACACCTCCCCAAGTTCACACAATTGGAGCCACACACCTCCCGAAGTTCACACAATTGGAGCCACACACCTCCCCAAGTTCACACAATTGGAGCCACACACCTCCCGAAGTTCACACAATTGGAGCCACACATCTCCACAAGTTCACACAATTGGGGTTTAACGCCGAGCAGGCGACTAAAGCCATCTCACGGCGGGAAGGGCAACAGTCTGGTCAGGCAGATTAAAGGGAGAGGTCTTAAAACATGATGTTCGGCAAACAGTTTAACCCTTTTCATCCTGACGCATCCATTGCTTGAAATAAATTTGACTGATAGTTCAAGGGTGGTGCCAAAATAGCCGCTCGCGCCTCAGGCGGCAAGCTATTCTGGCACTACCCTTGAACTATCATAGACAAATTTATTTCAAGCCGGCAATGGATCCATCAGGCTGAAAAGGGCTAACTAAAAATGGTTGATCTATCTCCTAATCTGTCATGTAGCCATCATAGGACAGTACAGAAATTTGTTAAAAAATCAGCCTCGGGCTGTATTGGGTTAAAGGTAATCTTAGCTAAAAAGTCGCACAGGTCAGTCGTACACGCCTACAGACTTCGGCAGTTCATAACAGGAGTTAGTTGCACGAGAGAGCTTAGTCCTGCGCCAGCCGCTAAGCAAGGTGCGCCGCTATATAGCGGCGCACCTTGCTTAGCGGCTGGCGCAGGCGGACTAAGCTCTTTCGTGCAACCGGCCCCAACACACGTCTAACCTTTCTCCCCCTGTGTTGCAGCCATCCGATGTCGCGTGCGGCCTTCGTGCCTGCCTTTGTCTTCCTGCTGACTGACAATCACAGCGGCTACGACCTGCCCTGGGGTCTACAGCACCTCGTGCCGGGTCGCCTGATGGGCGGGCCGCGCGCACACCACGCGCACCACATGCTGGGCACGCGCTACTACCAGCCTTTCTTTACCCACTGCGACCGGCTGCTGGAATGGTGGGAGGGCAGAGGTCCGCGCGGGGTCAAGGCCTGCTGATGACGTAGTGACCTAGACGCTTCGTAATGAAATTGAAAAGCTTTATTTGTCACATGTTTTGCCTTATTGGGTGTCTGTTTTTGCTCTGTTGAAAGCCATCTGCCTCATGGCGGGCTTTGATTCCTAACTTCGGGTTCTCAATGTTGTCTTGCTTCCGCTAAGCCCTGTCTACCCTTCTCTTCACAACTGCACAACTACTAAAGGTTTCCCACTGCCTTTGGCGCGTAACGGAAGGAACTGACCTGCCTAGCAGACAGACTTTCAGTTTACGACATTTGAACGTCATCATTACGGTGGCCCCTTTTTTTCCGGGCGGAATTATTGTAAGATATATTCTAAGGACATTTATAAAGGTGAGGTTGTGATCTAGTGACCCTTTACAACAGAGTAGGTCACTTGAAAGAACTATGAACAGAAAAAACTATGAACAGAATGAACTATGAACAGAATGAACTATGAACTGAAAGATCTATGAACAAAAAAGAACTATGAACAGAGAGAACTATGAACAGAGACTGAATAGGTTTAGCTCCATACGCAAAAGACCATTTCTGTTGGGTTTTTTTTGTTGTTGTTTTGTTTGTTTGTTTGCAGGATTTTGCATATGAGCATTCAGTGGGCCTACTGGTTACGTATCCAAATGATAGTTGGATATGCCAACCAAAGCTACAAAGAAAGAAAGAAAGAAATAATCTATTTTGTCTTTAACTCTGAAACTGCCAGAACTAAATGACTTCCATTCCGGCTATAGAACAGAGAATGGACGTCATTTGATTCTGAGAGTTTAAGAGCTAGTATGGCGGCCTGTCTTCTCTGGGGTTACAAGCGTGAAGCGGATGTTTGCGTGAAGCAGGGATGAATGAAATACCATTTTCATTTCGCTTCTGTGACCGTTTTCACAAATCATACCATCCACAAGATCATTCCAACAAACCGTCCAAGTCGGAGTGGTCCAGAGTGCATTGCAGCAGGAACCGACTTAGTTCCAGATCTGTCAGTGTTATTCATTCCTTGCATGCGTCATGTACATTCTTTATCAGGAATAATATTTTTGTGCTATATTTTGTGCTATATTTTGTGCTATATTTTGTGCTATATTTTTAAAGTATTCTTCACGAGGAACGCAGAAGACAAACCATTTACGAGAATATTGTTGTAATACAGTAATGTTCATTGTATTACGATGATAAGCAAGGTTTTCACGCAGGTGGTTTGTTAGTCTCTTGCTTTCTTGATCAATCAGATCAAAAGAGTTATTGCGATGAGTTAAATCTTTCCTGCTGTCGCCGAGACGTTAAAGCACTCAACCTAAGATCAAAACTCATCCCCGTTATGTGTGTGTGGTCATATAAAGACCATATACCAGTTCACGAGCTAGATTGACCAAAGTAGTTCAAGGGTGGTAACAGAATAGCTTGGCGCCTAGAGGCGCCAAGCTGTTCTGGCACCACCCTTGAACTGTCACGGTCGATCTTTGTGCTACTGGCGTGTATCAGGACTGAAAGGTGTGGGCGCCAAGCTAGTCAAGTCAAGCAGCAACCTTGAGCTATCACGGTGTGTTGCTACTGTCGTGTGAGGAGGGAATCGTGGATGCAAAGTACAAACAATTTACAACCTGATGTCTTCAAAATAATTGTTGACGCGGATCAGAATGTCACGGTTTTTTTCCCCAGCGACGAAATTAGTTTGGATTAAACCCTTCACTTCCGAGAAAAAGTGAACACAACCGGTTGCAAGCGACATAAATCCTCATAATAAATAATAATAATAATAATACATGGTATTTATATGGCGCATTTCTCATATTTATAATATAACTCGATGCGCAGACGAAAACCACACACACACATACGCACGCACGCACGCACAGAGAGAGAGAGAGAGAGAGTCTGCAGGGAGGGGGGGGGGGGGGGGGGTGTACAGAAATACCGTAGAGATTACACGACTGCGAGACAAAGTAAGTTTTTAAACCCTTTGCTTTGAACTGCGACAGGGTGGAAGCATTTCTCAGCTCGGCAAGAGGCATAGATCCTCATGAGCCCCCGCAGTCGCGGGGGCTCATGAGGATCTATGCCTCTTGCAGTCGGCAAGGAAGCAAAAGCGTGGGCTCATGAGGATGTATGTCTCTGGCGGAGACCAGTTTCAATCCGTGTTCGTTGCACGATTGTTGCTTTTGGTCGTTGAATGAACCAACATACATCAGAAGCGAAACGTGCGCACAGTGACAGGGAAGGTGTTAAACTGGCGTACGTCGTTCATTAACTCATTCTACCCCAGACACACCACAGCAAAATAGGGATCGACCAGGATAGTTCTAGGGTGACGCCAGAATAGCTTGGCGCCTATGGGCGCCAAGCTATTCTGGCACCACCCTTGAACCGCCTATCATGGTCGATCTGTGTCCTGCGCTGCAATGCAGTCTTCAGAGGGCAACGGCACAATCTGGGGATTTCGGTGTTGGGGTGCAATGAGTTAAACATACGCAAGTCAGATTTAGGTTAAGAAAACAAACTGCGCGTCTTGTCACGCAAATACCGAGTGGATGCAAAGCCCGGTCAAAAGTGCGATATTGCATGTTTGTCCGGGCTTTTACTCCACTGTTTTCGTGGAAGCACGTGCCGTTTTGTCGCACCTCTGCTTTCTGAATGTCTATTGTGTGGGCGTCATGATATCCGACGAAGGAATGATAGGAAACTGACGATTAACCCAATTAGCCCCGAGTCCCTACAACAGGAGATTGATGGACCATGATAATTCAAGGGTAGTGTCAGATTGGCTTGGCGCCTGAAGGCGCCAAGCTAATCTGACACTACCCTTGAATTATCATGGTCCATCAATCCCCTGCAACTGGTACATAGTCGTTAGGCAACACCTCCACACTTTGAGAAATGGGACCTTGGGGCTACAAGGGTGAACTAACAGAGATGATATCGAACGCTTACAATTTATTTTCTGTTAACTTCCAGTTTTGTGAAGTATTTGCACAAAATATTACTCTTATTTATAATTATATTGTATGTTTCACTAAGTTGTTGTTAATAATAATAATAATTAATAATTACGGTATTTATAATGCGCTTATCTTCGTTCGCGAAGTCAAGCCAAGAGATCTTATAATAATTATAACTCTAAGCGCGCACTCACAACTCGCGCACACATGCGCACGCTTTTGACAATGGCTCGCGTACCATAAATACATTACGACAGGGTCAGCTTGGGGTGGGGAGTGTGGTGATATAGTTCTAGAACTGTTGAAAGAGGTGGGTTTTGAGGGCGGACTGGAAGGAGGAGAGAGAGAGAGTGTTTCTGACGGAGAGATAGTGGGAGGGTGTTCCAGGTGGATGGACCGTACACGGAGAAGGAGCGGGGGCGAAAGTGCTGAGTTTATTCACAACGTACTTGTTCGCATTGTGGAGTGCTGGGTAGCTCAGGCAGTAGCGTGTTCGACTCTCAACCGAGTGTCGTGGGTTCGAACCCAGCTGGGGTCAACATTTGGACAGACCTCTTTCCGCCGGTCAACCTTATTTGAAATCACCTTCGTGATGCACAACGACGTTAATTCCGAAACGTTTAACGTTTCGTTTGTATACTCTTTTGGAGAGGGCAGTATTTTATTGCAGAGTTGACGCACGCTGGTTGTCTGCCTCGACTGCTATACAGCAATCGAGGGAGTGAACCAATGCGGGGTTGATGTTCTGGCATGTTTTACTGGAGGTCATTTTCTTGTGTTCATGAAAATCCTTACAGTTTATCATTCACAGTATGCATTGTACAGAATGTTCGTATGACCCAAGTGCGCAAAAGGCCATCGAGCCGACGTCGGTCCGATGGCCTTTTGCGCATTGGGATTCACCATGTTAAATAATATATTGAACTCCGATTTTGTCTGTTTTATCTTTAATTGTCGTCTCTTGTGTTTTTCACGTGACAAACACACACATTCACACACACACACACACACACACACACACACACACACACACACACACACACACACACACACAGACGTATGGGACTGTATTTCTGTTAAAGCGTCATAAATGTGTTCCTTAAAGCCTTGACTGTTA
Source organism: Semisulcospira habei (assembly GCA_036245525.1). NCBI lineage: Eukaryota > Metazoa > Mollusca > Gastropoda > Semisulcospiridae > Semisulcospira > Semisulcospira habei. The sequence goes on from BTPG01000005.1 coordinate 211,706,411, forward strand.
CTGACGATACAATTCGGCGGAAAAGACGCGTAACTGCGTGACTCACAACTACGTAACTGCGTGACTCACAACTACGTAACTGCGCGTCTTTACCGCCGAACGGTATCGTCAGTAACAGCTACAGGGTTAACGGGTACAGTGCATGATGAGTCTGCATGGACACAAGACAGAACCGTCGTCTGGATTTGTTGGCTGTCTTGATTTGTTCACTCACTGAGCACTAAGGTTAAAGACACACTTGTCCCGCAGCAGGCAGTCCTGGAGCTAGACTGACCAGGATAATTCAAGAATGGAGCTGTTCTGGCATTTCCCCAATGCGCAAAAGGTCATGGAGCCAACGTCGGCCGCTGTTGGCCCGCGCACGTTCGTGCGCGGGCCAACAGCGGCCGACGTTGGCCCGATGGCCTTTGCGCACTGGGTTTTTCTGCCCCTCCTCTTTGATCAGCGGCATGGACAAATTTCGGCACCCCAGCTGAAGTGTTTTGGTCGCTCCATTTCAGTCTCCTTGTGTTCTTCCACACCGCGATCGCTAAGAAAAACTTGCAGACACAGATGATGCACGTTGATTTTTTTATTTATTTATTTTTTCTTATGTTTTCGGGAGGATGCCTAAACAATGCATCAGAGTAAGTACATGTATATCAAAGTATGCAGGAAAGTTCACAAATAATTATGAGCTTGGCTTGGATCTCTCCCCCCCCCCCCCACACACACACACATCGAGTTACAAGCCTTTTATAGACAGTCTGTGCAAGTTTCTTCCAGTTCTATAAATATCACTGGTAGCTGCAGGCCCCAGAGTGTAAGGTTTCGAAAGAACCAGCACTGGTAAATCTAACTTGCCCTATATACCTGTAACCAGAGAAATAATAATAGTGTGAATTTAACTCGTATGCATGGTGGCACCTGCACAAGCCAGTGATAGTGCTATGGCTAGACCCTCAAACAGCATTACAGACCGCCAAAAAGTGCAGTATACGGGAGCCATAAACGACAAAACTTGTTGCTTTGACCAATGATCCCAAACCTGTACTTCTCACACAGGTAACGGTTCCTCATAATTCCAGTGAAGGTCCCTAAACCAGGCAGAGTTGTTTGTAGTCTACACTTGTAGACATTATACTTGGCGACTAATGTAATACGATCTATGACAGTGTCAGATTGAAAATTCCTATCTATACCAAAACCAGCTAGACGCCTTGTAAATTCAAGATGGAACAGTTAGCACAGTTATCTCGTAGCCATTGTCCCATGTCCGTCCCAATGTAAGTGGGTGAGCATTTTTTCCGCAGTTTGACAAAAAGTACAAATTATAGACAGATAATTTGCGCAGAAATAAGCGTTTTGTAGGCAACAATCTATGTAAGAACCTTAACTGAAACCATCTCAGTTGTGAGACAGTTGTGGTTTTCAAAGGTTCCCCCCAAATAAAAATAAATAAATAAATACAATTCCAACTTGACGGTAAGTCATCAAAGCTATGAAACCACTTCTGAACAAGAACAGGGCTAGATCATGCGCTGACCAAGGCTGCATAGACGGTTTTACAACTACCCTGCATGATAGCATTCCAAGCCGTGTTGCCTGCACTGGTACAGTCCCTAACCCTTTTGGCCCCAAGGTCCCATTTCTCAAAATTTGGAGGTGTTGCCTAATGACTACGTACCAGTTGCAGGAGGTGGATTGACCATGATCATTCAAGGGTAGTGCCAGATTAGCTTGGCGCCTTCAGGCGCCAAGCTAATCTGTCACTACCCTTGAATGATCATGGTCAATCCATCTCCTGCTGTAGGGACTCGGAGCTAAATGGGTTAACTGGCTCTAATGTTAATGGGGTTAGGTAAGCCCTGATAGTATTGGCTATACCAGAGTACATAAAACAATGTGCAGCACATCTGGGTAGGACAGTTTAAATGTTTCAAAAGACACCAAACAACCATTATTATCAAGAAAGTCTCCAACAACCAAAATCCCTTTTTCTTTCTACCCAACAACACGGACAGTTTTCCTGTATCTAATAAAGTTTTTGTTATAATGTATACATTCCGAGAGCATTTCGCAGAAATTCTCTGGTACACACTTGTTGCAAACAGTTTTGTAATGTTTGGCGATATCCGCCCAAGATTATTTGTTTTTACACTTGCATTAAAATATTTGCATATTCACCACCAAGTACATGCATGTTAGCAAACATAGGATAGCAACTCAACAAGATCTTATGTACCAGTGAATCACCTGTCTCACTAAAGACCCTTTTAAGCAAACTGACCTTCATAGATGTCAAAAATGAGTGGATGTTTAGCCTATTTAGCCCCGGGACCCTACAGCAGGAGATGGATTGACCATTATAATTCAAGGGTAGTGCCATCTGGCACTACCCTTGAATTATCATGGCCAATCCATCCCATGCAACTGGTACATAGTCGTTAGGCAACACCTCCAAAATTTGAGAAATGGGACCTTGGGGCTAAAAGGGTTAACATTTGCAAACCATCTACATCGTACGCTGAGCAGACCAATAGCATTATTTATTTTTGTATCGAGGCTGGAGGGATCGGCCCATGATTCCACTTCCGGCATTTCCGTTCGGCTTCCGTCTGGGATGGAAGAGGTCACAGCAGAGCAGGAGGACAGCCACTGATACCAGCACCGCGCCCCCCGTCACCCCCATGCTGATGGCAGACGCGCGCGCATCCCAGGCAGACGTTTTCTGAGCCCGGAAGAGGGAGAGGTTCCGGCGCTGTAAAGTGAGTTCCTGCTGGATGGCCGACACGCGGGCAGACAGGTCCTCTTGCGGTACTGGACAGGAGATTTAGAGCGATAATGGACAGTACAATGATGGATTGGTTGGGTTCTTTGCTTGCTTGTTTGTGCATCGCTTACATTGCAGACAGCGGCAAAACAGGATGTGCTACGCGGCCTGCGCTGCACTTGAACACATTTTTAAAAAAAGAAACCTACAAACCATTGAATGTTCGCCGGCCGGTCCAACAAGCAGAATACATACACCCATGACAAGTTAGAGTCGATACACCATCGTGTTTTTTTTTTTTTAAATAATTTATTTAATGATTAAATGAATAATAGATTGATTTTTTTAAATAAATAAACTCAACAATTCATTAAATTAAATAAATAATAAATAAATGATTGGGGGGGGGGGGGGATTGAGAGAGAGAGAGAGATTTCAAAATAGTTCTTATTATGGAAACAAAAAAAAAAATAAAATAAACTCAACCTCTGTGCATGCCCACACCCCATGACATCCTCCCTCCCACTTGTCAACCAATCAATCAACCCACCTCCCTCCCACTTGTCAACCAACCAATCAACCCACCTCCTTCCCACTTGTCAACCAACCAACCAACCCACCTCCCTCCACCTGTTTTCAACAGAACTCACAGGGCCAGGAAATTCACGAGTTACGAGCCCCTGACCGAGTCCGTCTCATCAGAGTTTCTCGCCCAGTTCAGAAATATGGATAAACTCGTTCAAGGCACCCTGCACCAATAGCTGCGGCAACGCTATAGGACACTTTCGCAGCTATTGATGTGTGTTAAGTTGAACACGGCGTGAACCTACTTCGTTCTGTCTTGTTGACGAGCACGCAGTAACACCTGCCAAACTCCGTGCTGCCGACACCAGGGCTGGTCAGAGACACATCGGTTGGCAAAGCCACATTAGAGCTCTTCGAGACTTGAACCGTGGAAGAGGTCTGTGGATAGGAAATGGTTCTCAGTAAGTAACAGGTATTTTGTTCGGAACCTCGTTGAACTTGGTGTGTGTGTGTGTGTGTGTGTGAGTGTGAGTGAGTGAGTGTGTGTGTGTGTGTGTGTGTGTGTGTGTGTGTGTGTGTGTATGTGTGTGTGTGTGTGTGTGTGTGTGTGTGTGTGTGGCGCAGATGACTAGTCATGCTAATATTAAACATGATTCTAAGAAAATCAAATCTTTCACATCCACAGCCCCCCCCCCCCCCCCAGCCCAACCGCCCCGCACACTCCTTTCCCGTGCCCTAAGAATTTGACTGAAGAAAAAATTAGGTTTAACACATTCATGGGTTACTGCATTCTGATGCGCGGCTTGAAACTGCGTATCGGATTGAACGTCTCAAATGAGTTAACCCGCTCACTGCGGAGTCACGGCGAAGGCTACCCGAATGCAAGCGACGAAAATGGCTCTCATGCTCACGAAGGCACCGAGTCGTACGTAAATAAAGGGGAAAACACATCCCGTTAATGCCCAACAGGGGATTTGAATCCTGCGACTCAAGACTGCCAGTATTACGTCCTCGTACATTATAGTTCTGTATCATTGTCACAGCCTGATGAAGACGTACCCCAATAGCAAAACGTCTTTGGGCCCACGACGGCCGCAGTGGGCCTGGCGGTCTTGTTAATAACAATAAATAGTAATAAAGAGCATTTATATCACGCTAAATCCCCAGGAGCAGTGGGCTCTAAGGGCATGTACTGTGTACCTTCATGCCAATAACAGTTTGCGATGTGGACGTGGTTTGCGGTGTCACATAGGATGTGGTCTGTTCTTTTGCAGTGGCCGTGAGCTTTTGTATCGCAGTGAATGTAGTCGGCTGTTTCGTTGACAAATATGTGGTCGGTGCACTGTCGGATGTCTCCAGAGCAGGGGAGTCCGTGGTATGTCCTTCCAAAGTCCATGCACTGTCTGTGGTCGCACTATCTGTAGTTACACTGTCTATGGTCGCACTATCCGTGGTCACACTTTGTGTCGTGCTGTCAGTCAGTTCAGACGTGAGCAGATCACTAAAAGAGTCCTCTGTTGACTGTGGGAAAGAAAAGACTGACAACTCAGTGAGCAAATATCCTCGGGCCGATGTTAGCCGGAGCTAGCTGCATACAGTTTTGTGCGTGTCAAATACGGCCAACAGCAGCCCGAGGACTGGTAAAACGCTTCATTGAACGCATGCTTGAAAGTGTATCGGTTTGTACAAAACTGAGGGAGACTATAACAATAAAATATCGTTCAGACACATAATAAACAAGAATGGCAAAGCCCTTATGGCTTACGTGTATGTCTAAATCCAAGACTTTGATGAAAATAAACTTCTATTAAAAACTGGCATTTTTCTCACACATCTGTCAATCTCTTGCGACTCATGACCTTTTCGAGTGGTCCTCCATATTAATATGCACAGTAAGGTTTTACCATCAGGGATCTCAGTATCAAGGTTGGGTTCTAAGTTGAAAGTAGTATTTGAGAGGAAAATACAAACATTTTGTGAATAATATGGCTGTTTTTTACCATTACTGGACCTCTTGTGACCCTTGACCTTTTCGACGGGTCATCAAAATTAGTATGTTTAGAAAGGTCTTCCAGTCAGGTATATCTGTACCAAGTTTGGCTTGGAAGTTGAGAATAGTAGAATTTTTGTGAAAATATGGCTGTTTTTTTTTTTCGTATTTCTTGCGACCATTGACCTTTCCGAGGGGTCATCCATATTAGTATGCATAGCAAGGTCTTACCATCAGGTATTCCTGTACCAAGGTTGGGTCTGAAGTTGAAAATCGAATTTGAGGATTTTTTTAAAAATTTATTTATTTATTTATTTTTTTTGGCAATTTATTTACCTACTTTTGGACTTCTTGTGACCTTGACCTTTGAAAGTTCAGATTGCCTGGATGAAAGAAGTTATGCAGAATAAAATTCAGATTACCTGGCTTAAATGACTAGCTGTAGATGGCCAGCACGGGCTGAGGATAGGCACTGACCAGGCAAAATTATGGCCGTCATGGCCGCCGTACAAATAGCCAGAGAAAGGTGGGCAGGCTGCTGGCACGGCGCTGTAGTTTGATTTCCCCGTCGTCTGCACGCGCACATAACCACTCGCTTGGTTCAGCTCAGCACTCAGCGACGTGTAGGAAGTGGTAGCCGATCCCGTGACGAAGGAGGTGTTTGTAAACTGTACATACAAAAGACAATATGTTTAACCCTTTAGTCCCTAGGTGCCATTTCTCAAATTTTGGAGGTGTTGCATAACGAGTAGGTACTAGTTGCAGGAGATGGCTTGACCATGATAATTCAAGGGTAGTGCAAGATTAGCTTGGCGCCTGAAGGCGCCAAGCTAATCTGGCACTAACCTTGAATTATCATGGTCACGCCATCTCCTGCTGAATCCGGGGTTAAAAGGGTTACAGAGCCCGTTTTTGTTTTTAGTTGTTTTGGGTTTTTTTAGTTTCAAACTCTGACCCTGCAATACATAACGATTTTTACCTGTATAGCTGGCAGTGAAATGAAGCGTGAGCATTGATGTGACGCTAGGAAAACTGTGTAACTTGCAGAAATGACTCTGGACAATAAAGCTATAAAGTCACATTTAAAAATAAGATGAGGATTTCATCCCAAAGTCTACCGTATTGTTTGGAGCTCACGTGCGTTTTGCTTTTATGAACATGCAGAGTTGTTCATATTTGTAAGCTTGTCCTTCTGATCTATTTCCCTTCTCTCTTAGCCAACCTCTGATCAACACACACGCCGCCGAACACATGAAATAAAGACGGACACACGGTGCTTCCCGCCATTAGTACGCCCTGTGGGCTGGAGTAGCGACAAGTATTAGCGAAGAAGAATAGCACGAGCAGCAAAATGACGTCATTATTAGCTTCACGTCATGGGATCGCTGGTCTCACGACGCCGTGTACACTGTGACGAATTTGATATTTCACGTCACTCATCCGAAAGGCGCGCTTTTCGAGAGCTGACTGTTTAGTGGCTCCAAAACTTGCAACAACAACCAAAAAAATGAATTAATTATTATTGAAAAAGTTGAAGAGGTACAACGCTGGATTACGAACTCATTCAGTATCTCCCGTTCATCCTCCCCCCCCCCCCCCCCCCCCCCACCTGATCAGCACGGCAATAGCACATACAAACACAAACGGCAGAATGGCACACACAAACACACGGACGGCAGACATACGGCGCTTCCTAGCGGTTATATGTTATGTGGGCTGGCGTAGGCACAGCCATTTTGAAAAAAATAAGGTGGAATTCCCCACGCCAACACAGTCTCTTCTGTATGAGTTTGCATGTATATTCCACCTTTTCCACAATACGTTCGCAAATATCATATAAAAATACATGAAAGAGAACATCGCGCCAACTCATACATAAAACATTGAAGTGCTGGTGATTTGCGTCAATTAGGAACATGGTATAAAACACTGACGCGTTTGGTGCTTTTACGCCACCACCACTGTTTAATTCTTCTGATGCAATCAAGGAGTCTTACTTTTGACATTATTTTCCCGCATTGAACTTTTATTTTCGAAAACGTAGAAGAGGTACAAAGCTGGCTTACGAACTCATCCAATGTCTTTCTACAAATTAGCCATATCCAAACTTTCAAGTTCATATAATCAAAATTGCGGACTCTAATTTGGGTCAACCGACGTTCTATAAACGGTCTTTTTTTGTCTTCAATGAGACATCCAATTACAAAATGCTCGGAGTCTCTTAGCCACCCATTTAATAAAGTATTTTGCCAGGTTTCAAGTTTGTGCGTACAGTAATATCGGAGATTCTCGTGTTTACATACATACGCACACACATATATTCGCGCCAAATCAACGTTCAACAGCAAGGTTAGAGTGGCTAGACGTGACGTCATTTTTATCTTGTTACTTCTTTGCCAAACCATGAGCCCCGCCCGCCTGTTTATGTCCTTTGCATTCTACGTAACGCGCTCCGACCAGACGGCCCATCCTACAGTCTCCCGTATTTTCAATACGGTAGACAAAAAACATTGTTGCCTCTCGGACCTGCACACCTTTAAATTAACTGAGGCGGCTCTACTTTCCAGTTCCGCAAAGACCATTGGGCCCACGTCGGTCCGATGGCCTTTTGCGCTTGACGCTGTTCTTTGGGTTATATCTTGACGTTTTTTGTTTGTTTGTTTGTTGTTGTTGTTATTGTTGTTGTTGTTTTTTGGGTTGTTTGTTTGTTTGTTTGCTTGTTTGATTTATTCAGCGTGAGACTCACGAGAAGAAAAAAGCTACAGAAATCCGCTGTACAGAAGCACGTATGTATCATTCGGAACAGGACGGTGACTGCCAAACGATTAAAATGCACAGAAAAACTCAAACAAGATGGGATGAACCATAACCTACAAAGTCCCGTCTATATGAGAGCTGTCCTTGCTGTCAATGGTCTCTACCTTTTGTCTTTGAACTGATTCTGACGTTTAATTATTTATCTATCTATCTATCTATCTATCTGTCTGTCTGTCTGTCTGTCTGTCTGTCTGTCTGTCTGTCTGTCTGTCTATCTATCTATCTATCTATCTATCTATATATATCCCGTAGTCTTGCCGACCGTTGGGGCACCACTGATGACTTAACAACCAGCTCCCTCCAATCCTCTCTGCCATTCTCAGCGTATCGCCCAGCTTCAGTCCTGTCCACTCTGGGATATTGTCCTCCCATCTTTTCCTCTGTCTTCCTCTCCTTCGTCCTCCTTGCACAGTGCCTTGCAGGATTGTTTTGGCAAGCCCTGCTGAACGCGTGACATGCCCATACCACTTCAGTTTGCGTTTTCTCACAATGGCTAATAAGTCTTCATAGGGCCCGATGGCTTGCCTGATTCTGCTTCCCACTTCCTCGTTTGTGATGTGATCTCTGTATGAGATGCCAAGCAGCCTTCGAAAACATCTCATTTCAGTGGCTTGTATCCTCCTTTCAAGGTCTGCTGTGAGGGTTCATGACTCGCAGGCCTACAAGAACACTGAGATGACTAAGGAGCGCATCAGTCTGATCTTGGAGCAGAGTGTGATGTTTCTGTCCTTCCATATGGTCTTCAATCTTGTCAGTGCTGTTGTTGTCTGCGCAATCCTGGACAGTATTTCTCGTTTTGATCCCTCATCTGTCACAATGGCCCCTAAGTATTTGAATTTCTTAACTGTTTCCAGTTCTTGACCTCCAACCATGATTTCAGTGCCAATGCCACTGGCGTTATTGGTCATCAGTTTGGTCTTCTCTGCACTGATTTCCATCCCATATGCAATGGCTGTACTATCCAGCTTTTCCACCAGCTGAGCTAGCTCCTTCTTTGTTCCTGCAAGGCCATCAATGTCGTCCGCAAAGCGCAAGTTCGTGATTGTTCTGCCTCCAATACTGACAGTTCCTTCGTGATCTTTCAGAGCGTCCGTCATGATTCTTTCCAGGAAGATGTTGAAAAGAGTAGGTGAGAGCAAGCAGCCTTGTCTGACTCCAACTGTAGTCCTAAACCAGTTTCCTATTTTGCCGTTGAAGCAGACTGCGCTAGTGGCCTTTTTGTAAAGGTTTGCTATGACTTTAATCAGGTTGGCATTGATGTTGTATAGCTTCATGGTGGACCAAAGGGCTGCATGCCACACCCTGTTAAACGCTTTCTTAAAAACCACAAAGACATGATAGAGGTCCTGCTGGTGCTGGAGGTATCTCTCACATAGAACTCTCAGGTTGAAGATCTGCTCAGATGTGCTGCGCCCTGGTCTGAAGCCTGCCTGTTCCTCAGGTTTGATTTCCTCTGCCTGTGGCTTCAGCCTGTTCAGTAGGATCTTTAACATGACTTTGCTTGGGTGGGATATAAGACTGATCGTGCGATAGTTCTGGCATTGATGTAAGTTGCCTTTTTTGGGGAGAGTTATTATAAGTGATTGGGTTTATGGTGTGGGCCAATCCCCTGACTGCCAATTATCTCCTATTGAAAAAGTCTCGCAGATCTGCTAATGCGTCAGTGAGTTCTATAAGGGGCGCAGGACATACGCGTCATTGATTTGTCAAACATCATTTGTCATGACGCAAGATTTAGTCTTTACGTAATTTTATATTTTACGTGATATGAGTTTCATTTTCATAGGCTTGAGAAAATGGTGACACAACTAGAACTTCACGGTAAAATTTCAGTGTTGCTATAATTTGTGTGAAAGCAGGTTGACTTTACCTAGCTACATCATAAAATACTAAGTACACGGGTCACCTGCATGATCTTCTGAAAGCGCGTCGATGTGTGTGTGCGTGTTAGTGCGTGCGTGTCGCCTGGATGGCGCATGAGGATCTATTCTTCCTGGAAATGCGAGTATGTTTGTGAGTGAGAGAGAGAGAGAGAGAGAGAGAGAGAGAGAGAGAGAGAGAGAGAGAGAGAGAGAGAGAGAGAGAGAGAGAGAGAGAGAGAGAGAGAGAGAATGACGTCATTTTAAAAGTATTATGTCAGTGTCTGCGTGGTGACGGAGTTGCCTCTTTTACGTCACCGCCACAGTCTGACTTTCACTAGTAGAAGTAAAGTTTTTTTAGTGTTTTAATTCTTTTCTGAAAAGAATTATTTTTTACTAAAGAAGTTGAAAGGATACAAAGCTGTCTAACGAACTCATTCAATATCTTTCTCCAAACTAGCTATATTCAAAAGTTCAAGTAATTATGACAAAAATTACGGACTCTAATCTGAGTCAACCGACTTATAATAAACGGTTGTTTATGTCTTCAATGAAACATTCAATTACAATATGCTCGGAGGCTGTCTTAGGGACCCACTTAAGAAAGTAATTCGCCAAGTTTCAAGCTCTTCTGTACATAAATACCGGAGATTCTCTTGTTTACATACATACGCACACACACACACACACACACACACACACACACACACACACACACATACATACATACATACATACATGCATACATACATACATACATACATACATACATACATACATACATACATACATACATACATACATACATACATACCCACATACATACATACGCACGTACGGCGCTTCGCGCCAAATGTACGTTCAGCAGTGAGGTTAGCGTAACTAGACATTACGTATTTTTTTTCTTGTTACTTCAATTGTTCGAGGTTTAGCCTGCCTGCCTTTGACATGCTATTAAATTCGCCCCACCGCGACCCGTCCTAAAACGTCCCTTCTATAAATAAAATTGACTTAAAAAGAAATAAACATGCTTAGAAAGGAGAGTTACAACACAATGCACCGATAGACTGTGTTGCAATTGGCTTTTATGTGTGTTTCTTATTCTATTTCTTGTTATTTTCGAAAAGGATTTTCCTTTCATAAATATGTCATTTACCGCTGTTCCCCAAGCGGAGAGGTTCGATGTGGAACTGGTCTCTGACACCAATACCAGATGGCGCTCCGTGACGTTTTCAAACAAGATAAACACGTCGTAACAACTCCGCCACGCCGAAAAGGGAAGGGGGACAACCATGACTGCTTCGACATTTTGAATGACGTTCGGCTGGAAAAACTGTGCCACGAGCAGCGTACAGTTAGCGACAATTTCAACGGGCGTGGTAGAAGTGCGCGTGAACTGGAATACAGTTGTTCCCGATGACGTGTATTCGTTACCATCGTAAGTGAAGGTCGTACTGGCGTCACCCGTGATGAGCTTGACGAGTTCGACTGATGGCCCAGCAAACATGGTGTCATGTGAAAGAACATACCTGACGACATAAAAACAGTGAAAGGAAATAGACAAGTAGGTTTGACGCAAACAGTGGATTAAAAACCCGGACAAAGATGCAATATCGCATCTTTGTCCGGGCTTTTAATCCACTGTTTGTGTTAAAGGAAGCACAGTTTTGGACCTACTTATTACTGTTTTACTCATTTCTGATTTATGGGCCCGTCTACTTTGTTCCAAACGAAACATGTAAATGGTGTCAATAATTTTTCTGTTACTTTAGGACGGTAAGTTACTTGTTTTCACATCGGTGCGCAAAGGTGGAGATTATCGTGTTTACATACATACGCACACACATATATTCGCGTGCGCGCGGCCACCGCGTCACAAGCTCAAGTCAGTTATTCTGACACGTGCACGCGGTGGCGCAGCTGATTTGCATTCAGTCAAAGCCGCATGATCGTCAAGCTCCTATGTCCCCTCCCACCTACACTTGATGTACTTTGTATTTTATTCGATTCAGCCACACATATCGCATTCTGCCCGCGACACACCACAGCAGGATATGGCTCGACCATGATAGTTCAAGGGTGGAGGCAGAATATCTTGGCGCCGATAGGCTGACTGACTGACTGACCGCCTATAGGCGCCAAGCTATTCTGCCACCACCCTTGAACTCTCATGGTCGATCTGTCTCCTGAATTGTAATGCAGTCCTCAGCGGATAACTTCAAAATGTGGGGATTTCGTACTTTGTGCAGAATGAGTTAATATAATGGACAGTTAACCCATGCTGCCCTAACACTACAACAAGTCAACAACTACAACAATGGTTTGTGTCGACCATGTCAGTTTAAGGCCGAAGCCCGCCACTCTACAAGAGAAACTGTACGGGCCTGTGGAGACGCTACAGAAGACCACAGATTTCTTTTTGAGAGCCAAACTCCAAGTGTGGCGGCGTTCGAGAAGAAGAAGAAGAAGTTCAAGCTAGAATAGCTTAATTCGCGCCAGGTGGTGTCGAGCAATTTTGGCCATCAGCCTTGACATGTCATGGTCGGTCTGACTATCTGTACTGCAGTTTAGTCTTTGAAAAGGCGATTCCCAAATTTGGAAATGTCCAAATTATATCGCCAGGTGTTGACCTTACAGTGCCAGCTGACGCAGAAACTCGTTAATTCGTTAATTCGTTAATTCGTTAATTCGTTAATTCGTTAATTCAAGATAACAAAAAAAAATCCTAGATGTCCAGGAACATGGATTCAAAGAGGTTTCAGTTCCTCATGGGCCCCAGCAAACTGCGCGCCTTCAGGCATAGTTCCTCATGGGCCCCCGCAAACTGCGCGCCTTCAGGCATAGTTCCTCATGGGCCCCCGCAAACTGCGCGCCTTCAGGCATAGTTCCTCATGGGCCCCCGCAAACTGCGCGCCTTCAGGCATAGTTCCTCATGGGCCCCCGCAAACTGCGCGCCTTCAGGCATAGTTCCTCATGGGCCCCCGCAAACTGCGCGCCTTCAGGCATAGTTCCTCATGGGCCCCCGCAAACTGCGCGCCTTCAGGCATAGTTCCTCATGGGCCCCCGCAAACTGCGCGCCTTCAGGCATAGTTCCTCGTGGGCCCCCGCAAACTGCGCGCCTTCAGGCATAGTTCCTCGTGGGCCCCCGCAAACTGCGCGCCTTCAGGCATAGTTCCTCGTGGGCCCCCGCAAACTGCGCGCCTTCAGGCATAGTTCCTCGTGGGCCCCCGCAAACTGCGCGCCTTCAGGCATAGTTCCTCGTGGGCCCCCGCAAACTGCGCGCCTTCAGGCATAGTTCCTCATGGGCCCCCGCAAACTGCGCGCCTTCAGGCATAGTTCCTCATGGGCCCCCGCAAACTGCGCGCCTTCAGGCATAGTTCCTCATGGGCCCCCGCAAACTGCGCGCCTTCAGGCATAGTTCCTCATGGGCCCCCGCAAACTGCGCGCCTTCAGGCATAGTTCCTCATGGGCCCCCGCAAACTGCGCGCCTTCAGGCATAGTTCCTCATGGGCCCCCGCAAACTGCGCGCCTTCAGGCATAGTTCCTCATGGGCCCCCGCAAACTGCGCGCCTTCAGGCATAGTTCCTCATGGGCCCCCGCAAACTGCGCGCCTTCAGGCATAGTTCCTCATGGGCCCCCGCAAACTGCGCGCCTTCAGGCATAGTTCCTCATGGGCCCCCGCAAACTGCGCGCCTTCAGGCATAGTTCCTCATGGGCCCCCGCAAACTGCGCGCCTTCAGGCATAGTTCCTCATGGGCTCCCGCAAACTGCGCGCCTTCAGGCATAGTTCCTCATGGGCCCCCGCAAACTGCGCGCCTTCAGGCATAGTTCCTCATGGGCCCCCGCAAACTGCGCGCCTTCAGGCATAGTTCCTCGTGGGCCCCCGCAAACTGCGCGCCTTCAGGCATAGTTCCTCGTGGGCCCCCGCAAACTGCGCGCCTTCAGGCATAGTTCCTCGTGGGCCCCCGCAAACTGCGCGCCTTCAGGCATAGTTCCTCGTGGGCCCCCGCAAACTGCGCGCCTTCAGGCATAGTTCCTCATGGGCCCCCGCAAACTGCGCGCCTTCAGGCATAGTTCCTCATGGGCCCCCACAAACTGCGCCGCCTTCGGATCTATACCGCTTGCAGCTGAGTGATGTACAATGTTTCTCGGCACTCAACTAGTCACGAGTCCCTACAGCAGGAAATGTATTGACCATGATAATTCAAGGGTAGTGCCAGATTAGCTTGGTGCCTTCAGGCATAGTTCCTCATGGGCCCCCGCAAACTGCGCGCCTTCAGGCATAGTTCCTCATGGGCCCCCGCAAACTGCGCGCCTTCGGATCTATACCGCTTGCAGCTGAGTGATGTGCAATGTTTCTCGGCACTCAACTAGTCACGAGTCCCTACAGCAGGAAATGTATTGACCCTGATAATTCAAGGGTAGTGCCAGATTAGCTTGGTGCCTTCAGGCATAGTTCCTCATGGGCCCCCGCAAACTGCGCGCCTTCGGATCTATACCGCTTGCAGCTGAGTGATGTACAATGTTTCTCGGCACTCAACTAGTCACGAGTCCCTACAGCAGGAGATGTATTGACCATGATAATTCAAGGGTAGTGCCAGATTAGCTTGGTGCCTTCAGGCATAGTTCCTCATAGGCCCCCGCAAACTGCGTGCCTTCGGATCTATACCGCTTGCAGCTGAGTGATGTACAATGTTTCTCGGCACTCAACTAGTCACGAGTCCCTACAGCAGGAGATGTATTGACCATGATAATTCAAGGGTAGTGCCAGATTAGCTTGGTGCCTTCAGGCATAGTTCCTCATGGGCCCCCGCAAACTGCGCGCCTTCGGATCTATACCGCTTGCAGCTGAGTGATGTACAATGTTTCTCGGCACTCAACTAGTCACGAGTCCCTACAGCAGGAAATGTATTGACCATGATAATTCAAGGGTAGTGCCAGATTAGCTTGGTGCCTTCAGGCATAGTTCCTCATGGGCCCCCGCAAACTGCGCGCCTTCGGATCTATACCGCTTGCAGCTGAGTGATGTACAATGTTTCTCGGCACTCAACTAGTCACGAGTCCCTACAGCAGGAGATGTATTGACCATGATAATTCAAGGGTAGTGCCAGATTAGCTTGGTGCCTTCAGGCATAGTTCCTCATGGGCCCCCGCAAACTGCGCGCCTTCGGATCTATACCGCTTGCAGCTGAGTGATGTACAATGTTTCTCGGCACTCAACTAGTCACGAGTCCCTACAGCAGGAAATGTATTGACCATGATAATTCAAGGGTAGTGCCAGATTAGCTTGGTGCCTTCAGGCATAGTTTCTCATGGGCCCCCGCAAACTGCGCGCCTTCGGATCTATACCGCTTGCAGCTGAGTGATGTACAATGTTTCTCGGCACTCAACTAGTCACGAGTCCCTACAGCAGGAGATGGATTGACCATGATAATTCAAGGGTAGTGCCAGATTAGCTTGGTGCCTTCAGGCATAGTTCCTCATGGGCCCCCGCAAACTGCGTGCCTTCGGATCTATACCGCTTGCAGCTGAGTGATGTACAATGTTTCTCGGCACTCAACTAGTCACGAGTCCCTACAGCAGGAAATGGATTGACCATGATAATCCAAGGGTAGTGCCAGATTAGCTTGGTACCTTCAGGCATAGTTCCTCATGGGCCCCCGCAAACTGCGTGCCTTCGGATCTATACCGCTTGCAGCTGAGTGATGTACAATGTTTCTCGGCACTCAACTAGTCACGAGTCCCTACAGCAGGAGATGGATTGACCATGATAATTCAAGGGTAGTGCCAGATTAGCTTGGCGCCTTCGTTAGGCAACACCTCCAAAGTTTGAGAAATGGGACCTTGGGGCTAAAAGGGTTAAAATATTCACAACGGTATTTGAGTTTGTTCAACAGCCTTTGTAATGGGAACAGAGATGGGTGCGCTCACAGTCGTGCGCGGGCCAACCGCGGCCTACTTCGGCCCGATGGCCTTTGTGTAGTGGGTGGGGGCTCATCTAGCTAGTATCTGCTCATCATAGCGTACCCACTGTCCCAGGGGAAGTGCAGCTTGGAATCGGTCCCCACTTGTGACTTAATTGTCACTCAGTTCCGGGCATTCGAATGTCTCTTTTCTTTTCTTTTTCATTAAATCCCGGTACTAGCTATTTCCTTCCCTTTGACAATTCGGTCAACTAAACAGATTTTTAAAATAATGATCTCAACACATTCAGCCCCTGACGCACTACAGAAGGAGATGGATCGACCCGTCGGCGCCAAGCTAATCTGGCATCACCCTTGAATAATCATGGTCGATCCATCTCCTGCGACTGGTGCATAGTCGTTAGATGACGCCTCCAACATTTGGGCAATGCGGCCGTGGGGGGTGAATGAGTGATAAAAACACAGTTTAGGTAGTTCAGGTGCTGCACTGCGGCTACGCGTTTTCTCCGGAGAAAGCAGCCCAAATCTTCCGCGTGGGACATTAAAAAAAAAATGCAGATCAGATTCAGAAAAAGAGAGGCATAAGAGTATTTACCTTGTTCCTAAAGATTCTGTAGGTAGTAGTTGCTCCACCACCATGTCTTTCGCGGGACTCCCGAAAATCGGAGTGAACTGGCCGCCGGCTATCACAGCCACTGGGTACGACGCTTGCACCACTGAGCCAGATAGGTCACACTTAAGGCACGTGACATGTATCACGTGACCAGCGTCACCAAACGTACAGATGACATCACCGTGGAAGTAGGCTGATCCATTGAAGGATACGATTCCGCCTTGTTGCAGATGCAAACGGGCGCATATTTGGGTGCCATTTTGCGTTATGACAATGAAAAAGAAGCATTCGTTAAGTTCGCAGTGCGTGACGACGACGTATTTCCGGGATAATGCCTCTCGAGGGAGCGCAGAGTAGCTTCCCTGTGAATTTTTATATGGAGCGTCGGTCGTCGCCAAGATTTGTACATCCACCGCCCCGCTGGTGGTGACGAAGATCCCCTTTCCTTCTCGCCACGAAGTGCCCGGATAGAGACTGTATGGGATGTTGGACAGCCACCAGCCCCCAGGGGGGATCACTTCTCTCAGGGGCGTGAAGTCGTGCAGCTGTGGACACCAGACTGTGGCTGTGACGGACACGTTAGAAGGGTTGGAGATGACAAGATCCTGATAAAACGTCATATTGATCCAATTCGGGTGTCTGGGGAAGGCCAGGAAGAACTCTGTTCCCGGGGATGTGATCGACACTGTCAACACAGAAAAAAGGAAAAACAAATACTAACAGAAAATGCCAATCACTGAAAGAGACATTTTTGATACACTGTACACTAGACACACACGAAGACGTAAGGTCACCAATCCCCAGACTAGTCAGACTAATCTGGTCATATAGTGAAATACACACGGCAACATAGATACCCCAGTAGCAAATCATCTACTTGATTGTACATTGCTTAACGTCCCGACAGCAACAAGGCTTTCTCAGGACGTGCCTGCACTGCTTGTAAAAAAACAAAAAAACAAACAAAAACAAAAACTAAACAGAATATTGAATGTATGTCGCCAGCCGGTCTAATACGCTAAATCAACCTAAGACCATTTAGCAACACACATTCAATATCAAGAGCTACAGGCAGCGCAGACAGTAGGGGGAGTTAAAAAAAGGAAAATACAGGTGAATGGACCAAGGGTAGACAGAAACACATGCCCCAGAATAGAGTGGAAAACACACCATGTGGGGCTGACCAGGGTGACCCATGGAGCTAAAAAGTAGTTAACTCCACCCGTCCCCCAGGGCAGACCCGGGTGGGGGGGGGGGGAGCAAATCATCTACGGGCCGCATGACGGCCGCGGTGGGGCCCGCGTACATTCGTCCACTGCGGCCGTCGTGGGCCCGAGGACCTTTGCTTACTGGGTATAAAAAGCAAAGCAAAATAAAACAAAACTTGTAGAGTGGCGGGCTTCGGCCATATCTCCTCCCTCAGCAGCTGGTGGTTCCCACAATCCTGGAGGATGAGCTCTGTGGTCTGGTCTGTTTCTCCACAAGGGCAGGGCAGACGGCACGAGGTGGAAGCGTCTGTGCAGGTGGGAAAAAATGAGTCGGTTGTGCCCGGTCCTCAGACGAAAGATGGTCACCTTCAGAGAAACTGAACGAGCCTGTGTAGGCGCTACAGCAGACCACAGATTATATTTTGAGAGCCAAACTCCAAGTGTGACGGCGTTCGAGAAGAAGAAGAAGAAACAAAACTTAAAACTCCTTAGCAGGTATTATTGCTTAAATTCGGCGACGCAACGGGTTCTCAATATTGTCTTGTCTCAAATAAGGCTTTCCTATCCTTCTTGTCACAGTTCATGTGAGTAGGCGGCACGTATCGCAGGTTTTCCGCTGCCTTTGGCGAGTAACGGAAACAACTCCCCCTAAGTACAAAGGAGAAAACGAGCAGACTTTTTTTTTTTTTCATTTTATGACATTTAAACGTCATCACTTAACTCCTTGTACCCCAAGACCAAAATCCTTCAATGTTGCCCTTGTCCTCGAAGACTGCATAGCAGTGCAGGACACGGATCGACCATGATAGTTCAAGGGTGATGCCAGAATAGCTTGGCGCCCATAGGCGGACAGTCAGTCAGTCAGCCCATAGGCGCCAAGCTATTCTGGCATCACCCTTGAACTATCATGGTCGATCCATATCTTGCTGTGGTGTGTCTAGGGTACAATGAGTGAAGTCAGCCCTTTTTCGTCGGCGTCATTGTAATCCATGCTGAAAACATTTATGAAGGAGACAGTAACCTTTTGCTGCTTGGAGTACGTCGCTTTATGATGGGGAACGATGTATAAACACCACAGAACTATACTAATTTTGTCGTCACAAGTGTTGAGTGATACTAACGTTTGACTGTCATTTAAACTAATTTAACAAAAAGTAAGATGGCATAAACCATACCCACAAAGTACCTTCCATAAAAGAAATTATGACCGTATGTGCATTTTCATATGTTTAGCTCAGATAAGCAATACTCTTTGTTACGTGTTAGAGTCTTGGTCGTAGTATAATATCACACCAGACGGCACGCACGTAAGGTTCTTTTAAAGAAACTTCATTCAGTTGCAACGCGTCACACGTGGCTTAAGGATGTAGACCACACTGGAGTAACAGTTCCAACAATATTTTATTGCAGTGATGCGATCTCCACACAATGCGTTCACAAATGCACCAACACTGATACAATGTCTCCTCTGCAAAATGTCTACACTTTGACACAATGCGTCTCTCATACAATGTACATCACCATACACTGCATAATCCCGTCACTGAAAATGAACCACGTTACCTTGCGTAGCTCTCTCAATGTCAATGTGCTTACGATACACTGCAATTATATAACTGAACAATGTACCGACGCTGTTACATTACAATTCTACAACTGAACAATGTACCGACGCTGTTAAATCGCAATTCTACAACTGAACAATGTACACACGTGCTTTATAGCCCCGTCTTGTATAGTGTCATGCTTTCCAGAATAATCCAGCAACTTCGTACAACACAACCAATCAAAATAAAATACCGCGTCACTGAAACTCATAAATATTAATGAAAAAGAATACACCAGAATGGTGTACAAAAATCTGGCTGCTATTTCCAGCCCCTATTTTGGGAAATCCCGGGGCGTTATGACGTCTCACAAAAGTATGGCAGACAGTACACGACCTTGCCCACACTTTCTGGAAGTTTCACGATCTTTCATTATACATACTGACCGGCTGCTAACTTCACGCGTACAGAAAACAAATATGACTATGCGTATTAGAGCGGCTTTAATACTTTGTTGCAACATATTGCCAACACTTTGACGTCACATGTGAGGACACTCGACAGAGCGCGACTTCGCTCGAACGTTCCAGTCTATTTTCAGCGAATCTACGCATCACAAAATTCGACCGCTCTTCTCCGTGCGACTTTGCTAGAAACTTCCGGACTAATCTTAGCGTATCATAACAAAGCCAATTCCGCTCTCTGCTCGAACGATAGCGAATCTTACTGAAAAGGTACGTGATTCGTAATCATGATAGCTCAAATAAATATCGGATCGTTTCCTACGATTAAAACACACATGCTCCCACAGAACAACACAACCACAATCGTAACATTACCCCCCCCCCCCTTTTTAGAATGAAATTTCACAAATATATCTTCTCAAATCCCAAAATACGGTTGTGGCTGTGTTAACCTACACAGAACAATAAATAAACACAAAGTCACATCAAGATCAAAACAAATCAATTGCTTTAAAATAAGTAACTCACAGTGCCTTTAAACTGTCCTGAGCGCAGACATTTCCCTTTAAATTCTCATGGACACTGAAATGTTTCTTTAAACTGTTCATAACACAGAAATGTTCATTTAGACTACTCTGCTCAGGTAATCCGCTCCAACGTTCTGCGAACCTTTGATTGAACTAAAAGTTAATATCAAAGTTCATTTCTGGAACATCATCACCAAATCATGGGGTACAGGTCACACAGTTCAAGGGTCCTGGGTCGAACACTGTCGGCTTACGGAATGTATGATAATCCATACACACCAAATTGGATCTATCTGGTTTCTTTGCGATGACCGCTGGCGATCTGGAATCTCTGACGACTCCCAAGTCCGGCGTCTCCCCAACATTCTTCTTCAGTCCTTCTCTCGTGTTGCGAAGCAATCGACATGGCTCGTCGTGATCCTGCTCGTTCGATGTCAGATCAACCTCATGTTGAACAATATCCACAGTCTCTGAGTCGGACGCGAATCGATGCACGAAATCTGTAGATTGGATTCTCAGCTTCTGTTTCTTCCTCTCCTTCTCCTCCTCCTCCTGCAGTTCCAACATCTCCTTACTCAGAGGAGCTCCATCTCGCTCGCGACCCTCGATCACCTGGCTTTTCGGTGATCCTATCTGATCATTGTGGCGGCGCTCGGCATCGTGCCGCCGACTGTCCAACTCATGCGTCTGTTTTTGCTGCAAACGGTGGACGGCTGCTCGCTGTTCCGATTCTAACTTATCTCGATCGCTGGCCACGGTCGCATTCACCTGGTTCTGCTGTCGCTCCAGCGCCTTGTGCTTCTCTTCCTCCAGCTTCTCTTTCACCATGGCTGTTTGTATATTGTCAGCCACTTTTAGAGGGATGGTATGGTGGCTTTTATCTTCCTGACCTCTCGTAGTAACTGTACACGTTGCAGGTCTCCACTCCGGATCTGGATCGTCTGCGTTTCTGGCACCATCAATGTTTCCGATGATACGATCGTAGACTGGGGTCTTCACGCACAACGCCTTCACCTCTCCTGTCAAGTATGGGGTGTCGACACTGACCTTTGCAAGGGGATGACTCTGCCAGTTCCATCGGCCAAGATGAGGGTCGTCCACTCCTGTAGCTTCTGGTCTTCAGCTACTAAGTCCTCTCTCACGATGACGCAGCTACAACCGGTGTCTCTCAGCACTCTCACTGATGTGTTGCCAACGAATCCTGACACCACAGGCATGTTTGGCACTTCATTCTCAGGCAGCGCAATGTTAGAGACTGGTAAGAATGTAGCCCCATCGCCGACTGGGATGCGTCCATTCTTTTTGAAACATTCAATCAGCTCCGGTGTCACTCGCCTTTCTCCAGACTCACAGTCTAGATGACGTCACATCATTGGCTAGTACAGCGGCGGCTCTGTGTTGAGACGTGGTACTACTTCTGCCTGCTATCCCGCGATCTTGGTTGGGTCTTCTGGTGTTATCGCCTTGGGGAACATCCTTGGAAGGACATCGTATCACCTTGTTTCCTTTCTTTCCACAAAAAAAAAAACATGTCAGACTCTCCATCGGCATGTGTTTCGGGGTGTCTCTGACGTCGTTGATTTCCCCTGCTGGCGCAGACACACGCTGTGGCTTACCGGGCCTGAACTTCATGTTGTGGGCGTCCAGGTATCTTTGAGCGAAGTCTGCCAGGACCTTCAGGGACTGGTCCTTTTGCTCCCTGAGTCAGGCGGCCAGGTCCTTTGAACGAGCGTTGAGGACTTGCTCTTTGATGATGAGGTCACACAGGTCCTGGTATTCATTGTTTAAACCAGCCAGCTCTATCCATTTCTCCAGATAGCTTCTGATACTTTCAATGCATAGGCCGGGTGTTTCTCTTTCTTCAGGCTTCTAGTTCCGAAATCGTCGCCTGTTACCCTCTTCAGTGAAATCGTACTGTCTCAGCAGGGCGGCTCTCACCTGCATATAATCTTCGGCTTCTTCTCTTGGCAAGCGGGTGTAAAATTTAAACGCCTTGCAGTTAGAAGTGCACTCAGCTTAATAGCCCAAGTCTCTTGTCTCCAGTTATTGTTGCTTGATAAGCTCTCGAATCGCTCTAGGTAAGCGTCCATCTTATCCGAATTTTCTACGAAAGGTGGTAGCTTTGGCGCACGGGCTGTTTACAACTATGACTATGAGTATTAGAGCGGCTTTAATACTGTGTTGCAAAATATTGCCGACACTTTGACGTCACATGTGAGGACACTCGACGGAGCGCGACTTCGCTCGAACGTTCTGGTCTCTTCTCAGCGAATCTACGCATCACAAAATTCGACCACTCTTCTCCGTGCGACTTTGCTAGAAACTTCCGGACTTATCTTAGCGTATCATAACAAAGACCAATTCCGCTCTCTGCGCGAACGATAGCAAATCTTACTGAAAATGTACGTGATTCGTAATCATGATAGCTCAAATAAAATAATATCGGATCGTTTCCTACGATTAATACACACATGCTCCAACAGAACAACACAACCACAATCGTAACACTCTTATAAATAATAACTCATTCTGCCCGCGACACACCGCAGCAAGATATGGCTCGGCCATGATAGTGCAAGGGTGGTGGTAGAATAGCTTGGCGCCTATAGGCACCAAGCTATTCTGGCACCACCCTTGAACTATCATGGTCGATCTGTCACCTGAATTGCAATGCAGTCCTCAGAGGATAACTCCAAAATGTGGGGATTTGGTACCTCGGGCACAGTGAGTTAAACTGAGGCAGAAAAACAACTGAGGCAAAATAATCGTGTTGCACGCTCTCATATACGGCGAGAGAGACAATGACAATGACAATGACAATGACAATGATTCTTTATTTAATAACAGTGAACGTTTTGGCTGGCACAACCATTTTTCGAACTTGCCGTTGCTAATCTAAATCTACAAATAATGCACAAAGTGTAAAAAATATATTATACTGACAAAAATTAAAAACAAATTAGTGATAAATGATATAAAAACAATACAAAACAACAACAACATCAACAACGTGCACACACACACGCATACACACACACACACACACACACACACACACACACACACACACACACACACACACACACACACACACGCATGCACGCACACACTGAGTAATATATGGTCGCACGGAAAGTATTAAGATAATGACGTGAGGTAATTGAAAATACTGGCTCAAAATTACGAAAGGGTTGTTGATGTTGTAACTTTCGTAGGCAAAGTGTTCCACAGGCTATTTCCTGAGAGAGAGAGAGAGAGAGAGAGAGAGAGAGAGAGAGAGAGAGAGAGAGAGAGAGAGAGAGAGAGAGAGAGAGAGAGAGAGAGAGAGAGAGAGAGAAAATAGAGAGAGAGAGAGAGAGAGAGAGAGAGAGAGAGAGAGAGAGAGAGAGAGAGAGAGAGAGAGAGAGAGAGAGAGAGAGAATGAATCAATGAAATCTTTATTTTACAACGGTAAAGGTATTAACAATCCCAGAGCAATGCCGCCATTTTTCAAATCTGCGGTTGCTACATCTACAAACACAACAATTACATTACATTACTACATGTATATGACCAACGCCTACGGGAGGAGAGCAATGGTAAAGATTAAAAAAGAATAATAATAATTATAAAAAAAACAACACAGCAGCACTATACATACACAGCAGTAGAATGGGTATATTACTAACAATGATATCTACGTATAGAAAGCAAAGCTTGCAGATAGTTATGGCTGCGAAGATAAATGCTTAAAAAGACTTTTCTTGAAACATGATTCCGTTGGAGTGGTCTTCATTTGGGATCGAAGCGAATTCCAAAAAGTCGCCCCCGAATGCTAGACTGGTTTTAAATAAGTCTATTCTGGTTTTGGGCACTATATACAGGCTATTCGTATCGCCATAGCGGGACTGAGACCGGACTAGAAGCTGTGTTAGATATTTTGGTGTGTTGTCATTCCGAATCTTGAACAGAAGAACACATTTGTTGAATGCAAACTGATTCTTGAGAGAAAGAAGTCTCGCTTTGTGAATCTTATCATCCGTTGTCAATGTAGAATCGGGTAAAATTAATTTCGCTGCTCGTCTGTGTAAGGAGTCCAGTCTTTTTAAATGTACATATCTGCAGCCACCCCACACCGTCGAAGCATAATTAATGTGGGACTGAATATGTGCATAATAAAATAATTTCCTGAGAGAGAGAGAGAGAGAGAGAGAGAGAGAGAGAGAGAGAGAGAGAGAGAGAGAGAGAGAGAGAGAGAGAGAGAGAGAGAGAGAGAGAGAGAGAGAGAGAGAGAGAGAGAGAGAGAGAGAGAGAGAGAGAGAGAGCTCTTCGGTGATCACGCTTACCTGATTTGACGAATATAAAAGTGAACGTGTTAAGGATGAGCATCATCATTTCAACGTGAAACTTTCCCACCGAAGTCATGATGTCTTTCTGTCGTCTGACCAACGAACAGAATGAAAGAGGCAGCAGACGACAATTAAGTTAAAGTTACACTGCGCGTCACTCTACACAGACTGTTCAGATTGGTTGTGTATGCCCGTCTGAGACAAATAACTTTCAGACGCACTTACCGGTCTTGATAAGAAATTATTCATCGATTGTAGAAGGTAACATCAATATTAGATTAGCGTCTTCTCCGCCGTGATAAAGCGACAACAAAAGCCAACTGCAAGACGCATAGAACTTCATGAGACCCAGCAGATATTGGGTCTCATGAGATTCAATGCGTGCTGGTGACCCTGTGTAGCATTCTCGTTTCTTGGACAGACGTACTTATATTATACTATGAGACGGACTTATACTGTAGTATATATTGACAATGATTTAAAAAAAAAAAAAAAAAAAAACTCTCGTGACTGCTGACGCAAACCCTGGTTACCTTCCGCATAATGCACAAGAAACAGATCTAGTCAATGCGTGTCGCTTGAATACGCACATACTTAAAGCGTTTAGCCTCAACGCCCTACAGCAAGAGATGGATTGACCATGATAATTCAAGGGTAGTGCCAGATTAGATTGGCGCCTTCAGGCGCCAAGCTAATCTGGCACTACCCTTGAATTATCATGGTCAATAATTCAAGGGTAGTGCCAGATTAGCTTCTGGCACTACCCTTGAATTATCATGGTCAATCCATCTCCTCCAGCTGGCCCATGGTCTTTAGCTGACGCCTCCCAAAGTTGGGAAAAGCGGCCGGAATTATTATAATGGGTAAAAGGCTTGCTGATTGTCGACGTCGGTACTGCAGGTACGCTAAGCCCTTTGCCAGAAAGAGATGATTGGCTGCAAGAGTGAGTTTTTAATTACTTCTTGGCCGCATTGTAAAGATTGAGTTTTGTGAATGTCGTCGTTTCTAGCAATAGCGGCCGCTTGTAGACTGGAGGGGGGGGGGGGGAGAGAGGGGGGGGAGGGGGAGGAGGAGGGGAGGGGGGATTAAAAATAATGCCACCTTTGTTTCGCACGCTTCCTGCCCGTGTTTCAGCGGGTCTATAGGTGCCTTGTTTCTTGGTGACCCGGCATAAAAATACTCAACTTATAATCTCGAAAAATCACAAAGGCAGGGATAAAGGAAAGTAGAAATGGGTATGTGTGTCTGTGTGTGTGTGTGTGTGTGTGTGCGCGCGCGCGTGTGTGTGTGTGTGTGTGTGTGTGTGTGTGTGTGTGTGTGTGTGTGTGCGTGTGTGTGTGTGTGTGCGAAAAGGGTGGGGGGGGGGGGGGAGAAGGGTGAGGTAGGGTGAGGGGAAGGGGGGGGGGGGGTATTAGGGTTACTCTCCCTTGCAGACTCTCCTACGGAAACATATGTGCAAAGGTGAATCACCTTACCAAATAGCATCGCACATTCCACGCAGCGACTGGCCACCGTGCTGTGTTAACTCATTAAGCCCCGACGGGCCGTATTTCCCAAATTTTGGAGGCGTCATCTAATGACTATGCACCAGTTGCAGGAGATGGATCGAGCATGGTAATTCAAGGGCAGTGCCAGATTAGCTTGGCGCCGACAGGCGCCAAGCTAATCTGGCACGACCCTTGAATTATCATGGCCAACCCATCTTCTGCTGTAGTGCGTCAGGGCTGAATGGGTTAACAATAAACAAATAAACAAAATAGATCACCTCCCTTAGTGCAGAGAAGAAAAATGTCTGCATCAACCGACACGCATGGACGCTTGACCTGGCCGTCACAACACACGCAAGTGTAGATCCAGTTGGTCTCTGACCCCGCTATTTTTCAGGTGCAGTATGCATGAGCATGGACGGAAACGGACGGTCTGATGTAAGCTAGAAGTCATAGCCTACTGTTATTACTTTTGGCTTTGACCAGGCCGAATGTTTCAGCCCGCACTCATGCATATACACTGCTGGCAGCAGAGGAGTTTAAACATCGACGAATTCCTGTTGTTGTTTCATTTGTCTTCATCGATGAATTTCTGTATTAAAATCTTTCTCTCGTTCATTTTTGTTTCGAGGCATGGATTGTCATGAGCTTCTGCAGATGCCACACGTAGATTATGTTTCGACGCTTTCTAAAATTAGTTTACTGAAACGAGATAACCCGATAGTGAACAGGGTTACTCGTCATAACCTTATTCTGGTGCATCGTTTGGGAACCAAACAAACAAAATATTCACTTTGACTTTCGGCCTAACATGTTCAGGTCGTTTTCCCCCAAGATCGCATTTCTTCTGGGCGTACATATGTGATGTGCGTACAGGTCACAGGGCTTTACTCACAGCCTCACAATCATTTTTTTTTAAACATAACATAAAAGCACGACGAAATTCTTCTGTTTAGATCAGTTCGTTCAAACTGGATCTGTTTGGCCAGAAAGGCCCACACGCGCCCCACCCTACCCATCAGAAGTGTTGATGGAGTTTCAACATTCCAAAACAGTTTACCAAGTATGAGGACATAGGTTTAGATCACGTTACAAGAAGTTACCCTTTTACAGCAGGGACTATTAAACACCAACCAAATGCAAGAAATATCAATGCTCATGAGCCCCCGCGGTTGCGGAGTTGACGAGGATGTATGATTCTTGCTGAAAACACTCTGTTTACTCGATTCTTGCACGGTTGATGACTTTGACTTTGAATTAACCATTTCAAAACTGTCTTTCTGCGTCCACTGGTGTTGAAGTGGTTAAAGCCATGGTCACATCACCACCCCCTCCGCCCCACCCACCCCCCTACCGCCCCTCCCCCCCCCCCCCCTGCCATGGCCACCCCGCCCCCCTCTCCGCGCGCTTCCTCGTGCTTTGGCTGTCGGTAGCTCGTTTTGTCACAGTGATTAATCACCATGACCAAAAGCACCACCCACAACCAAAGGGTTAATTTACACGACCCCCTTGTGTATGCAGCTGTAAACTGTGTGCTGTACTGTAATCTGTTTTGTACTGTAAACTGTTTGTTTTACTGTAAACTGTGTGTGTGGTACTGTAAACTGTTTGTGTTATGTAAACTGTGTGTGGTACTGTAAACCGTTTGTGTTACTGTAACTGTTTGTTGTACTGTAAACTGTTTGTGCTACTGTAAACTGTTTGTTGTACTGTAAACTGTGTGTGGTACTGTAAACTGTTTGTTGTACTGTAAACTGTGTGTGCTACTGTAAACTGTTTGTTGTACTGTAAACTGTGTGTGCTACTGTAAACTGTTTGTTGTACTGTAAAGTGTGTGGTACTGTAAATTGTTTGTGTTACTTTAAACAGTGTGTGGTACTGCAAACTGTGTTTTCTGTAAACTGTTTGTTGTACTGTAAACTGTTTGTGCTACTGTAAACTGTTTGTGCTACTGTAAACTGTTTGTTGTACTGTAAACTCTGTGTGGCACTGTAAACTGTGTGCGGTACTGTAATCTGTTTTTGGTACTGTAAACTGTTTGTTATACTGTAAACTGTTTGTGGTACTGTAAACTGTTTGTGTGACTGTATCCTGTGTGTGGTACTGGGAACTGTTTGTGCTACTGTAAAATGTTTGTTGTGCTGTAAACTGTTTTGTGTTACGGTAAACTGTTTGTTGTACTGTAAACTGTTTGTGGTACTGTAAACTGTTTGTGTTACTGTAAACTGTGTGTGGTACTGTAAACTGTTTTTGTACTGTTAATTGCGTGTGCTACTGTAAACTCTTTGTTGTACTTTAAACTGTGTGTGGTACTATAAACTGTTTGTGTTTCTGTAAACTGAGTGTGGTACTGTAAACTGTTTGTGTTACTGTTAACTGTTTGTTGTACTGTAAACTCTTTGTGCTACTGTAAACTGTTTGTTGTACTGTAAACTGTGTGTGGTACTGTAAACTGTTTGTTGTACTGTAAACTGTGTGTGCTACTGTAAACTGTTTGTTGTACTGTAAACTGTGTATGCTACTGTAAACTGTTTGTTGTACTGTAAAGCGTGTGGTACTGTAAATTGTTTGTGTTACTTTAAACAGTGTGTGGTACTGCAAACTGTGTTTTCTGTAAACTGTTTGTTGTACTGTAAACTGTTTGTGCTACTCTAAACTGTTTGTGCTACTGTAAAACTGTTTGTTGTACTGTAAACTCTGTGTGGTACTGTAAACTGTGTGCGGTACTGTAATCTGTTTTTGGTACTGTAAACTGT
Organism: Semisulcospira habei; assembly: GCA_036245525.1. Taxonomy (NCBI): domain Eukaryota; kingdom Metazoa; phylum Mollusca; class Gastropoda; family Semisulcospiridae; genus Semisulcospira; species Semisulcospira habei. The sequence goes on from BTPG01000005.1 coordinate 211,735,208, forward strand.
TTGTTGTACTGTAAACTGTTTGTGGTACTGTAAACTGTTTGTGTGACTGTATCCTGTGTGTGGTACTGTGAACTGTTTGTGCTACTGTAAAATGTTTGTTGTGCTGTAAACTGTTTTGTGTTACCGTAAACTGTTTGTTGTACTGTAAACTGTTTGTGGTACTGTAAACTGTTTGTGTTACTGTAAACTGTGTGTGGTACTGTAAACTGTTTTTGTACTGTTAATTGCGTGTGCTACTGTAAACTCTTTGTTGTACTTTAAACTGTGTGTGGTACTATAAACTGTTTGTGTTTCTATAAACTGAGTGTGGTACTGTAAACTGTTTGTGTTACTGTTAACTGTTTGTTGTACTGTAAACTGTTTGTGCTACTGTAAACTGTTTGTTGAACTGTAAGCTGTGTGTGGTACTGTAAACGGTTTGTGTTACTGCAAACTGTGTGTGGTACTGTAAACTGTTTGTGTTAGTGTAAACTGTTTGTACTCACATTTCTCTTTGCTTAGATCCGATATGAGTTGATTTTCGGCAGACACCTAGTCATACCACAGCCGCTTCTGTGTCTTGGCAAAGTTCTTGACGTAATTTGCTTTGTAATGTGACGTCAATATTTCGGATGCCAGACACATGTTCGTAATAGCGCAATAAATGACGCCAGAGTGCCAGACAGTCGTCACCATGAAGTGATGTCATGGCACGTGAGCTGAAAGTAGGTCAAGTTTCAATATCGCGTGTGCCCATTTCTTTTTGTTGTCCAGACTTTCAACAAGACAATGCCGTGCACACTTGGCCGTTCACGCAGCACGGCTGTATCACAAACGTGTCATCACAGCTTTCCGCTCAAAGGCAACAACTGAAGAAGGAGGTGTGTAAGAAGTTTCTTTATTCAAGTCATGTTAGTTTATGCACAGGAGCAGCGAAGCTGTACTAAGTTTCGTTATTGGGAAAAAGTAGAAAGTAAGAAAGAAAGACCTGCCAAACAACAAGACTTTACGTCACACGGTCAAATGCAGCCTTTCTTCGTCATTTCAAGAAAACGTCACTCACCTAACGCTAACCCCAGCAAAAAAAAAAAAAAAACTTCTTCGGGCCCATTTCTTCGGGCCCACGTACGTGAGCGGGCCCACGGCGACCGCAGTGGGCCCGAGTAAGTCTTTGGGTCACTGGGAATTTATACTGTCTGGAAAGCAGAGTTGCCTAACAGCAATACTCACAATCATACGCTGGGATTATTTATATAAGAAATAAAATTTTAACAAAATAATAATAAAACTGCTAGCGGCTAAGATGGCCTGAGCCCCTGTGGCTGCACCCGTACAGTCCTGTGACAGCGGAGGGTCATGACAATCTATGTATCTTGGTGATGTAAAGGACTCCCTGCGTGGCTGCAAATTAACTCATTCTATCCAAGACACACCACGGCAAGATAAGGATCGACCATGATAGTTCAAAGGTGATGCCAGAATAGCCTATGGGCGCCAAGCTATTCTGGCATCACCTTTGAACTATCATGTTCGATCTGTGTCCTGCACTGCAATGCAGTCTTCAAAGAGCAAGGGCAACATTAATTGGGGATTTCGGTGTTAGGGTAGAATGAGTTAAGCTAGTGAGAGGCATAGAGTCACATGTGTCCCCGCAACTGAGAGGCTTACTGTAGGGGGGATTTAATCCGTTCCCTGCCGCTATACGTACATATTTGTGTCTGAAATTTGGGCTCATTCAACGACCAAAGGCCAACACCGCCCGAGAAACAAACTGGTCTCAGCAAGAGGCATAGATCCTCATGAGCCCCCGCAGTCGCGGGGGCCCATGAGGACCTATGTCTCTTGCAGCTGGATCGTGTTCACTTTATTTTTTCGGGGGTGAAGCGGTTAATGAGACTGCTGGGCCCCATGAGAATCACAGCCGTTTACGGATGGAAGTAACTGACAGCAGGAATGAGAGATGGTTCCTTTGTTGCATTGTGAAGACTGTTGGAGTTTTAGAGTGTGTGTCGTTGTGCAACAGCGGCCCCTTTTAGGGGAAATAATGCCGCCTTTGATTCACAAACCCAATCCCGATCCTGGTTCATTGGAGTCTTGCACAAGAGTTGCGTGCCTGGTTTCCAAGAGACTCTAAATCAAAATACTTATAGGCGTATTCATGAATAGATGTGTTCGTGTGTGTGTGTGTGTGTGTGTGTGTGTGTGTGTGTGTGTGTGTGTGTGTGTGTGTGTGTGTTCGTGTGTGTGTGTGTGTGTGTGTGAAGGCGTATGGTGTGGTGGCGGTGTGTGTGTGTGTGTGTGTGTGTGTGTGTGTGTGTGTGTGTGTGTGTGTGTGTGTGTGTGTTTTGGAAAGGGGAATATGCAGTTTTATCTCCGTTGCAGACCCTCCTACGAAAGGTCTGCTCAACGGTAAATCACCTAACCAAATTGCATTATATACATACCAGCTCATCGATCATCCACAATGCTACAGGGCCTTCCCCTTGGTGGTTTAACTCATTCGGCCCGCGAAACACCACATCAAGATACAAGATATGGCTCGACCATGACAGTTTAAGGGTGGTGGCAGAATACCTTGGCGCCTGTAGGCGCCAAGCTATTCTGCCATCACCCTTGAGCTATCATGGGCAATCTCTCTCCTGAATTGTAATACAGTCCTCAGAGGATAACTCCAAAATGTGGGTATTTCGTCCCTCGGGCACAATGAGTTAAAATAGTCATCTCCCTTTGGTAGTGGAGGAAAGAAAACAAAACCTTAGAAACATAAAGTTTCGCTGCTTTCTTAAAAAAAAAACCCCAACAACCAAATTACATGTATAAGTCGATACTCCATACAATTCGTCTTAACTGAATACCTTTATTGACAAACATTCTTTTTCGGGGGAAAAAATAGCTTGAATTTTTGGTTACCATGTATCAGTTAACCCATTTAGCCTTGAGTCCCTACAGCAGGAGATGGATTGACCATGATAATTCAAGGGTAGTGCCAGATTAGCTTGGCGCCTTCAGGCGCCAAGCTAATCTGGCAGTACCCTTGAATTATCATGGTCAATCCATATCCTGCAGCTGGTACATAGTCATTGGGCAACACCTCCAAAATTTGAGAAATGGGACCTTGGGGCTTAAATTGTTATTTGCCCCCAAGATCGCATTTTGCGTTTACTGGGCGTACATGTGGGATGTTTGTGCAAGTCACCGGGCTATACTCTCAATCTCACAATCATTTTCTTAGGGGTGAACTGTTCTCACCAATGCAGCTGCACGCTGTTTGATCGCTGCGCCAAACGAGACTAATTTCCTAAATTAGACCTGCTTCAAAGTCACCATTGTTCTCCAAAATAGTCAGACTGATTGCTGCAACCATGCCCATGACGGGGTTTCAATTGCGAGCAATTAGCGGCAAGTATTGCTGGACTTTATGGACTTCATGTTTCGCAGGGCCAAAACAGCGCCTCTACAGCCACGGTGTTTCCGCCTCGTTCCGCATTAAATATGTTTCATGCAGACTGTCATAATGTATTTCACTATTTGTGGTACGTGAGTCGTTGTCTAAAGCGTGCGCATGCGTGCGCGAGTTGTGAGTGCGCGCTTAGAGTTATAATTATTATAAGATAAGCGCATTATAAATACCGTAATTATTATTTTATTGTTATCATGCTTACTGACAGTGTGCCCGTGCGTGTAGCGTGTCCTCTGCACTACTGGACATAGCGGTGCTTTCGCTCTGTGTAGATTGCTTCGCCCATGCTCCCTTCTAACAACCTGTGCGGCAGTTTTCTTCGTCGGGACATTATTAATGCAGTGTGGGGACGTGGAACCCAACCCTAGCCCCGGTCAGACTGGCGACAACACCCCTCTCGTGGAAGGCTCCACGCGTGCCTCAGATAACCCATCCACTGACAACCCCCACCCTGACATTCTACGTGAGTTAGTATGCAGAAAATGATGCAGCAGATGTTTGCCGACCAGGAGCAGAAGTTAAGACAGTGTATCGAGTCTGTCCGGGACCAGGTAGCGGACATTAGCAAAACGCTAGACTGTTTGCAAGAGGACGTGGTTGACCATCGGGAGAGGGCTGAAGCGATTGAAAATTCGACAGAGAGAATGTGTCAGAAATCAAGCGAGCACACGCAGCTATTTACAGTTTGGAGAAAAGGCTGGCACAAGCGCAAGACGAATTTGAACAGAGAGTGAACAGACTAGAATCCTTCTCTAGACGGGACAATCTCAATTTTTTGGCATAGTGGAATCTGCTGGTGAGAGTTTCGAGGCGTGTGCAAAGAAAGTGGTGGAAGTGCTGAGTGACACTGTGCCTGGTAGAGAGTGGAAACCCGAGGATATTGTTTGTGCCCACCGTAATGGTCAGGACAAGACAGACAGCAATGACACTGGCAAATCTCGGCCCCTGATTGCCAAGTTTGTCAGGTGGTCGGACAAAATGGACATTCTCACCAAGGGGCGAGACGCCTTGAGGAAGAAAGGTGTTGCTTTTGCGTCGGACCTAACTACCAGTCAGTCCCGAACCCTGAAACGCTACAGAGAGGACGGGATCAACGCTTACTACAAGGGCAACAAGCTGGTGGTCGGCGGTCCCTTGCGTCGGCCCAGACGGCCAGCTTCTTCAGACAGCGACGCCACCGGCAAACCCGATGGCAACGCCAGTGGCGGTATCAACAGCAGCAACTCTAGCAGCAACACCAGATCATCATCCCCATTACCCAGCGACCATGCTACCATTCCACTTTTCCCCGCCTCCCCGTCAAACCCTCTTTCCCAGCCTGTCTACTACACAGCAGCTGATGTCCACTGCCGCACGTGTCAACCGTCTTGACACACCGCGCGGTGTGTGCACCCGCTATCAGACACGAATGGCTAGGGGCGGAAGGGGAGGTGCCGTGGCAGCCCGTCAACACCACAGCTCAGCAGCAGCTAGGGGGTGGCCAAGGCCACTCAGCTATGGAGACCGTGAGTCAGAATAGCCACGAGCTAAATTCACAGGCAGGTGCAGGTAGTTTACAACTGTGTGTGTGGAATATCGAAGTTTTTTTTTTTTTTTTTTCAGAAACTTTACTCCAGAGACTTGGTGTCTTTTCTTCAGTCATTTGATATTTTTTTGTGTAGCAGAAACTTTCTTGGATTATGATTTCCATCCTGATGTTTTAGCGACTATATCTCATTTATCTCTAAAGAAAAAAAAGCTCTGATGGAAAGTCAGGAATTCTGCAGGGGTGATGGTATTTGTGAGGAAAACGCTAGCCATATTTGTTAAGACATTGAAGTAAATTACGATAATACTGTTATGCTGCGGCTACAGAATACATTGCTAGGTGTTGATAGAGATGTTTTTATGCTCAGTACATATGTACTGTGGCACGATTCGTCCTTCTACAAAGTATCAGACAATGGCTTCGGTATTGAAGGGCTTGGAGAATGTGTGATGGACCACCTACACGCCAAGTTTGACAATTTCTATCTCATAGTTTGTGGCGATTTGAATGCTCGCACTGCATAAGACAAGGGTGTAATGATGTCAATGTCCACTGCAGCCCGACTGTGAAGTGTGTTTCAAAGGAAATTCGCTCGACCTGGAGAAAAAATTGTTTTCGGTAGACAGTTGATAGAATTTTGTGGCATTTTTTATCTGGAAATTGTGAATGGGCTTTGTAGTTAAGGCTTTGATGCGGGCTTCACTTTCATTTCACATTCGGGCAGCAGTGTCATCGACTATGTTGTACTGTCACAGGAGCTATGTGCTAGTGATTTTGTGCGGTCATTTGAAATTGGGTCACTTATGGAGTCCAACCACATGCTGCTATGTTTAGAACTACAATCAGCCAATCATCGTGGGCCGGTCTGCCACAGGTACAGTGACACAGTTTGGACTGACAAGCTTATATGGGACATTGACAAAGAGCTGTTGCACTTTGGACACGTAAAACAACTGGAGTCCAGTGATGGTTTTCTCTCGTGTTTATTTCAGTCTAAAGAACATTGTCTGGGGTTGGGCAGGACCAACCACAGACTACAATTCGGTCGTTCTCTCACTAGTCGCTCTCTCTTATACTTTCGTCCATCTCTCTCACTCTCCTTCACTCTCCTCTCGTTGTGTTCCCTCTCCGTCCCTCTCTCGTTGTGTCTCTGGTTGTGTCCCTCTCGTTGTGTCCCCCAGTATGTATATACCCTTGCCTTTATCAATCATCTTCCCACTTAGGCCAGCCCCTCGTTTAGGGCCGGTCCCGTTACGTGATTAGGGCGTTCCCGCGTGCCGACGGTCCCGTTAATTAGATGCCATCCATTTCCCATATAATAATAGTTCCGGAGGGCCGGCCCGTTATCTTGATTAGGGCTGCCCGCGTGTCCGGTAGTTACATACAGACGCTGACCATATGGTACGTGACCTGAAACTACATCCGGATGCAGAATGTAGAGGCACGCGTCAGTAGTGTAACAGAGCGTGATTTCGTGAATTGTTTAAATTCAGATGCTTCGCTAGAAAAGATTACAAGTGCTATTGATGTTATATAAGATGACACAGGTAAAGCACTACGTTTGTTTGTTGACAGTCTTTTTTCGGCTAGCCATTGTGTGTTGAAGCGTTGTAAAACTGGGTCAGACATGCGTGAAGCTGATTAGTTTGACAAAGAATGCAGAGCAACTAGGGCAGGAGTTAGGAAGCTGCTCCGTGCGGTTAGGTCTTCCCGACAGGAAGCTGATTGTGTTGCGTACACAGAGTCCAGACGCAACTACAGGAAGTTAATTATGCAAAAGAAAACAAAATACAAGCACGATAAGGCAAATCGTTTGTCCATTTTATTGCAAAGACCCGAGGCTTTTCTGGAAAGAAGTTAGACAAGTATCTGGCAAGAGAAGACAGGCTGTCAGTCGTAATATCACCACTGATCAGCGGCGTACACATTTTAAGCAAGTTTTTAATCCTGATACAGTCACTGTCGACAATGGACAGTCAGAGCATCCAGTAGATGCTGTTGATGACTGTACACTGAATGGTCCCATTACAGAGAGAGAGGTACGAGAAACTGTACAAAAACTGAAATGTGGCGAAGCATGTGGCATTGATGGTGTTGTAGCTGTTATGTTGAAATCTGCTGGGGATCATGCAGTGCACTTTTTAACTGCATACGTTAACAAGAATTGTGATATACTCTTAAGACTGGGCAAAACCAATCATAGTGCCTATTTGTTTAAAATAAAGGTGACAAGAAACTGTCTGATAACTATGATCCCCAGCAGATCTCATTGTTAAGCTTTATCAGTAAGTGTTACATTTCAGTACTTAACAGAAGGCTGGCACTTTGGATGACTGTGGAGTCACAGAGACCCAAGCAGGCTTCTGGAAAGGTTACTCAACTGTTGATCACATTTTTACCCTTAATGCAATTGTTGAAAGGCATCTATGTAAAAAAGGTAGCAAATTTTATGTTTTGTTGTTTGTTTGTTTTTCTAAAGAAAACGTATGACTCAGTTAACAGGAGAGCGCTTTTTGATGTACTACTTAAGGCTGGTTTGCCTGGAAAGTTTATGAAGGCCATTACCAGTATTTAAAAGTCAGTTTTGTCTTGTGTGAGAGTGGGTGAAGATCTGAGTGAAGTTTTTGATTGCCCAGTGGGTTTGAGACAAGGATATATCTTGAGTCCTTCCTTGTTATCCCTGTTTATTAATGAAGCAGATGAGGGAGGCATGGAGTACAGCTACAGCAAGATCTGATTGAACTGTTTTTACCACTGTTTGCAGTCGACATCGCTCTCATGTCTAGTACACCAAGGGGTTTACAAAACCAGATTGATTGTTTAGTACATGCTTGCTTGAAGCTGAGCCTAACTGTTAATATTGAGAAGACAAAAGTTATGGTTTACAGAAAAGGTGCTTTTTTTTAGGGAGAGCGAAAAATGTTACCTGCAGGGACAAACACTTGAAGTTGTAAATGAATATGTCTATCTTCGCTTCCCATTCACAACCACGCTTAGTTTCAAGCAAAGCAAGAGGCATAGACCCTCATGAGCCCCCGCAATCGCGGGGGCTCATGAGGATCTATGCCTCTTGCTGCATTGCTGCAAAGGGTGAAAGAGCTGCTGTTGGCTGTGTGAGAACTCTAATAAGCTTAATTGCATGTCAAAGGAACCTTTTCCCAGATCTTTGACACGCAAGTCCAGTCAGTTTTATTGTACGCTTCTGAAGTCTGAGGGTCACTGGGTTTGAACATATTGAGAGAGGACACACTTTTGCTTGCAAACGATTTATGAATGTCCATTTGAAAACTCCAAACAAGTTTATCTATGGTAAAACAGGTAGATTTTCATTAACTCTTGGCTTGACTTCGCGAACGAAGATTTTATAGGAGTTGCCCACGACGTCTGCAGGCTTGTTCGTGGCTGCGGCGGCCAATCCGAGACAGGCAGGTTCGACCGCAGTGGCTGCAGGGGAAGGTATGGCCAGGGTTCTGAGCTGCGGCATCTCTGTTTTTTTCTCCTGAGCCGCTTGTCCTTAAGGCTAGCTCTGTGAGAGTCCTCAAAGGAGACAGCTGCCTTGTAAATGGTGGAGCGCCAGGTGTCACGGTCTGCAGCAAGCGAAGACCACTGGTGGTGGTCGATTTGGCAGGCACTAAGTGACTTCTTGAGACAGCCTTTGTATCTCTTCTTTGGTGCCCCTCTGTCACGGTGTCCAGTAGCAAGCTCGCCGAACAGGGTGATCTTTGGTAGGCGATGATCCTCCATCCTGGAGACATGCCCCGCCCAGCGGAGCTGTGTCCGCAGCAGCAAAGCCTCGATGCTCACAGTTTCAGCCTGTTCAAGGACCTCGACGTTGGTGACATAGTCACTCCAGTGAATGCCCAGGATGGTACGCAGGCAGCGCTGGTGGAAGCGTTCGAGGAGTCGTAGTTGGCTGCGGTAGAGGGCCCAGGACTCGGAACCATACAGCAGGGTGGTGAGGACCACAGCTCTGTACACGCTGATCTTGGTGCCTGTTTTCAGCTGATGATTGTGCCACACCCGCTTGAAAAGTCGCCCGAAAGCGCTGTTCGCTTTTGCCAGCCTGCTGTCAAGCTCCTTGTCCAGCTTGGCGTCCGACGTGATAATGCAGCCAAGGTAAGTAAACTGGTGCACTGACTTTAGTTCAGACTCGCCAATGGTGATGTGAGGAGGGCGATACACTGTCTTGGGTGCCGGCTGATGGAGGACCTCTGTCTTTTTCAGACGGACCTCGAGTCCAAAGAGCTGGGCAGCATCTGCGAAGCAAGACGTGATGCGCTGCAGGGCTCTCATCCTCGCTCCAAACACTGGCACCTTATCGACTATGTCCTAGTGCGTCAGAGGGACCGCAGTGACGTCCTCCTCACCAGAGTGATGCCCAGCGCAGAGTGCCACACTGACCACCGCCTTGTCCGCTGCAAACTCAGGCTCCACTTCAAGCCAAAACCCAAGAAATGGGGGCCCCCCAAGAAAAAGCTTGATGTTGCCAGCCTTCAGCGTGACGATGTGAAAGCTGCCTTTCAGACAGATTTACAGCGCAGGCTCAAAGACACAGCGGACCCAGTAGACTCCTCCCCTGAAACACTTTGGGAACAACTGAAAACTGCCATTGCAATATCCTCTGCAGAAGTCTTGGGTTTCGCCAGAAAGAAGAACAAAGACTGGTTTGACGAAAACGATGTAGAGATCCAGGAACACCTAGCAAAAAAAAAAAGAGCCGCCCATCAGGCCCACCTAGCCCAGCCTTCCTGCCCTGTGAAGAAGTCTGCCTTCCGCCTCGTCTGCAGCAGTCTCCAGCGCAAGCTCAGAGATCTCCAGAATGAGTGGTGGACCAGACTTGCACAGAGGACCCAGCTTTGCGCTGACAATGGTGACTACAGGGGCTTCTGCGAAGCACTGAAAGCAGTGTATGGCCCCAGGCACCTGGTACAAAGTCCCCTGCGAAGCGCGAATGGCCAGGCACTCCTCACAGATAATACCTCCATCTTGAACCGCTGGTCGGAATACTTTCAGAGCCTCTTCAGCGCTGAGCGCACTGTTCAAGAAGCAGTCGTCCTACAAATCCCACAACTCCCAGAAAAGGTTGAATTGGACGAACCGCCCACCGCTAAAGAGACCCTCACAGCCATCCACCAGCTCAAGAGTGGCAAAGCAGCAGGCATTGATGGAATACCGCCAGAGATCTGGAAACATGGAGGCACAGCACGGCACAACAAGCTCCATGACCTCTTTCTCTGCTGCTGGGAGGAAGGAACACTACCAAAAGATCTCCGTGATGCAGTCGTTAACACCCTGTACAAGAACAAAGGCGAGAAGTCTGACTGTTCCAACTATCGGGGAATTACCCTGCTGTCCATTGTTGGGAAAATCCTTGCAAGGCTGCTCCTGAATCGGCTGGTACCTGCCATCGCTGAAGACCAACTCCCAGAGGGCCAGTGTGGCTTCAGAGCAAACAGGAGCACCACCGATATGGTCTTTGTGCTGAGACAGCTACAGGAGAAGTGCCGCGAGCAGAACAAAGGGCTGTACGTAACATTTGTCGACCTAACAAAATCGTTCGACACTGTGAGCAGGCAAGGCATGTGGCAGATCCTGGAGCGACTTGGCTGTCCCCCAAAGTTCCTCAACATGATTGTCCAGCTACACGAGGACCGGACCAGCAAGGCCAGGTCAGACTTAACAATGACCTCTCAGAACCATTCCCTATTCTCAACGGCGTAAAGCAGGGCTGCGTGCTGGCACCGACCCTCTTCACCATCTTTTTTAGCATGATGTTGAAGCAGGCCACAGTGGACCTCGATGATGACGATGCAATGTACATCAGGTATCGTCTCGATGACAGCCTGTTCAACCTCAGACGACTGCAGGCCCACACGAAAACCCTAGACCAACTGATTCGTGAGCTGCTTTTTGCTGACAGCTATTTGCGTTGTATGGTGTACTGGCTGAAACTGCTGAGAATGGAGACTGTTAGATTACCAAAGCAGGCATACACTATGCTGCTCAGTATGGATGAGCGTGGTAAACAGTGTTGGGTTTATAAAGTAATGAAAACTCTGTTCGAATGTGGCTTTGGGTATGTCTGGGAGCAACTAGGAGCTGGTTGTTAAAAAGCATCTTTGTCTGCTTTTAAGCAAAGATGTATTGATATGTTCATGCAGGATTGGTCTTCTTCAGTGTCTAACAGTAATACCTGTACAGTGTACAGGTTTTACAAGCTAAGTGTGGAAGCTGAAAAGTACTTTGATTTTGCCATTATTAAGTGTTTCAGAGACAGTGTTATCAAACTTCGCCTTGGATTGCCACATTCCTTCTGCGAATGAAGATAAATAGCCATTGATTTCTCTGTTTGTCTGTCTATTTTGACAAAGGGTATTTACCCGAAATATTAATAAAACATTGTGTTGTAACCGTCTTTCTAAGCGTGTTTCTTTCTCCGTTGGGTACATCCTTGCATTTTACACGCTTGTCAGTCACCTTTTTGGTCTGGATTGATATGTATGTAGCCGACCAGGAGAACGGACTGCTATCGCCTGTGCTGCGGCAGCGAACACTGAAATCTGCTGCCACTCAGCACCCTTTGGGTGTCCATCTTCTTCTGTTCTAGTGTATCAAAGCTAATGGATTTGCCCATTCCACTTCCGGCGCTTCCGTTCGGCTTCTGTCAGACTTCCTCTTCTATCTGGGATGGAAGAGGTCACAGCAGAGCAGGAGGACAGCCACTGACACCAGCACCGCGCCCCCCGTCGCCCCCATGCTGATGGCAGTCACGCGCGCATCCCAGGCAGATGTCATCTGAGCCCGGAAGAGGGAGAGGTCCCGGCGCTGTAAAGTGAGTTCCTGCTGGATGGCCGACACCCGGGCAGACAGGTCCTCTTGCAGTACTGGATAGGAGAAACGAAAACAGGACATTACATGCTCGGTTTATGTGGTTATTTGTGTGGCTGGTTTTTGTTTGTTTGCTTGCTTGCTTGTTTGCTTATATTTCGCCTCATGTGTGAACAACATCTAAACTGGATGTACTACTTCGCCTGCGCTTCATGTAACAATAACAAACGAACAAATCTTTGACTGCTCGTCGGTTAAACTAACGAAGAAAATAAACCTAAACGTACGACATGTTGGGCAGGTGGCACCTTCAGTCTAGTGTGTCGAACTCCAGCTTTTGTTTCGAGATAGATAGACAGACATACATACAGACAGACAGACAGATAGACAGACAGACAGACAGACAGATTGAATGAATGAATGAATGAATGAAACATTTTTTTAAAATTTATTTATTATTGTATTTATTTTATTTATTTATTTATTTAATTTTGTTTATTATTATTTTATTATTTTGTTGGCATGTTTTTGATGGGAACACAATAACCTCTATACGCGCACCTCATCACGTCCCTTCCTGCTATGTACTAAACCAACCTATCAACCTTCCCTCCTCAACTACTTTGTACAGAAATCACAGGGAGCTTGTGAGAAAATCCACAATTTGTGTCAGGGGCAAATAATTATGTAAATCGTGAATTTGATCGCCATGTGTGGAAATAAGGATCAACTTAAACACGGCGTGTACCTACTTTTCTCTGTGTTGTTGACGAGCACACATTTACACCTGCCAAACTCCGTGCTGCTTGATCCACGTCTGGTCAGAGGGACATCGGTTGTTTCCTGTGTCGCAGTAGTCGTTATGTACTGTGTCGCAGTGGACGTTGTTTGCTGTGTTGCAGCGGACGTGGTTTGCTGTGTCGCAGTAGACGTTGATTGCTGTGTTGCAGCGGACGTGGTTTGCTGTGTCGCAGTAGACGTTGTTTGCTGTGTTGCAGCAGACGTGGTTTGCTGTGTCGCAGTGGACCTTGTTTGCTGTGTTGCAGTGGACGTAGTTTGCTGTGTTGAAGCGGACATGGCTTGTTGTGTCGCAGTGGTCGTTATATACTGTATCGCAGTGGATCCGGACGTTGTTTGCTGTGACTCATCGGACGTGGTTTGCTGTGTCGCAGCGGACGTGGTTTGCTGTGGCGCAGTGGACGTGGTTTGCTGTGTTGCAGTGGACGTAGTTTGCTGTGTTGAAGCGGACATGGCTTGCTGTGTCGCAGTGGTCGTTATATACTGTATCGCAGTGGATGTTGTTTGCTGTGACTCATCGGACGTGGTTTGCTGTGTCGTAGCGGACGTGGTTTGATCTATCGCATCGGACGTGGCTTGCTGTGTCGCAGTGGACGTTGTTTGCTGTGTCGCAGCGGACGTGGTTTGATGTATCTCAGCGGACGTGGCTTTCTGTATCGCATTGGGTGTAGTTTGCTGTGTCGCAGTGGACGTTGTTTGCTGTGTCGGAGCGGACGGGGTTTTCTGTATCGCAGCGGACGTGGCTTTCTGTATCGCACCGGACGTGGCTTTCTGTATTGCACCGGACGTGGCTTTCTGTATCGCACCGGACGTGGCTTTCTGTATCGCAGCGGACGTGGTTTGCTGTGTCGCAGTGGACGTTGTTTGCTGTGTCAGAGCGGACGTGGCTTTCTGCATCGCAGCGGACGTGGCTTTCTGTATCGCATCGGACGTGGTTTGCTGTGTCGCAGTGGACGTTGTTTGCTGTATCGCAGCGGACGTGGCTTTCTGTATCGCACCGGACGTGGTTTTCTGTGTCGCAGTGGACGTTGTTTGCTGTGTCGGAGCGGACGTGGCTTTCTGCATCGCAGCGGACGTGGTTTGCTGTGTCGCAGTGGACGTTGTTTGCTGTATCTCAGCGGACGTGGATTTCTGTATCGCGCCGGACGTGGTTTGCTGTGTCGCAGTGGTCGTTATATAACGTGTCGCAGTAGATGTGGTTGTCTGTGTCGCGGTGGTCGTTATATGCTGTCTCGCAGTGGATGTGGTTGGCTGTGTCGCAGTGGTCATAATATGCTGTGTTGCAGCTACATTATCTGTGGTCACACTATCTGTCGCTGCACTATCTGTCGTTACACTGTCTGTGGTCGCACCATCCGTGGTCACACTTTGTGTCGTGCTGTCAGTCAGTTCAGACGTGAACAGATCACGAAAAAATTCTTCTGTTGGCTGTGGGAAAGAAGTGAGTGAAACAGTGAACAAAAGGTCCTCGGGCCGGCGTTGGCCATAGTTGGCACGTGCACGCACATGTGTGCACGTGCAGTTGTGCGCGTGCCAAATACAGCCAACATCAGCCCTAGACCCCGTAGAACGCCTCCCTTTGTCCTGCATGCTTGAGGCCCCCCCCCCCCCCTCCCCCCCCCCCCCCCCCCCCCCCCCCCCCCCCCCCCCCCCCCCCCCCCCCCCCCCCCCCCCCCCAGGGGGCGTTCGGTAACTCATTGGAGACGTACCGCCTCCGGATACGCGGCATAAGCCGGGAGTACACATGGAGCAGGCATAAGCCGTCTATCCGGAGGCGGCACGTCTCCAATGAGTTAATGGTGGGACTAAAAACATACAGCATAAACGAGTTACATGGATGAAAGAGATTAAAGAATAAAAGTTAATGCTGCCTGGCTGATGGATGCTATGCACAATAAAATCTCAGTTTACCTGGCTCACAGGATCCGCGGCAGATGGCCAGCACGGGCTGAGGATAGGTGCTGACCAGGCAAAATGATGGCCGTCAGTGCCGCCGTACAAATAGCCAGAGAAAGGTGGGCAGGCTGCTGGCACAGCGCTGCTGTTTGATTTCCAACTCATCTGCACGCGCACATAACCATTCGCTTGGTTCAGCTCAGCACTCAGCGGCGTGTAGGAAGTGGTTGCCGATCCCGTGACGAAGGAGGTGTTTGTAAACTGAACATACAAAAAATAATATTGTTTGAAAAAGTGTTCGACAAATCATATTACACTGGCATACTTCAGCCAGTCGGCTAGAACAGTTCAAATGTGGTGCCTGAGTAGTTGCCACATTCCTTCTGCCAATGAAGTAGCATGCAGTAGCAGTTGCCACATTCCTTCTGCCAATGAAGATAAGTAGCGGCTAATCTCTCTGTTTGTTTGTTTGTCTATTTTGACAAAGGGTATTTACCCGAAATATTAATAAATTGTGTTGTACCCGTCTTTTCTAAGCGTGTTTCTTCTCCGTTGGGTACTTCTTCGGTGCCTGAGTAGACTGCCATCTACAGGCGCCAAGCTATTTCGGCACCACCCTTTACATGTCCTGCCCGGTTTGTCTCCTGAATTCAAATACATGCCTCTAAGATAAACTCACAAAGAATAGAATTTCACATTAACGCATTGTGTATGAGGAACGAAATACCCACGTTTTGGAGTTGGCCTCTGAGGACTGCATTACAATTCAGGAGACAGATCGACCATGATAGTTCACGGGTTTTGCCAGAATAGCTTGGCGCCTATAGGCGCCAAGGTATTCTGGCACCACCCTTGAACTATCATGGCCGAGCCATATCTTGAATGGTCACTGGAAAAGTCTGCTACCACTGACATAGATGTGCCTCTCTACTATTAAAACTCTGCTATTCTGATGACCTCAAGCGCTGAACATTTATGTGAGCGTGTGTGTGTGTGTGTGTGTGTGTGTGTGTGTGTGTGTGTGTGTGTGTGTGTGTGTGTGTGTGTGTGTGTGTGTGTGTGTGTGTGTGTTGATTTAACCATGCAGGTGCACAGTTTCACAGTCTCCAGTGATCCAATTTAAACCCAGCACAGCTGGACAAGTCAACAAGCAGACTGCTATCAAACGTTTAGCAATGCTAAAAAATAACGCCCTCTTGTCTACCGTATTGAAAATACGATAGACTTTGAAATGGGGCTGGTCGGAGCGCATTCCGGAGAATGCACACTATGTGCTGGGCGTGCGGGCTCCGAATTCTGGAAAAGAAGTAACAAGAAAAAAATGACGTCACGTCTAGCTACGCAAACCTTGCTAGAGAACGTCTTTTTCGCGCCAAAGCGCCGTGTGTGTGTGTGTGTGTGTGTGTGTGTGTGTGTGTGTGTGTGTGTGTGTGTGTGTGTGTGTGTGTGTGTGTGTGTTGTGTGTGTGTGTGTGTGTGTGTGTGTGTGTGTGTGTGTGTGTGTGTGTGTGTGTGTGTGTGTGTGTGTGTGTGTGTGTGTGTGTGTGTGTGTGTGTGTATGTGTGACGTGTTGAGGACGGACAATCTTGAAACTTCATGATATTGTCCCTAAAAGAATAATCTCGAAGAATTGTTTTTGGATTTTTAAAAAATCACGTTTTGGGATTAATTTCACGAAATATTTGGGATTAATCTTAAAACAATTGAATCTTTTTACGAAAACAACAACAACAACAACAATCTTCTCATTAATAATCGCATGATTTTTCATACACGGTATTTACATAAGCCTACGGTTTGTCTCGTCTGTCGGGTACGATTAGGTCAATTGTGACGTGGATGCCCTAGGTGTGAAAATCAGACATTTTTCTGCACCAATTTTTCGGAGTAATTTGTAAAACAGCTAACATAACTTTAATTTTTCTTTTACGAAAAAGCGACCTTCTCATTAATACCTGTATGATTTTTCATAAATAGTGAGTATAATCCTGCTGACTGTCCCGGGGGTGAGGTAGGATTAGGTCAAATTGTGATCTGTAAGCTATAGGTGTGAAAATCAGCAATAAAATTGGAAAGTTTGATCTTCTAAGACGTCAAATGTTAGTACTGCGATGGATGACGTATATCATCGACTCGTCATTATGAACACGGCGTCATGGGACTAATGATGCCATGACGTGAACCTTGACGTGACGTCATTTCGCTGCTCGTGCTATTATTCCTCTTCAGAATAATTATGCTACGCCAGACCACGGAGCTTACGAATGGCGGGAATCGCCGTGTGTCCGTCTTTATTTCTGTGTGCCAGTGTGTGTGGATCAGAAGGTGGGTTAGAGTAGGAGGTAGATTCTTGTCGCTACACGAGCGCACAGAGCGTACTAATGGCGGGAAGCGCCGTGTGTCCGGTTTATTTGTGTGTGCCGGCGTGTGTGTTGATCAGAGGTTGGCTTAGAGATGAGGTTAATGGATCAGCATAATAAGCCTAAAAATATACTAATGGTCCAAAACTGAAGGGCCACTCCACGTTTTGTGTCATTGTTTATCGTCGCAAGTACGCTAAAAAAATACAATGTTCTTTCGATCCAAATGGATTAAAAGTTGATCTTAGACAGTCCACTGTACACGGAACAATAGACAACAATTCATCAATTTCCCGAACGTGTCAAATGCACAGAAAACTTCGTCAGTTTTTTTTTAGAAAAGCTGTGCGATATTGGCAAGCGAATCCAACGGCAGGCAGGTGGACAAACTCGGTAAAGTCGTGATGCACATGCTAAAGGGATCAGTCGTGAACACTGAGCACTTCTGTTTCACTACAAATACCGGTACAGTAGGGGCATAATTGTCACTTTCCTAAACATGCCACCACGACGAAGCCTAACGCCAATAGATCAAGGCTGGGCGCTAGCATGGCTGCAGGGTGGAATTTCCCGACAAGTTGGGAGACGTCTTGGAGTGTCCCTTTCAGTGAACCAGAGGCTGCTGGCACGATTTCAAGAAACTGGAAGGGCAGAACGACGACCCTGCTCAGGACGCCCGCACTGCACCAGCAGAAGGGAGGACAGAAACCTCTGTGTGGCGGCTCTGCGCGACCGAACTGTTACAACAACCACTCTGCGACGTCAACTGATGCAAGCTGCAAACGTTGACGTCAGCAGAAGCACAGTCTGCCGACGTCTGCGCGAAATTGGCCTGGCTTCATGCAGAGCAGCAGTGAGAATACCCTCACTTCAGCTCGTCGCAGAGCCCGGATTGCCTGGTGTCGTCAACATGAGGTGGAACAGACTCCAGTGGACTCCGGTTCAGTTTACTGATGAGTCACGGTTCACTGTGTCATTCAACGACGGCAGGGTGAGGGTCTGGAGACGCCAGGGCGAGCGATTCACGGATAGATGCTTTCAAGAGGTTGATCGCTAGGGAGGAGGCTCAGTCATGGTCTAAGCAGGCTTCAGCATGGAAGGCAAGACCCCCCCCCCCCCTCCACGTCATCCGAAGCACCCTGGCTGGCCTGCGCTATCGGGACGAGATTGTGCAGCCCCTTATCCAGCCAGCTCTCTAATCCATAGGCGACAATGCTGTTCTGAAGGACGACAATGCTCGAGCTCATCGCTTCTGTGTGGTGGATGAGTACCTTGAGCAACGGGGCATCATGAGGATGGAGTGGCCAGCTCGTTCACCTGATCTGGCTCCCATCGAGCACCTCTGGGACGTACTGGGGCAACGTGTAATCAGCAACCACTCCCCACCTTATCGCGTCCCCCAGCTGACTCAGTTCCTGCATCAAGAGTGGGAAGCGATCCCACAACATGCTCTCCAAACCCCGGTGAACTTCATGCGTCAACGCTGCATTGAATGTTTGGCTGCAAACAGTGGGTACACTCGCTACTGACTGGACCTGTCTTGTGTGACTTTTCAGATGAGGGGAAGAACATTCTAGCATACTGCTGTTGTTACAATTGCTTGATTTACTGAAAACCTAAATGAAATTGTTACTGAATAAATTAACAAAGCACTGACTCTAAGTATTGTTACATTATTTGTGTGGTGTTCTCGGTGCGTCTGCGATAAAAAGTGGCCCTTAACTTTTGACCATTAGTATATGAACAACTCTGAATGTTCCTAAAAGATAAACGCATGTGAGCTCCAAACAATACGGCAGACTTTGGGATGAAATCATCATCTTGTTTTTTCACACCAGCAGAAGGCTTCAGTATGTGCTGCAATAGATAAAAAATCCGTTCACCTGACATGAAGTATGAACACTGCACTGGTGTGTCGGTTTCTGCTGGGTCGCTGCGGACTGTAAAATTAGGTAATTTACAGACTTTACTGTGCACTTCAGTTAGTTAGTTATTTGGGTTTAACGCCGAGCAGGCGACTAAGGCCATCTCACGGCGGGTGCACTTCAGAGTAAATTTTTAAACACACACACACACACACACACACACACACACACACACACACACACACACACACACACACACACACACACACACACACACACACACACACACGCTTTAGGTCATTAAAATTGCAGACCATTAACCAAGGAAGAGACATAGATCCTCATGAGCCCACGTAGGCGCGGGGGCTCATGAGGATCTATGCCTCTTGCAGTTGGATCGCGTTCATTTTTTCTCGGCAGTGAACACTGTCTACAGACATCCGCTGTGACAAAGCACAGACGTATTATCCAGTCCTAACGAGGGACTGCCAAGTAATGAAAATGCAGAGAACATCCCAACATAAAAATAAACATGATTAGAAAAGACAATTACAGAACAGTCCGCCTATAAATTGCGTTGCAGTTGTCCTTTCTAAACGTGTTTCTTTCTTTCTTGGGATTTTTTTTGCATATATATAATTTACCGCAGTTCCAGAAGCCGACAGGTACGATGCAGAATTGGTCTCTGTCGCTAAAACCAGATGGCGCTCCGTGACGTTTTCAAAGAAGATAAACACGTCATAACAACTCCTCCACGCCGACACAGGAAGAGGGACAAACATTACTGCTTGGACTTTTTGAATGCTGTCCTGCTGTAAAAACTGTGCCACGAGCAGCGTACAGTTAGCGACAATTTCAACGGGCGTGGTAGAATTGCGCTTGAACTGGTATACAGTTGTTCCCGATGACGTGTATTCGTTACCATCGTAAGTAAAGGTCGTGCTGGCGTCACCCGTGATGACCTTGACGAGTTCGACTGATGGCCCAGGAAATATGGTGTCATGTGAAAGAACATACCTGACGGCAGAAAAAAAAATAGCACACGGAAATAAACTTCAGATGTAACGTATAACCAATGGACCCCATTTTTTTTTTCATATTCCAAAGCTTCTTCCCAAGAAGCTTAGGTCCTCGGGCCCACGACGGCCTCAGTTTGCCCGCGCACGGCTGTGCGTGGGCAAACTGAGGCCGTCGTAGGCCCGAAAAAAGTGTTGCTACTACAAAGTAATTTCATAGAAAGGGTACTGTTCGGATCTCTGAGACAGCGCGGTTTTACATCTAATTTGGACAGCGAAGGGGACTGTATTTATTATTTTTTTTAATAAAAGAAAAAACGTGTTGCTGCACCGTGGCTACGCGTTTTCCCCGCGAAAGGTAGACCAAAGTTACCCTCATTAGTTATTATTTGTAAGTTGAGCAGAACAAAAAACAGGACAATATTTACTTTATTCCTAAAGTTTCTGTAGGTAGTAGCTGCTCCACCACCATGTCCTTCGAGAGACTTCCGAAAATCCCAGTGAACTGGCCGCCGGCCATCACAGCTACTGGGTACGACGCTTGCACCACTGATCCAGATAGGTCACACTTAAGGCACGTGACATGTATCACGTGACCAGCGTCACCACTCGTAGAGATGACATCACCTTGACCATAGACTGATCCATTGAAGGATACATTTCCGCCTTGTTGCAGATGCAAACGGGCACATATTTTGGTGTCATTTTGCGTTATGACAATGAAAATGAAGCATTCGTTTGTTTCACAGTGAGTAACGACGACGTATTTCCGGGACAAAGCCTCTCTGGGTAGCGCAAAGTAGCTTCCTTGTGAGAATTTAAAGGAAGTGTCGGTCGTCGCCACGACTTGT
>BTPG01000005.1:211760787-211773559 GCA_036245525.1 Semisulcospira habei
GGCTTTAAAATACGAAAGGGTTGTTGATGTTGTAACTTTCTTAGGCAAAGTGTTCCACAGGCTATGGTCTGAGAACGCTAAACTTGTATTGTAGAGATCGATTCTAGGTCGTGGTACAATAATGAATTGCCTTAATCTTGAGTACGTTGGTGATGGAAAGGAAAATAGTTTCTTAATATAATCAGGCATTTTGCTATTCAATGTTTTGAACATAATTATTCCCTTATTGTACATTAAATTGTTTTTCACGGGGAGAATCTCCAAGGTTTTCAATTTATTATAGGTAGTTGAGTTAGCTTCATGGTGGACCAAAGGGCTGCATGCCACACCCTGTCAAAGCATGTGGTGTGTCTTGGGCAAAAGAACCTGGCGGAGCCCATCCCCCCTTTGGTCCACCATGAAGCTATACAACATCAATGCCAACCTGATCAAAGTCATAGCAAACCTTTACAACAAGGCCACTAGCGCAGTCTGCTACAACGGCAAAATAGGAAACTGGTTTAGGACTACAGTTGGAGTCAGACAAGGCTGC
Source organism: Semisulcospira habei (assembly GCA_036245525.1). Taxonomy (NCBI): domain Eukaryota; kingdom Metazoa; phylum Mollusca; class Gastropoda; family Semisulcospiridae; genus Semisulcospira; species Semisulcospira habei. The sequence goes on from BTPG01000005.1 coordinate 211,761,320, forward strand.
TTGCTCTCACCTACTCTTTTCAACATCTTTCTGGAAAGAATCATGACGGACGCTCTGAAAGATCATGAAGGAACTGTCAGTATTGGAGGCAGAACAATCACGAACTTGCGCTTTGCGGACGACATTGATGGCCTTGCAGGAACAGAGAAGGAGCTAGTTCAGCTGGTGGAAAAGCTGGATAGTACAGCCATTGCATATGGGATGGAAATCAGTGCAGAGAAGACCAAACTGATGACCAATAACGCCAGTGGCATTGGCACTGAAATCATGGTTGGAGGCCAAAAACTGAAAACATTTAATAAATTCAAATACTTAGGAGCCATTGTGACAGATGAGGGATCAAAACCAGAAATACTGACCAGGATTGCACAGACAACAACAGCACTGACAAGATTGAAGACCATATGGAAGGACATAAACAAGATCAGACTGATGCGCTCCTTAGTCATCTCAATGTTCTTGTATGCCTGCGAGTCATGGACCCTCACAGAAAACCTTGAAAGGAGGATACAAGCCACTGAAATGAGATGTTTTCGAAGGCTGCTTGTCATTTCATACAGAGATCACATCACAAGTGATGAGGAAGTGGGAAGCAGAATCAGGCAAGCCATCGGGCCCTATGAAGACATTAGCCATTGTGAGAAAACGCAAACTGAAGTGGTATGGGCATGTCACGCGTTCAGCAGGGCTTGCCAAAACAATCCTGCAAGGCACTGTGCAAGGAGGACGAAGGAGAGGAAGACAGAGGAAAAGATGGGAGGACAATATCTCAGAGTGGACAGGACTGAAGTTGGGCGATACGCTGAGAATGGCAGAGAACAGAGAGGATTGGAGGGAGCTGGTTGCCAAGTCATCAGTGGTGCCCCAACGGTCGGCAAGACTACGGGATATAGATAGATAGATAGATAGATAGATAGATAGATAGACAGACAGACAGACAGACAGACAGACAGACAGACAGATAGATAGATAGATAGATAGATAGATAGATAGATAGATAGATAGATAGATAGATAGATAGATAGATAGATAGATAGATAGATAGATAGATAGATAGATAGATAGATAGATAGATAGATAGATAGATAGATAGATAGATAGATAGATAGATAGATAGATAGATAGATAGATAGATAGATAGATAGATAGATAGATAGATAGATAGATAGATAGATAGATAGATAGATAGATAGATAGATAGATAGATAGATAGATAGATAGATAGATAGATAGATAGATAGATAGATAGATAGATAGATAGATAGATAGATAGATAGATAGATAGATAGATAGATAGTTGAGTTAGGGTCAGGTAGGATAAGTTTTGCGGCTCTACCATGAAGAGAGTTCAGTCTCTTTAACTGGACCTCGCTTGCTCGATCCCACACTGTAGAAGCATAGTCGATATGTGACCTGATGTGGGTGTTGAAGAACAGTTTACTTGTTTCTACATCAGTGATATATTTTAATTTGGCTAAAATGTAAAGTTTCTATGATATTATGTTGCATATGTTAGTAATATGACACTGCCATTTAAACTGGTTATCTACAGTAACACCGAGAAGACGATGTTCTGTTACTTGACTGATGGGTTTTTCTTGAAGAGACAAGCTGAGTGAGAGAGAGCCGAGCTGATGCTTTTGATGGGAACTTAATACCATACATTTAGTCTTTGCTGGGTTTAGGATCATGGAATTGTTACTACACCAGTTGTCAATGTCGTGTAGTGCGTTTTGTAGGCGTGTATCAATAATAAATAAATCCTCGTCGGGCGTGTGTATTGCAGCATCATCCGCGAACATATCACATGAAACATTATGAGCGGAAGGTCGTTAATGAACAAACAAAATAGAAGAGGGCTTAAAATAGAGTCCTGGGGCACGCCGTGCTTGACTAAGCGGTGATTAGAATATGTACCATTAAGAAGAACCTTTTGTCTTCTGTCATCCAAGTAGGATTTAAAGAACGTGGCAGGGCTGTTGGTGTATAATGAGAATTTCTTTACCAGTATATCATAGTTTACTAAATCAAAAGTTTTACGGAAGTCTAAAAAAACTACACCTGTTAGTTTGGATTAATTGATAGATGGTATCTGTCATCTTAATCAGCGCGGTATGGCAGGAATGGATTGGTCTGAAGCCTGACTGCAATGAATGGATAAGATTTCGGTTTTCTAAATATTTAGATAGATGTTATAAATATGCCTCTCAAAGGCTTTGACAAAACTGACAATAATGAAATGGGACGAAAATTATTACTTTCACTTAGATCTTTTGATTTTGGTAGTGGGATTACTTTTGCGTCTTTAAATGCATCCAGAAAACAGTTTTTGATTTATACAGAGATTGCAGATGTACGTGAGACTCTCAACGATATATGGTAAAGGAGGGGATTTAAAGTGTTTGATTTCTACCCAAATGCATTCTACATCAGCCGTTTCTAGGCCTTGTCTCCTGCGGGTTATGTGTAGAATTGATTGATGGGTGTAAACCGCTACACCTGTCTCACCCTGCACTGACGGATCTCTCCTAATAATAGAATAATTTGGGATGGTGATGGCTTCATTACTGATGTGGGAGGCCAACCGAGTTTCAGTTAAACCCAATAGGTGAAAATAGTCGGGGCAATTAACATAAACACAGACATCTTGAACTTCGTTTGCTAGGTGGTAGACATTGAGCTGACCGATACGGAATCTTTGTCGGCTTTTTTCGAGGGCCCGCTCATGGCTTTACAATGTTTAAAGTAAAGAACCAGGTAACAAAATATCAACACAAAGTACAAAAGCAAAACCTAGAAAACGAATACACACACAAGTAAAATTAATATCAACAGAAAGAAGAAAAAAAATGAAGTTAAACACGGTAAGTAAACTAAACGGTTAACTTCAATAACCGTGTGTTGTAGCACCCCTGAAATAAAAATGGAAGTCAAAGTATAGTAACTACAAGTACGAAATCTAAGAAACAGACAAGAGTTAATGTCAGAGTTCAGGTGAAATGAAGTCCATATGCTATTAAAACACACTTGCTTCGCCACTGTAAACATAATTATAATATACGAGTCCGAGAGTGAGTGAATTTGAGAACAGAAACACCAGTCTTTTGATTTCACTTCGATGATCATAAACTGTGAGTCAGGTTACGGGCTGTCCGAAACAGAACAAGTACAGTAGTCATGCAATTTAAAATATTTGCATAACTTACAGTTTGCAGCGCAAACTCACTGTACTATTATGTGGAACACAGTTTCACATATACGACCAAGCACTGGTGCAACCAGGTGTAGCTGTCAACCATGTGTCTCTATCACATAAGGAATTAATCTTTAAACTACTGAGTCACTGTCAAAACCAGACAACTAAATAAGTTGTTACTAAATTTATGTAATGTCAGATCGAGCGTGTTTGATGACACCTTCATACCTACACACCTACACACACACACACACACACACACACACACACACACACACACACACACACACACACACACACACACACACACACACATACACACACACAAACACACACACGGAGTGTATATGTGTACCTTTTTCACTTCCAGCACCAAGTAGGAACGACGAATCGACCCTGAAAGCCGGAAGGTAGTAACCGACCAGCTGTGCGCGGCGCAGAGCTGGTCGGACAAAACCTCCATCGACAAAGGTCCATCCATCGCTCCTCGTGTGGTTAGAACAAAAATAAAAACATCCTAAAGTCTATACCACTTGGCCCTAGAAGTAAAAGAGGTAGCGGGATGTCCTTCAGACAAACGTCCTTAAAAACTGAGCAAGCAACTTCAGCAGGGCCGTTTTGGTCTCCGCTCCCTGACTCTGGAACCAAAGAGAGATAGAGAGAGAGAGAGAGAGAGAGAGAGAGAGAGAGAGAGAGAGAGAGAGAGAGAGAGAGAGAGAGAGAGAGAGAGAGAGAGAGAGAGAGAGGGAGAGAGAGAGAGAGAGAGAGAGAAATGAAATGAAATGAAATGAAACTTTATTTCTGAACGGAAGAAGCAGTTAGCACATGTGCCATTTTTCACGCTTGCCGTTTCTAAACTACAAAGGTACAAATCTGCTAAAGGTACAAAGCTACTAAGATACAAAAGTACAAAGCTACTAACATGAAAGTGCACATAATATAACAAGTCGTTCAAAAATAGATGGATAAGGCAAAATGGAGGGCACCAATTATGATTACTAACAATGTGAACGAAGGAAAAAAAAAAAAAGATAGTCTTTAAAATTCCTTTTTTCACTGAAATCAAACACGCGCGCACGCTCGCGCCGCATGCTCACACACACACACACACACACACACACACACACACACACACACACACACACACACACACACACACACACACACACACGCACGCACGCACGCGCGCGCGCACACACACCCATATGCACGCACGTGCGCGCGGAGGTTAATATCAAGGCTTTAGGCGATGGAGATACCCGAACCAGTGAATGAGCTGTTAGATAGCAGGTACTTGAAGAGGCTTTCCTTGAAAGAGGGGAGTGAACCAGTGTGTGTTATGTGCGCTGGCAGTTTATTCCAAAACGAGGCGCCCGAGAAAGCAAGGGTAGTTTTAAATAAATCTATCCTCGGGCGTGGTGTGACGAAGTTTCGCCTTGATGTTGAATAGCCTGAAGCTACCTTGGTGAAGAGATTACATAAGTATTCTGGGTGGATTTCATTCCAGATTTTATACATGACTACCCCTTTGTTAAAGAGATGGTGCTTGTCAAGAGGAAGCATTTTTAGTTTTTCAAATTTTTGGTCAGTAGAAAGAGCTGGATCAGGCAGGATCTGCTTCACTGCCCTGCGATGCAAGGAGTTAAGCCTCTTCATGTGTATGTCACCACTGCCGTCCCATGTCGTGGAGGCATAATCGATGTGGGATTTGACATGGGCATTGTAAAATAGTTTGCAAGTGTCGACATCAATAAAATATTTTAGCTTAGACAGCATAAACACATTTCTAGACACAGTTTTACAGACACCATTGATGTGAGATTGCCATTTCATCTGGTTATCAACAATAACTCCAAGTAGGCGATGTTCAGTTACTTGTGTAATGGTGTGGTCTTGGATTTCCAGGCTAAGCAAAAGTGGCTTGAGCTGATGCTTCTGACGGGTTGCTATCGTCATACATTCGGTTTTGGTGGGATTAAGGATCATTGCATTATTTTCACACCATTTGGAAATTTCACTCAGTCCCTGTTGCAAACGATCATTTAAAGACTCGAGACACTTATCGGGGGTGTGGATTGTTGCGTCATCGGCAAACAAGTCACATTCAATTCTGTCATTCGTAAAATGTAGTGGCAGGTCATTGATAAATATGCAAAAGAGAAGAGGTCCCAGGACAGAGCCCTGGGGCACTCCTCTTGTTACTAAACCACTTGAAGAGTAAGATCCATTGGCTATCACGCGCTGCTGTCTGTCTGTAAGATAGGAAGCGAAAAGCGAGGTTGTTTTAAAGGAATGAATAGATGCCTGAGAACTGCCGTCTGATGTATGAAAACAGTTACTTGAAAATGAACCATCCAGATATATGCTGAGCTTGGAAAGGAGAATTTCATGATCTACCATGTCGAAAGCTTTCCGAAGGTCTATGAAAACAGCACCTGTGAATTCGCCTTTGTTCATTGAACTTAGCCACGTGTCAGTAAGTCGCGATAAGGCTGTATGACAACTATGCTTCGGGCGAAAACCTGAGAGAGAGAGAGAGAGAGAGAGAGAGAGAGAGAGAGAGAGAAATCCGTGCACACCTCTTTGGTTACCCCACCTACCTGATTTGACGAAAATAAAGATGAAAGTGTAAAGAATAAGCAACGTCATTTCAACTTGAAACTTTTCCACCGAACTCATCGTGTCGTCTGAACAGAATTGAGTGCACAATGATGACGGCAGCAGACAAGGAAGTGAATTTGCGGCTTCACTGTGCCATGCGTGTTGCGGTCAGAGTTTTAGTTGTACATCAGTACCGGTCCGAGGCAGAAATAAACGTTTTGCGCCACCGGTCCAGATAACAATTCGTCATCGATTCCAAAGAGTTTAAAAACAGATCATTAGGTTAACCTTTTCCCCTCCTAGATGAAGTACAACCGCAAGATGCGCAGAGCATCAAGAGGTCCGGCAGATGTGAGGGCTCATGAGATTCAATGCCTCTTAGCCCTGCTTCATTGAGCTTTATTCGTGTTGAACTGAAAGTGACTTAACACTTGTGGCCGCTGGCAAGGGATGAGTTGAATGGGCCCAGATCTTCGTGAAAACTCGCGGAATAATAGGGAAATGATTTATTCAATGTGCATCGCTTAAAGATACACATGTTCATCTTCTTTTTTAAAAACATACTCATCCTAACTCATTCTGCCCGCGACACACCACAGCAAGATATGGCTCGACCATGATAGTTCAAGGGTGGTGGCAGAATAGCTTGGCGCCTATAGGCGCCAAGCTATTCTGCCACCACCCTTGAACCATCATGGTCGATTTGTGTCTCCTGAATTGTAATGCAGTCCACAGAGGATAACTCCAAAATGTGGGAATTTCGTACCTCGGTCACAGTGAGTTAAGGTCAAAGTACTCATATACACTGTGATTTCAAAACCATGAAAATGCGTAAAGAACGACTACTTTACGTTCCCTAGGGTCCCAGCCCTTCACTAGACACAATGTCCACCCCGCCCAAGCTCTCCTAACACTCGTTATTATCGTTTTAACTACGTAAGTATGCATTCGTAGTGTTGTGCTTTGACAAGATAGTCTTTCTTATCTGCATCCTTTAAACCAAGCGTCCCCACCCGGGTCTGCTCTGGGGCACTTGGGTGGGGTTAACTACCTTTTAGTTCTCAGGGTCATCCTGGTCAGCCCCACAGGGTGGGTTTTCCCTTCTATTTTCTGGGTATGTGTTTCTGTCTACCCTTGGTCCATTCACCTGTATTTTCCTTTTTTAAACTGTCCCTGCTGTCTGCGCTCCCTGTAGCTCTTGATATTGGATGTGTGTTGCTAAATGGTCTTAGCTTTATTTAGCGTATTAGACCGGCTGGCGACATACATTCAATATTCTGTTTAGTTCTTTTGTTTTTTTCAAAAGCAGCGCAGGCACGTCCTGAGAAAGTCTTGTTGCTGTCGGAACGTTAAGCAATGTACAACCTACAACCAACCTTTAAACCAAGCGCGTGTTTGACGGGTTACAAACAGCCACGGATTTGAAAAAAAGACCAGCCACTGAGATTGACCTGCGCGCGATGGATTTGATTATACACCGCCACGCTAAATTCAGCCTCATGTCATAACATTTGTTCTTCAAAATATTTTATGGTCATTAGCACTGAAATAAAAATGTAAAAACCATGCAGTGTACCAAATGACATTTTCTTTAGTACTGCCATCGTTCTGGTAATGCTTTTTGCACTCATCATTGAACAGCCAGGCTCTGCGTTATCAGCCAGCCTGTTCTAAATTACTGTAGTAGGCACTCCTAGTTTTATGGGCAGGCTGACAATATTCACTATACGTGTATATATATATATATTCACTAAACTTCTGCTGGGATGATTTATTCAGCTATAATTGGTGAGAAAATGGAAAAATTCATAAGTCGGAGGTGCCACCTTAAACGTGTCTCTTTATTCACATGTTAATTATACACGAAAACCGCAAAGCTGTATTTCGTCAAAGAAAAAACCACCATACAAAGCAACAGTCCTTGACTTCACACGACCAAATGCATCCTTTTGTCCTTTCAATGAAAACTCACTCACATAACCTCGATCTCTTCTTTCTGTCTGGAAGGCAGAGTTGTCTACCAGCTATACTCACAAACACTTGGATTCTTTTCTTCTTTTCTTTTATTAAAGGTCCCCAGCCATCTGCAAGCGGCTTACATTGCCATGAGCCCCTGCGGCTGCAGGGGATCATGGCAATCTAAGCCGCTTGCAGATGAAAGGGCCTGGCTGCGAGAGTGTGGATGAAGATCAGGCGAGAGAGAGAGTTATAGAGTCACATGTGACCCTATCACTGCAAGAGGCTTTGCGTGTCATGCGTTGCGGTTGCAAGGACTCAGGAGAATCCAAGCCTTCTGCACATGGCCTTGTTTGACTGCAAGAGTGGGCGACGATTTCCTTGTAGCATTGTGGCGACTGTTTGACTTCCCGAGCGTATGTTAATGGCGGTCCCTTTCAAGCGGAATGGACCGCCATTGTTTCACACATTTGCCAAGTTTGGTTCAGAGGATTCTCGCACAATAGGCCCGTGCCTTGTTTCCTGGAGACTCAGCCAGTGCTAAATTATAACATTTATAAAGAACACAAAGGGAAAGAAGAAATGTGTGTGATTTAGATTCTTATTATCCAAAACGGTGGGATAAACCATAACCGGTAAAGTCCCTTCTACATGCTAGCTGTCCTCGATGTCAAGGGTCTCTACCTATTGTCTTTGACCTGATTCTGATGTTAAAATATCTCCTATTGAAAAACCTCGCAGATTTGCCAATGCGTCAGTGAGCTCTATAAGGGGCACAGTGCATAAGCGTCATTGGTTTTTAAAACGTCATTTGGCATGGGGTAATTTGACCTTTTACGTAATTTTAATTTTTACGTGATAAGAATTTCACTTTGCCTTCTAGACTTGAGACAAATGGTGACAAAACTAGAATTTCACGCTATAATTTCAGTCTTGCTATAATGTGTATGAAGTAAGGTTGGCTTTACCTAGATACATGATATTCTACTGCAAGATCGCGTGCTCTTCTGACAGCGGGTCGATGTGTGTGTGTGTGTGTGTGTGTGTGTGTGTGTGTGTGTGTGTGTGTGTGTGTGTGTCTGTGTGTGTGTGCGTGTGTGTGTGTGTGTGTGTGTGTGTGTGTGTGTGTGTGTGTGTGTGAGAGAGAGAGAGAGAGAGAGAGAGAGAGAGAGAGAGAGAGAGAGAGAGAGAGAGAGAGAGAGAGAGAGAGAGAGAGAGAGAGAGAGAGAGAATGAATGAATGAATGAATGAATGAATGAATGAATGAATGAATGAATGAATGAAACTTTATTTCTGAACGGAAGAAGCAGTTAGCACATGTGCCATTTTTCACGCTTGCCTTTGCTAATCTACAAAGGTACAAATCTGCTAAAGGTACAAAGCTACTAACATACAAAAGTACAAAGCTACTAACATAAAAGTGCACATAATATAACAAGTCGTTCAAAAAGAGATGGATAAGGCAAAATGGAGGGCACCAATTATGATTACTAACAATGTGAACGGGGAAAGAATAATAAAAAAAAAAGATAGTCTTAAAAATTCCTTCTTTCACTGAAATCAAACACGCGCGCACGCTCGCGCCTCATGCTCACACACACACACACACACACACACACACACACACACACACACACACACACACGCACGCACGCACGCGCGCGCGCGCACACACCCACATACACGCACGTGCGCGCGGAGGTTAATATCAAGGTTTTAGGCGATGGAGATACCCGAACCAGTGAATGAGCTGTTAGATAGCAGGTACTTGAAGAGGCTTTCCTTGAAAGAGGGAAGTGAACCAGTGTGTGTTATGTGCGCTGGCAGTTTATTCCAAAACGAGGCGCCCGAGAAAGCGAGGGTGGTTTTAAATAAATCTATCCTCGGGCGTGGTGTGATAAAGTTTCGCCTTAATGTGGAATAGCCTGAAGCTATCTTGGTGAAGAGATTACACAAGTATTCTGGGTGGATTTCATTCCAGATTTTATACATGACTACCCCTTTGTTAACGAGATGGTGCTTGTCAAGAGGAAGGATTTTTAGTTTTTCAAATTTTTGGTCAGTAGAAAGAGCTGGATCAGGCAGGATCTGCTTTACTGCCCTGCGATGCAAGGAGTTAAGCCTCTTCATGTGTATTTCACCGCTGCCGTCACATGTCGTGGAGGCATAATCGATGTGGGATTTGACATGGGCATTGTAAAATAGTTTGCGAGTGTCGACATCAATAAGATATTTTAGCTTAGACAGCATAAAAACATTTCTGGACACAGTTTTACAGACAACATTGATGTGAGATTTCTATTTCATCTGGTTATCTACAGTAACTCCAAGTAGGCGATGTTCAGTTACTTGTGTAATGGTGTGGTCTTGGATTTCCAGGCTAAGCGAAGGTGGCTTGAGCTGATGCTTCTGACGGGTTGCTATCGTCATACATTCGGTTTTGGTGGGATTAAGGATCATTGCATTATTTTCACACCATTTGGAAATTTCGCTCAGTCCCTGTTGCAAACGACCATTTAAAGACTCAAGACACTTATCGGGGGTGTGGATTGTTGCGTCATCGGCAAACAAGTCACATGCAATTTTGTCATTCGTGAAATGTAGTGGCAGGTCATTGATAAATATGCAAAAGAGAAGAGGTCCCAGGACAGGGCCCTGGGGCACTCCTCTTGTTACTAAACCACTTGAAGAGTAAGATCCATTGGCCATCACGAGGTGCTGTGTGTCTGTAAGATAGGAAGCGAAAAACGAGGTTGTTTTAAAGGAATGAATAGATGCATGAGAACTGCCGTCTGATGTATGAAAACAGTTACTTGAAAATGAACCATCCAGATATATACTGAGCTTGGACAGGAGAATTTCATGATCTACCATGTCGAAAGCTTTCCGAAGGTCTATGAAAACAGCACCTGTGAATTCGCCTTTGTTCATTGAACTTAGCCACGTGTCTGTAAGTCGCGATAAGGCTGTATGACAACTATGCTTCGGGCGAAAACCTGACTGGAGGGGGTGGATTAATTTGCGTTTTCCCAGGTATTCTAACAGATGCTTATGAATGTGTCGTTCAAGAGGTTTACTTAAGACAGACAAAAGTGAAATGGGGCGATAATTGTTAACATCGGACAGATCTTTTGTTTTAGGTAGGGGAAGAACTTTAGCCTTGTTTAGTTCTTTTGGGAAAACATTTTTCTCTATGCATAAATTGTAGACATAAGTTATTGTTTCTACAACATAGGGAAGTGATAGTTTCAGTATTTCGGGGCTTATTTCATCTGGCCCGGAAGACTTTTTATTCTTCATGGAACTTATTGTCTTACCAACCTCGTGAACTGCCAGAGGTGGAATAGCAAAAGGATGAAATCTCGCAGTTCGCGTTCTAAAGAAATCAATCAGGGTGTCAGGACAGGTATAGGGCCGAGAGTTTGTTTTAGAAGGGACCAGGGACTCGGCAATTGAAAGGAAATGATCGTTAAAATTATCGGCAGTCAGGGTAGTCGGGATTACAGGGGATTTCCTACTCTTGCCTCCAGTCACTACGGCCATAGCGCGCCAGAGCGTGGACATATCTTTGTCTTGTTTAATCAAACGATCAATAAAAGATTTTTTAGCCTGCCGCACTAAACATTTGACACGATTGCGCTCACGTTTAAATTCAGCAAAACACTTCTGTTTTCTCAGATCATCTCTCACCCTCATGGCCTGAATGATGTCTTGAGTCAGCCACGGCGGGAGTGAAGCGTGTTTGACTCGCCTCCGCCGCACAGGCGCGTGTTTATTTAAAATAGTAAGAAAAATGCTATACCAGACAGACAGAGCGCTGTCAGGGTCAGTTTCACTAAGCACGTCCTCAAAAGGTGCGTTATTAAGGTCAGATAAAAAGTCGCTCTCACTAAATTTTTTAAAAGAACGATAGGTGATATACGTATGACATCCTTTCTTTGCTTTTGGGAACTTAGTGGACCACGTACAGCTGATGGGAAAGTGATCACTGGTGCCAAGGTTACCGACAGACACACTATGAACAGACTCCGGCTTTGTGGCATAAATGTGGTCTATGAGTGTAGATGTTGTTGGTGTTATTCGTGTCGGCGAAGTGACTAACTGTTTAAGAGAGAGAGAGAGAGAGAGAGAGAGAGAGAGAGAGAGAGAGAGAGAGAGAGAGAGAGAGAGAGAGAGAGAGAGAGAGAGAGAGGAGAGAGAGAGAGAGAGAGAGAGAACTCGAACTCGAACTGGTTTATTGCTTCAGGCATCAGCCCATCAGCAAAATACAGCGATGAGAATCACAATAACAACAGAAAAATGACAGGGGAGGGGTTGGGGGTATAAAGGGGATTTGGGGTGGGGTTAGGGAAGGGGTGGGGGTTTGCAATGACATGGAATCCATGTCATTAAAGTTCAGTTCGTTGGGTTCATGAATACGTGACATGATGGGTCCTGTGAATACAGCGTCCTTGAATCGCCTAAGTGTCATGTCACTTGTCCGGGAG
>BTPG01000005.1:211774059-211791559 GCA_036245525.1 Semisulcospira habei
GAGAGAGAGAGAGAGAGAGAGAGAGAGAGAGAGAGAGAGAGAGAGAACAATGAACAATGAACAATGAACAATGAACCTTTATTTTCCAACGGTAGAAGTTATTGGTAACAGGACCAGTTTTCAAACTTGCCGTTGCTACATCTACTACATAAGTGACATAGACATGTAAACATACACATACCACACACTGCTGCATGCACTGCTACATTCGCTCACGCACGCACGCACCACGCACATACACACACACATACCCACACACGCACTCAGGTACGCACGCATGCACATCGCAACCCGCGCATGCACGCACGCACACACACACACACACACACACACACACACACACACACACATGTACACCGCAATTCAGTACGCATGTACACACGCACGAACACTCACACACACACACACACACACACACACACACACTTACACACGCACGCACTCAGGCACATACGCACAAAAACAAACACACGCTCTCGGACACGCACTCCAGACATACCTACCCTCATACGCGTACGCACAAAAATATAAAATGAGTAAAAATACAAAGTAAAGCAATAAACAAAGAATCATTAAGTACATTAAAGTTCATACAGCAAGGGCAAATATGAATGCAGGTGCTATCTCTCCCCCCCCCCCCCCCCCTCTCTCTCTCTCTCTCTCTCACGCCGACACACACACACACATACACACACACACAGCATGCACGCACGCGCACACACACACACACACAGAGTCACACATACAGTACACACACACACACACACACACATACGCGAGCGCGCGCCCAACATATCGAGCACACACATATGAAGGCAAAAACATTATACACAGTACATGCAGTATTCAAAGGTACTCTTTGGCATTCAAATATTATGGTACGGCTATGGGAAAAAGGGACTCTCTCTCTCTCTCTCTCTCTCTCTCTCTCTCTCTCTCTCTCTCTCTCTCTCTCTCTCTCTCTCTCTCTCTCTCTCGCACACATACACACACATACACACACACATACATACACACACACACACACAAGCACGCACATGTACACATCTGAACACACGTGTAAGTTATCCCAATACTGTAATGATTTGATTACGTCAGAGATTCTAGGTGTTTGAAGAGGCTGTCCCTATATGAGGTGAGCGTCTTTGCGTTTCTAATTTCTGCAGGAATAGAATTCCAGAATGAACTTCCCGAGAATGACAAGCTGGTTTTGAATAAATCAATACGCGGCAGGGGTACTTAGAATTGTTGTCCATGTCTAGAAGCTACAGATGTCCGTTCTGAGAAAAAAGAACTCAAGTACAGTGGACATGATTGCTTGTACAGCTTGTACATCAATACACCTTTATTGAACTAAAAGTGCTGGGATAGAGGGAGAATTTTTAAAGTTTTAAGCTTTTTGTCAGTTGAGAGTTCGGGATCGGGAAATATAAGCTTAGCAGCTCTCCTATGTAGGGAGTTCAGCCTCTTCAAATGTACATCACTAGAACCATCCCACACTGTTGATGCATAGTCTATGTGCGACTTGACATGAGCATTGTAGAAAAGAAGACGCGTATCTGTGTCAGTAATTGTTTTCAATTTTGACAACATATACAGGCTTCTGGAAACTCTTTTGCACACATTATTAATATGCAGTTGCCATTTAAGCTGATCATCTATAGTGACCCCCAAGAGGCGGTGGTGTGATACTTGCTCAATTGGGCTGCCGTTTATAGACAGACTAAGAGAGAGCGGGCAAAGCTGGTGCTTTTGACGTGTGGTTATAACCATGCATTCTGTTTTTGACGGATTCAGGGACATGGAGTTGGAATGACACCAGTCGGTGACCTCGCGCAGGCTTTCCTGCAGACGCGTGTTAATTGCAGCTACATTTTTGTGAGGAGTGTGTAGTGTGCAGTCATCAGCAAACATGTCACAAGAAATATCGCGGCAACTAATATGTAGTGGAAGGTCATTGATAAATATGCAGAACAGCAATGGCCCGAGGACAGAGCCCTGAGGCACGCCGCTTTTGACGTGACCATACGAGGAGTAGGATCCATTTAACAGAACTCTTTGCTTCCTTCCGCTTAAATATGAAGTGAACAATGAGACAGCACCTGCATTGCAAAGATATGCTTGAAGTTTTGACAAAAGAATGTTATGATTTACAAGGTCAAAAGCTTTCTTAAAATCAATAAAGATCGACCCAGTTATTTGGGAGTTATTTATGGATGCTAGCCACGCATCAATAAGTCTTGTTAGTGCCGTGTGGCAAGAATGCTTGGGGCGAAAGCCGGACTGAAATACGTGCAATAGACTACGACTCTCCAAATATTGATAAAGGTGTTTGTGCACGTGTCTTTCAAGAGGTTTGGAAAGGCTGGATAATATTGAGATGGGTCTATAGTTATTAACATCAGACAGATCTTTTGATTTAGGCAAAGGGATAACCTTGGCTTGCTTCAGTTCTGATGGAAATATATTTTGTTGGATGCATAAGTTATAAATATACGTTAACGATTCTACTGTATAGGGAAGGGACAGTTTCAGGATTTTAGGACTGATCTCGTCAGGTCCCGATGATTTTTTGTTTTTTCATTGACCCGATCAGTTTTCCTACTTCATACACAGCTAGAGGCGGTATAGAGAAGGGGGGTTTGTCCTTAGTCTTCTGCTTACAGAAGTTAAGCAGGGACTCCGGGCATGTGTAAGACGTTTTTCCGCTTGAGGGTATGATTGACTCGGCAACAGACAAAAAATGTTTGTTAAAGATGTCTGCAGTAATACTAGAAGGAATGGCTGACGATTTCTTGCTGTTACCTCGGGTGATGAGATTAACTGCGCGCCAGAGTGCGGCAGTATCTCTGTCTTCTTTAATCATTCGTTCAAAGAGAGACTTTTGAGCCCTGCGTACCATAGACTTGACACGGTTACGTTGTTTTTTTGTATTCGTTAAATAGCTTGTGTCTTCTTAAGTCATTTCTCAATTTCATAGCTTCAATTATTCCTTGCGTTAGCCAAGGCGGTAACGTGTGGTTTTTTTACCCGCTTTTGCCGTAAAGGGGCGTGTTTGTTAAGTACTCTTGTAAAGAGTCGATACCAAATAGTCAGAGCCTTTTCAGGGTCAGTTTCGTTATTAACGACATTAAATGGTGTTTGATCAAGGTCTGCTAGAAAAGCAGACTGATTAAACTGTTTAAATGAGCGGTACGTTATAGTTGTGTGCCCGTTCTTACGATGCACTGGCAGTTTTGTTGACCAGGAACACACAGTAGGAAAGTGATCACTGATGCTGAGGTCAGGAACACTAACATTGAACACACTAAGGGGACGGTTGGTGTAAATGTGATCAATGAGTGTTGCGGTTGTTTTTGTGATCCTAGTAGGGGCCGAAACTAATTGTTCTAAGCCGGTTTGTGTGGTGATGCAATCCCACGCGGTATGGGGCTTTAACATATCTATGTTAAAGTCGCCTAGTAGCAACGCATCACAGTTAGGTAGGCCAACTTTTTCTACTGCATGCAAGAAATCGTCGTACCATTCAAACTTGGCTGATGGGTTACGATAACAAAAGCCGATGAAGACGGGTTTAGTTTTTGGAGCCCTAAATTCCAACCAAATGCACTCAACTTCCGGAGTTTCTATGTCCTCACGCCTTTTTACTAAATGTTGGACTGAGTTATGGATGTAAACGGCAAGCCCAGTCTGACCAAGTACACGAGGGTCACGTCGAGTGATGCTAAAGTTAGGTATGTGAACGGCTTCATCGCTTATGTCGGAGTTAAGTCGCGTCTCACTAAGACCAAACAGGTGGAATGGTTCAGACGAGTTTAGAAAAACATTCAAATCGGCCACCTTGTTAAAAAGATGGTAGATGTTCAAGTGACCAGTTTGAAGGCTTCCGTGTGTCTGAGCATTATGGGTCATGTTGAATTTTAACTTTCCCAAATGAAGTGCAACACAATACAAAAAATATATAAACAGAGGGAATAGGGAATAAAGTTTCAATGCAGTAAAGCGCGGCTGAAGTTATAGCACCTCGTATCAAAACGTCACAAATGGTGTCCAACACAGCGTTATCAAATGAAGATCGCTTTTGATTAATAGTGTATCCACGTATTAATGCTGCGCAAGCTGTCTAAATAAATGAACAAATGGTGTAGCCTGCGATGTGAAGTATCGTAGGCTGAACACTTGAAACCGTACTGTCACAATGAAAACTTAGCGGAGCTTTGGTAATCAAACCAGGCGAGAAAATCACAGAATTTGAGGCACACAGTCAATCACTGCTTTGGAATAAATCACAAGCGAACGCAGAAGAACCGTATATAAAGAAGCACACGTAACACTGACGTAATAATGAACTGCCTCACACACCCACGGTGAAATCTGCGAAGCACAACGGTGAAGGATCACTGATCACACGACACTGAATTACCAACCGCGTAAGTAGCTGACGTATCCATTGGCACCATTCGCTGTGGGCACCTGGCATAACTGGTGGTACGGTGGCAGAGAGAGAGAGAGAGAGAGAGAGAGAGAGAGAGAGAGAGAGAGAGAGAGAGAGAGAGAGAGAGAGAGAGAGAGAGAGAGAGAGAGAGAGAGAGAGAGAGAGAGAGAGAGAGAGAGAGAGAGAGAGAAATGTCCTCAGTCACCATTATGTGGCAGATGGCTGACTGCAATGTATAATGAGAGAGAATGATGACAATGACAATGACAATGATTCTTTATTTTACATCGGTGAAAGTTTCGTCTGGCACAACCATTTTTCGAACTTGCCCTTGCTAATCTAATCTACAAATAAAGCACAAAGTGTGAAAATATTATATTGAAGAAAAAAAAAAGAATAACATAAAAATAAAACAAAAACAAACAAACAAGAAAACGTGCACACACACGCATAAACACACACACACACAAACACGCGCGTGAACGCACACACTCAATAATATAGGGTCGCAGTGAAAGTATTAAGATAATTACGTGAGGTAATTGAAAATACTGGCTTTAAAATACGAAAGGGTTGTTGATGTTGTAACTTTCTTAGGCAAAGTGTTCCACAGGCTATGGCCTGAGAACGCTAAACTTGTATTGTAGATATCGATTCTAGGTCGTGGTACAATAATGAATTGCCTTAATCTTGAGTACGTTGGTGATGGAAAGGAAAATAGTTTCTTAATATAATCAGGCATTTTGCTATTCAATGTTTTGAACATAATTATTCCCTTATTGTACATTAAATTGTTTTTCACGGGGAGAATCTCCAAGGTTTTCAATTTATTATAGGTAGTTGAGTTAGCTTCATGGTGGACCAAAGGGCTGCATGCCACACCCTGTCAAAGCATGTGGTGTGTCTTGGGCAAAAGAACCTGGCGGAGCCCATCCCCCCTTTGGTCCACCATGAAGCTATACAACATCAATGCCAACCTGATCAAAGTCATAGCAAACCTTTACAACAAGGCCACTAGCGCAGTCTGCTACAACGGCAAAATAGGAAACTGGTTTAGGACTACAGTTGGAGTCAGACAAGGCTGCTTTCTCTCACCTACTCTTTTCAACATCTTTCTGGAAAGAATCATGACGGACGCTCTGAAAGATCATGAAGGAACTGTCAGTATTGGAGGCAGAACAATCACGAACTTGCGCTTTGCGGACGACATTGATGGCCTTGCAGGAACAGAGAAGGAGCTAGTTCAAAGCTGGTGGAAAAGCTGGATAGTACAGCCATTGCATATGGGATGGAAATCAGTGCAGAGAAGACCAAACTGATGACCAATAACGCCAGTGGCATTGGCACTGAAATCATGGTTGGAGGCCAAAAACTGGAAACAGTTAATAAATTCAAATACTTAGGAGCCATTATGACAGATGAGGGATCAAAACCAGAAATACTGACCAGGATTGCGCAGACAACAACAGCACTGACAAGATTGAAGACCATATGGAAGGACATAAACAAGATCAGACTGATGCGCTCCTTAGTCATCTCAGTGTTCTTGTATGCCTGCGAGTCATGGAACCTCACAGAAAACCTTGAAAGGAGGATACAAGCCACTGAAATGAGATGTTTTCGAAGGCTGCTTGTCATTTCATACAGAGATCACATCACAAGTGATGAGGAAGTGGGAAGCAGAATCAGGCAAGCCATCGGGCCCTATGAAGACATTAGCCATTGTGAGAAAACGCAAACTGAAGTGGTATGGGCATGTCACGCGTTCAGCAGGGCTTGCCAAAACAATCCTGCAAGGCACTGTGCAAGGAGGACGAAGGAGAGGAAGACAGAGGAAAAGATGGGAGGACAATATCTCAGAGTGGACAGGACTGAAGTTGGGCGATACGCTGAGAATGGCAGAGAGGATTGGAGGGAGCTGGTTGCCAAGTCATCAGTGGTGCCCCAACGGTCGGCAAGACTACGGGATATAGATAGATAGATAGATAGATAGATAGACAGACAGACAGACAGACAGACAGATAGACAGATAGATAGATAGATAGATAGATAGATAGATAGATAGATAGATAGATAGATAGATAGATAGATAGATAGATAGATAGATAGATAGATAGATAGATAGATAGATAGATAGATAGATAGATAGATAGATAGATAGATAGATAGATAGATAGATAGATAGATAGTTGAGTTAGGGTCAGGTAGGATAAGTTTTGCGGCTCTACCATGAAGAGAGTTCAGTCTCTTTAACTGGACCTCGCTTGCTCGATCCCACACTGTAGAAGCATAGTCGATATGTGACCTGATGTGGGTGTTGAAGAACAGTTTACTTGTTTCTACATCAGTGATATATTTTAATTTGGCTAAAATGTAAAGTTTCTATGATATTATGTTGCATATGTTAGTAATATGACACTGCCATTTAAACTGGTTATCTACAGTAACACCGAGAAGACGATGTTCTGTTACTTGACTGATGGGTTTTTCTTGAAGAGACAAGCTGAGTGAGAGAGAGCCGAGCTGATGCTTTTGATGGGAACTTAATACCATACATTTAGTCTTTGCTGGGTTTAGGATCATGGAATTGTTACTACACCAGTTGTCAATGTCGTGTAGTGCGTTTTGTAGGCGTGTATCAATAATAAATAAATCCTCGTCGGGCGTGTGTATTGCAGCATCATCGCGAACATATCACATGAAACATTATGAGCGGAAGGTCGTTAATGAACAAACAAAATAGAAGAGGGCTTAAAATAGAGTCCTGGGGCACGCCGTGCTTGACTAAGCGGTGATTAGAATATGTACCATTAAGAAGAACCTTTTGTCTTCTGTCATCCAAGTAGGATTTAAAGAACGTGGCAGGGCTGTTGGTGTATAATGAGATTTTCTTTACCAGTATATCATAGTTTACTAAATCAAAAGTTTTACGGAAGTCTAAAAAAACTACACCTGTTAGTTTGGATTCATTGATAGATGCTAACCAGGTATCTGTCATCTTAATCAGCGCGGTATGGCAGGAATGGATTGGTCTGAAGCCTGACTGCAATGAATGGATAAGATTTCGGTTTTCTAAATTTAGATAGATGTTATGAATATGCCTCTCAAAGGCTTTGACAAAACTGACAATAATGAAATGAGACGAAAATTATTACTTTCACTTAGATCTTTTGATTTTGGTAGTGTGATTACTTTTGCGTCTTTAAATGCATCCAGAAAACAGTTTTTGATTTATACAGAGATTGCAGATGTACGTGAGACTCTCAACGATATATGGTAAAGGAGGGGATTTAAAGTGTTTGATTTCTACCCAAATGCATTCTACATCAGCCGTTTCTAGGCCTTGTCTCCTGCGGGTTATGTGTAGAATTGATTGATGGGTGTAAACCGCTACACCTGTCTCACCCTGCACTGACGGATCTCTCCTAATAATAGAATAATTTGGGATGGTGATGGCTTCATTACTGATGTGGGAGGCCAACCGAGTTTCAGTTAAACCCAATAGGTGAAAATAGTCGGGGCAATTAACATAAACACAGACATCTTGAACTTCGTTTGCTAGGTGGTAGACATTGAGCTGACCGATACGGAATCTTTGTCGGCTTTTTTCGAGGGCCCGCTCATGGCTTTACAATGTTTAAAGTAAAGAACCAGGTAACAAAATATCAACACAAAGTACAAAAGCAAAACCTAGAAAACGAATACACACACAAGTAAAATTAATATCAACAGAAAGAAGAAAAAAATGAAGTTAAACACGGTAAGTAAACTAAACGGTTAACTTCAATAACCGTGTGTTGTAGCACCCCTGAAATAAAAATGGAAGTCAAAGTATAGTAACTACAAGTACGAAATCTAAGAAACAGACAAGAGTTAATGTCAGAGTTCACGTGAAATGAAGTCCATATGCTATTAAAACACACTTGCTTCGCCACTGTAAACATAATTATAATATACGAGTCCGAGAGTGAGTGAATTTGAGAACAGAAACACCAGTCTTTTGATTTCACTTCGATGATCATAAACTGTGAGTCAGGTTACGGGCTGTCCGAAACAGAACAAGTACAGTAGTCATGCAATTTAAAATATTTGCATAACTTACAGTTTGCAGCGCAAACTCACTGTACTATTATGTGGAACACAGTTTCACATATACGACCAAGCACTGGTGCAACCAGGTGTAGCTGTCAACCATGTGTCTCTATCACATAAGGAATCTTTAAACTACTGAGTCACTGTCAAAACCAGACAACTAAATAAGTTGTTACTAAATTTATGTAATGTCAGATCGAGCGTGTTTGATGACACCTTCATACCTACACACCTACACACACACACACACACACACACACACACACACACACACACACACACACACACACACACACACACACACACACACACACACACACACACAAACACACACACGGAGTGTATATGTGTACCTTTTTCACTTCCAGCACCAAGTAGGAACGACGAATCGACCCTGAAAGCCGGAAGGTAGTAACCGACCAGCTGTGCGCGGCGCAGAGCTGGTCGGACAAAACCTCCATCGACAAAGGTCCATCCATCGCTCCTCGTGTGGTTAGAACAAAAAAAAAAAAAAACATCCTAAAGTCTATACCACTTGGCCCTGGAAGTAAAAGAGGTAGCGGGATGTCCTTCAGACAAACGTCCTTAAAAACTGAGCAAGCAACTTCAGCAGGTGTTGAGGATCCAGGGCCGTTTTGGTCTCCGCTCCCTGACTCTGGAACCAAAGAGAGATAGAGATAGAGAGAGAGAGAGAGAGAGAGAGAGAGAGAGAGAGAGAGAGAGAGAGAGAGAGAGAGAGAGAGAGAGAGAGAGAGAGAGAGAGAGAGAGAGAGAGAGAGAGAGAGAGAGAGAAATCCGTGCACACCTCTTTGGTTACCCCACCTACCTGATTTGACGAAAATAAAGATGAAAGTGTAAAGAATAAGCAACGTCATTTCAACTTGAAACTTTTCCACCGAACTCATCGTGTCGTCTGAACAGAATTGAGTGCACAATGATGACGGCAGCAGACAAGGAAGTGAATTTGCGGCTTCACTGTGCCATGCGTGTTGCGGTCAGAGTTTTAGTTGTACATCAGTACCGGTCCGAGGCAGAAATAAACGTTTTGCGCCACCGGTCCAGATAACAATTCGTCATCGATTCCAAAGAGTTTAAAAACAGATCATTAGGTTAACCTTTTCCCCTCCTAGATGAAGTACAACCGCAAGATGCGCAGAGCATCAAGAGGTCCGGCAGATGTGAGGGCTCATGAGATTCAATGCCTCTTAGCCCCTGCTTCATTGAGCTTTATTCGTGTTGAACTGAAAGTGACTTAACACTTGTGGCCGCTGGCAAGGGATGAGTTGAATGGGCCCAGATCTTCGTGAAAACTCGCGGAATAATAGGGAAATGATTTATTCAATGTGCATCGCTTAAAGATACACATGTTCATCTTCTTTTTTAAAACATACTCATCCTAACTCATTCTGCCCGCGACACACCACAGCAAGATATGGCTCGACCATGATAGTTCAAGGGTGGTGGCAGAATAGCTTGGCGCCTATAGGCGCCAAGCTATTCTGCCACCACCCTTGAACCATCATGGTCGATTTGTGTCTCCTGAATTGTAATGCAGTCCACAGAGGATAACTCCAAAATGTGGGAATTTCGTACCTCGGTCACAGTGAGTTAAGGTCAAATTACTCATATACACTGTGATTTCAAAACCATGAAATGCGTAAAGAACGACTACTTTATGTTCCCTAGGGTCCCAGCCCTTCACTAGACACAATGTCCACCCCGCCCAAGCTCTCCTAACACTCGTTATTATCGTTTTAACTACGTAAGTATGCATTCGTAGTGTTGTGCTTTGACAAGATAGTCTTTCTTATCTGCATCCTTTAAACCAAGCGTCCCACCCGGGTCTGCTCTGGGGCACTTGGGTGGGGTTAACTACCTTTTAGTTCTCAGGGTCATCCTGGTCAGCCCCACAGGGTGGGTTTTCCCTTCTATTTTCTGGGTATGTGTTTCTGTCTACCCTTGGTCCATTCACCTGTATTTTCCTTTTTTAAACTGTCCCTACTGTCTGCGCTCCCTGTAGCTCTTGATATTGGATGTGTGTTGCTAAATGGTCTTAGCTTTATTTAGCGTATTAGACCGGCTGGCGACATACATTCAATATTCTGTTTAGTTGTTTTGTTTTTTTCAAAAGCAGCGCAGGCACGTCCTGAGAAAGTCTTGTTGCTGTCGGAACGTTAAGCAATGTACAACCTACAACCAACCTTTAAACCAAGCGCGTGTTTGACGGGTTACAAACAGCCACGGATTTGAAAAAAAGGCCAGCCACTGAGATTGACCTGCGCGCGATGGATTTGATTATACACCGCCACGCTAAATTCAGCCTCATGTCATAACATTTGTTCTTCAAAATATTTTATGGTCATTAGCACTGAAATAAAAATGTAAAAACCATGCAGTGTACCAAATGACATTTTCTTTAGTACTGCCATCGTTCTGGTAATGCTTTTTGCACTCATCATTGAACAGCCAGGCTCTGCGTTATCAGCCAGCCTGTTCTAAATTACTGTAGTAGGCACTCCTAGTTTTATGGGCAGGCTGACAATATTCACTATACGTGTATATATATATATATTCACTAAACTTCTGCTGGGATGATTTATTCAGCTATAATTGGTGAGAAAATGGAAAAATTCATAAGTCGGAGGTGCCACCTTAAACGTGTCTCTTTATTCACATGTTAATTATACACGAAAACCGCAAAGCTGTATTTCGTCAAAGAAAAAACCACCATACAAAGCAACAGTCCTTGACTTCACACGACCAAATGCATCCTTTTGTCCTTTCAATGAAAACTCACTCACATAACCTCGATCTCTTCTTTCTGTCTGGAAGGCAGAGTTGCCTACCAGCTATACTCACAAACACTTGGATTCTTTTCTTCTTTTCTTTTATTAAAGGTCCCCAGCCATCTGCAAGCGGCTTACATTGCCATGAGCCCCTGCGGCTGCAGGGGATCATGGCAATCTAAGCCGCTTGCAGATGAAAGGGCCTGGCTGCGAGAGTGTGGATGAAGATCAGGCGAGAGAGAGAGTTATAGAGTCACATGTGACCCTATCACTGCAAGAGGCTTTGCGTGTCATGCGCTGCGGTTGCAAGGACTCAGGAGAATCCAAGCCTTCTGCACATGGCCTTGTTTGACTGCAAGAGTGGGCGACGATTTCCTTGTAGCATTGTGGCGACTGTTTGACTTCCCGAGCGTATGTTAATGGCGGTCCCTTTCAAGCGGAATGGACTGCCATTGTTTCACACATTTGCCAAGTTTGGTTCAGAGGATTCTCGCACAATAGGCCCGTGCCTTGTTTCCTGGAGACTCAGCCAGTGCTAAATTATAACATTTATAAAGAACACAAAGGGAAAGAAGAAATGTGTGTGATTTAGATTCTTATTATCCAAAACGGTGGGATAAACCATAACCGGTAAAGTCCCTTCTACATGCTAGCTGTCCTCGATGTCAAGGGTCTCTACCTATTGTCTTTGACCTGATTCTGATGTTAAAATATCTCCTATTGAAAAACCTCGCAGATTTGCCAATGCGTCAGTGAGCTCTATAAGGGGCACAGTGCATAAGCGTCATTGGTTTTTAAAACGTCATTTGGCATGGGGTAATTTGACCTTTTACGTAATTTTAATTTTTACGTGATAAGAATTTCACTTTGCCTTCTAGACTTGAGACAAATGGTGACAAAACTAGAATTTCACGCTATAATTTCAGTCTTGCTATAATGTGTATGAAGTAAGGTTGGCTTTACCTAGATACATGATATTCTACTGCAAGATCGCGTGCTCTTCTGACAGCGGGTCGATGTGTGTGTGTGTGTGTGTGTGTGTGTGTGTGTGTGTGTGTGTGTGTGTGTGTGTCTGCGTGTGTGTGTGCGTGTGTGTGTGTGTGTGTGTGTGTGTGTGTGTGTGTGTGTGAGAGAGAGAGAGAGAGAGAGAGAGAGAGAGAGAGAGAGAGAGAGAGAGAGAGAGAGAGAGAGAGAGAGAGAGAGAGAGAGAGAGAGAGAGAGAGAATGAATGAAATGAATGAATGAATGAATGAATGAAACTTTATTTCTGAACGGAAGAAGCAGTTAGCACATGTGCCATTTTTCACGCTTGCCTTTGCTAATCTACAAAGGTACAACTCTGCTAAAGGTACAAAGCTACTAACATACAAAAGTACAAAGCTACTAACATAAAAGTGCACATAATATAACAAGTCGTTCAAAAAGAGATGGATAAGGCAAAATGGAGGGCACCAATTATGATTACTAACAATGTGAACGGGGAAAGAAAAAAAAAAAAAAAAGATAGTCTTAAAAATTCCTTCTTTCACTGAAATCAAACACGCGCGCACGCTCGCGCCTCATGCTCACACACACACACACACACACACACACACACACACACACACACACACACACACACACACACACACGCACGCACGCACGCGCGCGCGCGCACACACCCACATACACGCACGTGCGCGCGGAGGTTAATATCAAGGTTTTAGGCGATGGAGATACCCGAACCAGTGAATGAGCTGTTAGATAGCAGGTACTTGAAGAGGCTTTCCTTGAAAGAGGGAAGTGAACCAGTGTGTGTTATGTGCGCTGGCAGTTTATTCCAAAACGAGGCGCCCGAGAAAGCGAGGGTGGTTTTAAATAAATCTATCCTCGGGCGTGGTGTGATAAAGTTTCGCCTTAATGTGGAATAGCCTGAAGCTATCTTGGTGAAGAGATTACACAAGTATTCTGGGTGGATTTCATTCCAGATGTTATACATGACTACCCCTTTGTTAACGAGATGGTGCTTGTCAAGAGGAAGGATTTTTAGTTTTTCAAATTTTTGGTCAGTAGAAAGAGCTGGATCAGGCAGGATCTGCTTCACTGCCCTGCGATGCAAGGAGTTAAGCCTCTTCATGTGTATTTCACCGCTGCCGTCACATGTCGTGGAGGCATAATCGATGTGGGATTTGACATGGGCATTGTAAAATAGTTTGCGAGTGTCGACATCAATAAGATATTTTAGCTTAGACAGCATAAAAACATTTCTGGACACAGTTTTACAGACAACATTGATGTGAGATTTCTATTTCATCTGGTTATCTACAGTAACTCCAAGTAGGCGATGTTCAGTTACTTGTGTAATGGTGTGGTCTTGGATTTCCAGGCTAAGCGAAAGTGGCTTGAGCTGATGCTTCT
Organism: Semisulcospira habei; assembly: GCA_036245525.1. Classification (NCBI taxonomy): domain Eukaryota; kingdom Metazoa; phylum Mollusca; class Gastropoda; family Semisulcospiridae; genus Semisulcospira; species Semisulcospira habei. The sequence continues at coordinate 211,787,770 of BTPG01000005.1, forward strand.
GACGGGTTGCTATCGTCATACATTCGGTTTTGGTGGGATTAAGGATCATTGCATTATTTTCACACCATTTGGAAATTTCGCTCAGTCCCTGTTGCAAACGACCATTTAAAGACTCAAGACACTTATCGGGGGTGTGGATTGTTGCGTCATCGGCAAACAAGTCACATGCAATTTTGTCATTCGTGAAATGTAGTGGCAGGTCATTGATAAATATGCAAAAGAGAAGAGGTCCCAGGACAGAGCCCTGGGGCACTCCTCTTGTTACTAAACCACTTGAAGAGTAAGATCCATTGGCCATCACGAGGTGCTGTGTGTCTGTAAGATAGGAAGCGAAAAACGAGGTTGTTTTAAAGGAATGAATAGATGCCTGAGAACTGCCGTCTGATGTATGAAAACAGTTACTTGAAAATGAACCATCCAGATATATACTGAGCTTGGACAGGAGAATTTCATGATCTACCATGTCGAAAGCTTTCCGAAGGTCTATGAAAACAGCACCTGTGAATTCGCCTTTGTTCATTGAACTTAGCCACGTGTCTGTAAGTCGCGATAAGGCTGTATGACAACTATGCTTCGGGCGAAAACCTGACTGGAGGGGGTGGATTAATTTGCGTTTTCCCAGGTATTCTAACAGATGCTTATGAATGTGTCGTTCAAGAGGTTTACTTAAGACAGACAAAAGTGAAATGGGGCGATAATTGTTAACATCGGACAGATCTTTTGTTTTAGGTAGGGGAAGAACTTTAGCCTTGTTTAGTTCTTTTAGGAAAACATTTTTCTCTATGCATAAATTGTAGACATAAGTTATTGTTTCTACAACATAGGGAAGTGATAGTTTCAGTATTTTGGGGCTTATTTCATCTGGCCCGGAAGACTTTTTATTCTTCATGGAACTTATTGTCTTACCAACCTCGTGAACTGCCAGAGGTGGAATAGCAAAAGGATGAAATCTCGCAGTTCGCGTTCTAAAGAAATCAATCAGGGTGTCAGGACAGGTATAGGGCCGAGAGTTTGTTTTAGAAGGGACCAGGGACTCGGCAATTGAAAGGAAATGATCGTTAAAATTATCGGCAGTCAGGGTAGTCGGGATTACAGGGGATTTCCTACTCTTGCCTCCAGTCACTACGGCCATAGCGCGCCAGAGCGTGGACATATCTTTGTCTTGTTTAATCAAACGATCAATAAAAGATTTTTTAGCCTGCCGCACTAGACATTTGACACGATTGCGCTCACGTTTAAATTCAGCAAAACACTTCTGTTTTCTCAGATCATCTCTCACCCTCATGGCCTGAATGATGTCTTGAGTCAGCCACGGCGGGAGTGAAGCGTGTTTGACTCGCCTCCGCCGCACAGGCGCGTGTTTATTTAAAATAGTAAGAAAAATGCTATACCAGACAGACAGAGCGCTGTCAGGGTCAGTTTCACTAAGCACGTCCTCAAAAGGTGCGTTATTAAGGTCAGATAAAAAGTCGCTCTCACTAAATTTTTTAAAAGAACGATAGGTGATATACGTATGACATCCTTTCTTTGCTTTTGGGAACTTAGTGGACCACGTACAGCTGATGGGAAAGTGATCACTGGTGCCAAGGTTACCGACAGACACACTATGAACAGACTCCGGCTTTGTGGCATAAATGTGGTCTATGAGTGTAGATGTTGTTGGTGTTATTCGTGTCGGCGAAGTGACTAACTGTTTAAGAGAGAGAGAGAGAGAGAGAGAGAGAGAGAGAGAGAGAGAGAGAGAGAGAGAGAGAGAGAGAGAGAGAGAGAGAGAGAGAGAGAGAGAGAGAGAGAGAGAGAGACGGAAAGAGAGAGAAAGAGGGGGGGAAGAGAGAGAAAGAGAGAGAGAGAGAGAGAGAGAGAGAGAGAGAGAGAGAGAGAGAGAGAGAAAGAGAGAGAGAGAGAGAGAGAGAGAGAGAGAGAGAGAGAGAGAGAGAGAGAGAGAGAGAGAGAGAGAGAGAGAGAGAGCGAGAAAGAAATGAAATGAAATGAAATGAAACTATATTTCTGAACGGAAGAAGCAGTTAGCACATGTGCCATTTTTCACACTTGCCGTTGCTAATCTACAAAGGTACAACTCTGCTAAAGGTACAAGGCTACTAACATACAGAAGTACAAAGCTACTAACATAAAAGTGCACATAATACAAAAAGAGATGGATAAGGCAAAATGGAGCGCACCAATTATGATTACTAACAATGTGAACGGGGGGGGGGGGGGAGGGGAAAGAAAAGAAGATAGTCTTTAAAATTCCTTTTTTCACTGAAATCAAACACGCGCGCAAGCTCGCGCCGCATGCTCACACACACACACACACACGCACGCACGCGCGCGCACACACCCACATACACGCACGTGCGCGCGGAGGTTAATATCAAGGCTTTAGGCGATGGAGATACCCGAACCAGTGAAAGAGCTGTTAGATAGCAGGTACTTGAAGAGGCTTTCCTTGAAAGAGGGGAGTGAACCAGTGTGTGTTATGTGCGCTGGCAGTTTATTCCAAAACGAGGCGCCCGAAAAAGCGAGGGTGGTTTTAAATAAATCTATTCTCGGGCGTGGTGTGATGAAGTTTCGCCTTGATGTTGAATAGCCTGAAGCTGCCTTGGTGAAGAGATTACACAAGTATTCTGGGTGGATTTCATTCCAGATTTTATACATGACTACCCCTTTGTTAAAGAGATGGTGCTTGTCAAGAGGAAGCAATTTTAGTTTTTCAAATTTTTGGTCAGTAGAAAGAGCTGGATCAGGCAGGATCTGCTTCACTGCCCTGCGATGCAAGGAGTTAAGCCTCTTCATGTGTATGTCACCGCTGCCGTCCCATGTCGTGGAGGCATAATCGATGTGGGATTTGACGTGGGCATTGTAAATAGTTTGCAAGTGTCGACATCAATAAGATATTTTAGCTTAGACAGCATAAACACATTTCTGGACACAGTTTTACAGACAGCATTGATGTGAGATTGCCATTTCATCTGGTTATCAACAATAACTCCAAGTAGGCGATGTTCAGTTACTTGTGTAATGGTGTGGTCTTGGATCTCCAGGCTAAGCGAAAGTGGCTTGAGCTGATGCTTCTGACGGGTTGCTATCGTCATACATTCGGTTTTGGTGGGATTAAGGATCATTGCATTATTTTCACACCATTGGGAAATTTCGCTCAGTCCCTGTTGCAAACGACCAATTAAAGACTCAAGACACTTATCGGGGGTGTGGATTGTTGCGTCATCGGCAAACAAGTCACATGCAATTTTGTCATTCGTGAAATGTAGTGGCAGGTCATTGATAAATATGCAAAAGAGAAGAGGTCCCAGGACAGAGCCCTGGGGCACTCCTCTTGTTACTATAGTGAGAGAGAGAGAGAGAGAGAGAGAGAGAGAGAGAGAGAGAGAGAGAGAGAGAGAGAGAGAGAGAGAGAGAGAGAGAGAGAGAGAGAGATGCGGGAGGGGGTGGTGGTTTAAGAGACAGAGAGAAATACGACAGTACGATACGATAGCATTGGGTCGATGTCTACTTGGTCACAGATTTGCTGCTTTTACCTCACCGTCACTGTCTAATTTTCTCCAGAAGTCGAGAATGTTTTGCTTTCTAATTTGTTTCTGCATAGAAATAATTTTTACAGAAAAGTTTCAAAGATACGAAGCTGGCTAACAAACCCTTCCACTGTTTTCTCTAATCTAGTTGTATCCACAAGTCTAGTTTTATCCACAAGTCTAGCTGTATCCACAGGTATAGCTGTATCCACAGGTTTAGCTGTATCCACAAGTCTAGTTTTATCCACAAGTCTAGCCGT
>BTPG01000005.1:211797537-211852388 GCA_036245525.1 Semisulcospira habei
TTATTTCTGAACGGATGAAGCAGTTAGCACATATGCCATTTTTCACGCTTGCCTTTGCTAATCTACAAAGGTACAACTCTGCTAAAGGTACAAGGCTACTAACATACAGAAGTACAAAGCTACTAACATAAAAGTGCACATAATATAACAAGTCGTTCAAAAAGAGATGGATAAGGCAAAATGGAGCGCACCAATTATGATTACTAACAATGTGAACGGGGGAAAAAAAAAGAAGAAAAGAAGATAGTCTTTAAAAAATTCCTTTTTTCACTGAAATCAAACACGCGTGCACGCTCGAGCCGCATGCTCACACACACACACACACACACACACGCACGCACGCGCGCGCACACACCCACATACACGCACGTGCGCGTGGAGGTTAATATCAAGGCTTTAGGCGATGGAGATACCCGAACCAGTGAATGAGCTGTTAGATAGCAGGTACTTGAAGAGGCTTTCCTTGAAAGAGGGGAGTGAACCAGTGTGTGTTATGTGCGCTGGCAGTTTATTCCAAAACGAGGCGCCAGAGAAAGCGAGGGCGGTTTTAAATAAATCTATCCTCGGGCGTGGTGTGATGAAGTTTCGCCTTGATGTTGAATAGCCTGAAGCTGCCTTGGTGAAGAGATTACACAAGTATTCTGGGTGGATTTCATTCCAGATTTTATACATGACTACCCCTTTGTTAAAGAGATGGTGCTTGTTAAGAGGAAGCAATTTTAGTTTTTCAAATTTTTGGTCAGTAGAAAGAGCTGGATCAGGCAGGATCTGCTTCACTGCCCTGCGATGCAAGCAGTTAAGCCTCTTCATGTGTATGTCACCACTGCCGTCCCATGTCGTGGAGGCATAATCGATGTGGGATTTGACATGGGCATTGTAAAATAGTTTGCGAGTGTCGACATCAATAAGATATTTTAGCTTAGACAGCATAAACACATTTCTGGACACAGTTTTACAGACAGCATTGATGTGAGATTGCCATTTCATCTGGTTATCAACAATAACTCCAAGTAGGCGATGTTCAGTTACTTGTGTAATGGTGTGGTCTTGGATCTCCAGGCTAAGCGAAAGTGGCTTGAGCTGATGCTTCTGACGGGTTGCTATCGTCATACATTCGGTTTTGGTGGGATTAAGGATCATCGCATTATTTTCACACCATTTGGAAATTTTGCTCAGTCCCTGTTGCAAACGACCATTTAAAGACTCAAGACACTTATCTGGGGTGTGGATTGTTGCATCATCGGCAAACAAGTCACATGCAATTTTGTCATTCGTGAAATGTAGTGGCAGGTCATTGATAAATATGCAAAAGAGAAGAGGTCCCAGGACAGAGCGAGAGAGAGAGAGAGAGAGAGCAATGAACAATGAACCTTTATTTTCCAAGGGTAGAAGTTATTGGTAACAGGACCAGTTTTCAAACTTGCCGTTGCTACATCTACTACATAAGTGACATAGACATGTAAACATACACATACCGCACACTGCTGCTCACAGAGAGAGAGAGAGAGAGAGAGAGAGAGAGAGAGAGAGAGAGAGAGAGAGAGAGAGAGAGAGAGAGAGAGAGAGAGAGAGAGAGAGAGAGAGAGAGAGAGAGAGAGAGAGAGAGAGAGAGAGAGAGATAATGATGAAACTTTATTTTTCAACGGTAACAAGTTTTGACAGAAAACAAATCTTCATTTTACAAACTTGCCATTGCTAACATCTACAACATAAAAAAGGGGAAACTATAAAAATATATTTACATACAAAACCCAAAAGCATCATTATCTACAGAAAAAATAATAACACTCATCACACACACATGCACACACGCACGCACACGCACGCGCCGCTCACACAAACACCCACACACACAAACAAACACGAGTACACACACACACACACACACACACACACATAAAAACCATCTTATGAAATACATGCGGTAAGGAAATATTACAGTACCTGATAAATACTAAGTTTGACTCATGAGGTAATCAGAAACTTTTGTTTTAAAACTCCCTGGTGAGGTAATAGTTTTCAAATGTGCAGGGATGGAATTCCAAGCAAACGGACCAGAGAATGACATACTAGTTTTAAAAAGGTCGATTCTTGGCAGTGGTAAGGGTAAGGTATTGTTTCTTGAGGTCCGTTCACGTTCTTCGTGAGATATAAATTTAGTGATTAGATACTGGGGTGTCATATTATTCAGTATCTTATACATAAAGACGCATTTGTTTAAAGTAAGTTGCTGATGCAGACCGAGAATATTTAAATGTCTAAATTTGTCTGTGGTAGGGATGGGGCGTCTATCTATCATTTTCACAGCTCTTTTGTATATGGAGTTTAACCTCTTCATGTGGACATCACTGCAGCCGTCCCACACTGTGGAGACATAATCAACGTGGGACTTTATTATGAGCATGAAAAAACAATTTACAGGTATTTGTATCCGTTACATGTCTAAGCTGGGACAATAAGAAAGCGTTTTTAGCAATGGTCTTACAAACAGCATTTATATGGGTCTCCCAGCACAGTTGTTCATCAACATGTATTCCTAAGAATTTACGCTCAGTGACTTGTTCAACAGGTTCAGCGTTTAATTGTAATTGTAATGGCTGTAGTCGGCGTTGATGTTTTTGTCGCGTGGCGATTAAGATACTCTTTGTTTTAGCTGGGTGAAGAACCATATGGTTCTGTCTACACCAGTCAGATACCTCATTGAGACTGCATTGTAAACTATGGCTAATGTCCGTCTTTTTTTCTTTAAACCAGAAACATGAAGACTCGTATCGTCAGCAAACAGATTACAATTAACGTCAGAATTAGTGATATGCAACGGTAGATCATTGATAAATAGTATGAATAAGAGAGGTCCCAAAATAGATCCCTGGGGGACGCCGTATTTTACATTTCCTTGCTTAGAGTATCTTCCATGGGCGTACACCATTTGTTTTCTGTCTTCGAGATATGATCGGAAGAATGCTATGGCGGTTGCGTTCAAGTGATAAACTGTTAGCTTATTTAGGAGAATGTCATTGTCCACAAGGTCAAACACCTTTTTAAGGTCTAATAAAACTGCTCCTGACATCAGGCTTTCATTGATTGATTCCTGCCAGCTGTCTACAATATGTGTCAGTGCTGACTGACAAGAATGTTTCGATCTAAAACCAGATTGGTAAATAATAAGTAATTTAACTTTTTCCAGAAAGTCAAGGAGATGTTTTTGAATGTGTTTTTCAAGGGGTTTTGACAAAGCTGACAGAAGGGAGATTGGACGATAACTATTGATATCTTCAAGATCGTTAGATTTAGGGATTGGGATTACCTTTGCTTGTTTAAGAATGGTTGGAAATGTACTTTGCTTTATGCAGAGATTGAAAATATATGTTAGTGATTCTACTGTATACGGTAATGAGATTTTTAGGGTTTCATTATCAATACCATCAATGCCAGCAGACGTTTTGTTCGGCATGCTAGAAATATATCTGCCGACTTCCGCAGCTGTAATATTAGGGATGGTGAAAGTATTTGATATAGTTGTTTTTTTTAAAGTGTTCTCTGAGAAAACTCGGCACTTCATTATGGTTGACTGTTATTTGCAGCTGACAATGCGAGTATTTCGGCTGTCGTTAAGAAATGGTTATTTAATATATCAGCTGACATATGGGATGGGATTTCTGGTGCTGATTTACCCTTCGTTATGACGTTCAGAGCTTTCCAAACAGATGCCGTGTCCTTTTTGTCTCGAATCATTTGTTGGAAAAAAGACTTCTTAAATGCTCTAACTAAATATTTGACACGGTTTCGTTGTTTTTTGTATTCTTCGTACTTTTGCTCTTTTTTAAGTTTGTCTCTAAATGACATGGCCTGCTTGATATCCGCTGTTAACCAGGGTGGTATGGTGGAATGTTTAACTCGTTTTTCACGTATGGGCGATAAAGAGAGAGAGAGAGAGAGAGAGAGAGAGAGAGAGAGAGAGAGAGAGAGAGAGAGAGAGAGAGAGAGAGAGAGAGAGAGAGACTCAGACTCAGACTCAGACAGTTTATTGTTCAGACAAAATGTCCATACAATGGAGTGAGACATTACATAATTTATAATTCAGGTGTATATAAAAGCCATAAGGCGATGTTTATAACAACACACACACACACACACACACACACACACACACACACACACACACACACACACACACACACACACACACACACACACACATTTCCATTCGATCTGCGCCAGCACATAATAGCCACTTTTGACCTACATGTAAAATGCGGTATCCAAATCCAGGCCACAGCCGTGTACTACACAGACCAGGTCGGAGTAAGAACCACAGTTTGCACGTGGAATCATACAAGCATGCTGCTACGGAGTTTAAATGCATGAAATACAAATCTTGCTAAATCGGCAATAGACTGCGGGTTGGTAGTGTCTAGGATACACAATTCTTTCTTTTTGAGTTCCATAAGGTCAAACTTACATAGGTATTTGACACGCAGTTCATCGTAGAATGGACAGTAAAACATAAAAGTGAATTTCATCTTCCACAGCCTTGGCACACAATGGACACACTTTCGTTACAGCATTGAGAGTACTATATCTTTGTTTGTTACTTTGCAATTCGGTTATGCCAAGTCTAAATTTAATGTATAGATTTTTGACATAGGTTGGCTTAACCAGTTCAAAATAATTTTCTTGGACAAGTGTATGTTTAAAACTACGATACACAGTAAAACGTTCATTCTCAGAAAGTTTGGAACAATCAACCATCCTTTGTTTAAACTTGTTTATAAAAGCATTCCTGTTTCCAACACCTTGTGATCCATACATGACCAAACCCATTTCGAAAAAGCAAATTCTTTATCTTTGACACCCATGTTTCTTTCCCTTTATCGTCTGAATCCTTAAGCATATGATAAGCCATATTTGCAAATCTAGTAACAGGTAAAGCACAGAGTCGAAGCCAGTAGGAAACACATCTTACTGACGTTAATACTGACAGAGGATATCGACCAAGTTCACCATAAACCATCAGGTTCGGTGTGCGGAAGTTGACATTAAGAAAACGTTTACATGCAAATGTATGGACTATTTCAATTTTGGCACACTCGTTTATACCCCAAATTTCCGAGGCATACAACAAAATTGGGACAACCTGCGCATCAAACAGCTTGAAAAAAACATCAGGACTAGCGCAGTTGATTTTCTTCAACATACAGAAAATATCGATTACACATTTTTTGCCTTAGTCACTAAGTCATCGACGGATGTGTTTAGATTCAAACGTGTGGTAAAGTTTAACCCAAGGTACTTATACATATTGACAACTTCTACCCTCGTTCCCCCGTAAATCCATTTTTCATATTTTGACAAATATCCACCATTTCGAAACACAATTATTTTTGTCTTGTCTAGGTTAACAGACAAACCAAGTTTAGATGCTTCTTTGTATAAATTGTTCAGCTGAGTCTGAAGGCCATTGGGGGTTGATGAAAACAAAGCAATGTCATCTGCAAACATCAACAAAAACAGTTCTGCTGCATCGGATTTTAGTTGGAAACAATGTTTACCATTTACAATAATGTACACAGCAAGCTCGTTAATCAAAAAGGAGAACAATGTCGGCGATGCTAAACATCATTGTTTTAAACCTTGGAAACACTCAAAAAACGCTGTACAATTCAGGCTGTCTCTAACACAAAATTTCACTGAGTCATACATTGCCTTCATAGCTGAAAGCATTTTGCCGCGCACTCCAACCTTCAGTAAAATATTACAAAGCACACCTCTTTTAACAGTATCGAAGGCTTTGCGGAAGTCAACAAAAGCCACATAAACTTTCTTATTTTGTAAAAGTTGTTTTTGAACAATAGCATAAAGTGTAAATATATGGTCCACAGTAGAATAGGATTTCCTAAACCCGGCTTGTGTTTCAGACAGAATATTATGTTCCTCAGCCCAGTCTGTTAACTTTCTGTTCAAGATGCAGGTATACAGTTTACTAACACAGCTAATCAGAGCAATACCACGATAATTATCTGGATTATTTACATCTCCTTTCTTGTGGAGTGGGAAAATAATAGCTTTAGACCATTCGCTTGGGAACAACCCTTTGTTGAATAAAGCATTAAAATACTTAGTGAGAAAGGAGATGATAGCTGGGTTGGAGACTTTAAGAACTTAATTTATAATTCCATCAGGCCCTGGGGCCTTTCCTGCTTTGGCATGTTTTATAGCAGCAATAACTTCTACTTCTTCTATGTTAATATCTAGGTCATGAAATAAGGCTTCATCAGACTCAGAGTCTTCTGCAAAAAAATACATCATCATTATTATCTTGCTGTGCTATGTTTTCATTTAGAATGCTAGAGAAGTGATCAAACCACTGCTTCTTTGTTATATTGTTTCTTAAACGACGTTTTATTTTCCATTTCTTTATTTCCTTCCAAAATGCCTGAGAGTTATGTCTATACTCAAGAATTTTGTCAACAGTTTCCCTCTTAAAATTAACTTCTTTAGCTCTAAGTAATCTCTTGTATTGTTTTCTGTCATTAACAAACGTTGCTTTATTTTCCATGTTTTTTTTTTGTGTATGTACGTAAGGCTTTACGCGTTCGCATTTTTTGCATTTCTGCATTCCTGGTCAAACCAAGGGTGACTAGTGGTGTTTGTTTTGTGTGTGTTGCCTGTGGAGGAATGAAATTGTTTTGTCATGCAACTAGCAGCGTCTTTGATAGCACATGTGAAAATGTCTAATGCACTATTAATATCATCGTCGATCTCAGCAGTAGCAGCTACTAGAGCATCCTGGAATGCAGGAGTAGTTAAACTGTCGCTGAGCGTTTGGGCCTTAGCAGGTTCCCAGATAATCTTATCAAATGAAAAACACTGTGTATCGTCATCAGAAACATCGTTGTGGGGTGATACACGTACACAAGACACAGTAAGGACCAGCGGCATGTGCACAGACTCTATCCTCTCGCCAACTTCAAGTTTGTCACACAAACAAATAGTCAGGAGATGCAACAAAATAATCATTAATACTACAACCAGTGGGTGAGATAAATGTCAGGTGCTTTGACAGATCAGGGCTACAGAACCTATTCAAAATCATCAGTTCAAAACATGCACACAAATCTAATAGTTTTCTTCCAAATGTATTTACAGCCATATCTTCAGTAAATCGTGAAGGTTCAAATAGAGCGGTATTAGTTAGTAGCGTTTCATCAGGATCAAGCTGAAACAAATATGGATTAGGCTGCAAATCCCCAGTTCTACCATTAAAATCACCACAGGTTAGGAAATGAATGTCTCCAAATTGATCGAGGGCACTAGCAAGACACTGTTCTAATTATTCTAACAAGCAGTCGTACGGTAATTGTCTATAAAATGGTGAATCCTTGGGCGGAACATAGCACGCGACCAAAAGCACATCGCATTCAGTACCAAACAATGATCTGTCAAGTTTGAGAAAGACACTTTGAGCGCATGTCATGTTCAGTTGGAAAACAAACTTGGCATACACATTTTTTACTAACACAACAACACCTCCCGAGCTTCTTCCTTGACGTGACAATTTGACTGCAGGTAAGGAAAAACACGTGAAATCAGACCAGCAGTCAGGCGGGACGAAAGCATTGTCTAAAAATGTTTCAAACAAACACACAATGTCATAATTACTTACATATTGTAGAAAGTCTGGGTCAGGTAGCTTGCTCCACAGTCCATCAACATTCCATGACAGAAAGGTAAGTGTATGCAACACACTATGTACTGGCTGCTCTACAAGAGAGAGAGAGAGAGAGAGAGAGAGAGAGAGAGAGAGAGAGAGAGAGAGAGAGAGAGAGAGAGAGAGAGAGAGAGAGAGAGAGAGAGAGAGAGAGAGAGAGAGAGAGAGATGAAATAAAATGAAATGAAAGAGAGAGAGAAAGAGAGGGAGAGATGAAATAAAATGAAATTAAACTTTATTTCTCAACGGATGAAGTAATTAGCACATGTCCCGTTTTTCATACTTGCCGTTGCTACGCTACAAACACATAGTAATAATTGTAATTGTACCAAATTACACAAAGGAAAGATTTGGTGACATTAAACATGATGAGACATTAAATAAAATTAATTCTTTCATCCGGTCATACATAATAGATATTTTTTATTAATAATAATAATATTTTTTAAAGATATATATATATATATATATATATATATATATATATATATATATATATATATATATATATATATATATATATATATATATATATATATATATATATATATATATATATATATTAAAAGAACGCAACGCGGGCAAACACATACACGCGCGCACGCGCGTGCACGCACACACAGACACGCGAGAGAGAGAGAGAGAGAGACTCAGACTCAGTTTATTGTTCAGACAAAATGTCCATACGATGGAGTGAGACATTATATAATTTATAATTCAGGTATATATAACAGCCATATGGCGAAGTTTATATCCATACACACACACACACACACACACACACACACACACACACACACACACACACACACACACACACATGCACACACACACACATTCACACACACACACACACACACACACACACACATTTCCATTCGCGCGCACACCGCACACACACCAAGAAAAGCATGATAACAAAATCGCTCTCAGACAGAGCAATCCGAGGATCACAGACAGCCTGTATACAGTCAGTGCAGCGATTTAAGGACAGATATAGATGCTGGGACAAAAGTAGGCTGGCCGTTTTGTGCGGCACCTCCCACGCGCAGTTTTCAAACAGGCTACCCACAGACAAAGGGTAAAAGGTTAAAGGGTAAAGGGTTGATTCTCGATCGCTGCAGTGCATGTCAGAGTGATCCGTTCACCTGGCCGACCACAGAGGAACTGGGGCTAAGCACTGGACTGTCTGGTCTTATTGCGTAGCTGCCATTTTCCCTCCCATCTTGGTGCTTGACTTCTTTCTGCTTTCAGCCAACGGTGCTGTAAAAAGTACTGGTAGCTGACTGCGCAAGGGTGTTAACGTTCTAAAGCTTCTAACAGCTTCCTTTCTCCACTTCTTGGGATTGAATCAATGAATCAATGAATCAATGAAACTTTATTTTACAACGGTTTAGGCATTGACATCGTCATCGACACAGCCATTTTACAAACCTGCCGTTGCTAACAACTACAAGACTAACTACAAATATACATATATAAGTAAACATAATACTTGCAAAGAGATGACAACACTATTCACATAGACAGACATACTCATAGACTCACAGACACCCCCCACCCCACCCACCCCCCTTCACACATAGACAGAGCTAAGTAGTCCAAATGATAATTGAAAAGGATAACAGACTTAATTGGGAATAAATTGGACCCAGCATAAAAAGAAACATATAATACAAGTGGTTGAGTCATCCCTACGAGTGATCCACAAAATATTTGAAGAGACCCTTTTTAAAACAGGCTAGCGAGGAGGCGGATTTTACATGGTCTGGAAGGGCATTCCAGATAAGTGCCCCTGAGAAGGATAAGCTAGTTTTATATAGATCGATCCTTGGTTTTGGGACTATGAAAAGCTTTCTGATGTTTCCAAGCTTGGACTCAGACTTACGGAACAAAGTGGAGATGTACTCAGGTGTTTTGCGTTTCCACACTTTGAACATAAAGATTGCTTTGTTATATTTAAAATGATCTTGAAGTGGCAGGAGACCTGCTTTTGAGAGCTTTTCTTCAGTGCTAAGGTGTTGATCAGGGCAGATTATTTTGGCCGCTCGTCTGTGTAGGGAATTGAGTCTCTTTAAATGGACCTCACTACACCCATCCCATACCGATGACGCGTAATCGATATAAGAACGTATGTGAGCGTTATAAAATAGTTTACGGGTATCTGAATCAGTATAATATTTCAGTTTTGATAACATAAAGAGATTTTTGGCTACTATTTTGCATAAGGCGTCTGTATGAGCTTGCCATTTTAGCTGACTGTCGATTTTAATCCCCAGTACTCGATGTTCATTTACCTGTTCTACCTGACTACCTTTAAGTGAAAGGTTAAGTAATAGAGGCATTATCTGCTGTTTTTGGCGCGTGGCGACTACCATCGATTTCGTTTTGGCTGGATGAACAACCATAGAATTGTTTATACACCAAGCTGATACTTCATGAAGACTTTGTTGTAGGTTGTCGGAAATTACCTGTATATCTTTACTAGTAGTATGAACTGAGGTGTCGTCAGCAAAAAGGTCGCATTGTACATCTTGGCAAGTAATATGTAGAGGCAAATCATTGATAAATAAGCAAAACAGTAGAGGGCCCAGTACAGACCCTTGGGGCACACCGAAGCTTACATCTTTGAGAGAGGAGTATGAGCCATGAACAAGAACCTTTTGTTTTCTTTTAGTAAGGTAAGATGTGAAAAAAGCAACTGCGTCTCCGTTATTGAGGTATGTGTGAAGCTTAGCAGTCAGAATAGTATGGTTAATCAGATCAAAAGCATTCTTAAAATCCAGATAGACTACTCCTGTTAACTGTGACTTATTCATACCCTTGAGCCATGTGTCAACAAGGCGTGTAAGTGCTGTGTGGCATGAATGCTGCGGACGAAATCCGGATTGGAAAGGGTGGAAGAGCTTACGGTTTTCTAGGTAAGCAAGCAGGTGTTTATGAACGTGCCTTTCCAGTGGTTTGGACAAAACAGATAATAAAGAAATAGGCCGATAATTATTAGGATCAGAACGATCTTTTGTTTTTGGAAGTGGAATTACTTTGGCATATTTAAGTTCGTTAGGAAAAGTGTTATGCTGGATACAGAGATTATAAATATAAGTTAAGGATTCTACAATGTATGGGAGAGACAGTTTAAGTATTTTCGGGCTGATGTCATCAGGCCCCGAGGACTTTTTATTTGGAAGGTTACTTATAAGTAAACCCACTTCATGAACAGCTAACATAGGGATGTTGAAGGGGGCTGTGCCCATTGTTCTTTGTTGACAAAACTCAGACAGCAAATTTGAACGGTGATAAGTGTTATCCTGGCTTGGCGATATTAGAGATTTGGCAATCGAAAGAAAATGGTCATTGAATGTATCAGCAGTAAGATTAGTGGGAATGGTAGTTGCGGTACTTGGAGACCCCCTAGTAAGTGTGTTTAGAAGGCGCCATATAGTAGAGGTATCTTTGCTGTCTTTAACCGTGTCACGAACTAACTTTTTTCTTGCCTCTCTGATCATGTATTTAACACGGTTACGCTGTTGCTTATATTCAGTGAACATTTTATTGCTACGTAGATCGTTTCTAAGCGCCATCGCCTGCATGATTTCCGGAGTAAGCCAGGGAGGAAGAGTGTTAGATTTTACCCTCCTCTCGCGTAGAGGAGCATGTTTATTAAGTACATTTAGGAAAAGAGAGTACCAAATACTGAGGGCGGTATTAGGATCATAGGACAGGAGCACGTCATTAAAAGGAGTATTTTCTAGATCAAATAGAAATTCGTCTTTCCTGAAGTGTTTGAATGTCCTATACGTTATAGTTGTATGGCCGTTCTTTTTTGGTTTAGGGAGTTTAGAAGACCAGGAGCAAGCCACAGGATAATGATCACTAACACTAAGATTTGAGACATCAACGTCAGAGACGGCTTTGGGTTTATTAGTATATATGTGGTCAATAAGCGTGGAAGTAGTTGGAGTAATTCTGGTGGGTGATTTCACTAACTGTACTAAGCCAAACAGAGATGACGTTGAGCCCCAGGCGGGGTGCGGCTTAAGTAAATCTATATTAAAATCGCCCAATAGAAGAATGTCGGCCTTCTTTTTTAAAGCTCTGTCAAGGTTATGACTAAACTGATCGTACCACTCAAAAGTTGAGGCGGGATTTCTATATAAGAACCCAATTAATACCGGTTTTGATTTCGGACACTTGACTTCGACCCATACGCACTCCACCCCCATCATTTCTAGGTCGACGCGTCGATGAACTAAATGCTGGATAGAATTATGAATATAGACAGCGATGCCAGTTTGACCGGGAGACAAGGGGTCTCGTCTAATAACTGAAAAATTGGGGATACTGATTGCTGCATCGCTTACACAGGAACTCAGACGCGTCTCACTGAGTCCAAACAGGTGGAACGGTGTAGGATCGTTAATATATACAGATATGTCGGCTAGTTTGTTGTACAAATGAAACACATTGAGGTGCCCTATTCTCATAACTGCACCTTTGATGGAAAATTCGCTTGGACTTATTACAAAATACAGAGTGCACAAGATAAACAATGAAGAAACAATTGAATACAGAAAAACACGGAAATAAAAAATACTATAAAACTATAAAACGATAAAAGGCCACGTAATTGAATAAAAGTCCTCCAGAGAACAAGTAGCAGTTAAGCTACTGAGCTCTCAAAAAAAACTCGCTGCGGGAGTGACTGAACCACAAGAAAAAAGTGACGCAACTTGAAACGCCGCATGGAACACCTGTATGTTCGGCTGTCACTAAGTTCCCTTCTTTGTCGTTCCAGTACAATTTTAATTAAATCACTCAAGCTAATAGTCTGTCTCACTGTAAAGACACGAAAGAGGCTGAAAATTAAGTCTTTCTTAAATGAGCACAATCTTTACAGTGTAAACTAACACAGTCTCTGGTGGTAACACTCAATGTTACTGTCACATCAGTTTATGACCAACGCGGCTAGAAGGCAGAACCAAAGTAATCAATAAACAGCACAGTGGATGCAGACAATAACGTTGGTAGTCACTCTAACTGATTTACGGTAAGAACAAGTTACATCTGTAACAATAGCAGTCAGCTTGCCGTGTTCGTGTTCACAATCACCAAATATAAACGTCTAATTAAAGCGTCAGTAAATCAGTGATGAACTAGTTTAACAAATGAAAATTAACCCTTTTGTTCATGCATCCACCGGTGCTGTTTGCAGCATCGGTGGTTGCATGCACAACGGGGTTAAGCAAGTTAGTGGCAGATAAATCCCTGTAGGAAAGGCTGCGGTTAACTTGTCAGTTGATATCGCAGCTAATCAGTTAATAGTAGACACCACCTATTAACCCAACAATGGACAATTAATCCTCCTGTTCATGCATCCATCGGTACTGTTTGCAGCATGTACTGTTTGCAGCACCGGTGGTTGCATGCACAGGAGGGTTAATGAGATTATTAGCCGGTAAAGCCCTGAATGAATGGCTGTAGGAGCTGCGCAAGCATGCGCATCCTCTGCGTTGCGTCTAATCCGGGTGTAATGGCAGGGCTCTCCCACCCTCTGGTCGGTGTGGGATTAGCGGTGGCGAGGGCGTGAAGGGCGCTGTTAGAGCCTTGGTCGGAGGGTGGAATGCGCGGAAATTCGCGTTCTGACGGAGTGAACTGCCCGGCGTGACCTTGCTGGGGACAGAATGTCGGGGGGTAACCAGGCTGGGCAGAGTTGTAACTGGCATTGTCAGACATGTTGAACTGGGTTTGAGCAGAATGGGCTTGGCAAATTTGAGACTGTTGAAAATGGGCTTGAACGTGGTTGGAATTAGCTTGGCTGGGAGGGGTTTGGTTGTTGTGGGGGTGGGCGTTGATGTGGGCATGGTTGGGGTGGGAATGGTTGGGATGGGTATGGACTTTGAAATTGTTTCCTCCATTTGCTTGTCCCCATCCTGTGCCCCTGCCAGAAGCCTGATTCTGGTAGTGCTGTGGTCCTCGATTTTGAGGGTTGGTAGGCGCATGACGATCCGCTTTCGGCACATCGTATCCCGGTGAGCGGCGTGCTGCTCCGGCGAACCTGATGGCGAGTGCCAGTCGCTTGGTGCCTTCCTCTGTCAGGTGACTTCTGTCTCTCTGGAACAGAGTCTGACGCGGCGCAAGATTAGCTGTCAAGAAACGGGGGACATGGTCGATGTAGGGGATCTTGACCTGCTCACACACAGCCCTGAGATTGTCGTTGGAAGCAAACACAGCCTTTGCCAGGTAATGTTCAGTTCCACCTGGAATAATGCAGGATATGTACACAGCGGCGCTGGGAAAGGCTGAGCGTAGGAAACGGAAGAGCTGGTCCCAGGACTGCTTGCTGACGGCGCCCACTTTGCAGCTGTTGATACCAACATGCGTCGTCACACGGCGGATGTGGGGCATTGGTGGCAAAGTGCGGAGCCACTCAGTGACATCAGCTACAGTCAGGCCGGAGACAGACAGATTCTGTACAAGGGCACCGTCGACAGACATCCTGCGCTCGTCAACACCTTTCAGCACAGAATCCCCGATTAACAGCGTGTTGACACCTGGTCGTACTTGCAGGAGCTGAAGCTGTTCTAGGGGTGCATTGTCCTTAGCGCTGATGTTACTGTCGTTGGTAATGCGGGTGGAGGTATCGTGTCCTCGTCTGTTCTCGGGTGCATTTTCCTTAGCGCTGATGTTACTGTCGTTGGTAATGCGGGTGGAGGTATCGTGGCCTCGTCTGTTCTCATCCAACTCAGACAATACAGAATACCGGTTTTTAACTGGAACTTGCACGAGGAGTGTGTTGTCGGTCGTGGTAGAGTCTTTAGGGGGAGGGGACATGAGGGATTGTGAGACACTATCTTTTTGGGGTGAGCATTTGGGGGCGTTGGGGGTTTCGTTGGCTGGTTCAAAATTCTGGGTGTTGCTGCAGGCACTGACTTTAGACAGGGATTCCACTTGCTTTTTTAGGTCTTTTAGTCTACTGGCATGGTTGTCTCTACTGCTAGCCAGTTGAGTCACTTTCTCATTTAGCCTGACGTGGTCCGCTGAGAGTCCTTCTACAGCTGAGTTAATGCTTTCTGCATATTCCTCAACTGCCTTTCTCCCACTTTTCGCCTTGACCTCGTTATCTCGCACAAGGCAGTCCATCTCTGCAAGGGTCTTAGTGTGTGCAGCACACTGGTTCTTGACATTAGCCAGTTCAGTTTGCACTTCTTGTAGCTGGATTTGGAGGCACCTAATAGTAGCTACGTTCAGGGCTAGTTGCTGCTGCATTCGCGCAACGCACGTTAGTTCTGGGTTTTGTGCTATTTGTGCTAGAGTTGCGAGTGAAATGGGCTGATCAGCGGTTGTTGTCGAGAGGTCGCAAGGCTGGTAAAATGTAATGGCCGGCTGGCTGACCTGGGTTAAGGACACATGAGTAATCAGGTCAGATAAAGAGGGACTGCTGTTATCACCTGAGGCGCTGCTGGGGACTGAAGAGTCGGCATCTTTGGATCCACTGACGTCAGTCGTGTCACTGGCCGACACGTCATCTCCCGAGGCGCTGCTGAGGACTGAAGAGTCGGCATCTTTGGATCCACTGGCGTCAGTCGTGTCACTGGCCGACACGTCAGGATTAGTTTCGATAGCCTGGGCTGGAGTTATGTGAGTCTTGTCAGATTCAGATGCAGTGTGTTTCGCTTCCGTGGCTGGTGGCTGCGGTATGTGGGTAGTGCTTGCACTAATCTCCTTTGTGCATTCAGCCGAAACGTCACTGACGGCATCTTTGGTCAGAGATGAGACCGCACTAATCTCATCAGTGCAGTCAGACGGAACATCGCGGGCAGTGGGTAGAGGTGACGGGATTTCAGGTGCGGACTGGGATTGAGAGGAGGCCATGTTGTCTACAGTGTCTTTTAACATCCGAAATTCTTCATCGACCCATTCTTGGCAGCAGTTTCCTTGAATAGTAACAGTCCCTGTGGTGTAATATACAGTTATTGTGACGAGTTTCTTCGATCCATTCCACAGTTGCACAAGTGTTTCAAACAGTTTGTTGGTGTACGGAGGGTCAATGGGAACAGGTGCACTCAGTACGCTTTGCTTCTTGTCTCTGTCTTCCCAGCGCAGATTCACTCCTGTGGGCATAAGCTCTTCAACATACAGCGTATGCAGGACACGTCGCCATAGGGGAACTCTTGCTATGTCGGACTCAAACTTTACTTGGATCGGGTCTCTCGTTCGGATAATCTTTTCAAGGGAAAGGCGAGAGTTTGATGAAGAGGAGCGTGTGGAGGGGCCCATTGTAAGGGGATGGTGGTGTCGCCATAGTCACTTACTCGAGGTGTGACGACATGTTGGTCGCTAATCAGCTGGACACCTACTTGAAAGGATAAGTCGCCAGCCAAAGCTGGCCGACAAGTCAGTGCGTCCGTCAGTCTTACAAGGTCACTCAACCATGATGCCACTCAGCTTCACAGATCACGGCTAAGCCAGAGTTGTATCACACACGAAGCGTGAGGAGAGTGTGGCGCAGCATCCGCATGATCGTGGCCGATGTTTGTAAACACTGGCGAGTCAACAGCAGAGCCGAGTTTAGCAGAGCCGAGTTTTACTGTAGCGTTTGTGTGGCGTTATCAGCTCTGACTCGGCTACGTTTGAAAGACTCAGAGGCGGTGTGATGTATGCCAGAGTGCGCGCAACGATAAACCACCTACAACAGAGAAATATAGGAAGCGCGGTTTTCGACTGCGCGCCGTGTACAGCCGTTGTAGACCGGGCCCATATCAGTGAAGACTGAACAAAGAAATCTGTGAAAAGTATAAATAATCCACGAGAATCGTAGAATGTCACGAAAATAACATCACCATTGTGTAGAGGATCATATCACATCATATCATGAGGTGGTCAGAGCAGATCAGGATAACAAGCACGTGTACAGTCAAGGAAAGCGCCCCTGGTGGCCCCCGTGCTGACTAAACAGTCTCACATGACACTCTCTCCGGGACTATGACCATGATATTCATCTCCCGGTTGCAGCTGAATGAGTGAGCTTAGTCCTGCGCCAGACACTAAGCAAGGTGCTCCACTTTAGCGGAGCACCTTGCTTAGTGACTGGCGCCGGACTTAGATCACTCATGCGAATGATCCTTGGTCTAGTGTATCAGGGCCCACTCCGGTCTTCTGTCAGACCTTCCTCTTCTATCTGGGATGGAAGAGGTCACAGCAGAGCAGGAGGACAGCCACTGACACCAGCACCGCGGCCCCCGTCGCCCCCATGCTGATGGCAGACACGCGCGCATCCCAGGCAGACGTCCTAAGGGCTCGAAATTGGGACAGGTTCCGGCGCTGCAACGTTATGTTCTGATGGATGACCCGCACAAGAATGGCCAGATCTTGGCTTTTTGGCACCGCTGTATAGTAAGACAGAAGACAGAGATAATGACGTGGCAGTGCTACGTGGCACCATGAAAGGTTTTGATGGGATCCTCGGACGGCAACATAGCATCTGAACTTATAATAAATTAATTGCGGTGATTATAAAGGCGCATTATACAATTCCATGAATCGGCTCAAAGGGAATCCAAGCGCACGCTCACGTGAAACACACGCATGAACACAAACACAGTACGAGACAAATACATGCAATTTACGCGGTGCGATCGGTCAGCTCAGCTATTTTAGTGTCGGAAACTTTGTTCGCTTGTATTTTAAAATTATGAAGTGGCCTGAAATCGACACCAAAGAGGAAAAGCTGAAGTATCCGGAGATCAACCCCCGACGGTCCGCCCGAATTAACTTATTCCAGATGTAAGACATACGGATACGCGGCTACAGTCGCGTATCCGTATGTCTTACGTCTGGAATGAGTTAACGGGGACACTTACTAGAAGAGAAGAGCCCGACCACGGAACAGGTATCGAACATCACACCTCTCACATTGGTGGCAGACGCCTAAAACCCTGCACAGAAGACCGCCGCGCTCAGTTCAAATTATTTTGAGTGTTTCGTCGGTTGTAATGTGTTTGGTGACTCTAATCACAATATTACCTGTTGTGTTGATGGGTGGACATTTACACTGGCAAAGCTTCGTGCTGCCGGACGTGATAGTTGCCAAAGCCGCGGGTCCACTGGTCAGCGCTGAGGACAGCGTTTGTGAAGGGATCTGTGCAGAGAAAGTGGTATCAGAGTGGAATTGGAAATGTAGGAAATAAATCTTATCTCCGTCTCAATCATCCAAACTTGAAAAGTAAAGTGTAAACATAAAGGAGTTGTGCTTAATCAAGTTTATTACCAGATCTTCATCGTTTCCCTCGCCAGAATAACTCGTTTATGTTGTGATGGTTGCTGTGATAACATCTTTTTATGACATGTTTTCATCCTTATGTATGCTGGGATTATTAGTTTGTGTGTGATAATTGGTGTGATATAATTTTTGTCTTTAGTAACTGACATCAAGACACATTCCAACGCTTTTATTGTTTTTTGGTGTGTTTTTTTTTTACATGGAAACATATTGCAATAAACTATCTTATCTTAACAACTGATATATTTAAAAAAATAATAATCTTTCGCTCACAAAATACTTTGGACACAAGAACAAACACATGTTGGTCTCCAAGCGTTCTGTATGTCCCACAGTTTACCATCATTGTATCTCAGTTTGGGTTTGTAGCCAGAGGAATAAAGAAAGATCTCTAAACGACGTTTGTTCTTTCACTTTTTTTAGCCCCAAGTGTGTGGAACTCAGTGCCAATTGAAATGCGGAATCTGCCCACATTGTCACAGTTCAAAGCTCACTTAAACACTTTACTTTTCTGTCGGGCATTTAACATTTTAGCTCACCTTTAGCTAACTGTTCATCCCTTTTTTTTCTGATTCTGGAGATAGGTGGATGTAAGGTGATGGGAAGAGATGGGGTGGGTTAAAGTAGCGTATAATTGTGGGTGTGTCTGAGAGAGAGGGTGTGTAGTTGTGCATGCGCAGTGAGTCCAGTGTTTTCATGGAGAACAGCGCTATACAAGAACTATTTATTATTATTATTATTATTATTATTATTATTATTATTATTATTATTATTATTATTATTATTGTGCGGAAAGCATGTTCGCGCCTGTTCCGCGTTTCCTGGTGTATGTGCGGACTGTGATAGTCTCAGACCAGCACACTACAATAATACCGGTTATTTGGACTTTTATGTTCATTGGGCTGAAGTCGGCGGCAGTGGGCCCGCGCACGACAGTGCGCAGGCCCACTGCGGCCGACTTTGGCCCGATTGCCTTTTGCGTTCTGGGACAACCCAACACGTACCGCTGTGTCGGCAAACTTGTACGCAGTGGACGTGGTTTGC
Organism: Semisulcospira habei; assembly: GCA_036245525.1. NCBI lineage: Eukaryota > Metazoa > Mollusca > Gastropoda > Semisulcospiridae > Semisulcospira > Semisulcospira habei. The sequence goes on from BTPG01000005.1 coordinate 211,816,572, forward strand.
TGTGTCGTCTCGGCGTCGGACGAGCTGAGGGGGAGTGGGTCAGTGGTCGTTGCTCTCTCAGTTGTACCGGTTAACGATGTGCTGTCAGTCGTGTCCAGGGATTCAGCTGTCATTATATCGCTGAAACTGTTTGTCCACTGTGTGAAAAGAGAACGGTGGATGGTGGTCATTGTCTAAATTTACTTGTATTTACTCCCCTGTGCATGCATCAACAAACTACATGCGCGAGGTGTGTGAGAGTTTTTTTTTTTATTTATTTATTTTAATTGGGTCTACGTGTATCGGTGACGTATACACACGGGATTGGGGTTGGGGCGAGGGGGTAATTTGTAAATATGAATGGGTCAAATCACTTCACACCAATCCTGTCTAACTGTTTATCTCTCAGTGATTGTTGAGGAAATATAAGCAGCGGCCAAAACACACACCTTTAGCTCATTCGAGACGCGCCACCTCCGGATGCGCGGCTTATGCAGCGTATCCGGAGGCGGCACGTCTCGAATGAGTTAACAATTGTTGTTTGTGATTATATTTGGAGCTAACATTCACAGCCGACAAAATCAGTGAGATCAGTCGACCGTAGTGGTCAAGAGGAAAGTTGGGAAACGGCAAAGCTAATCAGGGACTACCCTCTAACCATTTGAGGTCAATCCACTTCCTTCCACGAGTGTGTAGCTGTAAAAGAACAGCTTCCAGGTTTGAGAATTATGTCTTACTCATGAAAGTGTCTTTATGTGAGAAATGAAGCGGGGGGGAGGGAGGCGGGGGGGGGGGGGGGCGGGAGGCACTACAGAATACAGTGGGATATTGCCCTAACTAAACGGCCCTTCATATTACCAAACAGAAGAAGAAGAAGAAAAACTCAACTTGCCTGGCTTACATGAAGCGGAGTAGAAGGCCAGCAAGGGCTGAGGATAGGTGCTGACCAGGCAAAAAGACGTGCGATAGTTCCGCCATACAAATAGCCCGAGAAAGGCCTGCAGACTGTTGGCGTGGTTGTGCAGTCTCTTTTGTCCTGTACACGCAGGTACCCGTTGGTCTGACTGACCAGGGCAGTCCGTGGCGTGTAAGTAGCAGTAGAATTCCCCGCCACGAATGACGTAGCTGTAAACTGTCGGAAAGAAAAGCCTCGTGTAGTTTAACCCCCTTCACTGCACACTGGCCGACGTTGACGCGAAGGACACAAATGAAATGGGCACAAAGAAGACAGGACTAACAAGATACACAAATCCTCATGAGCCCCCGCCACTGGGTAGCGTTCGCCCTGCCCCGGAAGTTAAGGGGTTAGCCCCCTTGTGTATGCAGCCACTGGTACTGTATACAGGGTTTACACGTTGTACCCCAAGACCGAAATCCCCAAAGTTTGCCGCTGTCCTCTGAAGACTGCAGTGTAGTGCAGGACACAGATCGACCAGGATAGTTCAAGGGTGATGTCAGAATAGCTTGGCGCCCATAGGCGCCAAGCTATTCTGGCATCACCCTTGAACTGTCATGGTCGATCCTTATCTTGCTGTGGTGTGTCTGGGGCAGAATGAGTTAAGGTAAGGTACAGTGCCAGTGGCTACGTGCGCCAGGGGTTTTAGCATCGATGATTCCTGCTTGAGTCATCGCGACAGGAGCGGTTACAAACGGCCAAGAAACCCGTTCAGAATAGCAAAGAGTAAAGGCGCTCTGCACCAGTGACGAATCAAATGTATGGTGGTCTGTGAGTTTGGACCTTAGGGCTTTTTGCAAAAAGCGTTCAAAATCACGCTCTAGCACGCGCATGCCGTTGTATTGACAGCGGGCGGCAGTCGTTTCAACATCTCAACAAATCTGAAGAAATGTATATGTATAGGCCAACCACTGGAAAAAATAAAATTAAACGCATTTTTTAAAAAAAGATTTGTTGCGATGTGCTGTGTAGTCCAGGAGACAGATCGACCGTGATAGTTCAAGAGTGGTGCCAGAATAGTATGGCGCCCATAGGCGCCAAGCTATTCTGGCATCACCCTTGAACTATTATATCTAGCTGTCAGTGTTAAAAAGAGTTAAAGAAAAATATATCGTGATACTGAGTCGTAAATTTACCAGGAGTTAGACTTCGTACCAAAACCAGATGACACAAAATCTTTTTAACTCATTCGCGGCGAGCTGAATCCGGGTACGTGGCTTTATGCCTTTTGTGTCGCTTGATGCCAACCTATCCGGATACAACTCGGCGAGAATGAGTTGATGCTGATTCCCTTCGAAAATACTATTTTGAATGAATAAAATGATACGTTACAGCGGTTCCCGTAACAGACAGGTACGCGGTGGAGTTCCGCTCGGCAACAAACACCAGATGGCGCTCCGTGGCGTCTGCAAAGAAGACAAACACGTCATAACAACTCTGCCACGCCGATACGGGAAGGGGGACAACCATGACACACTCTGCCAGGCTGGAGTCCGGTTTAACAAACTGCGCCACCAGGACCGGGTTGTTAGCGACGATTTCCACAGGAGTGACGGACGCGCGTGTGAACTGGAACACCGTTCTGACGGATGACCTGTATGTGACGTCAGCATAGGTGAAGGTCGTGTTGATATCACCCGTGATGACCTTGACGATCTCCCGAGGCAATGGAAATGCAGCGTCGCCGTGCAGAATATACCTGCAAAACAAAAAGAACCTTGACAGTCCCCAGTTAGAAAACGTCTTCGGGCTCGAGAACCTTGACAGTAGTCATTGTAATTATTCTAATTAACCCATGAGGCAATTAAAAAAAAGGGCGAAATTTTCATCGTCGCGATTTTCTTCGTAAATATGCTTTGATCCGCATTATTTTGACTCAAGGCTTCAGAGAATTTTTTTTTTTTTAAGGAGTGATATGCCTTTTTTTATTTTGTAAATAATTATTTGTATATTTATGTTTGCATGATGTTTGTCTATTGTAAAACGCCTAGAGCTTTTTTGGAGGTTAGGAGCTGTTTAAATATCTATGATGATTATTATATAGTAGTAGTAGTAGTAGTAGTAGGAGTAGTAGTAGTAGTAGTAGTAGTAGTAGTGGTAGTAGTAGTAGTAGTAGTAGTAATAGTAGTAGTCGTAGTAGTAGTAGCAGTGTGTAAAGAGAGCGTTCAGAATTAAACTAATTGTGCCCGAGGTACGAAAGACCCACATTTTGGAGGTATCCTCTGAGGACTGCATTACAATTCAGGAGACAGATCCACCATGATACTTCAAGGGTGGCGGCAGAATAGCTTGGCGCCTATAGGCGCCAAGCTATTCTGGCATCACCCTTGAACTATCATGGTCGAGCCATATCTTGCTGAGGTGTGTCGCGGGCAGAATGAGTTAATAATCTCACGTCGATGACTTATGACGTCATCATTGACCCTACTATCACGGGATACTGAAGGTGAAATGGGGAGCATCTGCAGATGTCACAGCTGGAAACCAACCAGAGTGCAGTGTTACTAGTGTCCGTGTGAATGCAAATCCGGCCTGTTTAGTCTTGACCTACTTTTCGTCTGTAAAAGGCACCTATAAAAGCAACATGATTTACAAAACACGAAAAACAAAAAAGTAGTTTAATTTTATGTTAGCGGCCATATTTACCTGATCAAGTGGATATGGGTGTGTTCATCATCTCACTGCTAAAACACTGGAGCATAAAAATAGAGGCACACTGCTCAATTTCAGGTGTCTTGCTTGAGCGAGTTTGGTTTGCGGGGAGCTACCGGGGAATTGAACCCCGCCAGCAGACCCCCAAGCCATCGGGGACCCTACTTCAGTGCACGGGGCCTAGTCTGCAAAAAAGTGGGCAGAGGGATTGGGGGTGAGAAAGGGCAGAGGCTCGAGAGCTGGGAGATGGAAGATGTCAGGGTGGGTGCTTCAAATACTCGATGCTCAAAAGACCATCAGACCGACGTGGGCCGTCGTTGGAAAGCGGGTGGTTGTGCACGGACCAACCGCAGCCGACGTCGCCCCGATGACGTTTACGTACTCTGTATACTTGAGGCGGGAGACTATCCCAGGTGGGTATACTTGAGGCGGGAGACTATCCCAGGTGGGTATACTTGAGGCGGGAGACTATCCCAGGTGGGTATACTTGAGGCGGGAGACTATCCCAGGTGGGTATACTTGAGGCGGGAGACTATCCCAGGTGGGTATACTTGAGGCGGGAGACTATCCCAGGTGGGTATACTTGAGGCGGGAGACTATCCCAGGTGGGTATACTTGAGGCGGGAGACTATCCCAGGTGGGTATACTTGAGGCGGGAGACTATCCCAGGTGGGTATACTTGAGGCGGGAGACTATCCCAGGTGGGTATACTTGAGGCGGGAGACTATCCCAGGTGGGTATACTTGAGGCGGGAGACTATCCCAGGTGGGTATTGTGCGGAGAAGAAGGTAAACACCCTGTAGTCCGTTCGGCACTGACTTGTCTCACAGCGTTTACGTACTCTGTATACTTGAGGCGGGAGACTATCCCAGGTGGGTATTGTGCGGAGAAGAAGGTAAACACCCTGTAGTCCGTTCGGCACTGACTTGTCTTGCAGCGTTTGCGTACTCTGTATACTTGAGGCGGGAGACTATCCCAGGTGGGTATACTTGAGGCAGGAGACTATCCCAGGTGGGTATACTTGAGGCGGGAGACTATCCCAGGTGGGTATTGTGCGGAGAAGAAGGTAAACACCCTGTAGTCCGTTCGGCACTGACTTGTCTCACAGCGTTTGCGTACTCTCTATACTTGAGGCGGGAGACTATCCCAGGTGGGTATACTTGAGGCGGGAGACTATCCCAGGTGGGTATACTTGAGGCGGGAGACTATCCCAGGTGGGTATACTTGAGGCGGGAGACTATCCCAGGTGGGTATTGTGCGGAGAAGAAGGTAAACACCCTGTAGTCCGTTCGGCACTGACTTGTCTTGCATCGTTTACGTACTCTGTATACTTGAGGCGGGAGACTATCCCAGGTGGGTATTGTGCGGAGAAGAAGGTAAACACCCTGTAGTCCGTTCGGCACTGACTTGTCTTGCATCGTTTACGTACTCTGTATACTTGAGGCGGGAGACTATCCCAGGTGGGGACTTGTGCGGAGAAGAAGGTAAACACCCTGTAGTCCGTTCGGCACTGACTTGTCTTGCAGCGTTTACGTACTCTGTATACTTGAGGCGGGAGACTATCCCAGGTGGGTATTGTGCGGAGAAGAAGGTAAACACCCTGTAGTCCGTTCGGCACTGACTTGTCTTGCAGCGTTTGCGTACTCTGTATACTTGAGGCGGGAGACTATCCCAGGTGGGTATACTTGAGGCAGGAGACTATCCCAGGTGGGTATACTTGAGGCGGGAGACTATCCCAGGTGGGTATTGTGCGGAGAAGAAGGTAAACACCCTGTAGTCCGTTCGGCACTGACTTGTCTCACAGCGTTTGCGTACTCTGTATACTTGAGGCGGGAGACTATCCCAGGTGGGTATACTTGAGGCGGGAGACTATCCCAGGTGGGTATACTTGAGGCGGGAGACTATCCCAGGTGGGTATACTTGAGGCGGGAGACTATCCCAGGTGGGTATACTTGAGGCGGGAGACTATCCCAGGTGGGTATTGTGCGGAGAAGAAGGTAAACACCCTGTAGTCCGTTCGGCACTGACTTGTCTTGCATCGTTTACGTACTCTGTATACTTGAGGCGGGAGACTATCCCAGGTGGGTATTGTGCGGAGAAGAAGGTAAACACCCTGTAGTCCGTTCGGCACTGACTTGTCTTGCAGCGTTTGCTGTTGCTCTTCCGGCGTGTGCATAGCAGGTGTTTTAATTTTGGGATTTGGACACTCGCCTGGCCATGGATGATTTTAAACATCATGGACAGGCGGCTATCTAGGCGTGGTTGTTCATGGTCGGCCAGTTGAGGATGTAGAGCATGTCCGTGACGCTCCAGGTGTTTGAGGTGGCGATTGAGGACAAATCTGGCTGCTCGACACTGGACCATCTCTAACATGTTGATGTCTCTGACTGTATGAGGACCCCAGACGTTAGCGGCATTACTCCAGGACGGGGCGGACGACTGCTTTGTACGCTCTTTCTTTTGTCACTGTTGAGCCGATCCTGATATTTCTTCTCAGGCGGCCAAGCAACTTGTCGGCCTTTGCACAAATGTTCTGGATGTGCTTGTCCAAGCTGATGTTTGACTGGATCGCCACGCCGAGGTGTCATGGGCGTGTTGGTGATGGAGCGTGTAGGTGCGATCCGGCCTCTCCGCCCTCGGGGTATGGGTAGGCAGCTACAGTCACTTGCTGGGATGGAAGGTCAAGTCCAATTCTTGCTCCCAGTCCTCGAGACGATGGAGGTCTGGTTGAGTTCAGGCTGGTGCCTATCGCAGTCGATGGGTCGGTAAAGGACCGTGTCGTCTGCAAACAGTTGCGAAGAAGGGGGGTGGGGGGAGGGGGGGGGGAGGATATTCTACTGGAAAGATCGTTGTTGTAGGAAAAGGCATCGTCCCCAGACCGAGCCATACGAACGCCCTACAGTACTGTGACATAGTCCGATTTGATACTTTAACGCACTCTACCGCAGAACCGAAAACCCCAAATGTTGAAGTTGCCCTCTGAAGGACTGAATTATTACATGGTATTTATATGGCGCATTTCTCATATTTATAATGTAACTCAATGCGCAGAATGTAGCCGCGAACTGAACCCAACAAGCACACTCACGTGAATCACATGCATTCACTCACACACTGTACGTAAACACAGAACATTCACGTGGTGCTAAGGGCAAGCTCAAGCGAGCTACTGACTGTATTTGGAAATCGTTTTGCATTTGAAATTTTATTAAGTGGACTGAAACTGATTAATTACAATTACAATTCTAGAGACAGATTGAGCATGATAGTTCAAGGGTGGTGCCACAATAGCTTGGCGCCTCTGGGCGCCAAGCTATTCCGGCACCACCCTTGAACCGCCATGCTCGCTCCATGTCTTGCTGTGGTGTGTCGGAGCTGAATGAGTTAAGCCTTCAATACAACAACTGCATGGGTCTACACAACACGAGATTAAACACTCGTACCGGAACTACAAGTTAACTTACCTATCATCCTCTTTGCGAAAGTTACATATACAGAACTAACTAATGCAGTTTGTTGCGAATTTGCTGGTCACGTGTGTCAATTCACAGAGCCCTAAAAAAAAGTGCACAGTCTTCTCCAGTGCAATAATATTTTGGTTCTTACTCTCTGCGTCGTCTATTACAATCACAGTCGTGTCATTGACACATTTTCCCATTGTTGTCGACTGAATTTGTAGCGAGAGATTCACACTCTTATAGAACTTCCCCTGCCTATATCTCTGACTTACTCCATCTGTATACTCCATCTCGCACCCTCCGCTCTTCCTCTGACACAAGTAAATTTCTCCTTCCCAATTTCAAATGTAAAACACGTGGCAGTCGTGCCTTCTCCCATCTTGGCCCCGCCACTTGGAACAGCCTCCCCGCCCCTGTCCGTAACTGTCAAACGCTCTCCTCATTTAAATCACTTCTTAAAACCCACCTCTACAACGCTGCCTTTCACTAGTTCATTTCCCCAGCCATGCACAATTCATCACCACTGTCACGTGTGTGTGTGTGTGTGTGTGTGTGTGTGTGTGTGTGTGTGTGTGTGTGCGCGCGTGCGTGCGTGCGTGCGTGCGTGTGTATGTTGTGTGTGCGCGCGTGTTAGCTGTTAGCCTTTTTATTTGATCAGCGCTTAGATCTACTTTTAGAAAAAGCGCTTAACAAATCTCCTTTATTATTATTATTACTCTTACCAGCGAATGAAAAGAAAAGGGGAGACTGCCAGTGCTAATATTTTAGGAAGGTTACAAAGTAAAGTAGATAATAGCACTGTCGGGGAGAGAAGTGTGCATGATTGACCAGTGATCATATATCTACTGTGGCCAAAGCACAAAAAAAAAGATAGGAAAGAGAGGGGGCGCTAAAAAAAAGTGACTGAAAGCAATGCATATGGAAGCCCCCCCCCCCCCCCCCCCCCGAAGGGGGGCGTATCACATATCCCACTGTTCCAGCCACTCAGTGCATGGAAATTTAAATCTAGCGCCCCCTCTCTTTCCTATTTTTTTTTTTTGTGTGTGTGCTTTGGCCACAGTAGATCTATGATCACTGGTCAATCATGCACACTTCTCTCCCCTGACAGTGCTATTATCTATTTTACTTAGTAACCTTCCTAAAATATTAGCACTGGCAGTCTCCCCTTTTCTTTTCATTTACTACTACAATATCGACTGCAACCCCCTCCCCCCTTTTGGTAGGTTCTCTTTTAGGGTGCATGGAAATTTAGCTCTAGGAGGTGGCATGGAATGTATGCCCCTGCAGACACCACAGTAAAATGTGGTTGTGATTGCAGGTAGTCCCAGTATCGCCGATGGTGTGCTGAAGAGGTCGCCAAGACCGACACAGCTGTCCACACCGACTAAATATCTGGACCCGCCTTGGGGGACCTAGATTTCAATTTCCATGCACTGAGTGGCTGGAACAGTGGGATATGTGATACGCCCCCCTTCAAGGGGGGGGGGGGGGCTTCCATATGCATTGCTTTCAGTCACTTTTTTTAGCGCCCCCTCTCTTTCCTATCTTTTTTTTTGTGTGTGTGCTTTGGCCACAGTAGATCTATGATCACTGGTCAATCATGCACACTTCTCTCCCCTGACAGTGCTATTATCTACTTTACTTTGTAAACTTCTTATGAGCGAAATTCAGGGAAAGATGTGCATCACAATTGGTATTGTACAGAAAATGCTGTGATATTGCAGCTCGCTGGCTCAGCCAGTATGGAAAATTATGTTTCAAATTAACTTATTCAGCCCCACTGCCATATTTCCCCAATTTCGGAGGCTTCATCTGGCGAAGATGTACCAGTTACAGGAGACGGATCGACCGTGATAATTCAAGGGTAGTGCCAGATTCCCACCAAACTCGCACAAGCAAGAGACCTGACGGCGCCAAGCACTACCCTTGAATTATCATGGTCGATCTACCTTGTGCTATAGTGCGTCGGGGCAGAATGGGTTAAGTAACATAATCACAACATACTAACAGCTGTTCTTTACACTATCACGTAATAGTTCTGCTCGGTCAAACACGGATAATGTTATGAGTAAACAGTGTTTACCTTGTGCCGAAAGTCTCTGTTGGCTGTAACTGTTCCACTACAAGATCTTGTATAGAATACGTTCCAATGAATGTAAACTGACCCCCAGCTATCACGGCCACAGCGCGAGACGCCTGCACCAGTGTTCCAGAAAGGTCACACTGAAGGCACGTGATTTGTAGCACATGACCAGCGTCACCGCTCGTGGAAATGATGTCATCGTGAGCATAAGTTGATCCGTTAAAGTTCAGTTGTCCGCCATTCTGAAGATGCAAACGAATGTAGACATTAGTCTTATTTTCTATGACGACAATCTGGCAAAAACAGTTATTACTGTCGCAATGTGTAGCAATGACGTATTTCCGGGAGAGGGCCTCACGCGGGAGGGCAGAGTAGCTCCCCCGTGACATCTTCGCGGACCCTTCTGTAGAGGACAGCACCTGCACCTCAACAGGCCCCGTGGCCGTCACGAACACGCCCTTGTTTTCCCTGGCCGCACTTCCCAGATGGAGGTTAGTGCCCCATGACGAGGGCCACATGCCGCCAGCAGGTATCCAGGTGTCATTGGTGCCAAGTTCAGTTAACAGCGGACACCAGATGGACACTGCCACGGACACGTTAGTAGGGTTGGAGATGACCAGCTGCTGCGTCAAGGTCACGCGGGTCAGTGTGGGATGTCTGGGAAAGGAGAGGAAGAACTCCGTCCCCCGAGACGTGATCGACACTGTCACAGAAACATCAACGCAAATAAAAGTCGATAACAAATCCCATACTTACACATAAGGCTGTATAGGAGTAGTTAAATCAAACTTACACACCAGATTCTATACCAGTAGTTAACTCATTCAAGGTACCACGGATCAGTAGCTGCAAAAGTGTCGTATAGCGTTGCCAGCGGCAAAGCTCTACAATACTTTCGCAGCTATTGACGCGGGGCGCATTGAATGAGATAATCCTGGCATTGATACCTTTCTCTTGCCAATGGCGGTCTAGTCGGATTTTGAAAGCATTTGCCCATCCTTGGTAGAGTTCAGTTCCGGATCTGAGGTGGCATGTATGAAGACGGACTGAATCCGTTAGCCCGGGACGAGCTGTACTAGGATACAACTGCTCAGACACCCCTGGTTATTTTCAGTGAGCGAATATCTACTTAATCAATCTAATTGCTTTTTGTTTTCTTTCTGTAAGTAATTTAAATAAAATAGGTTGAAAGTAACTATTAGTAAGTCAGATTTTTACTTCTTCAAACATTATGGTGAATGTGGATTCAACTCTATACTCAAAATCTAAAGTTGTGTGTAGTTTGAGGTTGACTAATGTACGACATCTAGACCAAAAAGGCGACTGCCAAGTGTGTAAAATGCAGAGAAGAACCCAACGGAGAAAGAAACACGCTTAGAAAAGACAGTTACAACACAATTGTGTTGTAACTGTCTTTTCTGAGCGTGTTTCTTTATCCGTTGGGTTCTTTGTTAATGTACAATATCTTTCGTATATTGCAGCTTTCAAGTATGGGGATTCTTCCTTTCTGCGTTAATCCATTCAACCCTGACGCACTACAGCAGGAGATGGGTTGACCATGATAATTCAAGGGTAGTACCAGATTAGCTTGGCGCCGATAGGCGCCAAGCTAATCTGGCACTGCCCTTGAATTATCATGGTCGATCCATCTCTTGCAACTGGTGCATAGTCATTAGATGACGCCTCCAAAATGTGGGAAATACGGCCGTCGGGCTGAATGAGTTAATCCCAAATAACCAATTAACGTTTCAGGCGATGTCTCCTGAACCAATAGAACGATTTGTAAAAGTTTACCTTCTTAATATACTTTGAGACCTTCGTTAGGTGTAAAAGTAATAAGGCACACTTCACAGTACTGGAGGCGAAAACTGACCTAAATCGGCAAACACGGGATTTGGTACAGTTGAGTATACTCACAATATTCAAAAACGTCTTCATGTTCAACTACAAATTAAACCTTCATCCATTCCTCGTAGGATGTGACAATAGTTTGCAACAAAATCGGATAAGTTGGTGTGCTTTGAGGGGTTCAAAACACAAGCCAAATCCCAAATGCGCACAAGGACATTGGGCCAACGTTGGCCGACGTTGGCCCGCGCACAAACGTGCGCGGTCCAACGGCGGCCGACGTCGGCCCGATGACCTTGTGCGCATTGGTTCAGTAACGAACATGAGGTTTGTCTCAGACAGCAATAATTCTCCATTAACTCATAAACTAAAAGAAGTTTTTTTTTTTTAATCTAACTTCAAATTCCGATAGCCCCACACCATCTCTGTCAGGTTTGATCTAAAACTGCAATGCAGAAGAGCAGAACGATAAGTTTATTAAAGGATAAAATAAATAAATTCTGTCTAAGCACAAAATATGTCTGCTGCTGATCTCCAAGTTCGCCACATTGTAAACGTTCATAACTCCGCAACCACTAGGTATTTTTTCGCCACACACTCGTTAACAGATAATGTATTGCTTCACCTGTGCATCACTTCAGTTACAGACGGAGAGAGTAATCAATTTTTGAAATTATCTTCATGCAATTTCTTTCAGCCAATTTGGTTTCCAAATAACGTGAGTCCTGCCATCACAATACTGAAACTCAAGCTTTCCAATATTGAAACCTAGGCTGCCATATTGGGCAGCATTTTTTGTTGCTGTTGTTGTTTTTAAAGTAAATGTCATTTTTAGGCTACGTATTAATGTTTCAATAACAACAGACTTCGACTTCTGTGTGAACGTTTGACCATCACACTTTCTCAAGGTCATCATGGGGCGGTCCGTGGCGCAGTGGTTAAGGCGCCTGCCACCAATGCCAAAGGTGCGCGGTTCGATACCGGGTTCCGGCGTTGGACTTTTCTCCTCTGGTAAGTGTCACCGTTAATTCGGGCGGACCGTCGGGGGTTCTTTCTCCGGGTACTCCGGTTCTTCCACCCCCTACCCCCCCCCCGCCCCCCACACTTTGGTACCGGTCTCAGGCCACTTTACAAATTTCAAATACAAGCGATCAAAAATCTCTGTAACTTCAGTAGCTGACTGGCCCTTCGTTTGTCTTGTACTGTGTTTGTCTTAAATGGCGTAAATCCGTGTCTGTTTCGCGAGTGTGTGTGTTGGGTTTCAGGCGCGGCGCTTTGAGTCGATTTCCCCAAAATTGAGAAAAAGCGCCTATATAATAACGGTATTATTATTATTATTATTATCGTTTCGAAAATATGAACACTACAATTTGCTCGTTCCAATTACTGAGCCTCTCCCCTAAACAGTGCTGCTTATATAAACTCATTCCAAGGACAAGATTGAAAATAGGTTTGTGACCTAATCTTTTATCCTTGTAAAATAAAGTTTCATTTCATTTCATTTCATTCCAGACGTGCCGCCCCATCCGGAGGCTGCACGTCTCGAATGAGTTAAAAGCTGTTCCATAAGGACATAGAGCTGCCTACCTGATTTGACGAAAATGAAGGTGAAGGTATGAAAGATAAGCAGTGTCTTCCGAATATGCAACTTGTCCTCGAAAATACCCATGTTGTCCGGGCGCTAGCTAGTATTACCGAACACTAAACGGTTTGATGCTTTACTGCAGAGAACACGCCTGTTCACGAATGCCGGTTAGCTTAAGTGGTGCACGACAGAAAAAGCATGTTGAGATAAAATGCCTGATTGGAGACGCTTTCAGCAAAGTCAAACAAACGGCCAGTCATCTCATCACCTCTTCGTCAAACGCCATCTGTCGTTTAGAGTCACATACAGTCGTAAGCACCGGCAGGCACGCAGGGGCTCAGGGAAATATCTTTATGTCAGTAACACTTACTTCTGCGTTGCCCTGAAGTAGGAGGCAATTTCCAATAAACTCCTTCCTTGCCGAGAAAATCTGAACACAACACAAATGCAAGAGGCTTAGATGCTCATGAGCCCCCGCATTCGCGGGGGCTCATGAGGATCCATGCCTCTTGTTGATACTACTTTGAGTCCAAGGAGAGGTAGAGTACGCTGGTGTTGAATTGCCGAAGACTGCAGAAACACAGTTTGCGACAACCGGTTAACTGCTTTACGAAAATCTCACCGTCAGAGATATAGATCCTCGTGGGCCCTGGAGGATTGAAGCCTTACAGAACATCACTTAACATCCGTGTTAAATACACGGCGAGGCTATTTGGATTGAAATTTGAATTAACAAATATTTCAGACAGACAACTGTGTAACCATGGGGAGCAATCAACTGACTGTTTATCGTGCATCTTTCATTGAGTCGCGTGTTTTTTTAACATGCACCATCGCGGCAGGCAGACCATGGTTTCTCAAGGCCCAGTGGACGCATGCTTTACAGCTTGTTCGGGCGTGGGGGTGGGAGTGGGGGTGGGGACAATCTTCGACTGCCCTTAACGCATTCAGGCCCGACACACCACAGCAAGACATGGATCGAGCATGATAGTTCAAAGATGGTGTCAGAATAGCTTGGCGCCCTAGGCGCCAAGCTATTCTGGCACCACCCTTGAACTATCATGCTCGATCAGTCTCTAAAATTGTAGTACAGTCCTTCAGAGGGCAACTTCAGCATTTAGGGATTTTGGTCCTGGGGTAGATGGAATGTGTTAAATTCAAACGACGTGCGTGTGCGTGTGCGTGTGTGTGAGTGTGTATGGGGATGGGGAGGGGAGGGGAGGGGTGAAGTTTCTGAATAGCAACAGAAATAACCAGGACGTGATCACTGATTACAATCTTATTAAACAATTTTGCCTTTCACGTTTCACAACGAACCCACTTTTCACGAAGCATGAGGACGAACAAATTCCAATCATGAATCACGAGAACCGAAATAATGCCAATCACGCTCCACGAATTTCCTTCCCACCCTCCACCCCCCCCCCCCTCCCCACCCTCTCCCCCTCCCCCTCCCCAACGCCCAACAGCATAGAATCTATTTCTGGTATTATTTTCTGGTGTCTGCAGTGGCTGGTAAGAATATACGCCTCTTGTCGATATCAGGGACTGACTGAGAGAGAGGTTGCGAATAAAGGGAGCCATTAACCCATTCAACTCCGGCAAGACACAGATCGAGCGTGAAAGTTCAAGGGTTGTGCCAGAATAGCTTGGCGCCCATAGGCGCCAAGCTATTCTGGCACAACCCTTGAAACTATCACCCTCGATCTGTTTCCAGAAGTGTAATACAGTCTTCATGGGGGGCGACTTCCAAATTTGCGGATTTCGGTCCTGGAGCAGAATGTGTTAACAGGAACTATCCAAGCGCGGGTCAACATCTGCAGCCTTCTTGAAGAACAATCAGGACCGTGGCACCTTCTCCACAATTAATGTTTTCTCTGACCACTGCTGGACCAGAGTCCTTCATTGTTAAGGACATAGACATCAATGTGAATGTTTGCTGAGCATGCATGCATCTTGCAACTTTTCGAAACAAGCCTTTTGTAAGAGAAAGAACTCTACTTGTGTTTCACTCAGTTCCGCAGATGGATTCCGGAAGATAATGCATGTAGACAATAGCTAGAGCTATATATCTTGTTACGATTGTGGTTGTGTTATCCTGTGAGAGCGTGCGTATGTTGATCGTAGGTAACGATCCGATGTTTATTTGAGCTTTCACGGTTACGATTCACGTGCCTTTTTAGTAAGATTTTCTTTTGTTCGTGAGTACAGCCGTTTTCGTTTTGTGAACGTTCTAGAAAGGTCGCACTGTCTAGTGACATCGTAAGTGTCACGTCGGGTAGTTGGCAACACTTCGCTACATTTTTCGCTACTGTTTGTTTTCCTGTGCGCGTGTATTGAGCAGCCTTTATTTTGTTTTGGGAATGTTCTCGTACCTTTTTGAGCTATCATGGAACGTGGTGATAGGGATACCATACTTTTATGTGACTTAATTATACGCTAGAATTTAGAGCTGAAGTGAGCAGCCGAGTTTTTGTAGCCTGTTATAGTATTTCTAGAAAGTTTATTTTAATGAGCTTCGGCTGCGTGTTTCGTTCTGATTGGTTGCGTTGTATGATTTCCGTAGACGTTTCTGGAATTTCGTAGTATATATAAGGAGGACGCTAGGAAAGCCCGTTCGTACATTGTCTTGTTTTGTCAGTTGTAGAGACACGTAGTTTATTGGGAGAGACGCTGTGTATGAGAAACTTTGTGTCGCGGTGTGGACATTGCAGAAGAGACTTTGTATCAGTAGTTTGTGTATTTGAAAGTGCATTACTGTGTGGATATCGCATCGCTGAATTAAATATTGTTGGAACTGTTACTCCAGTATTGTCTACATCCTTAAGCCACGTGTGACGGATTGCAGCTGAACGAGGTTTATTTTAAAGAACTCTACGTGTGTGTTTGGTGTGTTTATCATACTTCGACTACAACTCCACCACGTAACATATCTAAAGAACAACGGCGACGGAAAAGTGAGTGTGTGTGCGTATGTGCGTGCGTGTGTGTGAATGTGCGCGTGTGTATGCGCGCGTGCGCCTGTGTGTGTGTGTGTGTGTGTGTGCGCGCGCGCGCGCGCGCGCAGATGCGTGAGGATGTTAACACAATGGCATCCTGATGTGTTCAGTCCACAAAATCCAGACCCAAAAGGTGACTGCCAAGCGTGTAAAATGCAGACAGGAACCCAACGGAGAAAGAAACACGCTTAGAAAAGACAGTTACATCACAATTTATTCAATTGTATTGGGGCTGTCATTTCTAAGCGTGTTTCTTTCTCCGTTGGGTTCTTCTCCTCCAGTGTGCAGATTTCTACTAAAACTAACTTACTTCCTGTCTTCATGAATATATAGTTATTTCGGGTTTTCGTTTTCAATCGGCGACATTTCCAAGGAACGGAGACATCTATATAATAATAATAATAATAATAATAATAATAATAATAATAATAATAATACCGTTATTATATAGGCGCTTTTTCTTAATTTTTGGGCGAATCGACTCAAAGCGCCGCGAACTGAAAACCCAACACGCACACTCACGTAACAGACACGGATTTACGCCATTTAAGACAAACAAAGTACAAGACAGACGAAGGGCCAGTTCAGCTACTGAAGTTACAGAGATTTTTTTGATCGCTTGTATTTGAAATTTGTAAAGTGGCCTGAAACCGGTACCAAAGTGTGGGGGGTGGAGGGGGTGGGGGTGGGGGTGGAAGAACCGGAGTACCCGGAGAAAAAACCCCGATTAATATGATGAATCTGATTAATATGTGGCTTTCGTTTGTTTGAGTGAGCTTAGCTGGTTGAAAGTTAGAACTTTAAGGCAAGGGCTGATAGAGATCAGTAAACTATGTACATGTTTCAGTGAGCTTAGCTGGTTGAAAGTTAGAATATTAGGCTAGGACTGATAGAGATCAGCAAACTAGTACATGTTTCAGTGAGCTTAGCTGGTTGAAAGTTAGAACTTTAAGGCTAGGACTGATAGAGATCAGTAAACTATGTACATGTTTCAGTGAGCTTAGCTGGTTGAAAGTTAGAACTTTAAGGCTAGGACTGATAGAGATCATCTAACTAGTACATGTTTCAGTGAGCTTAGCTGGTTGAAAGTTAGAACTTTAAGGCTAGGACTGATAGAGATCCGTAAACTATGTACATGATTTTGTTAACACATTCAGCCGCGACACACCACAGCAAGATAAGACTCGACCATGATAGTTCAAGGGTGGTGCCAGAATAGCTTGGCGAATATAGGCGTCAAGCTATTCTGGCACCACCCTTAAACTATCATGGTCGATCTGTCTCCTGAATTGTCATGCAGTCCTCAGAGGACAACTCCAAACTGGGGGTATTTCGTACCTGGGACGCAACGAGTTAACAGAAAACAAATAAGATTATGAAGCTTCCCATTCAATAAACCTGCATGTCCAGTCAAGGAGTGCTCGCTTTGTTTGATACAGACAGTATAATAATAATAATAATAAAAATAATAATAATAATAATAATAATAATAATAATAATGAGTACTTGTATAGCGCCTAACCTCGGATTAGACCTGTAGGCGCTTAACAAAAGCTAACTGTACAAAAATAACTCATTACAAAAACGTAATTTACCACCAAAAAATAAACAAAATATATACATATACATATAGTTATATATATATATATATATATATATATATATATATATATATATATATATATATATATATATATATATATATATATATATATATATATATATATATATATATATATATATATATATATACAACGCACTCTAGAAACAATCTACAAAGTCACTATTAAAAATACTACGCTTTTATGGACTTATACTCGCACGCGCGTGCACACACACACACACACACACACACACACACACACACACACACACACACACACACACACACACACACACACACACACTACTGCTAATAGAGATAGAGAGGACTTCAACATGACAGGTCTGTGTCAAAAGTCATTCGTAGCAGACAGAAAAAAAGATGGGTCTTTAGGGCTCTTTAGTGTAACACAACCCTAACTACAACAAGCGTCTCAACGGACGTGAAACAAAAATCTACGAAGAGGACTGGGAAGTTGTACAGAGTTACTGTAAGTACTGTTAAGTCACAGCCAATATAAATAATGAACAAGAAAGATGCTGGAGGGCATTTCGTTATCTTGCAGTTTAGGGTGTGGTGCGTTTGTTCGTTCAGTTGTTTGATTGATTGGCTTGTTGTTTTGTTGGTTGATTAGATGGTTGCTTGGTTCCTTGCTGGGTTCCTTTGTTGCTTGCTTTTTACTTGTTGTTTTTTGGTTTATTGCTAATCGTAGGGATCAGACGAGCACTACTCAGTGTCAAGTCCACAAACCACCACTCATATTAAACAACCAAGAGCGTGAGGTGAATCTGTCAAACCCCACGAAGCACGTCCTGGGTGATCGAAACACCATCTGCTGGACAAAATGAAGCACATTTGAAACAGTATCTCGGGTATTGACAGCTGAAGTATATGAGGAGAACGCGCTACCGCGAACGACTAAGCACTCTATGCGTCATCGTGCTCAAGGCAAGATTGGCCTCCCCTCGGCTAGTTTCTGCTGTGTTAGAACTGCAGATGACTCATTACTTAAAGGTCATAGTTCGAAGGCCGCCGTTGGTCCGCGCACGGCCGTGCGCGGTCCAACGGCGGCCGACGGCCTTTTGCGCATCGGGTATGCATCAGACGGCTGACAGTATGCATAGAAAGAGGGATGCGTTTTGCATCGACCTGTTTTTAAATGTTCGGCAAAACTTGAGTAACCAAACACATATGCGTGTAAAAAACATATTATTTTTTTAATATAGAGAGCAAACTGTGGTAAATTTATGTGCAGTTGCAATCCTAGTCACAATGATCCGCTATAAACACGAAGCAATGAAGTAATAGTAATGCATATCATCCATACACGTCTTTCCGAAATAAATAAGTAGAAAAACGTTAAATATAAAAAAAACAAAAAAGCTAATAAAATTATATATATATATATATATATATATATATATATATATATATATATATATAATATATATATATATATATATATATATATATATATATATATATATATAATATCAAACGTAAATAAAAAATGTTGACTTTACAGCAAGATTTATTTTTTTAAAGATTCTAGAGATTCAAGATATTCAATGGATATTTTTGATACATCACATACCAACTGCGCAAAAGGCCATGGGGCCGATGTCAGCCACCGTTGACCCGCTAATCAAGAGCGTGCGCGGGCCAACGGAGGCCGACGTCGGCCCTATGGCCTTTTGCGCTTTGAGTACTCATAAAACAAAGAGGTAAAAGGATTAGTAAGAAACATAATCATAAAAATTAGATCACAAATAAGACCGATAATAATATAGTCATTATACACATCACATTCTGACTACATATCACATAAAATATGTAAGCCAATTATTCCAAATATCACATTAAATATCACAATACACCACAGCAGGGGGAGGGGGAAGGGGCAGTCGCGGGGGCTGATATACATAGACCGCACGACCTGCATCGACCATGAAAGTTCAATGGTGCTCCAGATGAAACTTTAACTTCACGTGAGCAATTGCATCGTACCTCCCACTCAAGGATTGGCTAGAATGCTATGGGGTTTCCCCGTACTGTTTCAAGTGTACGTCACATGTCGCGCGCAGGTCACTAGGTCAGAGAGCAAGAAAAAGAATGCCACACGCGGATATTGTTTTGCTGCTTTCTCAACAAACAAACAAACAAACAAACAAACAAACAAACAAAAAAACTAGTTTACTGAAAAATCTAAGCCCGTAGTAAACATATTCACGAGTAATGTTTCTACATTTTCTTTTAAACACACACATAAAGAGTTCGCTTTTACTTCCGGGTCATCCTGCATAGGTCAATTTCCCCATCTACGTCTTTCTGGATAGATTATCCCACTTCCGGCGTTTGAACCCGGCTTCTGTCAGACTTCTTCATCTTGCGTCTGGGATGGAAGAGGTCACAGCAGAGCAGGAGGACAGCCACTGACACCAGCACCGTGACCCCCGTCACCCCAATGCTGATGGCAGACACGCGCGGATCCCAGGCAGACGAAAATTGGGATCGGAACTGAGCCAGGTTCCGACGCTGCAAAGTTAGGTCCTGCTGGATGGCCCGCACAAGAACGGCCAGTCCTGAAAGACCAAAGCGACAGAGAGAATGATGCTGAGGGGCAGTATGAATGGGTTTGATGGGAGACTAAAGCAACAAAATGGCAAGCTGAGAATGACTTTATTTCAAACCATTAGGTGTCTTTTGCTTCTTTTAACCCTCTGCGTGTCGGTAGCGGTTTCTGTCGCGATGATTCCGACAGGAATCATCGCGACAGAAACCGCTACCGACACGCAAAGAGTTAACGCGTATTGCATCTGATGCGCGGTACAAGAACAGATTCAGTTCAACATATTCGTGTTCTGTGCCCTATGAAACATTGCCGCATAGGTTTCATGAACTGAACACTGAGGAGAGAGGTTGACACAACGCTTTTAGGACAGGAGAAATGAAACAACATACTGCTCTCAGATCCTTCCTCTGTCTCATTGTTTTCATGTTTCCTGTCCTCAAAGGCTTGTCAACCTTTTGTTTCTTCTCATCTCCTTAACGTAACCCATTCGCTGCCGAGAAAGGTGAACACGATCCAACTGCAAGAGACATAGATCCTCATGAGCCCCCGCCACTGCGGTGGCTCATGAGGATCTATGCCTCTTGCTGAGACCGTATCGATTTTTGTTGTACGGTATTGGGTATTGGTCGTCGAGTGAACAGAAACTTCAGAAACACAAATGTCCGCACAGCCGCAGCGAAGGGGTTGATTCTCTACCATCTAAGTATGTGCAGTATTTGGAAGCTTGAAGGGCTTGCTCAACACAAACTTTAACCTCCTTCCACCTATCTGCGCCAAACTGTTTTGGTATCACCCTTGAACAACAATTGTACTAACGGTTTAGATAATGACTGCACGCAAACAGCTGACCGATGTTTTGTCTACTATATTGAAAATACGGTAGACTTTGAAATGGGACTGGTCGGAGGGCATTCCGGGCATGCACAAGACATTTTGGGCGTGCGGGACAGAAATTCTGGAAAAGAAGTAACAAGATAAAAATGACGTAACGTCTAGCTACGCAAACCTTGCTAGAGACCTTTTTTTTGACACCAAAGTACCGTATGTGCGTGTGTGTGTGTGTGTGTGTGTGTGTGTGTGTGTGTGTGTGTGTGTGTGTGTGTGTGTGTGTGTGTGTGTGTGTGTGTGTGTGTGTGTGTGTGTGTGTGTGTGACAGCGACTAGAGCTCGCGTTTGAGGACGGACAAGCTTGAAATTTTAGGATATTGTCCCTAAAAGAATTATCGCGAGACCTTTACTTTCGATTTCTTTTAATAAAATGCTCATTGGCGAGGAAATGGCCGTTTCACAAAAACCGGTTGATCCACATTGGAGTCCGTAATTGTTCTTATTTTTACTACGTATTTTGCATACGGCTATATAAATGGGAGATACTGAATGAGTTCGTTAGCCGGCATTGTTCCTCTAGAACCTTTTGAGTGATAATTAATTTTTTTTAAATATATTTTCACGTTTTGGGGATTAATTTTTACGAATTATATGAGTTAATCTTACAACAATTGAATCTTTTTTTACGAAATAAAACATTCTTCTCATTAATAATCGCATGATTTTTCGTATACGGTATTTACATAAGCCAACAGTTTGTCTCGGCTGTCGGGTACGATTAGGTCAATTGTGACCTGTATGCACTAGGTGTAAAAAAATCAAGACAATTTTCTGCACCACTTTTTCGGAGTCATTTGTAAAAACAGCTAACATAACTTTATTTTATCTTTTACGAAAAAAACTTTATTTTATCTTTTACGAAAAAAAACTATCTACTCTCATTAATACCCGCATGATTTTTCATAAACAGTGTGCATAAGCCTGCTGTTTGTCCCAGCCCTGGGGTAGGATTAGGTCAAATTGTGACCTGTAAGCTCTAGGTGTGAAAATCAGGAAGAAAATTGCAAAGTTTGATCCTCGAATACGTCAAATGTTAGTACTGCGATAAGTGACGTATAACATCGAGTCGTCACTATGAACACGGCGTCGCAGGACTAATTATACCATGACGTTAAGCTTGAAGTGACGTCATTTCGCTGCTCGTGCTATTATTCTTCTTCAGAATAGCTACGCCAAACCACAGAGCTTACAAATGGCGGGAATCGCCGTGTGTCCGTCTTTATTTCTGTGTGCCAGTGTGTGTGGATCAGAGGTTGGGTTAGAATAGAAGGAGATGGATTCCTGTCGCTACAAGAGCCCACAGAGCGTAGTAATGGCTGGAAGCGCCGTGTGTCTATCTTTATTTGTGTGCGCCGACGTGTGTGTTGATCAGAGGTTGGCTTAGAGAGGAGGGAAAATGGATCAGCATTATAAGCCTAAAAATATGAAAAACTCTGAATGTTCCTAAAAGATAAACGCATGTGAGCTCCAAACAATACGGCAGACTTTGGGATGAAATCCTCATCTTGTTGTTTATTGGCCGTGTCCAGCGCAGATGTGGCATCTAGAAATGACTGGATCTGTATGATAAAAAGCTACCAATACCTTGTGTTGTTGTGTTGATGTGCAGACATTTACACTGGCAAAGCTTCGTGCTACCGGATGTGACAGTTGACGTAACCGTGGACACACTGCTCAGCGTGGACGACAGCGTTCGTGAACCTTGCCTCCGTGGAACAGTGCTTTGCGTTACGTCATTGGATGCGGACACATGTTGCGATGTCGTGTATGTAGTTTCTTTGGTGCCAAGTGTTGACAACGTGTCATCAGTTGATAAATCTGCATTCTGTGATGCAGCAGTGCTTTCGGAGACTTCCGGTGACATAGCCGTGGGCACACTGGTCAGGGTGGAGGACAGCGTTAGTGAGTCTTGCGTCGTTGGAACTGTTCTTTGCGTTACGTCATTGGATGCGGACACATATTGCGATGTCGTGTATGTAGTTTCTTTGATGCCAGGGGTTGACAAAGTGTCATCAGTTGACAAATCCACACGGCGTGATGCAGCAGTGCTTTCAGAGACTTCCGGTGACATAGCCGTGGGCGCACTAGTCAGCGTTGAGGATAGCGTTCGTGAATATTGCGTCCTTGGAACTGTGCTTTGCGTTACTTCAGTGGATGGGGACACGTATTGTGATGCTACATATGTAGTTTCTTGCACGTCAAGGGTTGACAAAGTATCATCAGTAGATAAATCCACACGCCATGATGCAACAGTGCTTTCAGAGACTTCCGGTGTTGACGAAGGGTTCTGTGCAGAGAAAATGGTATTTATCTTTGTAACAAACTGTGGCATGGTGGCGTGGGAAATCGGAAATTATCTTATTCTGCCCGCGACACACCACAGCAAGGCATGGCTCGACCATGATAGTTCAAGGGTGATGGTAGAATAGCTTGGCGCCTATAGGCACCAGGCTATTCTGCCACTACCCTTGAACTATCATGGTCAAGCTATTCTGGCACCACCCTTGAACTACCATGCTCGATCCTTGTCTTGCTGTGGTGTTGTCGGGGCTGAATGAGTTAACGACATTAGAGAATCAAACAATTCCCTGACGTGTCGCCATACCGCAAATTAATACGTACCGTTGTGTCGGCAGACTCGTTCCCAGTGGGCGCGGTTTGTTGCGTCATCCAGCCATCGGACGAGCTCAGGAGGGGAGGGTCTGTGGTGTGGTACCAGGGGCTGGAATTCTCTGACGTCCGGACGGGATCAGTCGTTGTCCCCTCAGTTACAGTTGTGCTGTCAGTCATTGCAGGGCACTGAACTATGGGTATGTCGCTAAAGCTCTCCTCCGCCCACTGCGTGTGAAAGCAAAAAGTCACGGTAAATGATTTAAAGTGATCTGCTCCATGACGAGTTTTGGCTGCTCATTTTCGCCGATACAGAGAGTTACCAATGTCGTCTTGCCTGAACTAATAATCCTCTAGCCTTTTTTTCAAAATCCATTTACGGAGACGCACGTAGCAGTGGTTTTACGCTGCCTTTTGGTCGTAACTAAAGGAGCGTACACACTTGAATATGTGTAGAAACGTCTTTATTGTTAGGACGTTTTCAAACTTCATCATTTAACTCAGCCCTTCTGTCCAGTTTTATTGAAAGACATACTAAGAACATTTCTGAAAGAGATATTGTAATTTCTACTACCTGGAGTAGGTCGATTTACCTCATTCTGCCCGCGACACACCACAGCAAGATACGGATCTACCATGATAGTTCAATACAGTTCTATAGTTCTATAGGCGCCAAGCTATTCTGCCACCACCTTTGAACTATCATGGTCGATCTGTCTCCTGAATTGTAATGCAGTCCTCATAGGATAACTCCGAAATGTGGGAAATTCATTCTGCCCGCGACACACCACAGCAAGATACGGCTCGAACATGATAGTTCAAGGTGGTGGCAGAACAGCTTGCGCCTATAGGCCAGCTATTCTGCCACCTCCTTAACTATCATGATTGATCTGTCTTCTGAATTGTAATGCAGTCCTCAGAGAATAACTCCGGAATGTGGTATTTCGTACCTGGGCACAATGCGTTAATCAGGTGAGATTACCCCTCGTAACTCCTTTGTGAATGCGGTCACCAGTAATGTGAACAGTAGCCGGCACGTACATACACGAGGGAGGTCAGTTTTTCAGGGGGGAAAAAATGAATGCACATGGTGTAACCCCCTTTGCCTGTCATTAGGGGGTTTGTCTCGATGATTCCTGCGGGAATCATCGCGACAAACTCCGCTACCAACCGCCAAAGAGTTAATTATTTTAAATATGACTGCATCCAATAAGTTTAAATCAAATCTGCCAAACTGTTCATCCCTCAGCGGCAGTACAGGAAACAAAAACAGCGGTTACAACGCATCTTAGTTTTAACGCCTGGACTGCTGAGAAGATAGGAATATGTTCTGATGCAAGAGTCACTGATCATCATGAAATCCCTGCGGAGGTTCATGAGGATCTATGCCTCTTGCTGACAAGGGCAGGGGATCTAAGTGTTTGTCTGTCCAGCGCTTAGTGATTCCCCTTCACTGTGTACATCCATTTGAATCGAAACCCTCGCTTAGATATTTCAAACAAAGACAGAAGCGACAGTCTGTCAAAACGTTTTACCGTTGAAAAATAAAGTTTCATCATCATCATCATCATCTCTCTCTCTCTCTCTCTCTCTCTCTCTCTCTCTCTCTCTCTCTCTCTCTCTCTCTCTCTCTCTCTCTCTCTCTCTCTCTCTCTCTCTCTTTTTGAAACACAAATGGAAACTGGGCAAGCAATAGACGGAGAACGTCAGACCAGCCCCGCATTGTGCCTCATACAGGTGGTTGTTCTCATTTTCTTGGCCACGACGGAGTCAACAAACAGGATTTGATTTTGCGCTCACCTGAGTGAAAGGCGTGGAAGGCCAGCAAGGCGAAATAACCGGCGCAGACCATGCATAATGCTGTGCAATGGTTCCCCCGTATATGTAACCGGAGAAGGGTCTGCAAGCGAGTGGCGTGGAGCTACAAGCGGCGTTCCCTTGCAGACGAATATAGCCGTTGGCGCCTTGGTTCAGCCGGATCGTCTTCGGCGTGTAGGAAGTGCTGGACGTCCCCGTGGTGGAACTAGGACTGGGGAACTAAACACAGACGAAACCAATTAACAAAAATGAACTGTGATTATCACAAAATTCAGACCAAAAGTGGAACTGCCAAACGTATAAAATGCAAGCGACTAAGAAACAAAAAAGTAAACACGCACTGGAAAAAAACAGTAATTCTTTCTTCGTCAGTTGTTTTCTTTGACGATATTGAGCATTGCTACGTCGTAGCAGACGACGCTTGTGAACGAGTGAACATGGATATGTGTATAAGAGTTATACCGCTTTGTAAACCCCTCAAAGTGAGCAAAGGTGCTTGTGCCCACGACGGCCGCAGTGTCCCCTAAGACGTTTTGCTGCTGGGGGCAGTAGCCCTGCGGCTGCCTTGACTCATGACAATATACGCCTCCTGCAGATAAAGCAGGTGGGTGAATCCACCGAATGTATAAAGACTGTGCAATGTTTGACCCATTTGTTTTTTAGGGATAACCTCTATTGTCTGTAACGTGTTTGTAGCGTGGAGTGACTCCCATAGCTCGGTATGTGCAGAAGGAGTGCGGCGGCATCAGTTTTAACTCATTGTATCCGAGGTACGAAAATACCCACATATTGGATTTATCCTCTGAGGACTGCATTACATTCAGGAGACAGCTCGACCATGATAGTTCAAGGGTGGTGGCAGAATACCTTGGCGCCTATAGGCGCGAAGCTATTCTGTCACCGCCCTTGAACTATCATGGTCGAGCCATATCTTGCTGTGGTGCGTTGCGGGCTGATGAGTTAAGGGCCCACATAAGGGACATGCGCGGGCGGTTACTCAAATGCTTTCTTTTTAACCAATAGCTTTCTAATGTTTATACCTGACTTCCTGAGGCAGATAAGTACGTTGCAGAGTTTTTCTCCGTAACAAACACCAGATCTCGCTCTGTGGAGTTTTCAAAGAAGATAAACACGTCGTAACAACTCTGCCACAACGACACGGGAAGGGGGACAACCATGACTGCATCAGCATTGATGGCGTCGGGTTTGACAAACTGCGCAACCAGGACCGGCTTGGTAGAGACGATTTCCACAGGAGTGATGGACGCGCGTATGAACGAGAACACTTTTCTGGCAGATGACGTGTAGGTGGCGCCATTGTAGGTGAAGTTGGTGGCTACGTCCCCGGTGATGACCTTGACGATTTCTGTTGGTGTCCCAAAAACAGCGTCGCCGTGCAGAACATAACTGTAACGATAGTGAGCAAGACAGTTACTCATGTATTGTGTACGCGCTATCTACACTCTTTATTTAAAAACATGCAAGTATTTTCACTGTCCGCAAAGGCCATCGCGTCAACGTCGGCCGCCGTTGGACCCGCGCAGGGCTGTGTTTGTGTGTCTGCGCACGGACTGTGTTTGTGTGTCTGCGCAGGGCTGTGTTTGTGTGTCTGCGCAGGGCTGTGTTTGTGTGTCTGCGCAGGGCTGTGTTTGTGTGTCTGCGCAGGGCTGTGTTTGTGTGTCTGCGCAGGGCTGTGTTTGTGTGTCTGCGCAGGGCTGTGTTTGTGTGTCTGCGCACGGCTGTGTTTGTGTGTCTGTGCACGCTGTGTTGGTGTCTGGCACGGCTGTGTTTGTGTGTCTGTGCACGGCTGTGTGTGTCTGTGCACGGCTGTGTTGTGTGCTGTGCACGCGTGTTGTGTGCTGTGCACGGCTGTGTTTGTGTGTCTGTGCACGGCTGTGTTTGTGTGTCTGTGCAGGGCTGTGTTTGTGTGTCTGTGCAGGGCTCTGTTTGTGTGTCTGTGCAGGGCTGTGTTTGTGTGTCTGTGCACGGCTGTGTTTGTGTGTCTGTGCAGGGTTGTGTTTGTGTGTCTGTGCACGGCTGTGTTTGTGTGTCTGTGCACGGCTGTGTTTGTGTGTCTGTGCACGGCTGTGTTTGTGTGTCTGTGCACGGCTGTGTTTGTGTGTCTGTGCACGGCTGTGTTTGTGTGTCTGTGCACGGCTGTGTTTGTGTGTCTGTGCACGGCTGTGTTTGTGTGTCTGTGCACGGCTGTGTTTGTGTGTCTGTGCACGGCTGTGCGCGGGCCAACGCTGGCCGACGTCGGCCCGATGGCCTTTTGCGCATTGGGTTCACTATTTCGAGCTCAAAGGCGGCAGGCAGGCGGTGAACACAATTTCACATTTTCCTGCGAACAGTTGTTTGTTTGTTTGTTTGTTTGTTTGTTTGTTCTACCCGCCGTGATATGGCCTTAGTCGCCTGCTCGGCGTTAATCCCCAATAACCAACTAACTAACTTGTTTGTTTCTAGTGAGGAGCTTAGTCCTAATGGCGCTCCGTTGAGAAACACTCAGTTAGTCTTACTTATATTGCAGTCATTAATAATAACAATAATAAAATGCTTTAGGAGCCACTTTTTTAAGTCCAGGCCTTTATTAGACACAATGCCCAGCCCGCCCAGGCTCTCCTAACACTTGTTATTAACTTCAAAGAACATAAGTATAGATTAGTATTTCTGTGTTTTGGCAAATTAGACTCACTTGTCTACGCCATTAACACCATGTTCGTGTTTAAAGTTACAAACAGCCAGAGATTTGGAAATGCCAGCCATTTCTGCACGGAACAGACTGACCTGCCATCGCGGGGTTTGATTATAAACTGTCACACAAAATGTAGCCTCATGACATAACACATATGTACTGCTCCTTTAATTTGGAATTCCTTACCGACTGAGCTGAGAAATGCCTCCCCCTTACGCATTTCAAAGCAAAGTTAAAAACTCACCTTTTCTCGCAGACTTACGTGTAATTTCTACGGTTTTCTGTACACCCCTCCCCCTGCAGACTCTGAGTGTGTGTGTGTGTGTGTGTGTGTGTGTGTGTGTGTGTGTGTGTGTGTGTGTGTGTGTGTGTGTGTGTGTGTGTGTGTGCGTGTGCGTGCGTGTGTGCGTCGTTTTCGCCTGCGCATTGAGTTATATCATAAATATGAGAAATGCGCCATATGAATACCATGTATTATTATTATAATCTGTTAAGGTCATTAGCACTGAGAACAAAAACACATGCAGGGGATCAAAGGACATTTTCGCTAGTATTGTCATCATTCTGGAAATTGTTTCCGCACCCATACTTGAACAGCCAGGCTCTGCGTTTTTAGTTAGCCTATTCTAAATGACTGTAGTAGGAATTGTTAATTTTGTGGCCCGGCTCATACAATTAACCATATATATCTTGAAGCTGTACTGGGATGACATATTCTATTATAATTAGGTAACTTACATCACCGTTTCATGAAATAATTGTAAATTCAACATGTGGATATACGCTCGTGCTAGCTTTTTTTTATTATTATAAAGAATGTAATAGTGTGCCAATTTAGCCAGCCTAAGCCAAAAGGGACGGGCAAATAATGCAATGGGATTCTACACTTTTTACGTTTCACGGTGACGCAATAATAAAAACAAATTAATGGAAACGTCACTAAAAATAGTATGTTCCATTACATAAAAAAAAATCATATTGGGAAAATCTGTCCCCTGTGCTTGACAAAAGACAAAGAAGTACCCAACGGAGAAAGAAACACGCTTAGAAAAGTCGGGAACAACACAATTCATTAATATTTCCGGTAAATACCCCTTTTCAAAATAGACAAACAAACAAACAGAGAGAGTAGCCGCTACTTATCTTCATTCGCAGACAAAGGGTATTTACCCGAAATATTAATAAATTGTGTTGTACCCTTCTTTTCTAAGCGTGTTTCTTTCTCCGTTGGGTACTTCTTTGCATTTTACACGCTTGACAGTCACCTTTTTGGTTTGGATTGACAAAAGACAGCACTTCGTTTGAATTACAACAGTTGCATCCTGCCATTTTTCCAGTCTGTGAGTACCCTTCAGGTTGCGAGTGTACCTGTACTTATACTTTGCGCAGGGCAAATAGCCGATCACTGACATCGACGCACAAGTCGGCCCTTAAAGGCCGCCCACATTGCAGAACAATGTCAAGGTGATATATGTAGACATAATTATATGCATTTCTCCGCTAGTAATATTAATTTAAGATGTATAAATACAAACTTGCCAAAAGCCAGTAAGTCCATTGCTATGAAAACGAAACACATACCAAGGGGAATTGCTCATCGCTCGACATGCAAACAGTTAGATCCCCTGCCCCTTAAGGGGCAGGGGATCTAACTGTTTGTATGTCCAGCGCTGAGTAATTCCCCTTGGTATGTGTACTGTTCTTCCAGCGCTAGCCTCACCTATCTGGTTTTATAAGTGTGAAAACAAACTTTTATTATATTAAAATGAAGATTTCTCTTTTGACGAAAATGGGCTTGTTGACTTTTCCCAGAGCTTGCAGAACTGTTTATACTGCGTAAAAAGGTATTTTTAATTAGACTGCTCATTTATGAGCTCCTGCATCTGCAGAGGCTCACGAGAATCTTGCCGGTACAGTATAAGGGGACTGGCTGGGAGAAATAGAAACAAGATGGGGTGAACCATAACCCACAAAGTTCTATATGAGAGCTGTCCTCACCGTCAAGGGTCTCTAACTTTTGTCTTTGACCTGATTCTGGTGTTGAAATATCTCCTATTGTAAAAGCCTCGCTCAAATGCCAGTGCGTCAAAGAGCTGTATAAGAGGCGCAGTGCATACGCGTCATTGGTTTGTCAAACGTCATTTGTTTGCTTTTACGTTTTTTTTTTTTTTTTTTTTTTTTTTTTTTTACGTGATATGAGTTTCACTTTCGCTCAAAGAATGGTGGCAAAATTAGTATTTCACGGTACGATATCAGCCTTGCTATAATTTGTGTCAACTCGGGTTGACTTTACCTAACTACATCATATACTAAGTACACCTGCATGCTCTTCTGAAAGGACGTCGATGTGTGTGTGCGTGTGCGTACTTGCGTGCGTGCGTGCGTGCGCGCGCGCTCAAAACATCTGCAAGAGGCATAGATCCTCATGCGCCCTCAGAGCTCTACCTCAGGTTCGGCGCCATAGAAACCATCATCATTATCATTATTATAGAGAAGTATAGAGTATTGCGTCAATGTCTGCGTAGTGACGGAGTTGCTTCTTTTACGTCACCGCCACTGTCTGACTTTCTCCAGATGTCAAGGTTTTTTACTGTTTTATTTATGTTATCTGAAAAGAATTAATTTTAACTGAAGAAGTTGAAAGTGTGCAAAGCTGGCTAACGATCTCATCCAATGTCTTTCTACAAAATAGCTATATCTAAAATTCCAAGTAAATATGACAAAAACTACGGACTCTATAAACGGTCTTTATGTCTTCAAAGAGACATCCAGTTACATTATGCTCGGAGGCTCTCTTAGCCACCCCTTGAAGAAAGTATTTCGCCAAGTTTTAAGCTTCTGCGTACAGCAATATCTGAGATTCTAGTGTCTACACACATACGCACACACACACACACACACACACACACACACACACACACACGCGCGCGCGCACACACACACACACATACACACAGACACACACACACACACACACACACACATACGCACATACAGATTTTTGCCCCAAATATACGTTCAGCAGCGAGGTTAGCGTAACTAGACATGACGTACTTTTTATCTTGTTACTTCAGTTGTCAGAGGTTTAAGCCTGCCCGCCTTTGACATCATGGACATGCTCTTAAATCCCCCCCCCCCCCCCCCCCACCGCGACCCATCCTAAAAAGTCCCTTCTATAAATAGAAGGGACTTAAAAAAGAGAAAGTAACCCGTACCTTGTACCGAAAGTCTCTGTGGGCATAAACTGCTCCACTACAAGATCTTTGGGAGTCACCTTTCCAATCCCTGTGAACTGACCCCCGGCTATCACGGCCACAACGCGAGACGCCTGCACCAGCGACCCAGAAAAATCACATTGATTGCACGTGATCTGTATCACGTGACCAGCGTCACCACTCGTGGAGATGACGTCATTGTGAGCATAGGTTGATCCGTTAAAGTTCACTGGTCCGCCACTTTGAAGATGCAGACGAATGCAGACGTTAGTGTCGTTTTCCGTCACGACAATCTGGCAAAAGCAATCATTAATTTCGCAATGTGTAGCAATGACGTATTTGCCAGAGAGGGCCTCGCGCGGCAGGGCAGAGTAGCTCCCCCGAGAATACAACATACCCCCCGCCGACGTGGAGAGCACCTGCACCTCAACAGGACCCGTGGCCGTCACGAACACGCCCTTGTTTTCCCTGGCCGCACTTCCCAGATGGAGGAGGCTAGTGCCCCATGACGAGGACCACATGCCGCCAGCAGGTACGGTTGAACTCTGAGTGGTGCCCGCACCTGATAACAGCGGACACCAGACGACGGGCCGTGACGGACACGTTAGTGGGGTTGGAGATGACCAGCTGCTGCGTCACGGTCACGCCGGTCAGTGAGGAATGTCTGGGGAAGGAGAGGAAGAACTCCGTCCCCCGAGATGTGATCGACACTGTCACACAGAAACAATAATGCAGATAATAGTCGATGACAAGTCCTACACGAATTTCCCAGAGGCATGTTTTGGGGATTTTTAATTAGAGTACTGTTTGACGAGAAAATGACCGTTTAACGAAAAAGGGTTGATCGACACTTGAGTGAAGGGGATTGTTCTTATTTCTTACTAGGATTGACGGAAAACAATGAATGAGGTAGTAAGCCAGAATGGTACCTCCTTAACATTTTGATTGATAATTGATTCATTTCTGAGAAATAAATACTGTTAAGGATTTTTTTTTAAACGCATTGTGACCAAGGTACAAAATACCCACATTTTGTTGAGGTGTTTTTTTTTTTTTTTTTTTAGTTATCATATAAGGACTGCATTACAATTCAGGAGACAGATCGACCATGATAGTTCAAGTATGGTGGCAGAATAGCTTGGCGCCTATAGGCGCCAAGCTATTCTGCCACCATCCTTGAGCTATCAGGGTCGGGCCATATCTTATTTTGGTGTGTCGCCGGCAGAATGAGTTAAAAATTGCGCAGTCACTAAGGTAAAGAAATCAAATTAGCCTTTATTGTACGCCTACAAGATTTCACCAAACATCCGACCAGTGGTACTGAAACTGTAGTACACGTTTACGAGAAAATGGCCATTTTATGAAACACGTGTGACCCGCAAATCATATTTTGTGTTTTAATTACTTGATACATTACATAGAGCTAGATTGAAGAAAGGCCTTGAAGTAATTTCTTAACCAGTTTTCATAGCTCTTCAATTTTTTCAAGGAGAAGTCTAGTGCGTTTGAAATTTCTGAATTGAATTTAATTCGATTCTTTTTCAGATTATTTTTAAAACGGTAAACACATTTTTGACTCTTTTCACGCACACAAAACAAAACAATCTTCTCATTAATCCCCAAATGATTTTTCATGCACAGTATTTATATTAGCCTGCTGTTTGTCCCGGCTGTCGGGTATATCTGGGTCAAATAGTGATTATCGTCACCGCGGTTTGTGGAGTTATTTTTAAATCAGTTTAAAATAGGTTGAATCTTTTTATGAAAAAAAAGCAATCTTTTTCATAAATACTCGAATGAATTTTCATAAACAGTATTTACACAGTCATGCCGTTTGTCCCAGCCGTGACCTAATAGTTCTAGGTGTGGCATTCGGCCAGAAAATTACCAAGTTTGATTCTTTCGACGTTGAGCGACGTAAAACAACAAATTCGTCACTGTGCGCTTGGCGTTATGGGACTAGTGATACCATGACGTGAAGCTAATAGTGACGTCATTTCGTCGTGCTCGTGTTCTTTGCAACCACATTTAAACATGTTGGTGAAGGCAGATGAAACTCTATGCTCAATAACTAAAGTAAATGACAACCATATTTACACACAGTTTGTGCTAGTAAGGGCACGTGCACATCTTTCGTATATTAACTCATTCGAGACATAAGCCGCGTATCCGGAGGCAGCACGACTCCAATGAGTTAAAGCTGTTCCATAAGGACGTAAAGCTGCCTACCTGATTTGACGAATATGAAGGCGAAGGTATGATAGATAATCAGTTTCTTCCCAATATGAAACTTGTCCTCTAAAATACCCATGTCGTGCTGTCGCCAAAACAACAAAATCATCCGCTTTCCCGCAACACGAACGAACACTCACGTACTTGATACTTTGCTGCACACAGAACACGTCTGCGCAGAATGCCAGAGGCGGTCCGAGACAGAAACAACATGTTGAGATAAAGTGCCTGATTGGATACCGATGTTTTCATCAACTGCAAAATCAAACAAACGAAGATGCATCCTGTCACCTCTTCACTAAACGTCGTCAGTCTGTGAGAGGCACAGACACTATGGCTGCAACGGGTGAAGGGACAAATTCATTTTGCTGATCACAATTACATCTGTACTACTAATGTGGGGAAGTCAGCGGGCGTTATAGTCCCATCACTGACGAAATGATGAACAACACACGTCTGTAAGAAACGTAGATCCTCGTGATGGCCCGCAGGTGCAGGGGCTCACGAGGATCTAAGCCTATTGCAGGCGATAATTTGTATTTATGTTACCTGCACGGCGAGGCTCTTTAGCACTGAAATTTAAATAACAACAATTTCTTAAACTCAGTCAGCAGCCATGGTGATTGATAAATGAAATGTTCGGCGCGTACCTTTGTATGAGACAAGTCACGTTTCTGAACACGCTCCATCATCACAAGAAGATTTTGTTTGCACGTGGCCCAAGGTAGGCTTGTGTAACCTTTTGTTCTGAGAGGGGCAGGCACAGCCCCAACACTACCTTCCGTGTGGAAGAACTCTACAGAATGGGACATGTTTTTTTATTGGCCGCAAGAGGCAAGCATTCTTATGAGTCATTTCGTCTGTAGCGGCTCTTGAGAATCAATGTCTCGTGCTGATACCAGGGACTGACTGAGAAACTGACTCTAAATGGATAGAAGCCATTAACCCCTTCCCTGCCACGGCATCTACATTGTTGTTTCTGAAATGTTTTTTTTTTTTAATTTAACGACCAAAAGGCAAAAGCGTTCAAGAGAGATGCATTGTATAATATATTAGTTATTGGTCGCAAGGGATTGCTACACGGAGCCTTTAGGCCTGAGGGAGGTCAAAAGAACCATTGTACCCCGAAGGCCGATGAGGGGTACAATGATTCCTTTGACCTCCCAAATGCCTAGAAGCTTAGGGTCCGTGCGGCAAGCCCCTGCTACGAGTAACGTATTTGTTTTCATTCCCCCACTATTTTCGTAAAAGAAATCACGACGAAATATTCCCACCTGGATCACGCCAGACATGACTGACGTAAAAGGAATATACATTTATACATAATAGACTTATGACGTAATTAAAAATATTTTGTTTCGAAAAACACTAAGTAACTTTGTACTTTAGAATGATGATGATGATGTTTAAAAAGGGATCGGGACTTCCAGCTTTCGCTGATTTCGTCCAGGGGGGGGGGGGGGGGGGGGGGGGGGCAGAACCGTACTTTAGAACGTTTTTGGTGATCTTTTATAGAACAAAAATGGCATTCAAGACGCGTCAGAAAGAGGACTACAAAAAGTCCGTCATTTGTCGCTACAAGGGTTTTTGTAGCTCGGTCATGTGGTACAGTTTGCGCTAATGGGATTGGTCGTGTGACGTATGGATGAAAACAATGGACGTTGCAGCGCTTTACAAGTGGACTGGTCTCATCAACAGACATATATCCTCATGAGCCCCCGCAGTCGCGGGGGCTCATGAGGATCTATGTCTCTTGTAGTTGGATCATGTTCACTTTTCTCGGCAGACGCTCAAAATAAAAGAACAAAACCAAACTAGAGGCTTTCCGAGTCCGAAATAGCTTAGGCGGTTAAACGTCGGAGCACTAGAGCGAAGGGAATCGCCGGGTCGTGGGTTCGAATTCCGTCCCGGCCCCGGTAGCTGGACTCACAATCCAGGGGGAAAAAAACGGATTTGTTCAATAGCATGTCTATTGAAAGATTCTGGTAAATCAAAGTGGCACAGTTTGAGTGCGCCTGAGTTGATCAGTGTTCAGGTCGTACTCCATAGGCAATAGAGTTCCCTGTCCCCCATAAACCCGCCCGTCAGGGCCGTGCATTATCACTTCGGTGCCGTGGACGTTAAACCCGGAACTAATCAATTAGAGGCTATCCTCACAACAGACTTTGTTGGTTATGGTTCATCCCCTCTAGCTATGGACTTTTAGATTTTAGCAGTCCTTCGTGGCACCTGTTCTTGTCACGGTGTGTGTGTGTGTGTGTGTGTGTGTGTGTGTGTGTGTGTGTGTGTGTGTGTGTGTGTGTGTGTGTGTGTGTGTGTGTGAGAGAGAGAGAGAGAGAGAGAGAGAGAGAGAGAGAGAGAGAGAGAGAGAGAGAGAGAGAGAGAGAGATATGATGATGAGGAAACTTTATTTATCAACGGTAAAAAGTTTTGACAGAAACAAATCGTCATTTTACAAACTTGCCGTTGCTAACATCTACAACATAAAATAGGTTTAATAATAATAATAATAAAGAATTATATTTACACACATTATTTCATGCAACAATCATGTTTAAAAAAATAAAAACAAAATAATAATAAAATTTAAAAAAAAATTATATACACAAGATAATAGTAACACTCAACA
>BTPG01000005.1:211852398-211897398 GCA_036245525.1 Semisulcospira habei
TGTTGAGTGTTACTATTATCTTGTGTATATAATTTTTTTTTAAATTTTATTATTATTTTGTTTTTATTTTTTTAAACATGATTGTTGCATGAAATAATGTGTGTAAATATAATTCTTTATTATTATTATTATTAAACCTATTTTATGTTGTAGATGTTAGCAACGGCAAGTTTGTAAAATGACGATTTGTTTCTGTCAAAACATTTTACCGTTGATAAATAAAGTTTCATCATCATCATCATCTCTCTCTCTCTCTCTTATTCTTTCTCTCTCTCTCTCTCTCTCTCTCTCTCTCTCTCTCTCTCTCTCTCTCTCTCTCTCTCTCTCTCTCTCTCTCTCTCTCTCTCTGTTTTTGTTTTTCTTATCAGCTTTGTTTGAATGAAGAGTTAAATCGATCAACTTTGATTCCGTGGTAAAATCAACGCTACGTTTCTCATAAATCCAAGGAACACACATGTAAACTGGGCAAGCAAGAGGCGGAGAACGTCACCAGCCCCGCATTGTGCCTCCTACAGGTGGTTCTTCTCATTTTCTTGGCCACGACGGAGTCAACAAACAGGATTTGATTTTGCGCTCACCTGAATGAAAGGCGTGGAAGGCCAGCAAGGGGAAAGAACCGGCGCAGACCATGCATAATGTTGTGCAGTGGTCCCCCCGTAGATGTAACCGGAGAAGGGTCTGCAAGCGAGTGGCGTGGAGCTACAAGCGGCGTTCCCCTGCAGACGAATATAGCCGTTGGCGCCTTGGTTCAGCCGGATCGTCTTCGGCGTGTAGGAAGTGCTGGACGTCCCCGTGGTGGAACTAGGGCTGGGGAACTGCACACAGACAAAAACAATGAACAAAAATGAACTGTGATTATCACGAAATTCAGACCAAAAGTGGAACTGCCAAACGTATAAAATGCAAGGGACTAAGAAACAAAAAAGGAAACACCCTTTGGAAAAAGAGAGTAATTCTTTCTTCGTCAGCTGTTTCCTGTGACGATATTGAGTATTGCTATGTCGCAGCAGACGACGCGTGTGAACGAGTGAACATAAATATGTGTAAAAGAGTTATACCACTTTGTAAATCATTCCCAGTAAGCAAAACGTTTTCGGGCCCACGACGAGGCAGTGGGCCCGCGCACGGCTGTGCGCGGGCCCACTGCCTCGTCGTGGGCCCGAAAACGTTTTGCTACTGGGGCTGCCCGTGCACATTTCCGTTGGAATAAATATGGTAGTTGGAAACACAGGACTGTGTTTGTTAGATATTGCCTATGAAAGGAACCCAAAAGACGTGCAATTTACCTTCATTGTCACGCAGTTCAATAAGCACAACGCGGCGACACATTGTCTAATCCAGTATAGGGCTCGGGAAGTTCCCCGCGTTGCCTAGGAGCATCGGCGCGTCAGCCGCCGTCTTAAGAGGATATGATAGCCTTTAGGTAGTAGCAAAGAAGTGTTTCAACACTTTTTTTTTCATGTTTCTTCCTCTTTGAAGACAAACAAAAACAGGTTCTGGTTAGCGGTTTCCTACGGTAATGGCAAGATTTGCTGTTATTGTCTATAGAACGTCAGGACGTTCCTGACATTATCCTGACAGCGATTTCCCAATGAGCGCCTTAGTCCCGTATCCTCACAAGATGGCCGCCACGACCAGCGAGATAACGTCAGCTTCCCGAACCCTATCGAATCTTTGCTTGTGTCACTTGACATTTTCTAAGTCCTTTGTTCTGTTCTTCTCAGATGCTGCCACAAGCTGTCTGTAATTTGTGCATTTTCTTCCTCTCACTGGCCTAGTTGCGGCAGCCATTTTTCAACACTGAGTGCAACTTCTTCGATTTGCGACCAGGGGTAGCCCTCTTTGCACGCAAATTCGGGCCGGATATCTAAAAAAAAAAAAGGGGGCGCATTTCACAGCGCACGGGGTGTAAACGAAGTTAAGAGTGCAGGGACAATGGTTTACTAGTTATGTAAGCGGCGAATGACACAACCCAGGCAGCACGGGATCCTGGCACCATATGGGACCCATGTGTCCAGCCCACTTACATACGGGACCCGTATAGCCTGCAGGGGTCCATCGTGGTACCAGGAGGCTTGCCCATTTACAAGCCCGCTGACCCGACGATCCGCGCTACCTGCTTACTACCCACATAATCCCCATTTCATGCTTGCCATGCTAGCCCCGCTGTCTTGCCCTGTAGCTATCACAGACCTAAAAATAGCACAGACTCGGGCGCTGCGGGCGTGCGTGTCTGCCTGCGGTAGAACACTAGGACATTCAAACTGCAGCCAGTATGTTCCGTTTGATATCCTGGGAACATGTGGGGGCATCTGGGATTTATCCTGACAACATCATGTCAGCCCATACGGGGCCCATTTGGGACCTATTTGCACATCCCACATCGGCCCCATATAGGCAGCACATATCGGCCCCATATGTCACCTCGCATGGGACCCATACGGGACCCATAAGGCTGTGTTGACTGGGAAGTCACTAGGAAAAGCTCCACGCGATCTGGCGCCTCCAAAATGATCGGGAATATATTTTTAACCCATTCACTGCCGAGAAAAAAGCAGGCACGATCCAAATGCAAGAGACATGGATCATCATGAGCCACCGCGACTGCGGGGCTCATGAGGATCTATGCCTCTTGTTGAGACCAATTTGCATCCATGTCGCTTGGACGGTGTTGGCTTTTGGTCGTTGAATGAACCAAGATTTCAGGAACAAAAATGTACGTACAGCGAACTAGATAGGTAGGAAAAGCGTTAATCTAACGACACAAATGTTGATAGGCTTGGCGTCTGGACTCGCACAATTTCAACAAAACATGAGGTACATGCATCAAGCTCTCCGTCCCTAACACAGGACATAGACGTAGACACAAGATAGGAGTCATTCCTCAATCAGAATCAGATCAAAGACAGTATTCTGTTAGCCCATTTGACAGTAGCTTGCACCCCTGTATAGTAAGGACTACATGAACCGTTTCTCTGGATCGTCCGGACCACTGCGGCATGCGTCCTAGTAGCAGTCGTACTGATGATACCGGATGAGTGCCTCGTGCTGTGAATGCCAGTGCCCAGTAAGCAATAATCATCGAGCACACGACGACCGCAATGGGCCCGCGCACGACTGTGCGCGGGCCCACTGCGGTCGTCGTGTGCCCGAAGACGTTTTGCTAGTGTGGTCAGTACCACTGCGGCTGTCTTGGCTCATGACAATCGTACCCCTCTTGCAGATGAAGCAGGCTGGGCGAATACACGGAAGCCCGTGAAAAGTTTGACCTACTTCGTTTGGACTAACCTTTATTGTCCGTAACGTGTTTGTAGCGTGGAGTGACTCTCCTAGCTCGGTATGTACAGAAGGAGTGCGGCGGCATTATGTTTTAAGGGTACGGGTAAGCGACATGACGGTTACTCAAATGTACTCTTTTTAACCAATAGCTTTCTAATGTTATACCTGGCTTCCTGATGCAGACAAGTAGGTTGCAGACTTTATCTCCGTAACAAACACCAGATCTCGCTCTGTGGAGTCTCCAAAGAAGATAAACACGTCGTAACAACTCTGCCACGCCGACACGGGAAGGGGGACAACCATGACTAATTCGGCATTGATGGCGTCGGGTTTGACAAACTGCGCCACCAGGACCGGCCTAGTAGAGACGATTTCCACAGGAGTGATGGACGTGCGTGTGAACGAGAACACTTTTCTGGCAGACGACGTGTAGGTGGCGCCATTGTAGGTGAAGCTGGTGGCTACGTCCCCGGTGATGACTTTTAATACTTCCATCGGAGGTCCGGCACAAGCTGTATCACCATGCAGAACATATCTGTAACGATAGTGAGCAAAGACATCACCATGCAGAACATACCTGTAACGATAGTGAGCAAAGACAGTTACTCATGTATTGTGTACGCGCTATCCGCACGCTTTATTTAAAAGACATGCCAGTTTTTTCACAGTCCGCAAAGGCCATCGCGTCAACGTCGGCCGCTGTTGGCCGCCCGCGCAAAGCTGTGCGCGGGCCTACGGCGGCGGACGTCGGCCCGATGGCTTTTTGCGCATTGGGTTCACTACTTAGGGCGCAAAGGCGGCAGGCAGGTGGTCAAACTGAACACAATTTCACATCTTCATCATCTTCATGCGTGCAGTACTTTTGTTTGTTTGTAGTTCACGAGCTTAGTCCTAATGGCGCTCGGTGCAGAAACAGTAAAGTGTACATGTATAATGCAGTCAATAATAATAATAATAATAATAATAATAATATGTCTATCTTAAGGTGATAGCACTGTGATTTCAAATCCACGAAAATGCTTTAGGAAGGAATTCTTTAAGTTGCTTAGGGTCCCAGCCCTTCAACAGACACAATACCCAGCCCGGCCGCCCAAGCTCTCTTAGCACTCGTTAATACCCTTCAAAGAACATAAGTATATATAAGTATTTCTGTGTTTTGGCAAATTAGCCTCACTTGTCTACGTCCTTAAGACCATGATCGTGTTTAGAGGGTTACAAACAGCCAGAGATGTGGAAATGCCAGCCATTACTGCACGGAACAGACTGACCTGCCCTCGCGGGACTTGATTATAAACTGTCACACAAAATGTAGCCTCGTGCCATAACACATATTCTTCAGAATCTGTTAAGGTCATTAGCACTGAGAACAAAAACACATGCAGGGGATCAAAGGACATTTTCGTTAGTATTGTCATCATTGTGGAAATTGTTTCCGCACCCATACTTGAACAGCCAGGCTCTGCGTTTTCAGTTGGCCTGTTCTAAATGACTGTAGTAGGAATTCTTAATTTTGTGGGTCGGCTCACATTATTAACGATATATATCTTGAAGCTGTACTGGGATGACATATTCTATTATAATTCGGTAACTTACGTCACAATTTTATGAAATGATTGTAAATTCAACATGTGAATACACGCTCGTGCTAGTTTTTTAATAAAGAATGTAATAGCGTGCCAATTTAGCCAGCCTAAGCCAAAAGGGACGTGAAAATAATGGAATGGAATTCCACACTTTTTACGTTTCACGGTGACGCAATAATAAAAAAAAGTAATGGAAACGTCAACAAAAATAGTATGTTGCATTACATAAAAACAATCGTATAGGGAAAATCTGTCCTTTGTGCTTGACAAAAGACAGCACTTCGTGTCTGTGAGTAGCGCTCAAGGTTGCGAGTGTACCTGTACTTATACTTTGCACAGGACAAATAGCCGATCACTGACATCGACGCACAAGGCGCCCTTAAAGGCCGTCCACAGCCAGAACAATGTCAAGGTGATATATGTAACCATATATGCATTTCTAAGAATAAGATTAAGAATAAGAGTACTTTATTATCTCAAAAAGAGAAATTCTTTTCGCCACCTCAGGTGCAACTTGCAATCACACACACTCACACAACAGTTTCAAACAAATGGACAATGTCTCGGGACGGGTGAAGCCTGTCGCCAAGGCGTTTAATGGCGGGCGCCAACGGCCCCAACCCGACCTGAACCGGCCTCCCTAACACAAGCAAACTAAAGACGGTTCTATCTTAGTATCTCTATAACACATAATATAATGTTTTTAAACTTTCTGCTTGGCTGAGACCAGTTACACAAATAACAAAAATACGCTAAAGGTGAAAAAGACGAATACTTTCACAGTTGCTACCTGGGGGCCCGTCGCCATAAGAACAGCGCCGGCTATCAGACAGTCGCTCCGGCATAAACCCTGGCAGTCACCACCTTAATTATAACTTAACTAGTATATAACTTCATAGTCATTTTTAAAGCAATAGTAGTAGGACTACATCATTAACGTAAAAGCAATCCAAAATGGTTTCTAAAGAGTACACACTGGCACGCTGTTCAGTAAGAAACACAGTCACTGCGTCTGGGAGGTGTCTGTCATCACATCATTCGGCTGGAATGTGGGGTCTGAAGCTTGCTGGTACTCGCTTCGTTGAATGCTCTAGCGCTAATTCCGTAGGCAGTGATGTTGAGCGTGGCGTGGGAAGAGCCACTCCCGAGATGATGAAAGGGGAGGAAAGCACGTTGGTTGTATTGCCACAGCATAACGCGCGCTGTTCTTCTAATATCCGCATGGTACAACAAGAATCTGCGTGTATCAACTCCCAACATCGCCGCACAGTTGATAAAATCCAATTAACAGTCACAGCACATCAAATTGCCAAAAGTCATCAAAAAGAAATACCGGTCGTGATGCAGCATTGCAGGGCCTGACATCGTATATCAAACGAAGGTACAATGTCTGTTTAATACTGCCGGTGACGACCATTTCTGCCGGAGCGGGCGGCCAGGAGGTGTTGCATGGCCGCCATCTTGTCTTCTCCGCGAGTAATATAATTTAAGATGCATAAATACAAACTTGCCAAAAGCTAACTAGTCCATTTCTGTGAAAACGAAACACATCCCAAGGGGAATTGCTCAGCGCTGGACATACAAACATTTAGATCTCCTGCCCCCTAAGGAGCAGGGGATCTAACTTATTGTATGTCCAGCGCTGAGTAATTCCCCTTGGTATGTGTACTGTTCTAGCAGCGCTAGCCTCACCTATCTGGTTTGTAAGTGTGAAAACGAACTTTTATTATATTAAAATGAAGATTTCTCTTTTCACGAAAATGGGCATGTTCACTTTTGCGGAGCTTGCAGAACTGTTTATACTACCCGGCAAATGTTTCGTTTTAACACGACTGCTCATTTATGAGCCCCGCGTCTTCAGAGGCTCACGAGAATCTTGCCCATACAGTACAAGGGGACTTGCTGGGAGAAATAAAAACAAGATGGGGTGAACCATAACCGACAAAGTCCCTTCTATATGAGAGCTGTCATCGCTGTCAAGGGTCTCTACCCTTTGTCTTTGACCTGATTCTGGTGTTGAAATATCTCCTATTGTAAAAGCCTCGCACATCTGCCTATGGGTCAAAGA
The DNA here is from genome assembly GCA_036245525.1 of Semisulcospira habei. NCBI lineage: Eukaryota > Metazoa > Mollusca > Gastropoda > Semisulcospiridae > Semisulcospira > Semisulcospira habei. Next base: position 211,859,329 of record BTPG01000005.1, read on the forward strand.
GCTGTGTAAGGGGCGCAGTGCATACGCGTCATTGGTTTGTCAAACGTCATTTGTCATGACGAATTAATATTTTGTTTGTTTGCTTTTACGTAATTTTTTATGTGGTGTTTAGGCGAAGGAGGAGTGATAAACATATTTTAAACTGAGGGAAAGAGGGCTGAATGCGTGGGTGGGGGGGGGGGGGGGAGGGCGGTGTCCGGTGGTAGCCGAAGTACTGAGTAGGCGGGGGAATTTCCCGACTGTGGAATGCTATGATGAGAGATGGAGATTGAGAGAGAGAGAGAGAGAGAGAGAGAGAGAGAGAGAGAGAGAGAGAGAGAGAGAGAGAGAGAGAGAGAGAGAGAGAGAGAGAGAGAGAGAGAGAGAGAGAGAGAGAGAGAGAGAGAGAGAGAGAGAGAGAGAGAGAGAGAGAGAGAGAGAGAGAGAGAGAGAGATAGAGGGTGGGGAAGTCTGGAGGGGGTGAGGGCGTAGGCGAGGATGAAAGGCGTGAAAGTGTGTGGGAGGTGGATGCGTGGGCGGTTACAGGAGTGACTAGGGAACGGTACCGAGGAATACGCCAGTCAGCAGCGCAGCAGTCAGGCGACAGCTAGAATTTGAAATGGCTCCCAAATAAGCGAGAAAGAAGGCTTTACTGGAAAATAGTGAGATGGACCATATTTTCCGTGACTGGGGCCTCGACGAAGAGGTGCAGAGTGCCCTGATCTGGGAAAAAATTCATCTCTATGCAAAGAAGTACCCAACGAAGAAAGAAACACGCTTAGAAAAGACGGGTACAACACAATTTATTAATATTTCGGGTAAATACCCTTTGTCAAAATAGACAAACAAACAAACATAGAGAGTAGCCGCTACTTATCTTCAATGGCAGAAGGAATGTGGCAACTGAAGGAGGTGACGTAAAATAAAAGAAAAGAAAAGGAAGAACTTTTTGGTCTGGATTGATCATCTCTATGCAAGCACTACTGCTAATGTCTGACGAAGACATTGACGATCTGGCGCTGAAACGTGGGGACAGAGCAGTGCTCCGTGCAGCGGTGGCCAAATTCCAGGTGGACAACGGCGGTGGCACACTGTGCGGCGGACTGGGAGGAGTAGCGGACAACAGCGGCAGTAGAGCGTCACAGACCTTGCAGGACGCCCTATACAGTACACACCACAGCGGTGCCGGACTGGATGAACTGTTGCACGACAGCCTGTGCGTCAGTGGCAACAGTAGCGGGGGTATTGCGGTAGCAAAATGTGGGACCCCGTTACGTATAGTAGATTTTCTGTCTTCAGCGGCAGTGGCAGAGGAAGAAGTGGCACTTGGGGGAGGTGTCACTATAAAGGTGAACAGCAAACCGAAGTTGGACAAGGTTTCCCCCGCACACTGGATAGTGGCAAACAGCCGTATTATGGCGGCCCTTATGGACAAACCCAAACCGGGTTTCACGCCGCACGCCTACCTCAGGTACTCGGCGATGGTGGGGGAGCTGGCGGACAGGTACACCTGGCAAAGTGTCCTGCTGTTCGACGATGAGTATCGTCAGAGGCAAGCGGCCGAAGCATTCCACTGTGGCACGGACTGCGCAATCTGCGATGCCCGCTGGCTCACCTGCTCGCAGAACAGAAGGAGGGACGGCCGGACCGCGCCCACAACGCCCCATCGGCCCCTCTGGCAGGGCGGAAGTGTGCCTGCAGTACAACAGAGGTTACTGCACCTACGGCGCACGCTGCCAGCTGGACCATGTGTGTGCCACCTGCGGGAGAGATCATCCGGCGTGGGAACATCGTGACACACCTGCAGCAGCGGCAGGTGGCAAACACGGGACAGCCTAGGACATAGCGCAGCAGGTTGCACAAGGCGAGGTAGGCCCCACCCATTCTAGCACTTCTTGTCATAGCCTGTATCATGCACTAAGTCCATACAACTGTCAATTTTTAGGTTCTGGAGTTCAAAGCTTTTAGTGTGGCAAGACGAATTAGCTTCTGATAAAGACAAAAACCTTTTTCCTTGAAGGGATCGAACATGGGTTTTATATCACGGAAAAACATCAGACTGTTAGATCTGTAGAGCAGAAAAATCACACCAACTGCCTTAAAAAACAGAGTAGCGGTAGAAAAGGAGCTCATCGATCAGATAAACAAAGGTCATTATATCGTAGCATCTCAAAAACCAACCGTAATTAGCGCTTTGGCTGCGATCCCAAAAGACGACAATAGCATACGCCTGATACACGACGGCAGCAAGCCTGTAGGATACGCAATGAACGATTACTCAGTACCTGAGGCAGTAAAATTCCAGACTCGTGACTAGCCAAGTCCGGCTACTGGTGCGCGAAAGTTGACCTTAATGCGGCATACCGATCTGTGTGCATCCATCCAGATAATTACCAAGTCACAGGCCTAAAATGGATTTTTACGGGCGAGCAGAAGCCCACATACCTGTTCGATAGTAGGCTACCCTTTGGTAGTAATGTGGGCCCTTCGCACTTTTACAGACTCACTCGCATGCAGTTCGCAGATGTATGTTACGGCGCGGCATGACAGGGATAGTAGCGTATATTGAAGATTTTTTTCATAGCAGCTAAGTCCAAAGAGGAATGCACTCAAATGATGATGACGCGCAATGCCCTTTTACGTAGATTAGGGTTCAATATTAGCTGGCCTAAGGTGGTGGGGTCTACACAAACCATTACTTTTCTCGGGATCCAGATCTGCACCAGCACAAGCACCTTGTCATTGGGCGACGACAAGCTACAGCAACGTCACAAACGCTTGCAGCAGTTACAAGGCAAACCACGCGCGACAAAGCAAAGCTTGCAGTCATTAGCAGGGTCCCTTGACTGGGCGTGTCAAGCCGTCAAGGGAGGAAAACATTTTCCCAGGCGGATTCTTGATACGATTAAACCCCTTCAGCAGCAAAGGCATAAAGCGAGACTCTCGCTGGAGTTTCATGCGGACTTACAGTGGTGGCTATCTTAAATGCATGTTTTTAATGGCACTGTGTATTATGACTCACAAAGCAAGGAACATGTCCATGTTGATGCATGCAAACTAGCGGCAGGCGCGTTCTGGAAAGGAGGTTGGAATTCAATACACTGTTCTCTTCAGATATGCCGGCAGCCAAGGACTTGCATATTAATTATAAAGAGGTGTGCGCGGTGGTGCAGGCAGTCAACCGGTGGGCTCCCTCATGGCGAGGGAAACAGGTGGTAATTCATACGGACAGCACGGTGACAAAGGCTATCATTAACAAAGGGCGCTCAAAAGACCGCTATGTCAATAGTCTGTTGAGGAAGATGGCATGGGAGTGTGTGAGAATGAATTGCAGCGTGTCAGCGATGCACGTGGCTGGCAGTGCGAATGTGTTTGCCGATACTATTTCCCGCCTGCACGAAGGACGGCTGCCCATGCTAGGACAATTGCTAACGAATTGGCACCGGGGCCGACCGCCTGACACCTACCTTCTGAATCACATGTCACAGTCAGCTTTTGCTTTTGTGCTGTCTAGGTGCCGGGTCTAGGCTCAGACACAAGCTACTGCAGTAGGTGGCAGGATATCGTGCCAGTGTTTTTGCCGACAACACCAAGAAAACTTATCAGACTCACTTGCGCTCTTATCTCAGATTTTGTGACCAAATGAACATCCAGCCGGTACCGGTGTGTGATAGAACAGTGGCGCAGAACGCGGCCTTTTTGGCCAGGACACTTCAGTCAGCCCAGCTCCGTGGCACAATACCTCAACATTGTTCGCCTTTTGCATTTAGAATGCGGGGAAGCGCACCCATACCAGGACTCGTGGATGGTGAAAAGCACATTGCGGGGAATTGAGCGAACAAAAGGCTGCCCTCCTAACCGCAAGACGCCGATGAGCCCGCAACTTCTTCTTCAGATTAAACAAAAACTTGAATTGTGCAGCTCTAAGGACTGTGTCTTCTGGGCAGCAATAGTGGTTATGTTCTTCGGACTGCTTCGGCGATCCAATCTTTTCCAAGAGGGTGCAGGCTTCGATCCTGGAAAACAACTCACTAGAGACTGCTTTGTTGTGAATGACAACAGTAGTGTCTAGATACTGGTTAGGTGGAGTAAGACAATTCAGAAACGCGAAAAAACTCTAGTGATCGCGTTACCGGTCATGCATGTTGCGTCACCCTCTGTGCCCCGTGACGGCAGTGATCAGTATGTTTAAAGCGCTAGGCCCAGCGCCGCATAAGGCACCGGCCTTCCCCATTCGGGGATCAGTTCAACAAACGGTTGCGAGAACTGACCTCTGCTGCTGAAGGGGTTTATACAAGTCACAGCTTGCGGCGTGGCGGGGCTACCTGGGCCCTGTCTTGTGGAGTGCCTGGCGAGGTGGTGAAGTGTTTGGGGGACTGTAAAAGCACTGCATACCTATCATACTTGGACCAAATATCTCAAAATATTCAAGATTTCTACAGAAGCGTACTTATTCCAAAAATACCGACACTTTGAACACTCAACTTTTCTCTCAGTTGGGTGAAAAAACTGGCGTTTTCCCGTTAGGTTTGGGCAGGAAACAACCTGTAAACCTACTGGTTGGGTTAGATGTTGTCTTACATGTTTGACAAGTGAGAGTCACGGGAATAAAACGCCTCCGTTATTTTTGCCCAACTGACAGGAAAGTGTGGTTCAGTGTATAAGCGTGAGGAAGTAGTGTGAAGTTGAGCGTGAGACTGAGGTGTGATAGTGAGAGCGTGTGGCCGTGCGCGCTGTTCTGACAAAACCTCGCCCAAGTTCTGGTCCGGAACTGGCCAGCCATTAATTGGCCGAGAGGGGCGATGATGTCAGAACAGGGGCGCACTGGTGGGAAGGAGAGAGTGAGGTCGGGGAAAGGGGAGGGAGGGGGGGGGGGCATGAGAGTGACTGGAGTTTAAATGGTGTTTAGGCGAGGGAGGAGTGATAAACATATTTTAAACGGAGGGAAAGAGGACTGAATGCGTGGGGGGGGGGGGGGGGCGGTGTCCGGTTGTAGCCCAAAGTACAGAGTAGGCGGGAGAATTTCCCGACTGTGGAATGCTATGATCAGAGATGGAGATTGAGAGAGAGAGAGAGATAGAGGGCGGGAAAGTCTGGAGGGGGTGAGTGCGTAGGCGAGGATGAGAGGCGTAAGAGTGTGTGGGAGGTGGATGCGTGGGCGGTACATGAGTGACTAGGGAACGGCACCGAGAAATACGCCAGTCAGCAGCCGCAGCAGTCAGGCGACAGCTAGAATTTGAAAACCCACCATCCAACCCCAAGCAACCACCATTGTAGTCTGCTGCATATAAAGTGTCCTTAATTCTTTTTCCTTTGTTTGTGATAAGCATGTTCTCTGTAGCACATGATAAGTCTGGCAACTAACTTACATTTTCTTTGTTTGTTGTTGTTTTATTATGAGATAGTACTATACATGAACCGAATTGCCTCGGCTCAGTTGTACGCAGGGTGTTTTATGGAGGTCCTTTTTGTGTTCGGATTTGTTGTTTTGTTTTTTAGTTTGTGTGTATTGTTGCAGGGAATGGGAGGGGGGGGGGGCAGGAAACAACCATTAAACCTACTGGTTGGGTTAGATGTTGTCTTACATGTTTGACAAGTGAGAGTCACGGGAATAAAACGCCTCCGTTATTTTTGCCCAACTGACAGGAAAGTGTGGTTCAGTGTATTAGCGTGAGGAAGTAGTGTGGAGTTGAGCGTGAGGCTTAGGTGTGATAGTGAGAGCGTGTGGCCGTGCGTGCTGTTCTGACAAAACCTCGTCCAAGTTCTGGTCCGGAACTCTGGCCAGCCATTAATTAGCCGAGAAAGGGCGATGATGTCAGAACAGGGGCGCACTGGTGGGAAGGAGAGAGTGACGTCGGGGAAATGGGGGGGGGGGGGGGGGGGGGGGCGTGAGAGTGACTGGAGTTTAATTTACGTGATGAGTTTCACTTTCGCTTCAAGGCTGATGGCATATAGTAATTCACGGTAGGATTCAGTCTTGCTATAATTTGTGTGAACTCGGGTTGACTTTACCTAGCTACATGATATACTAAGTACACCTGCATGCTCTTCTGAAAGTACGTCGATGTGTGTGCGTGTGCTTACGTGCGTGCGTGCGTGCGTGCGCGCGCTCAAAACATCTGCAAGAGTCATAGATCCTCATGATCCCTCCAGGCGCATGAGGATCTATGCCTCTTGGGGATGCACGCATGGAGATTTGTGTGTGTGTGTGTGTGTGAGAGAGAGAGAGAGAGAGAGAGAGAGAGAGAGAGAGAGAGAGAGAGAGAGAGAGAGAGAGAGAGAATTACGTCATAACGTCATATTTGAGTATTGCGTCAATGTCTGCGTGGTGACGGAGCTGCTTCTTTTACGTCACCGCCACTGTCTGACTATCTCGAGAAGTCAGGGTTATTTTACTGTTTTAATTTTTTTCTGAAAAGAATTAATTTTTACTGAAGAAGTTGAAAGTGTACAAAGCTGGCTAACGAACTCATCCAATGTCTTTCTACAAAATAGCTCTATCCAAAATCCAAGTAAATATGACAAAAACTACGGACTCTAATCTGGGTCAACCGACTTTCTATAAACGGTCTGTTATGTCTTCAAAGAGACATCCAGTTACAATATGCTCGGAGGCTCTCTTAGCCACCCCTTGAAGAAAGTATTTCGCCAAGTTTCAAGCTTGTGCGTACAGCAATATCTGATATTCTCGTGTCTACATACATACGCACACAAACACGCACACTCACACATACACATTCGCACATACATACTTTCGCCCCAAATATACGTTCAGCAGCGAGGTTAGCGTAACTAGACGTGACGTAATTTTTATATTGCTACTTTAGTTGCCTGCCCACCTTTGACACCATGGGCAAGCTATTAAATTCGCCCCACCGCGACCCATCCTAAAAAGTTCCTTCAATAAATAGAAGGGACTTAAAAAGAGAAAGCAACCCGTACCTTGTACCGAAAGTCTCTGTGGGTAGAAACTGCTCCACTACAAGATCTTTAGGAGTCGCCGTTCCAATGCCTGTGAACTGACCCCCGGCTATCACGGCCACAGCGCGAGACGCCTGCACCAGTGACCCAGAAAAGTCACATTGAGTGCACGTGATCTGTATCACGTGACCAGCGTCACCACTCGTGGAGATGACGTCATTGTGAGCATAGGTTGATCCGTTAAAGTTCACTGGTCCGCCACTTGGAAGATGCAGACGAATGCAGACGTTAGTGTCGTTTTTCGTCACCACAATCTGGCAAAAGCAGTCATTAAGTTCGCAATGTGTAGCAATGACGTATTTCCGGGAGAGAGCTTCCCGGGGGAGGGCAGAGTAGCTCCCCCGTGAATAAAAGAAACCCCCCTCCGACGTGGAGAGCACCTGCACCTCAACAGGACCCGTGGCCGTCACGAACACGCCCTTGTTTTCCCTGGCCGCACTTCCCAGATGGAGGAGGCTAGTGACCCATGACGAGGACCACATTCCGCCAGCAGGTACGGTTGAACTCTGAGTGGTGCCCGCACCTGATAACAGCGGACACCAGACGCGGGCCGTGACGGACACGTTAGTGGGGTTGGAGATGACCAGCTGCTGCGTCACTGTCACGCCGGTCAGTGAGGAATGTCTGGGGAAGGAGAGGAAGAACTCTGTCCCCCGAGATGTGATCCACGCTGTCACACAGAAACAATAATGCAAATAATAGTCGATGACAAATCCTACAAGAATTCCCCCGAGACAGGTTTTGGGGATTTGTAATTAGAGCACTGTTTGATGAGAAAATGGCCGTTTCACGAAAAACGGTTGACCGACATTTGAGTGAAGGTGATTTTTATTATTCTTGCCAGGATTAAAAGAAGGTAATGAATGAGTTAGTAAGCCAGAATGGTACCTCCTCAACTTTTTGATTGATAATTGATTCATTCTGAGAAATAAATACTGTTAAGAATTTTTTTTTTATTCATTGTGCCCGATGTACGAAATACCCACATTTTGGAGTTATCCTATATGGACTGCATTACAATTCAGAAGACAGATCGACCATGATAGTTCAAGTGTGATGGCAGAATAGCTTGGCGCCTACAGGCGCCAAGTTATTCTGCCACCATCCTTCCACTATCATGGTCGGGCCATATCTTTTTGTGGTGTGTCGCGGGCAGAATGAGTTACAAATTGCGCAGACACTAAAGTACATCAATCAAATTTGCCTTTGTTGAACGCCTACGAGATTTCACCAAGCGTGCGACCAGTGGTACTGAAATTGTAGAACACGTTTACGAGAAAGTGGCCATTTTATGAACACTGGTGACCCGCAAATCATATTTTGTGTTTTAATTACTTGATACTTTACATATAGCTATATTGGATAAAGGCCTTGAAGTAATTCGTTAACCAGTTTCCATAGCTCTTCCACTTTTCCAATGAAAAGTTTAGTGCGTTTGAAATTTCTAAATTGAAGTTTATACGATTTTTTTCAAGATTATTTTTTAAAACGGTAAAAAACGCTTTGACTCTTTTCACGGAAACAACAATCTTCTCATTAATCTCAAATGATTTTACATGCACAGTATTTACATTAGCCTGCTGTTTATCCCGGCTTTCGGATATGTCTGGGTCAAAAAGTGATTATCGTCATCGCGGTTTATGGAGATGTTTAAATAAAAAAACAGTTTAAAATATTTTGAATCTTTTCATGAATAACGCAATCGTCTCATAAATAACCGAATGTTTTTTCATAAACAGTATTTACACAGGTGTGAACTAATAGTTCTAGGTGTGACGATCAGCCTGAGAAAATTACCAAGTTTGATTCTTTCGACGATGAGCGACGTAAAACAACAAATTCGTCACTGTGCAAACCGCGTAATGGGACTAGTGATACCATGACGTGAAGCTTATGGTGACGTCGTTTAGCTGTGTTCATAGAAACCACATTCAACCATGTTGGTGAAGGCAAATGAAACTCGAGAATAACTAAAGTCAATGATAACCATATTCAGACACAGTTTGTGCTAGTAAGGGCAAGTGTGCGACATCCTTTGTATATTAAATCATTCGAGATGTGCCGCCTCCGGATACGCGGCATAAGCGAATGAGTTAGAGTTGTTCCATAAGGGCGTAGAGATGCCTACCTGATTTGACGAAAATGAAGGCGAAGGTATGAAAGATCAGCAGTGTCTTCCCAATATGAAACTTGTCCTCTAAAATACCCATGTCGTGTTGTCGCCAAAAAAAATCATCCGCTTTCCCGCAACATGAAGGAACACTCACAAACTTGTTACTTTGCTGCACAGAACACGTCTTCGCAGAATGCCAGCCGAGGTCCGAGACAGGAACAACATCCGTGTTGAGATAACGTGTCTGATTGGAGAAGGATGTTTTTATCAACTGCAAAATCAAACAAACGTAGAGGCATTCTGTCACCTCTTCACTAAACGTCGTCAGTCTGTGAGAGGCACAGACACTAAGGCTGCAAAGGGTGAAGGGAGAACTTGATTTTGCCGGTCACAATTACATCTGTATTACTATCTCGAGGGAAGTCAGCGGGCGTTATAGTCCCATCACTGACGAAATGATGAACAACACACGTCTGTAAGAAACGTAGATCCTCGTGATGGCCCGCAGGTGCAGGGGCTCACGAGGATGTAAGCCTATTGCAGGCGATAATTTGTATTTATGTTACCTGCACGGCGAGTCTCTTTAGCACTGAAATTTAAATAACAACAATTTCTTAAACGCAGTCAGCAGCCATGGTGATTGATAAATGAAATGTTCAGCGAGTACCTTTGTATGAGACGAGTCACGTTTCTGAACACGCTCCATCATCACAAGAAGATTTGTTTGCACGTGGCCCAAGGTAGGCTTGTGTAACCTTTTGTTCTTTGAAGGACAGACGCAGCCCCAGCACTACCTTCCATGTGGAGGAACTCTACAGAATGGGACATGTTTTTTTTTTTTTATTGGCCGGCTAGAGGCAAGCATTCTTATGATTCATTTTGTCTGTGGCGGCTCTTGAGAATCAATGTCACGTGCTTATACAAGGGACTGACTGAGAGACTGACTCTAAATGGATAGAATCCATTAACCCCTTCCCTGCAACGGCATCTACATTGTTGTTTATACAATGGTTGTTGATTCAACGACCAAAAGGCAAAAGCGTTCAAAAGACATGCAGCGCTTGTATAATGGATGTTGCAGCGCTTTTAAAGTGAACTGGTCTCAGCAAGAGGCATAGATCCTCATAAGCCCCCGCAGTCGCGGGGGCTTATGAGGATCTATGTCTCTTGTAGTTGGATCATGTTAACTTTTTTTCTCGGCAGCCGCTCCAAATAAAAGAACAAAACCAAACTAGAGGCTTTCCTCTCAACAAACTTTGTGGGTTATGGTTCAGTCCTGTTGTTGTCACGGTGTGTGTGTGTGTGTGTGTGTGTGTGTGTGTGTGTGTGTGTGTGTGTGTGTGTGTGTGTGTGTGTGTGTGTGTGTGTGCGTGTGTGTGTGTGTGTGAGAGAGAGAAAGAGAGAGAGAGAGAGAGAGAGAGAGAGAGAGAGAGAGAGAGAGAGAGAGAGAGAGAGAGAGAGAGAGAGAGAGAGAGAGAGAGAGAGAGAGAGCTTTTGATATGTCAGTTTAGTTGTATCATTTACTGCAGCTTTTACTTTCTTATACTTTTTGTTCTGTGATTTTGTGTGTTCTTGTAAACTGGTTAGTATCATTAATTTGGAGGTTAACTGCTATTTAATTGTACATTATTGTTATTATTATTATTATTATTATTATTATTATTATTATTATTAACGTATTCTGCCGTGACACACCAGAGCAAGATTTGGCTTGACCTATAGGCGCCAAGCTATTCTGCCACCACCCTTGAACTATCATGGTGGATCTGCCTCCTGAATTGTAATGCCGTCCTCAGAGGATAACTCCAAAATGCGGGTAACCTCGGGCACAATAATTAAAACGCGTCAAAATATGATTTCAAGCAAAAATGTCAGCTACGCGAACACAATCAACATTGCGCACAGAGCATCTGAAGGAAAAACCTTGTTTTCAAGAAAGTACCACAACTCCAACTCATTCCATCATACGTTAAGGCCTGTCACATGTTAAGGTCTGTCACATGTTGAGGCCTGTCATTTGTTAAGGCCTGTCATATGTTAAGGTCTGTCACATGTTAAGGCCTGTCATTTGTTAAGGCCTGTCACCTGTTAAAGCCTGTCACATGTTAAGGCCTGTCGGCTGTTTTGCTAAACTTGAAGTCTTTACCATGAAATTCGCTAATAAAAATGAGAAAGAAAGGGCATACTTTGTAGAAGTAGAAACCCTATTCTATCGTGAACACTCTCATGTGTTTTGTTTAACTCATTCAGCCCGACGGACGTATTTCCCAAAGTTTGGAGGTGTCATCTAATGACTATGCATCAGTTGCAGGAGATGGATCGACCATGATAATTCAAGGGCAGTGCCAGATAAGCTTGGCGCCTTTCGGCGCCAAGCTGATCTGGCACTACCCTTGAACTATCACGGTCGGCCCATCTCCTGCTGTAGTGCGTCGGATCTAAATGGGTTAATTGAATGGGCGGGGGAAAAGGGTGCCTCAGTTGTGAAGCGTTGGACTCTCGTCCGGAAGGTCGCGGGTTCGAATCCAGGTGGGGTCAATTTATTTCAGACATTATTCGGTGCGCCGTCTTTGAAATCACCTTCGTGGTGAACACAAGACGTTAAGCCCCAAAACGTGTAATGTTTTAGTGTTGTTGTTTTTTTCCGTTTAATTCAGTGAGTCACATGTTGCAAATGCCCGTAGTCAAAAAAGTCTTCGGGCCGACGTGGGTCGCTGGACAACTTAAGTGTCGTCGCCCGAGGACATGAATGCTTACTGAGTACAGAGGAGATGTGGACAAATCTCATTTGCTGACGTTCCGAGAGATATAACCAAGCGCCCGACGACTTGTACAGAGGTGAGACAGCATGGTGTGGCCAGAAAACGCGTCAAAAAGCAACCAGAATGTGGATTTCAAATGTCTCACTCAACACATTCTTCCCCAGGACCGAAATCCCAAAATGTTGAAGTTGCCCTCTGAAGGGCTGTATTACACTTCTAGAGACAGATCGAGCATGATAGTTCAAGGGTGGTGCCAGAATAGCTTGGCGCCTATGGGCGCCAAGCTATTCTGGCAGCACACTTGAAATATGATGCTCGATCCATGTCTTGCTATCGTGTGTCCGGGCTGAATGGGTTAACCTGATCAATGCACCAAAAGCCACCATTTTGACTCGGGAAGCCTGCAACGTGTTCAGCTGGTTATCAAAGCATGTCATGAGAGCATATACAACAGTGATTTTTTTTTTCTTTTTTTTATGACGCCATGAATAGCTTTCATTTCTGCTGCATTGCAATGTTGATCTGTCCTCCAATGTTTGCCCTCGCTGGCGTCTGACTTACTGTCAACGGCAAGTTAAGTGCCTAACACGTCGATATTTGCAGCCAACGGGCAATTCTCGTGCTCCTTCGGCGAACACACTTAATCTTCAAGAGGCATAGATCATCATGAGCCGCCGCAACTGTGGAGGCTCATGAGGATATATGCTTCTCGCTGATTTGATTCGTGTGTATATTATTAAGACGGACCATAAGTCTATCATCAAGTCACTAAGTTATGGACGGAGGGCTATCTCAGTGGCGAGCAGTCAGCGGGGGCCTCAGAGACATGATCGATACTTGTCCATTTATACCTGTGTTTCTCAGCTGAAAAGGATTATGGCGCCCTCAGCCTGCCACAGTACCCGCTGTATACGGACATGCTTGCTTCTCATCGCACTGACCATGTCAAAATCTTCACGTCACAACTAAAATAAGTCATGAAATTCAAAAGAAAGGTGAAGGATAGCTTTCGTAATTTTCTCATGGCAGTCTTAGGGAGTTCGCCCAATGCGCAGAAGGCCATCAGGCAGACTTTGGCCCGATGGCCTTCTGCGCATTTGGTGTTTATTTGGTTGGTTGGTGGGTTGGTTGGTGGGTTGGTTGATTATTTGGTTGGTTGGTTGGTTGGTTGGTTGGTGGGTTGGTTGTTTGGGTTGGTTGGTGGGTTGGTTGGTTGGTTGGTTGGTTGGTTGGTTGGTTGGTTGGTTGGTTGGTTGGTTGGTTGGTTGGTTGGTTGGTTGGTTGGTTGGTTGGTTGCATGATATTCACTTGTTTTGGATTATTTTTCCTGGTAGGGATTCCGCAAGCGCTACTTTCAAGTCCACGAACCACCATAATATACCCACAGCGTGAGGGTAATCTGGGAACACCCTGTTACCTGGTAGCCGTAGTCGTAGTATGATACAATCACACCAGACGCACGCACGTAGGGTTCTTGTAAAGAAAATTCACTCAGCTGCAACTCGTCACACGTGGCACAATGTTGTAGACCACACTGGAGTAACAGTTCCAACAATATTTTATTCTCACGACGCACTCTCAGAACAACGCGTCCACAAATGTATCCACACGCTGGTACACTGTCTCATACAACGCATTCGCAATTCTTATACACTTCGACTCCCATACAATGCACTGACACTGATACACTGTCTCCTCTGCAATGCATCAACACTTTTCACACACTGCGTCTCTTATACAATGTACGCACATAACTCGCTAACACCCCTTTTATACTATTACAGATTTCCGAAACAATCCAGCTAATTCACACAACTAATCAGAAAAGAAAACGTAACCAAAACTCAATAATATTCATTAAAAAGAATACTCTAGATATATCTACAGTTTCTACTAATATCTAGGCGCATTCCGTAAATGTTACAAAATGTAGCCAACGAGTGCTAGACAACTTTGACGTCATATTTGAGGTCGCGATAATACGCGTCACAACAAAAATCGATCGCCGGCAATTCTCCGTGCAAAAAAACAACAACAACCGAATCATACTAAAGAGGTACGTAATTCTTATCCCAAATAACTCAAATGAATATCGGATCTTTCCTATGATCAAAACACACATGCTCTCAAAAGAATAACACAACCACAAACGAAACACACAAGTCCTGTGTGGGCCGAGCACCATCTACTGGATAAGGGAAGCAAATCGTGAAATATCAACCAAGAACATTGACTGCCAGGCAAACGCTATACGCAAGCTACTAAGCTCTGTGCACTATCGCAAAAATTGTGCTCAATTTCAAGATTTGCTTCCCCTGAGCTATATTCCGCTGAAGACGGTTTGATATAAGATTCATGAACAAAGTCCTTCCTGTTGCAAGCTGTAGATTGTACAATAGAATACCAACAGTGCGCATCATACCTGCGGTCAGTGTGGAACTGACCTGCTATCCTATGCTCGGCAAAAGCAACCCAACATAATTATAAACTTGTAAACAAACATGGAGAGCAAACTGTAGTAATTGTGTGTGCATAGAAAGAATGAATGAATAGTAAGGCATAGTATCTATGCACGTGTGCGCAATATATATATATATATATATATATATATATATATATATATATATATATATATATATATATATATATATATATATATATATATATATATATTATATATATATATATATATATATATATATATATATATATATATTCTTTGTTCTTTACTTTTAACAAAGGCGTCGCCCAAAGCCCAAAAAAATGCACTCAATCAGAATAGCTCCAAGGTCGTGGGCGCAAAAAATGTTACTCTACTCAGCAGGTCCAATATCTGTTTGGGAATATTTTCTATCTTCCCACCTCGGGGGGAGGACGTGATATTCTCCAGCGGATGGCGGGGCGCCTGGGGTTAGTCCCTATTACTTTATGTAGTAGGTGTTCAGTGGAAGGCTCAAAAGATCTAATAAGCGATGAAGTCACAAAAGGGCACCTGATGTCCTGATGTCACAATGCAAGCTTACTATCCTGGAATTCCATGGCATTCTCAGAATTTAACGAAAAATTATATATATATATATATATATATATATATATATATATATATATATATATATATATATATATATATATATATATATATTATATATATATATATATATATATATATATATATATATATATATATATATTTGTTTTTCCTTTATTATAAAACCAAACAAACAAAGCAAAATAAAACATAACACGTGTATCAGAGGTGTTGGCTTTTCATTATAAAATATAAGTCACGTGTCTGTCTACTCATATGATATGGGTCTGAAACACATATACTTTAAGAGGATCCACCATGAACGATCAATGGTGATGCTTCCAGGCGCCTAGCTTTCTTGGCATCACCCCTGAAATATCAAGGCCGATCTGTCTCCTGAGCAGATTTGTAGTATTCAGCAGACAATTTCCAAACTCGGGACTTTCGACCTTAAAGGGCAGATGACGGGGTTGCGTTCGTTTTGCCCCGGCACGTGAGGGGTTAATGACCAAATACCATCGGAATTCAAGAACGTGTCACATCTCATAATAGTGACCACCGTTTAGGTGACTACATCCACCCACAGGGTGGTCGTTAACGACAGGTTATCTCTCATAAGGAAACGAACGCAAACCCGTGTACAAGAGGCATAAACCCTCATGAGCCCCCGCATTCGCGTGGGCTCATGAGGATGTATGTCTCTTGTTGGTCCTGTGTTATTAGTCGTATGTCCTTTATTCCTATTTTCGGCCCCATTGACATCTGTGCTCTCCACGCCAATGTCGGTCTGCATGCAGAGTTTACAGACGCGACATTCGTGATGAGTGGCAGTGAAGGAGGTCAACTCAATCAGCCCGGTGCACGTATTTCCCAATTTTTTGGAAGCGTCATCTAACAACTATGCACTTGTTGCAGGCGATGGATCGACCATGATAATGCAAGGGCAGTGCCGGATTAGCTTGGCGCCGACAGGCGCCAAGCTAATCTGGCACTGCCCTTGTATTATCATGGTCTACACATCTCCTGCTGTAGTGCGTCAGGGCTGAATGAGTTAGAAATAAATGCCGTAATGAAGCATTGTCTTCCGTGAAGTGACGCCTCCCAGCACTGTGTTCTAAAACTGATCACAACAGATGCTGGTGCTGGTTACAGTGTTTCTACTTTCAGTCTCTGCATTGAACGCAATATCAGAACTGTGTGAATACAACATTTCAATAACCGTTAAAATAAGCGAGTGCCGGGAACTTCACCATAATTATTCCATCTCCTTTACCCAGTGTAGTAACCCCGTCAGTGCCCGGGAACGGAAACTGTGTATCTGCAGTCTTCGTCAGTTCAACATTAATGAAACCTTCGAGATCCTAGGAACATAGATTCAAAGTGGCATCAGCAAGAGACGCAGGTCCTCATGAGGATCTATAGCCTACCTCTCGTAGATGGGCGTGTTCACATTTTCTCGGCACTGAACGGGTTAAAGCTGGGCGGATTTGTCAATTGCATTGGGCGTTACGCTCGGCTTTTGTGGGACGTCTTTCTTTTGTGGCCGGGATGGAAGAGGTCACACCAGAGCAGGACGACAGCCACTGACACCAGCACCGCGCCCCCCGTCACCCCCATGCTGATGGCAGACGCGCGCGCATCCCAGGCAGACGACATTCGCGATCGGAATCCGTACAAGTTCCGGCGCTGCAACGTTAGGTCCTGCTGGATGGCCCGCACAAGAACGGCCAGTGCTGAATGACAGAAGGGAAAAAAAGAATGATGCTGGGCGGCTTTATGATTGGTTATGATGGGATGCTACGACAACAAAATGGCGAGATGAGTATGACCTCAATGAGCCTGTGGCTGATTTCAATGTATGCAGGACTTCATGGGGGCTGCAAGAAAGAGTCAGTTCAGCACATTTGTGTTTCTATCTTATTTCTTCTAATCTCCTAACTTCAGTCCATTAAATCTAAGCCCATAAGAGCGTGATGATTTTTGCTCAAAATAAACGTTAACACTGAACAGCTCAAGGGTGGTTCCAAAACAGCTTGGCGCCCTAGGCGCCAAGCTGTTTTGGCACCACCCTTGAAAGAGAATCACTGATGTTGACCGCTTGTTTACTAATTGACAAACGCAGAGATAGGATCTAAAAAGTGACTGCCAGATCAGACAATGCTGCCGATACCTTGTGCTGTTGTGTTGATGGGTAAACATTTACACTGGCAAAGCTTCGTGCTGCCGGACGTGACAGTTGACGTAGCCGTGGACACACTGGTCAGCTTGGAGGTCAGCGTTCGTGAATCTTGCGTCGTTGGGACAGTGCTTTGCGTTGCGTCAGTGGATGTGGACACATATTGCGATGTCGTGTATGTAGTTTCTTTGGTGTCAGGTGTTGACAAGGTGTCATTAGTTGATAAATCGGCATCCCGTGATGCAGCAGTGCTTTTAGAGACTTCCGGTGACATAGCCGTGGGCACACTAGTCAGCGTTGAGGACAGCGTTCGTGAATCTTGCGTCGTTTTGACAGTGCTTTGCGTTGCGTCAGTGGATGGGGACACATATTGCGATGTCGTGTATGTAGTTTCTTTGATGCCAGGGGTTGGCAAAGTGTCATCAGTTGATAAATCCACACGCCTTGATGCAGCAGTGCTTTCAGAGACTTCCGGTGTTGATGAAGGGCTCTGTGTAGAGAAAATGGTATTATTTGTGTAACAAACTTTGGCATGATGGAAAACGAACAAATCTCAATGTGAATTATTTCAATCGCAAAGAAACGTTAACAGAATAATCACATTAACTCCTTCAGCCCCGACACAACACAGCAAGGCATGGATCAAGCATGATATTCAAGGGTGGTGCCAGAATAGCTCGGTGCCCATAGGCGCCAAGCTATTCTGGCAAAACCCTTGAACTATCATGCTCGATCTGTCTCTGGAATTGTAATACAGTCCTTTAGAGGGCACCTTCAAAATCTGGGGATTTCGGTCCTTGGGTAGAATCTGTTAAAGACAGTAGTCTACGTTGGCGATCTTCGTTTCAGCAAGGTCGGAATTTAATAAGTAATATACCTACAGTTATACACGTACAGTTGGCAAACACTCCTGGGGCAGCTTGTGTGGGTGGGAGAAGAGTGGGCACTACATCCCATCGCATGCTTCGTAAAGCTCTTTGAGCCTAGCTGTGAGGAGGTTTAGCGCTATATAAAAAACCTTTATTATTATTGTTGATATTATTATTGATATATTATTATTATTATTATATTATTATTATTATTATTATTATTAGTATTATTATTATTATTATGGATTTAGCAAGGCATTTCTGGTGGTCTCCATTACATCTTTCTGAGTAAACTCCTGTCGGGTGAAAAAACAAACACTTGTCGGCCCCCAGGGGCTTTACTTTTGTTATAGACGGATCTACGTTTGGGTTTACAGCGACGAATACTACAGAGACAATAAAACGTCTGCTCTCAACGACCCTTGTGCGTCAAGCACCTCGCGATGTGTCGCCCATCCCAGTGCGCAGAGGTCACCGGGCCGTCGTCAGCCGCCTTTGGCCCGCGAACAGCTGTGCGCGGGCCAAGCCGGGGCGGCCGACGGCGGCCCGATGGCCTTTTGCGCATTGCGGTGTCATCAAGACGTACCGTGGCGTCAGCGAACTCGTGCACAGCGGACACGGTTTGTTGCGTCGTCCCGTCATCGGACGAGCTCAGGAGGGGAGGGTCTGTGGTGTGGTACCGGGGGCTGGGGTCCTCCCACGTCCAGACCGCATCAGTCGCTGCTCTCTCAGTTATACCACTTAACGTTGTGCTGTTAGTCACTAGTGGGTCCTGAGCTGCGAATATGTCGCTAAAAGTGTCCTCTGCCCTCTGTGTGTGAAAGCAAAATGGCACGCTAGAAGGTTTCATTAGAGCATTTTTACTCTCGTGTGCGTGCACTCACCGGTTCTGTAAACAGAGCGGGATCTACATGCACAAAAGGGTTGAATTTTTCAGGGGGAACAAATGGGTCTACGGGTATCAGTTGCATGCACACGGAGATTAACTCATTCGGGGCCAGCCACATCGGGATATCCGGATGCGGCTGGCCGCGAATGAGTTAACCTTTTGACTGTCGGTAGCGCTTTTTGTCGCCATGATTCCCGCAGTTGTACAACCATGTGAATCAAAGTATTTGGTTACAGAATTCAACTAGGGGCAGACGCGGACATCTACTCTCTCTCTCTCTCTCTCTCTCTCTCTCTCTCTCTCTCTCTCTCTCTCTCTCTCTCTCTCTCTTTCTCTCTCTCTCTCTCTCTCTCTCTCTCTCTCTCTCTCTCTCTCTCTCTCTCTCTCTCTCTCTCTCTCTCTCTCTCTCTCAGGCGCATATTTTTGGAACACACTGCCTACATGTATAACACACGCTAGCTCCCTCTCCTCTTTCAAGGAATGCCTCCTCAAGTACTTGTCTGCTGATACATAATCTACCACAAGTATTCGTATCAAACATGTGCTTATCGTATAATCAGTGCATGCTGCCGTATGGTTTGTTCATACTAATAATAATCGCCTAATTACATAATTCAAGTTTCTATTATAATGCAAATAATTGTTGCTGTCTGAAGTGAATTTTCAATATGATCCAAATGATTTGCTTCGTATATAGGTCAAGTTATCACTAGCGCGTGTCTGTGTGTGCGCGCGAGCGTGTATGTGTCAGTGTGCGCGCGTTTCGTGTACTTTCTGTTTTTCGTTTGTTTTTGTATGACCGAATGAATGAATGAATTTTGTTTAATGTCTCTTCATGTTTAATGTCTCCTAATTTTTCTTTGTGTAATTTGATACTATTAGTATTACAATTATTATCCTGTGTTTGTAGAGTAGCAACGGCAAGTATGAAAAATGGCACACGTGCTAATTACTTCATCCGTTGAGAAATAAAGTTTCATTTCATTTCATTTTATTTCATTTCTCTCTCTCTCTCTCTCTCTCTCTCTCTGTCTCTCTGTCTCTCTGTCTCTGTCTCTGTCTCTCTCTCTCTCTCTCTCTCTCTCTCTCTCTCTCTCTCTCTCTCTCTCTCTCTCTCTCTCTCTCTCTCTCTCTCTCTCTCTCTCTCTCTCTCTCTCTCTCTCTCTCTCTCTGTCTTGTTCAGCTTTACAAGTCATGATCTAAATCACTAAAGTTGTCTATGAAACAGCGGAAAATGTAACGCCATATTTCTCATCCACCCAAGGAACACAAAGATAAACTGGGCATCAGTAAACAAAGAACTGGACCACGGCAGGCACTTTGCCTCCCGCAGCCACCAGGTGTTGACAGTTTCTCGGCCGTGACAGAATTTGCTTATTTTGGCATATCAGTGTTAATTTTCCTTTGCTTTCCATCATGTGATTTTTGGATGGAGTTCCAGTAAACACAATGTGTTATGTGTGTGAAAGACTGTGGTTGTATGCCTGAACTGTTTTTGTTGTTGTTGTTGTGATTTGTAGTTTATTGTGTGTGTTTATAATTATTTGTAAAGTGTTCGCAGTCTGAATAAATGGGAAAGGACGATATAGAAAAGTGCCGTATTATTATTATTATTATTATTATTATTATTATTATTATTATTATTATATCTGCTCACCGAATTGAAAGGCGTGGAAGGCCAGCAAGGGGAAATAACCGGCGCAGACCATGCATACTTTTTTTCAATGGTCCCGCCGTAGATGTAACCGGAGAAGGGTCTGCAAGCAAGTGGCGTGGAACCACAAGTGGCGTTCCCCTGCAGACGAATATAGCCGTTGGCGCCTTGGTTCAGCCGGATCGTCTTCGGCGTGTAGGAAGTGCTGGACGTCCCTGTGGTGTAACTAGGGCTGGGGAACTGCACACAGACAAGAACAAACAAAAACAAACACTTCTATTTCCACTAAATCAAAACAAGGCAGTGACTGCCATGAGTGTACATGCAAGAAAACTAACCAACAAAGAAAGAAACACGCTTTGGAAGGGCAAACGTTTCTTTCTTTGTGAGTTGTTTTCCTAGATGTTCGCGTTTTTCAACACACAGACACCGGGCCTGCATAGTGCAATAAATCATTGTACCCGAGGTACGAAATACCCACATGTTGAAGTTGTGCTCTGAGGACTGCATTACATTTCAGGAGACAGATCGACCATGATAGTTCAAGGGTGGTGGCAGAATAGCTTGGCGCCTATAGGCGCCAAGCTATTCTGCTCCCACCCGTGAACTATTATGGTCGAGCCAGATCTTGCTGTGGTGTGTCGCGTGCGGAATGAGACAAGAACTAAAGAATACATGAACTGAGAAACTGACAGGGCGATACATTTAATTTGTACAATTTTCCCGAAACACTATAAGTGAGCTGTCCAGTTAGACGGCATAGCAAACATAGGGATCCTCGTGACAGAAGTTAGCTCATAAAAGACAAACGTAGGGATCATCGTGACAGAAGTTAGCTCATAAAAGACAAACGTAGAGATCCTCGTGACAGAAGTTAGCTCTTAACAGACAAACGTAGAGATCCTCGTGACCGAAGTTAGCTCATAAAAGACATAATAATAATAATAATAATAATAATAATAATAATAATAATAATAATAATAATAATAATAATGATAATAATAATAATAATAATTATATTTATAAAGCGCAAACTCTCTGCAGTGCAGGCTCTAAGCTCTGTACAATGCAAATCAAAGTTAAAACCTAAACACAAATCAATAGACAGCAACAACACAAAATACGAATATTACAATACAAATTCTAAAATGAACAGCACATAAACACACCCAAAGCACGAACAACCATCGCGACAAGGACTGGCACAGGATCATCATGATGTTATTGTGAAACAGAAAAGAGACTGGAATTTGGTAAGACAGAATAATGAGACTGGAAAAGATGTGTTTTAAGCTGACGTTTGAAAGAAATTACTGTCGGAGCATCACGAATGTGCTTCGGAAGCGAATTCCAAATGACTGGGGCCTGGAAACAAAAGGACCTTTGACCAAAGGACTTTGTATTTATTTTCGGTACTTTCAAAAGTATTTCACTGCTAGAACGTAAAACGTGTGGCAAAGGTTTGCGTGGAACGTCTTTTTTAACCTGTTTAACGCCAGATGACGCAGAGTGTGTTTCTGCCATCATCGTTAATTCAGCACCAAAACGCCCTAGCATTCTCAGGAGATTGGATTCAAAGTGATGTCAGCAAGAGGCAAAGGTCCTCATGAGCCCCCGCAACTGCGGGGGCTCATGAGGATCTATACCTCTTGCAGTTGGGTGTTGTTCATATTTTCGCGGCACTGAACGGGTTAATAACTGCGTAGTATATAAATGTATAACTATAAGAAATCCGGAATCCCGAAGGCGCGGAGGTCTGATAATCATCTTCAGAGAACTACAATCCACAATGTAACCGGATAAGTAACACAACACGGTTCAATGCCATTGTCGTTCAGTCTAAATTACGCACTATTTGAAGCCGCGAATGTTTGTCTGACGTCCGGAGTAAAACGCCAAATATTTCTGACGTCAGACAATATTTAATGGGAAATACACAGGGGACGTGACTCTGTGAATAGGCTGCCATACCCGGTCTTGCAAATGTGCTTGATTTTTGCCGCTGGAATTTCAAACGTTTACCAGGGATGCTGCTTCTAAGCAGCCAATGACAATATCAGAATCAGTAGCAATCAAGTGCGGACTTTTCTTACTTCATGTGATAGAGCTACTAAAGTATGAGCGCAGGACAGCGTGTCAAGCGACTGGATATACGGTAAGTCTGATTTCGTACATGAAGCATGTATTGTTGGCATCTTTCGCCAACCCGAGTACTGAGCTCATACAGGCATTCAACAATGACTCGATCTTTCCAACAAAACCTGAAATGTTATAGATCTGTCACATTTTCTTTATTTATTTCTCTTTCTATCTTACTGCACGAGTGGCAACAGCCTTTGCTTTTTAAAAAGCATACGTGCTGACATGGAGCACAATGGAAAGTTTCGAGCTGTCTCAGTTAAAAGAATTTCAATTGCGACACATATGTGTAGCACTTGTGTAGTGCGCTCACCGCTTGAGTCATGCCGAAATAAGGTACATTTCTTTTATTTCCCTATCATCTACAACCAGTTAATCATTGTGTTTGTTTTCCGGTTATTTATGATGTAAGGTGCCAGACAGCCCTGATCTAAGCGTTCAGACGAAAGATCTAGGATAGATTCGTGCGCGATAAGAGAATTGCAGATAGGCCAGCTGATTAAGAGTTACACATACGGCAATGGTTCTAGGAGGTAGGCTTTGGGGCATTGAACCTCCTGCGATTTTTAGATGCTGACCAATCAAAGTGTCGGAAAATGGAGTGACTTAACGACATTGCTGATTATCCGCCGTGATTCTCATTCGTTGCTGGGCGCGGTTCGTGTAATCGATACCTTACTACTACCTTAACGGATGTCAGCGAGAGACTGCAGGGAATAATAATAATAATAATAATAATAATAATAATAATAATAATAATAATAATAATAATCTATATTTTGTTAAGGCACCTGTAAAAAAAAGCTCTATGCGCGGTACAAACGACATACTAACATATATATACATTGCATCCTACAACACATATATATTCCCTAACAGACATGTACAAGAAAAATTAAAAAATAAATTAAAATGCTCACACACAAAAAGACATACCATAAAACTAGTAAAGTTTACACCAGACAACTCTCACCGACAACGAATTGTTGACAAAAAGAAGAATTACGGTAAATGCATGTTTACAGGAATAAATGGGTCTTCAAAGACTGGCGGAAACTATAAGCTGATTTAAAATGTCAGAGGAAGTGTGGGAGTTTATTCAAAAGCAATGATCCTTGGTATGAGAAGGATCTGTTGTCAAAAGACTTAGTTCTTACAGTCGGAATGCGTAATAGTTTTGTGTCTGCTGAGGAACAGAGCTGTCTTGAAGGTGTGTACAAATGAAGAAGCTTAGAAAGATAGTCAGGGCCAGTAGAAGAAGACAGACAGTTATGACAGATGGATACTCTAGAAAGAATGTATTCACCTCTTACAGATGAAATGAGCTGGGGAATCCACGCAGTGTTTCAAGTGCGTGCAGCGTTTGACCTCCTTTTTATTTAGAGATAAGCTCTATTGTCTGAGTAGTGTCCAATGACTCCCCTCGGTAGGTATACTAGGACTGCGGTTGCCATCATGCGTTTCAAGAGTAAATGTAAGCGACATGACAGATGTCCAAATGCGTTCTTTTTAACCAATAGTTTTCTAATGTTATACCTTGCTTCCTGATGCAGACAAGTAGGTTGCAGAGTTTTTCTCCGTAACAAACACCAGATCTCGCTCTGTGGAGTCTCCAAAGAAAGTAAAAACGTCATAACAACTCTGCCACGCTGACACGGGAAGGGGGACAACCATGACTGAGTCGGCATTGCTGGCGTCGGGTTTGACAAACTGCGCCACCAGGACCGGCTTAGTAGAGACGATTTCCACTGGAGTGATGGACGTGCGCGTGAACGAGAACACTTTTCTGGCAGATGACGTGTAGGTGGTGCCATTGTAGGTGAAGTTGGTGGCTACGTCCCCGGCGATGACCTTGACGATTTCTGTGGGTGTCCCCAAAACAGCGTCGCCGTGCAGAACATGGCTATAACAATAGTCAACGAAGACAGATTATGCATGTATTCCCAATGCGCAAAAGGCCATTCGGCTGACGTCGGCCGCCGTTGGCCCGCGCACTGCCGTGCGCGGGTCAACGGCGGACGACGTCGGCCCGATGGCCTTTTGCGCATTGGGTTGTATATACACTATTTATCCTCTTGAACTATTGCAAGTATTCTCTTTATCTAGAACGCGTGGAAGGCGGGCAGACAGCGAACACAAAACTTATAGTCCAAAAGTTAGCCCGGTTACCGTGCTCCTGAGCCCTCCCCCCCCCCCCCCCCAGGACTCAATCAGATGGGTTTTAAAGTGTACCTTAGTATGTCCTGAGATGTTTAATCCATGTTCTCCTATAAATCCTAAGAAACACACCATGCAGAGATATAGCCAATGGCGCAAGGGTACCCCCATTCACGCTCTTCGCAGATGCTAAAATGAGGTTGAGAAACGGTTTCCTCTAAATAAATCATAATTTATTCCAGAAGCCCAAACCAGGCATATTGTGTTACGGCATACGTTCTGCATCATCTGCAAAAAAACAGAATCAAGAAATATTGAATCTCTTGCTCACAGTGAAGGTATTTGTGCGCCCAGTAAACGGCCATTTCCGCGAAATCGCAATAAAAGACAAAAATAATGTGTCAGATGCCTTCAGACGTTTTCTATAGCACTAGCAATCTATTTTCAGACTTACATCATTAACACACGATGTACAAATTATTATAAACTTGTCTAGGTGATGCTGTGATTAGTGTGAGTGCCACAGTGGTTGATTTTGTATCTCCACCCACACGTAGTAAAAATACACGAAATTAATTAGAAATAAATTACTGAAGTTATTCCATTTCATTTTGACCTCTCTTTACCTATTACTTTTCAATACCGTCAGCATAAAGTGTAAGAAAATAAGAAACGTCGGCATCATTTTCGGTACTTTCGTGGTGAATGATAGCTTTTTCCCATTTAAAATTGCCGAATTGGGAATCGTACGTTGTTTATGATGCCCTCAGAAATTTTGTATACAACCGATAGGTCTTTTTGTTATTTTTTATTGGTTAGAATAGAGTACCACAGTTACTCCCAACCTGATTTTATGATGTTGTGGTGCATTTAGGGTCCACAGTGGCTCAATCTGCTGCCCTAACCCTATTTCACCAGTACGCAAAGTAACGTAAAATAATCATAAACTATTTCTTACGTCATACTCCTCCGTTTACATATTTTTGTTGCCAGTTTTCTAACAAAGTATGCATATTGAGCATACAAATGTGTGATTATTTCATTAATTTCAATGTGAGCCATCAATTTAATTGTAATTCTTTTTAATTAAGGCATAAAAGGGGGGAAGCGTCTGTAAACAAGGGCTGCCGCTGAAGCTTCTACCGTCTGCACATTTAGCAGTCTTGTCAAACTCGGGGATGGTGTACCCCAGGGAGATGTTGTGTCTGATGCTGTTCTTGGTCTACACTAATGACATCAGTACAGCAGTACCAACGTTCGTCCATTGGGATGACTTTGCAGTGTGGTGCGCAGCAGAACATAAAGAAATAGCATCTTGCAGAATCCAGGATGCTGCCAAGAGAGTCAGCTGCTAGACTGTGATGGCTACTCAAACTGAGCTAGACCATCTCTTCCAATCAGATGAAAGAGGTCACCTTGAAATTGGAGACCTTCCAGTATCAAAGACAGACAAGCCAATTTTACTGGCAACAAATAAATTGCTGGATTCACGTGAGGGCTCACATCGAAGTCATGGAAGCTAGAGCTGCGAAAAAAAGTCTCTAATGAAGAAACTGGTGTGGACCACATTGGCGCAAATTACAGGAACCAAAAAAGCCAGGCTTGACAAGATGCAGAACATGGGTCATTTTCATGATGCAGTGACATTCTTAGAGCCATCTGGAGCATCCCGATTCAGGAAATGGAAGACATTGGAGCCCCCTGGAACGCAGAACAGCACACACGATGAAGAGACTTACCAAACACCGACAGCACTGGAGATTACAGAAGCAGACCAAGAAAGGTCAGAAACGTCCAAGTCTGAACCGCCAACTGACGGTTCTGCAAAGGGCTAAAACTGACCCGCCGTGAGATGGCCTTAGTCGCCTGCTCGGCGTTAAACTGACGTCCTGGAACCAAGTCCAAAGATGTGTAAAAAGCTCCCTTCAGATACTGGTATCTCGAAAAGACCTTCTAGACAACATAAACGATGTTCCAGGACTCTTTGCCAAAGGTCGCGGCACTGCATCTCGCTGGAGATTATGCACAAGCGCTACCCTCACCGCAGATGTGCTCACATCTACACAGGCGGGTCCGCACAAGACGCCATGCGGAATGAAGGAAGTGGCGTGTGCATCTGTTGTGTAGACCGCACTATTACCTCCCTCTCCTTACCAGCTGGCGGCAGCAGCTCCAACTATCGTACAGATCTGCAGGTGCTCAGCACAACCACAGAGCACTAGCTAGGGTAAGGCAGCAGCTTGATCCACTGATCTCCTCACCAAGAAGCTTCAAGATAGACTCGATGCCATGTCCCTACAGTGCTGCAGTGGATTCCAGTGCATTCTGGAGTAGCTGGGAATGGGGAGGCTGACAGCCTGGCCAAAGCAGGCACCAGACTACCTCAAGATCACATCCTACTGTGAAGAAACCAAGACACTATAGCAACAAAGTGACTGGCAACAGCAGAATGGTGGCTGCAGCCCGTGGGCAGACAAACTCAACAAGCTGAACAGGGAGAGCCAGGCCACCATCTTTCATATATGCACTGATCACTCTGGACTCGCCTCGTAAGACTGGGTCGTGCGGAAACAGCCCTATGCGCATTTGGCGTTAAAAAAAAATCAATCTCATTAGCACATTCTCCAGACCTGTCCATACAGAGAAGCGGTCCGCTAGCAGTTCTGACCAGATGACATGACCCTGTACACCAAACTATGAAAACCTGCTTCCAAGCTCTTGACAGATCACTTATTGGCAGCCAGAACAATAAAGTTTTAAAGACGGCCACCAAGGAATTGAACATTGCAGAAGAAGAAGGCAAAAAGTGGGGATGGAAGTGGTGATCTCGTGGTGGACATGTGGAAACTAAGTATTTTGATAACATTGTTTTGACTGTTAGGAACCATGAAACTTTATTACGCATATTCATATTTACACCTTTCTAGACGAAAATAAATAAAACGAAAAGGGGAGACCTTACTATACCCATCATACGCTATGTAAAATATCACCTAAAAGACCAGACAGTTAAAAATAGTTACAATTAAATTGATGGGTCACATTGAAATTAATGAAATGATCATACATTTTTATGCTCAATTTGCATACTTTGTTAAGAAAACTGGCAACAAAAATATTTAAACAGAGGAGTATGACGAAAGTAATTTTTATGATCATATTGCGTTCTTTTACGTACTGGTAAAATGGGGGTAGGGCAGCAGATTGAGCCACCGTGGACCCTAAATGCATCACAGCATCATATAATCAGGTTGGGAGTAACTGTGGTACACTATACTAACCAGTAAAACCTAACAAAGACCTATCAGTTGTATACAAAATTTTTGAGGACATCAGAAACAACGTACGTTTCCCAATTCGGCAATTTGAAATGGGAAAGAGCTATCATTCACCACGAACGTACCGAAAAGGATGCCGACTTTCCTTATTTTCTTGCACTTTATGCTCACATTATTGAAACGTAATAGGTAAAGAGAGGTCAAAATAAAATGGAATAACTTTAGTAATTTATTACTAATTATCTTTTTGTATTTTGACAACATGGGGGTAGGGATACAAAATTAACCACTGTGGCACTCACAGTAATCACAGCATCACCTAGTTATGTTTATAATAATTGTGACATCCTGTTTTAATGATGTAAGCCTGAAAATGGACTGCCATTGCTATAGCAAATGTCTGAAGGCATCTGACACATTATTTTTGTCTTCTTTTTTTTTTTTTTTTTTGCAATTTCGCGGAGATGGCCGTTTACTGGGTGCACAAATAATAATAATAATAATAATAATAATAATAATAATAATAATAATAATAATAATAATAATAATAATATAGTTCTTGTATAGCGCTGTTCTCCAGGAAAACACTGGACTCACTGCGCATGCACAACAGCACACCCTCTCTCTCAGACACACGCACGATTATACACTACTTTAAACCACCCCATCTCTTCCCAACACTTTACATTCACTTCCTCTAGGATCAGAATAAAAGGCAGTCAACAGTTAGCTAAAGATGAGCTAAGTGTTAAATGCCCGACAGAAAAGAAATGTCTTTATGTGAGCTTTGAACTGTCACAATGTGGGCAGATTCCGCATTTCAGTTGGCAGTGAGTTCCACACAATTGGGGCTAAAAAGGTGAAAGAACGCTCCCCGACAGTTTTCATGTGAAGCTTCGGGATTTTTTTAAAATTTTACACTGGAGGAACGGAGGGTGCGTGATGGCTGATAAAACAGACAGCTTGGCAGAAAGGTACGGCGGGAGAGATCCGTCAAAATGCCCATCGGCGAAAGTTGCAATTCCTTCACTGTGAGCCAGAGATTCAATATTTTTTCATTCTGTTTTTTGCAGAGGATGCAGAAGGTGAGCTTTAACATAATATGGCCTGATTTGGCCCTCTGGAATGAATTATGATTTATTTAGAGGAAAATGTTTATCAACCTCATTTTAGCATCAGAGAAGAGGGTAAATGGGGGTACCCTTGCGCCATCGGCTATACTCTCTGGTGTGTTCCTAAGGATTTTAGAGGAACATGGCTTAAACATCTCAAGACATACTAAGGTACACTTTGAAACCATCTTATTAAGTACTGAGGGGGAGGGGGAGGGGGAGGACAGGCTTATGGAGTATGACATCTTTGTGTGATCAGTAGTGGGTCTTTTCTTTTCTTTTCAAGTCCCTTCTATTTATAAAAGGGACTTTTTAGGACGGGTCGAGGTGGGGCGAATTTAATAGCATGTCCATGATGTCAAAGGCGGGCAGGCCTAAACCTCTGACACTTGAAGTAACAAGATAAAACTTACGCCATGTCTGGTTACCCTAACCTCGCTGCTGAACGTACATTTGGCTCAAAGCGCGCGCCGTGTGTGTGTGTGTGTGTGTGTGTGTGTGTGTGTGTGTGTGTGTGTGTGTGTGTGTGTGTGTGTGTGTGTGTGTGAGTGTGTGTGTGTGTGTTTGTGTGTGTGTGTGTGTGTGTCTGTGTTTTTTGTGTGTGTGTGTGTGTGTGTGTGTGTGTGTGTGTTTGTTTGTTTGTGTGTGTGTATGTATGTAAACAAGAGAATTTCCGACATTACAGTATGCACAAGCTTGAAACTTGGCGAAATACTTTATTCAAGGAGTGGCTAATAGATCCTCTGGGCATATTGTGACTGGGTGTCTCTTTGAGGACATAAAGGACCGTTTATAGAAGTCGATTGACCCAGATCTGTGTCCGTAATTTTTGTCATATTTACTTGAATTTTTGGATATAGCTAGGTTGGAGAAAGGCATTGGATGAGTTCGTTAGACAGCTTTGTACCCTTTCAATTTCTTCAGTAAAAATTAATTCTTTTCGGAAAAACATTAAAACAGTAAAAAAAAAAAACTTGACATCTGGAGAAAGTCAGACAGTGGCGGTAAAGTAAAAGAAGCCACTCCGTCACTACTCAGACATACTCTAAATATGACGCAATTCTCTCTCTCGCCCGCTTTGTCTGTCTGTCTGTCTGTCTGTCTGTCTCTCTCTGTCTCTCTCTCTCTCTCTCTCTCTCTCTCTCTCTCTCTCTCTCTCTCTCTCTCTCTCTCTCTCTCTCCTCTCTCAATCTCTCTCTCTCTCTCTCTCTCTCTCTCTCTCTCTCTCTCTCTCTCTCTCTCTCTCTCTCTCTCTCTTTAACCTATCTCATGTCCACATGAAGAGGTTAAACTCCATATACAAAAGAGCTGTAAAAATGATAGATAGACGCCCCATCTCTACCACAGACAAATTTAGACATTTAAACATTCTCGGTCTGCGTCAGCAACTTACATTAAACAAATGCGTCTTTATGTATAAGATATTGAATAATATGACACCCCAGTATCTAATCACTACATTTATATCTCACCAAGAACGTGAACGGACCTCAAGAAACAATACCTTACCCCTACCTCTGCCAAGAATCGACCTTTTTTAAAACTAGTATGTCATTCTCTGGTCCGTTTGCTTGGAATTCTATCCCTGCACATTTGAAAACTATTACCTCACCAGGAAGTTTCAAAACAAAACTTTTTGATTACCTGAGTCAAACTTAGTACTTTTTTCAGGAACTGTAATATTTCCTGTACCTCATGTATTTCATACAGATGGTTTTTATATGTGTGCGCGCGTGTGTGTGCTCGTGTTTGTTTGTGCATGTGGGTGTATGTGTGAGCGGCGCGCGTGCGTGTGTGCACGTGTGTGTGATGAGGGTTATTTTTTTTCTGTATATAATGATGCTATTGGGTTTTGTATGTAAATATATATTTTTATAGTTTCCCTTTTTTATTTTTTTTTAAATTATTTTTTATTTATCCTGTAGATGTTAGCAACGGCAAGTTTGTAAAATGACGATTTGTTTTCTGTCAAAACGTTTTACCGTTGAAAAATAAAGTTTCATCATCATCATCTCTCTCTCTCTCTCTCTCTCTCTCTCTCTCTCTCTCTCTCTCTCTCTCTCTCTCTCTCTCTCTCTCTCTCTCTCTCTCACACACACACACACACACACACACACACACACACACACACACACATGCGCGCATCTCCATGAGGCATAGATACTCATAAGCCCAAAGAGCGCATGAACATCTATGCCTCCTGAGGATGTTTGGCGCGCGCGCGCACGCACGCACGCACACGTACACGCATACACACACACACACACACACACACACACACACACACAGAAGAGTATTCAGGTGTACTTAGTATATCATGTAGCAAGCTAAAGTCAACCTGATTTCACACAAATTATAGCACGATTAAAAATGTACCGTGAAATTGTAGTTTTGTCACCAATTTCCCAACAAGTCTTGAAGCGAAAGCGAAACATATCTCGTTAAATATAAAATTAGGTAAAAAAAAATTAAAATACGTCATGACAAATGGCGTTTGACACACCAATGACGCGTATACACAGCGCGCGCCCCTTATAGAGTTCACTATGACGCATTGGCACATCTGCGAGGTTTTTTCAAAAGAAGATATTTCAACATCAAAATCAAGTCAATGACAAAAGGTAGAGACCCTTGACGCAAAGCTCTCATATAGAAGGGACTTTGTGGGTTATGGTTCATCCCCTCTTGTTTACTTTGTTTCTTTTTTTGTTAGTTTCATTTTTTTTTCTTTCTTTCTTTCTTTCGTTTGAAAATTGGTCTTGTAATCAAAAGCTTTTATAGTTGTAAAATAAACGTTTAGTGTTTATTGTAAATTGTTCTTTCTTTGTAGTGAGCACTAAGTCCTCAGTGCGCTTGGTTCAAAGGTGAGATTTCAAAAAACGCAGTAATTCCTTTTTTGTGACAAGCGAAATGTTCATTGTATTACAATTAATGAACTTCGTCAACGCGAAAGCAGCCCAAATTTGCCCTCATGTGAGAAACGTGTAAAACAAATCGCTTCTGACAAAATTGAAACATTATTTTTTTTACTGATGGGGCAGACATGCTTAGCGTCATTAATTTAGCTACCTTCAGTTTTCACGGCTATGGAAAATAACCAGTACCTTGTACCGAAAGTTTCTGTTGGTGGAAACTGCTCCACTACAAGATCTTTCGTAGTCGACTCTCCGATGCCAGTGAACTGACCCCCGGCTATCACGGCCACAGCGCGAGACGCCTGCACCAGTGACCCAGAAAAGTCACACTGGGGGCAGGTGATCTGTATCACGTGGCCAGCGTCACCACTTGTGGCGATGACGTCGTTGTGCGCATAGGTTGATCCGTTAAACTTCACTGGTCCGCCATTTGGAAGATGCAAACGGATGCAGACGATAGTGTTGTTTTCCGTCACCACAATCTGGCAAAAGCAATCATATTTATTTTCGCAATGTGTAGCAATGACGTATTTCCGGGAGAGAGCCTCGCGAGGGAGGGCAGAGTAGCTCCCCCGTGACCACTTATTGGCCCCTTCCGACGTGGAGAGCACCTGCACCTCAACAGGCCCCGTGGCCGTCACGAACACGCCCTTGTTTTCCCTGGCCGCACTTCCCAGATGGAGGAGGCTAGTGCCCCATGACGAGGACCACATTCCGCCAGCAGGTACGGTTGAACTCTGAGTGGTGCCCGCACCTGATAACAGCGGACACCAGACGCGGGCCGTGACGGACACGTTAGTGGGGTTGGAGATGACCAGCTGCTGCGTCACGTTCACGTCGATCAGGTCGGGATGTCTGGGAAAGGAGAGAAAGAACTCCATCCCCCGAGATGTGATCGACACTGTCACACAGGAACAATAATGCAGATAATAGTTGAAGACACGTTATTAGTTGTGGTTCTTGTCGCCTCTCGGGTCCGGTCAGGGGTGTCAGTGTCGGAGGCTGTAGCCCTCGACTCTTACCTCCAACATTGACACCCCTGGCCGGACCCGAGAGGCGAACAGAACCACTGGCAAAGCCCAACTCGCAATACGACAATTTTGTCTTCAATTGTAAAAATAATAGCGTAAAGTATATCTTTGAAATGACCCCAAACTTTATGTTTGACGTAGAGATTCATGGGACGTAATTCACATACTTCCGACTATCATTAAACAACCTCGCGCGAACTGCATTCGAGTGGGATTTCTCTCTGAGGTATTTTGTTATTTAACACATTTTCAGTCATTCGTTTGTATGAAATTGGTATGATCCGTTTTCACGAAAGACAACTTAAGTCGGAAATTTGGAGGTTTTAGATATTACATCATTAACATTTACGAGCATTACATATTAGTTTGATGCAAAAAAAACTATTGTTGTAGACCTGATAATTTATTAAGCGAGAAACATGCATTTAAAGTTAATCACTAAAATGGTGGCTAAGCTGACGCTCAGCACTCTTTTCGCCTGTAGCTTCATTCGGCGCAGCGCGACTTAAGGGTCCGTTTAAACAGCGCAAACGCGAACGCGTCCAACGCGAACACGAACGCGAACGCGACTTTTGAGCAGTTTTGCCATTCAAATAGAGCACGAACCCGAACGCGGAAAACCGTCGACGGCTTTCGAGGCGGCTCGTCTTTTTCTTGCTGTGAGAGATACAATTTGGTCGTTTGGAATCATGGCGCAGTGTAGAGTCAGACACGGAGGAGATCATAGTACTGTATTTGTACGCAAAACAACGGAGGAAGAGAAAGAGGCGTGTGTCAATTAATTTCAATCACATACCTGTCAGTCCGACTCTCTGTCCAATTGCTTTCCATATGTCTCTTTTTTTCGTGATGTCTTTGTAATCTTTGTCTGCTTTGTCATACAGTACATGATTCTTTTCAATTTCAAGAACCATGGCTTCTGTCTTGTCCATTGTCAGGTCAGGCGTACAAGTTTCTATTTGTGGAAATGATGCAAGGGAAGTACCTGCTGATTGGTTGATAGCAAAAAAGCCGCGCGACCTTCTGAGAAAATTCGCTCTGGGGGCAATCAAGGCGGTCGTTCGCGATAACAAAAACTTGTTCGCGTTCGCACTCTGTTTGAACGGTTCCTCTACAAATGACTAAAATATTCCAGGACGAAAAAACGCGTTCGCTTTCGCGTTCGCGTTCGCGCTCTGTATAAACGGACCTTTAAGGTCCCTTTCGTGGGAACAGGTCGTACACAATGCGTGCATATAGTTATTTTGTTGCGTAACATCCTCAGTTTGTATTTATCCAGCTTTTTGTTTCTTCGCCGTTTCCAATACGGTCAGTATGTGATAGGGCCTTCGCTTCAGTTGAAATTTCCTGTCGTTGATATTATCTAACTTATCAATTATTCAGTTATGTTTTGGTACCACCGGTATCGCAGAACACATACATATAGTTCTTTTTGTTGTGTAGCTTCCTAAATTGCTTATTTATTGGCATATTTTTGTTTAGAGCTTTGACTGAATGAAGATTGGGGTGCGTCTGTACCGAGAAATGTGACAGACCAAAGATTTATTCGGGGGAGAACACTTTGCTCAGCGAGTAACGTTGGCATAGTAACATTTAAAAAGGGTCACAAATGTGTACACACACGAAGGCGCACTACTATGGTGTGTAAACACCCTGAAATATCCCACTGCACTGTAGCCGCCATGCTGACTCAATCACATTTTTTTTGGCAGTATCAATCATTAACCCATTCAGCCCTGACGCTCTAAAGGAGGACATGGGTCGACCATGATAATTCAAGGGAAGTGCAAGATTAGCTTGGCGCCTATCGGCGCCAAACTAATCTGGCACTGCCCTTGAATTATCATGGTCGATCCATCTCCTGCAACAGGTGCATAGTCATTAGATGACGCTTCCAAAATTTGGGAAATACGTGCGTCGGGCTGAACGGGTTAACCCCTTCAGTGGCTTGTAAATAGATCTCAGCAGTTGCGGAGGCTCATGCAGATCACTGCCTCTTGCTGAAATCACTATGAATCCATGTTTGTGGGATATCCTTGGTCTGTGGGATATCTTTGGTCTGTGGGATATCCTTGGTCTTTTGGTCTTTAACTCGTTCTACCCCAGACACACCAAATAAAGATAAGGATCGACCATGATAGTTCAAGGGTGATGCCAGAATAGCTTGGCGCCTATGGGCTCCAAGCTATTCTGGCATCATCTCACAAACCAGATAGGTGAGGCTAGCGCTGGCAGAATTGTACAACAAACCAAGGGGAATTACTCAGCGCTGGACAACTGAAGATGCAAATGATCGTCTTATTCTATACCTGCGTATTTCTCTGTGGGCTGGCGATTGGGTGCCTGATAGGCGGGGGCAGGGGATCTAACTGTTGTCCAGCGCTGAGTAATTCCCCTTGGTTTGTTGTACTATTCTGGCATCACCCTTGAACTATCATGGTCGATCTGTGTCCTGCACTGCAATGCAGTCTTCAGAGGACAGGGGCAAAATTTAAGGATTTCGGTGTTGGGGTAGAATGAGTTAACTAACGGGGATTGCAGAAACACAGTCTGCGACGTCTGGAAGTGAACGAGTTAATACAATATAATTATACTACTAATAACAATCATAATAATAAAAAGGCCATTTCTATAGCGCCTAAACACAAGGTGCTCTAGGCGCTTTGCAATCACAATAATGAAACAGCAACATACAGTTTACAGAACAAAAACTATACCTTCAGCTAAAGACATCATAGCATTAGAAAACACACATACACACACAGACACACACACACACACACACACAAACACACACACACACACAAACACACGCACACACAAACACACACACACGGCACATGCACACACATTAACACAAATAAACACATGCATACACACACACATATACAAACACATACACACACACACACACACACACACACACGCACACACACATACAAACACAAACACACATATACACGCAAGCACACACACACACACACACACACACACACACACTGACGCGCACACACATACATATACACACGCACACACACACACATGTGGAACAGGCTGATATAATTATTAGTCTTAAGTAAAAGCAAGTTTTCAGCTTAGATTTCAATATGGAGATGGAGCGTGACGCACATCAGCTGGGAGTGCATTCCATGTTATGGGCCAAAATAAGAAAATACACAATGACCTTTGGGAGTGACCTTATTACGTCTAGGGATGCGGGGAATGCAAGTGTCGGAAGCAGGCGGTTAGGTCTTAAGCCCTTCCCTGTGTCACTTAACGATTATGTACCAGTTGCAGGAGATGGATGGACCATGATAATTCAAGGGTAGTGCCAGATTAGCTTGGCACCTTTAGGCGCCAAGCAAATCTGGCACTACCCTTGAATTATCATGGTCCACCCATCTCGTGCTGTACGGCGTTGGGATTAAAGTGAATGGCAACTATATTAATTTATGGCTAGTTTTTTTCTTCTTCTCGAACGCCGTCACACTTGGAGTTTGGCTCTCAAAATGAAATATGTGGTCTTCTGTACCACCTCCACAGGCCCGTACAGTTTCTCTTGGCTAGTGATAATGATGGTTAAAGCTGTCAAGAACTGCCTACCTGATTTGACCAAAATAAAGGTGAAGGCATAAAAGATGATTAATTTCGTCACAATCTGCGACTTATCCAGCAAAGTACCCATGTTATCCAGCGTTCTAAACGCAACCAGGTCGAGCTCTTCTGCGTCAGGTACCGCAGCCGAACAATGACAAACGTGCTATTATACAGTGGAGAAGACATCTGTACAGAAAATGCCAGCGACCTGACGAATGCCTGCCTGAGACAGAAACAACATGTTGAGATAATGTGCCTGACTGGAGACCGATGTTTACATCAACTGCACTATGAAAGTCCAACAAACGACAAGTCATCTTACCACCCCGTCACCACACGTCGTCAATCTGTGAGAGGCATAGAGCCTCGTAGGGCCCCAGCAGGCTGCAAGGGCAGTGTAGGGAACAGTTCCTTCCGCCGGTCACAGTTACATCACTGTGCAGAAGGTCGTCCCCTCCGCGCAGGCTGCAAGGGTGTAGGGAACAGTTCCTTCCGCCGGTCACAGTTGCATCAATGCGCAGGAGACCATCCCCTTCCCTGTGAACAGGATCCGTTTGCAAGAGTTTCACGATTCCCCCCAGTCGCGGGGCCTCATGAGGATCCGGAACCTCTTGCTGACACCAATTAGTATCAGTGTTAATTGCGCAGTTGGGCTCTTTGGCGTTGAAATGTAAATTAGCCCATTCCCTGCCGATGAACGTATATTTGTTTTAGAACTGAATCTGTCGTCACTCAATGGCCAAAACCCCAAACCGTCCAAAGGAACACGAGAAAAAGTTGGTCTCAGCAAGAAACATAGGTCCTCATGAGCCCCGCAGTTGCATTAACATACCGCAGTTGCGGGGGCTCATGAGGATCTATGTTTCTTGCGGTTGGGTTGCGTTCACTTCAGTAACAAAGGGGATAACAAAGATTTCACAACACAATCTGCAACCATGGAGAGTGATCAATCCAGGGTTCAGCGTGTATCTTTGAATGAGACGAGTTACGTTGCCGCCCCATCATCACAAGAAGACTTTATTGTCACGGCCCAGCTACACTTGAGTAACGTCATGTTCTGAAAGGCACAGACGCACAGCCCCAACACTACCTCCGTGTATGGAGCAGCTCTGCAGAATATGGCATGTTTTCTAATAGCCGGCAAAGGCAAGCATTCTTATGAGCCTCTGCTTCTGCGAAGGCTCACGAAAATGTATATCTTCAGCCGATAGAAGGGGCTGCCCGAGTGACTGAATATGAAAAGATAGAAGCCATTTGCAAAAGAAAAAAAAATAGAAGTGTTGAGCTTTCTCACCACACAACACTGGCATTACGACACAACCTTTGTACACTACCACTCTCCGGTCGGTAGGTCGATCGGCAACACCATTTTCTGCACTCTGCTTTTTCT
>BTPG01000005.1:211899898-211909898 GCA_036245525.1 Semisulcospira habei
AGAGAGAGAGAGAGAGAGAGAGACAGAGACAGAGAGAGAGACAGAGACAGAGACAGAGAGACAGAGACAGAGACAGAGACAGAGAGACGGAGACAGAGAGACAGAGACGGAGAGACAGAGGCAGAGAGAGAGAGAGAGAGAGAGAGAGAGAGAGAGAGAGAGAGAGAGAGAGAGAGAGAGAGAGTCATTTATGATTATTTTGGGAATGTACTGCATTAATGTGTTTGTTTGTTACTTGACTTAGCAAGGACATGATTGAGAAAAAAAGGACTTTGTACCTGTATCATTTATCCTTGGCAAGTAAAGTGTCGTTATCGTTATCGGTATCGTTATCTATATCCCCTCCCTCTCTCCTCTTCCTGCCGTCGATTGCCTGGTGTCCTGACGAATACTTCCACCAATGAACCGTGACATGTGGTTGCTTGTATTCTAACATCATCAGCCCGAGGGTTGTAGTTCGCACAACTGATTTTTCTCTTCTAAAGACTACATTACAGACAGGAGACAGATCCACCGTGTTAGTTCAATGGTAGTGTCAGAATAGCTTGGCGCCAACAGACGTCACGTTTGGACCATCATGGTTGATCCGTATCCTCCTGTAGCTTGTTAGGGCTCAACCGATTAACCCATTCAGCCCTGATGCACTTTGAGCAGGAGATGGCTCGACCATGATAATTCAAGGGTAGTGCCAGAGGAGCTTGGCGCCTGACAGGCGCCAAGCTCATCTGGCACTACCCTTGAATTATCATGGTCGAGCCATCTCCTGCAACAGGTACATAGTCTTTTGATGAGGCCTCCAAAATTTGAGAAATACGTGCGTCGGGCTGAATGAGTTAACTGAGTCGTAATATGAGTTGTGAACCCAGGATTGTGCAATCCCCTCTTCCTCACCACCACCACCAGATCACATCATCACCACCACCACCACCCACCCCATGTTTCCCTCCCCTCCCTCCCCCACCCCCCCTCCCCCTTTTCATTTCACATAAAGACAATAACTAGAAATCTCGCGTCATCACGCGATAACGATTAGCATCTCCGGAATCGATGCAGCCACCGTACAGCCACAATCCCAGTGCGCAAAGGCCATCGGCCGACGACGGCTGCCGTTAGCCCGCGCGCGGCGGCTGTGCGCGGGCCAACGGCGGCCGATGTCGACCCGATGCCCTTTTGCGCATTGGAGTGCTGACTCAAAAGCCTGGGGCGCGTTTCATACAGTTGATTTTCACAATGAAAGGTCGTTCATCCGTGTACTTCCCACTGATTCCATCATCATCGGCTGCACATTGGCCACTCGCATGGTACGCATTCTCGTCTAATGAAACAAGAGTGTGCACGGTGTTATGCCTGTGACGAGCAGTTACGAAACGTAATATGAACCCCCTTGAGTCCCCGGACACAATCTTCAGGCTTTTTAGAGAACAAGGACAAGAACAACGTTTATTGTCGAGAGGCCCATTGGGGCCAAAGGACACAGATGGATCGGACTTAACTATCATGTACATTACCTTATATCATTCTTTAAGCTTCATTCAGTCCACACGGAATTTTGCACTTTTCTGTCGGCAGTACGTCAGTTCATTGGTGTTCACCGCGCGGCGTCTTTGTTCGTTTCCCGTCTGTATTATTCCTAGAGAGTCAATATTCGAGTGTTTGTAGATTCGAGTATTTTGTAGACCTTGTGAATTTTAGTATCTTCACCTTTTCGAGAGTCTTTAGACTTTTCATTGAAAGGCTCTTGCGACATCATAGTTTTAGCATGAAATATTTTTAAAATATATTTCCAACTTGTCTTAACTCATTCTACCCCAGACACACCACAGCAGGATAAGGATCCACCATGATAGTTCAAGCGTGATGCCAGAATAGCTTGGCGCCTACGGGCGCCAAGCTATTCTGGCATCACCCTTGAACTATCATGGTCGATCTGTGTCCTGCACTGCAATGCAGTCTTGAGAGGACAGGGGCAAAATTTAAGGATTTTGGTGTTGGGGTATAATGAGTTCAGACCTTTCTTTTAATCTGGCTGGGAACATTTTTACCCTCCGTGAGCTGGCCTTAGTCGCCTGCTCGGCGTTAAACCCAAATAACTAACTAACGAATAGCCAACAACGATTGTACCTGGCTCAACATCACATCAACTGCACCACCCCAGTAAGCACAGCTCCTCGGGCACACGACGGCCGCAGTGGGCTAAAGACGTGTTGCTACTGGCGATTGGGTTTTGAATTTCTTTAGCAAATTAATGTTGAGCGGTATATGAGCAAACAAACGCCGAGAATATAGCTTTGACTTTTCCGCAAGGTTGCTGTCTCCAAATGTTTGCCCATTCAGCTGACTGACTTGTTGTCAACGCCAAGTTAAGTGCCTGACACGCCGATTTTTTTTTCAGCCGAAGGCAAATTCCAATGCTCCTTCAACGAACACAATTGATCTGCAAGAAGCACAGATCATCATGTGCACCCTCTACTGCGAGGGCTCATGAGAAGGTGTATCTCCCCTGCGCTGCGGGCGTTAAAGAGGATCTATGCCGCTGGCTTGCCTCACTCGTGGACATGTTTGTTTGATTGATTAGTTCGGGGGTTTAACGTCCACGGCACCGAAGTGATAATGGACGGCCCTGACGGGCGGGTTATGGGGGAGAGGGAAATATTTTGCCTATGGAGTACGACCTGAACACTGATCAATTCAGGCGCACTCCAACTGTGCCACTTTGATTTACCAGGACCTTTCAACGGACATGCTATTGAACAAATCCGTCTTTTCCCCCTGGATTGTGAGTCCAGCTACCGGGGCCGGGACGGGATTCGAACCCAAGAACCGGCGATTCCCTCTCCTGCTCCGACGTTTAACCGCCTGAGCTATTTCGGACTCTGGACATGTTTGTCGACTGAACAGACGGTTAATATGGCGACCAGTCTGCATCCAGTGGGCAAAGGCCATCGCCCGATGGCCTTTTGCGCATCGGGCAGTGGTCACGGAAACATGATCTATCCGCAGTAGCGGATCCAGGGGAGGGGGGGGGGTGCTGGTGGCCCTGACAACAACAACAACAAAATTGATGGTTATTTGTGGGAGTTGTGTTGTACTTTTCGATGGTTCTTCTTTTCTTGTACGGTGTATTTCGGTGGGTAAGCCTAGTGTGTTCATGGGCCTATAGTCAACTATCCTCAATTGGCACTCCTTACCTGCACCTCTCACAGTACATCACCTAGACATAGAGTGCCATGTGCCCCGCACTCACAGGGGCCCATGTAAATCAGTGACTCTTGCTGTGCGATACAATCCTCATTGCATCTTCAGGCTGAGGCAGCCATCTGGCAATAAGCTCGCTGACAGCTAGGTCAAGCCCAGCGGTGGCAAAAGTATGCCCAGGATCACTGCGCTGCGAAACTTGAGCCGCCCCAACTCAGCACCCAATCTAGCCCAGGCAATACGCAGGTTTGACGATCATGTGCTCCCCTGGTCAGGTCACTGTGTATAACGCCAAGCTGTCTCGGATCAGAAGTGGCGGAGAAAATCAATTTCGCATGTGAGGTGTCTACTCCCTGGGGGTGAGTAGCCGCCACGTGGCACTGGGTGT
This sequence comes from Semisulcospira habei, assembly GCA_036245525.1. Classification (NCBI taxonomy): domain Eukaryota; kingdom Metazoa; phylum Mollusca; class Gastropoda; family Semisulcospiridae; genus Semisulcospira; species Semisulcospira habei. The sequence goes on from BTPG01000005.1 coordinate 211,903,482, forward strand.
CACAAGTAATTGGTAAATTGCCTCGATCATCATCTGCTACTCTGCCAACAGAGGGTCTCCAGTCTCACAGAGATTGCATAGCTTTGTCTTCCGTGGACATACAGCAAGTGCCCCATCAGAGTACAGCCAACTGTGGTCAGAGATGCGTGATCATTCCTGAGAGTGCCGGAGGTGTGAGAGACTGTCTTGATTTTGATCAATCCTTGAGCATCACTCCCTCGCAAGCAGGGATCCATTCATGGCTTGTTGAGGACGCCAGTGCCCATGAGGTAGCTGTGGATAGGTGGTGTCCCTCGTGAGGAGGTGTGCACCTGAATGATAATAAGGTGCCGTGAACCAACATGGTCTAAGGGAAGGTGACCCCGACAGAAAACCCCTGGTCCTCCTAGTAAGGGGGTTGGGCGTGGGGGTAGCTTCCCCACCCTGCAAAAAAGGAAATAGCTACAAAAACGCCGACGAAAAGACTAACAGTAATTCCTTTCCTGGAGGAGGAAGGTTCTTCTACCAGAAGACTTATGACGTCCTGTGGTGAAAGCCGGAAGTCTTCGGAAGCCACAGGACCGAGCCGCCTCTCTCTATCCAGGGACACAACCATGGGCACATGGAACGTCAAGACCATGTACCAGAGCGGCAAGGCCGCCCAGATAGCAGCGGAAATGCAAAAGTACAACCTTTCCCTGCTAGGTATCAGTGAAGCCAGATGGACGCAGTCTGGCCAGAAAAGGCTGTTAAGTGGGGAGATGATTCTGTATTCAGGTCACGAAGAGGAGAATGCCCCCCATACAGAAGGAGTAGCATTCATGCTGTCACCAGTGGCACAGAGAGCGCTGATGGGCTGGGAACCTCTTGGGCCAAGAATTATCACAGCAGCCTTTAGAACCAAGAAAAAGCTCAAGCTGAACGTCATCCAGTGTTATGCGCCCACTCAATGACAGTGACGAGGAAGAGAAACAAGAGTTCTACGACCGACTCCAGAGTGCCGTGGACAAATGTGCGGAGCGAGACATCACCATCGTCATGGGCGATTTTAATGCCAAAATAGGGGAGGACAACACCGGATACGAAGAGGTGATGGGGAGACAGGGACTAGGCTCGGAGATGAGTGAGAACGGGGAGAGGTTTGTAGACTTTTGTGCTCTAAACCGACTTGTCATTGGAGGCAGCATCTTCCCACACAGAAGAATACACAAAGCAACTTGGGTCTCACCTGACCATACAACAGAGAACCAAATAGACCATATCTGCATTAGCAAGAAATTTAGAAGATCCCTTCAAGATGTTCGAGTGAGGAGGGGAGCAGATGTCGCCTCAGACCACCATCTGCTTACCTTAAGAATGAAGCTCAAGCTAAAGAAAAGCCGCACAGAGACAACAAGAAGACAGCGCTATAATGTAGGCCTCCTGAGAGAAACTGGAGTTAGAGAAGAGTTCAAACTGGTGCTGTCCAACCGGTTTCAAGCGCTACAGGAGCTAGTAAATGAAGAGGAGGCGGTCACCACAGAGCAGCAGTGGAAGGCAGTTAGAGAGGCGCTGAACTCAACCTGCAAAGACACTGTAGGGTTCAGGAAACACCATCACAAGGACTGGCTGTCGGCACAGACCTTGAAGAAGATAGAAGTGAGGAAGCAGAAGAAAGCAGTTGTCAACAACAGTCGCACGAGAGCAGCCAAAGTAAGGGCACAGGGGGAATACTCGGAAGCCAACCGCGAGGTGAAGAGGAGTATCAGGGCAGACAAGAGGGCCTACACAGACAGCCTGGCAGCAGAGGCAGAAAAGGCAGCAGGCAGCGGCAACATGAAACAGCTCTACGACATTACCAGAAGATTGTCGGGCAAGTATGGCCATACAGAAAGACCAGTAAAAGACAAAGAAGGCAAGCCTATTGCAGACAGAGCAGACCAACTCGACAGATGGGCCGAGTATTTTGAAGAGTTACTGAACAGACCTAGCCCACCCGACCCCCCAGACATCCAGCCGGCAGAGACCGACCTACCCATCAGCTGTGACAGACCCAGCCGGGAAGAGATCAGAAGAGCAGTGGCATTTTTGAAGAATGGCAAAGCAGCAGGGCCAGATGGCATCCCAGCGGAGTCTCTGAAAGCAGACCTAGAGACAACAGTGGAGATGCTGTACCCACTGTTTGGAAAGATCTGGGAAGAGGAGGTGATGCCGGCTGACTGGAAGGAGGGGTACCTAATCAAGCTTCCCAAGAAAGGCGACCTCAGCAAGTGTTCCAACTACAGAGGAATCACCTTGCTGTCAGTACCAGGAAAGGTCTTCAACAGGATCATCCTAGAGAGAATGAAGAGCTCCGTTGACCCCCAGCTGAGAGACCAGCAAGCAGGATTCAGGAAGAACCGATCATGTACAGACCAGATCGCCACTCTCCGCATCATCGTGGAACAGTCTCTGGAGTGGAGCTCCCCGCTGTACGTCAACTTTGTGGATTATGAGAAAGCATTTGACAGCGTGGACCGAGAGACTCTGTGGAAACTCCTACGACACTACGGTGTACCCACAAAGCTCGTCCGCCTGATCAAGAGCAGCTATGATGGCATGACATGTCGCGTGATCCACGAAGGGCAGTTCACCAGGGAGCTCCAGGTCAGAACTGGTGTCAGGCAGGGGTGTCTGCTGTCTCCGTTCCTCTTCCTACTGGCCATAGACTGGGTCATGAAGATGACCACAGAGCACAGACGAAGTGGAATACAGTGGACACTGTGGACACAGCTTGACGACCTCGATTTTGCAGACGACTTGGCATTACTGTCCCACACTCATCAACAAATGCAGGACAAGACCACGAGGCTTGCTGACATCTCGTCCCAAGTGGGCCTCACCATTCACAAACAGAAAACAAAGACAATGAGGCTGAACGCAACCAGGGAAGAACCAGTCTTGCTTGCTGGCACCCCGTTGGAGGAGGTGGAGTCCTTCACCTATCTCGGGAGCATCATAGACAAAAAAAGGCGGCACTGATGCAGATGTCAGAGCACGAATCGGTAAAGCCAGAGCAGCCTTTCTCCAGTTGAAAAAAGTGTGGAGTTCCATAGAGCTGTCACAACACACCAAAGTCCGGATTTTCAACTCCAATGTAAAAGCAGTTCTCCTATATGGAGCAGAGACTTGGAGATTGACAAAAACCACAGTCAACAGAGTACAGACCTTCATGAACAGTTGCCTTAGAAGAATTTTGAAAATCCACTGGCCAGAGAAGATCAGCAACGTCAGACTCTGGGAGAGAACAGAGCAGATAACAGCAGAGAATGAAATTGGGCGAAGAAGATGGGGATGGATCGGTCACAGTCTGAGAAAACCAGCTTCCAGTATCACTAGGCAGGCATTGTCATGGAACCCCCAAGGAAAAAGGAAAAGAGGTAGGCCGAGAAACTCCTGGCGTCGAGACCTCCAAGCAGACATCAAGAGACTGGGAACCACCTGGAGTAGAATCGAAGGAGAAGCACAGGACAGGAGTTGCTGGAGGTCTCTCGTCGACGGCCTATACCCGGGTAGGGGTGACAGGCGTAAGTAAGTAAGTAAGTTGAGCTAACCCTTAAGTAATCGTCAGTCAGTGTAAGAGGTATACATCATGAGTGATAATGACTATTTCTGTGATCTGATCATGTGTTTGTGGGGGTTTGTGGGTGTATAGAGCAGTATCACATTTTTCACAAATGGCTGTAGTTCCTCAGACGGAGGAGTACTTGGTAGTGTAGTGTTGTAGTTGTCAAAGACAAGGTGATTTCTCCTGCAGAAACTGCACGTAGAACGTTATTTTCAATAAGAAAATTAACACCATAATTATAAGAATCAGAAGTGCCCGATTAATCTTGTTTTGTTAGGGTAGTGGGGTGGAGGTGGGGAGGGGTCAAGTGCATGTAGATATGATCAGCCCTTGCTTTTAAACTTTTTAAAAAGTGCCAAAAGAGGAATGGAAGAAGAAACGTTTTAACAAATAAAAATCGTAACCTCTGCAAACTCTAAATACTTCTCAAAAACCACCACCAACCCACCCCCCACCCCCTTCCCCCTTCCCCCCTTCAAAAAAAGGGAAAAAAAAGAAGAAGAGACATGCGTAGAGAAAACGGTTACAACACTATAGTACAATTTTAAAGAAAATCCAAAAAGAAAAGCACAACAAAGAATAATTTCAACACAACTTATTTGTAATTGTTCTTTTTAAGCGCGTTTCTTTCTTTGCTATGAATTTATGCTGCCATAATAGTCACTGTTTTGGTCTGAATTTCTTTTGTATGACAGTTTGGAAAACTGGGGGGGGGAGGGCTGTTGCCCCCCCCCACCGCCCCCCCCCCCCGCCTCCACCGCCCCCTCCCCCCCTCCCCCCTCCCCCCTCACCCCCCCCCCGGTCGAGACACCCCTGGATCCGCCCCTGATCGGGGTCTAAGTATATCTATGTTTCTCATCTGGAAAGGATCGCGGAGACAGCAGTCTGCTAGAGTACCTGCTGCTATGCGTGCTTTCCATCGTATTGATCGTTTCCGCATCGTCACGTGACAACTAAAATAAGTCATGGAACTGGAACAGAAAGAAAGGGGAGAGCATGTGGACATCTTCTTGCAGTCTTATAGTAGTAGTAGTACACTGCCCTTTGAGTGTACACTTACCCCTGCACTACCAGCCTTAGAGAGTGTTAGTTAGTTATTTGGGTTTAACACCCAGCAGGAGACTAAGGTCATCTCACGGCGGCTTACAGAGTGTTTGGTTTGTGTGTTGGATGGTTGGTTGGTAGCTTGGTAGGTTGATCGGCTGGTTGGTTGGCTATTTGGTTGGTTGGTTGGTTGGTTGGTTGGTTGGTTGGTTGGTTGGTTGGTTGGTTGGAGGATTTTCACTTGTTGTTTTAGCTGATTGCTGCTCGTAGTGACTGATTCCACATACACTTCTCTTAAGTCCGCGACCTGCCGTAATCTCTGTCAGTAACCATTGAGGTGAATGTAGTGAAGAAACTCAAGCGTGACGAGTCCTTGTAACCGGAACACGATCAGCTGGATAAAGGGAAGCAAATCTTGACAATATTATCACGAGCCTATTGCTACAAGTGTCTAGTAGGGAAACACGCCACGCAAACGTTACATACACTATGCGCTATCGTGTATATTATTCGCAATTCAAGATTTGCTTCCCTTTAGCTAGTTTCCGCTTGCGGTCGGCACGATATCGGATTAATCGACACTGAGAAAGTCTTGACCGGATGACGTAGGTGAAAACTGCCGTGGATGGTCCTTAACCCCCTCGATGCCAGTGATCAAGAATTGCGCGTCTGAAACGAATGCATTACTTACTTACTGACGCCCGTCACCCCTCCCAGGGTATGGGGCCGTCGACGAGAGACCTCCAGCAACTCCTGTCCTGTGCTTCTCCTTCGATTTTACTCCAGGTGGTTCCCAGTCTCTTGATGTCTGCTCGGAGGTCTCGATGCCAGGTGTTTCTCGGCCTGACTCTTTTCCTCTTTCCCTGGGGGTTCCATGACAATGCCTGCCTAGTGATACTGGAAACTGGCTTTCTCAGACTGTGACCAATCCATCCCCATCTTCTTCGGCCAATTTCATTCTCTGCTGTTATCTGCTCTGTTCTCTCCCAGAGTCTGACGTTGCTGATTTTCTCTGGCCAGTGGATTTTCAAGATTCTTCTAAGGCAACTGATTATGAAAGATCTGTACTCTGTTGCGTTTGAGATAAAAATCCGGACTTTGGTGTGTTGTGACAGCTCTCTGGAACTCCACACTTTTTTCAACTGGAGAAAGGCTGCTCTGGCTTTACCGATTCCTGCTCTGACATCTGTATCATTTCCGCCTTTTTTTTTCGATGATGCTCCCGAGATAGGTGAAGGACTCTACCTCCTCCAACGGGGTACCAGCAAGCAAGACTGGTTCTTCCCTGGTTGCGTTCAGCCTCAGTGTCTTTGTTTTCTGTTTGTGGATGGTGAAGCCCACTTGGGACGAGATGTCAGCAAGCCTCGTGGTCTTGTCCTGCATCTGTTGAAACGAATGCATACTAATCGACATTCGCGTGAAAACCACAGATGTAAATACGAAAAACTACACATAATTAAAGAACACATGACTAACAAGAGACACAAATCCTCATGAGCCCCCGCAACTGCGGGGGCTCATGAGGGTTTATGTCTCTTGCAGCTGGGTAGCGAAGGGGTTGATGACAAATCTGACTACTGTCTTAGAACTGTGTGAATACAACTTGTCAAGAACCGTTGAAATAAGTGAGCGCAAGTGTATGGTAGAACCTGGATTCAATCAAGGCGACAAAATTATCGCTTTGAATGGCGTACAAAGTGAGTTAACTGGAGCCTGAGGCTTGTGTTTCTCTCTGTGGGAGATCCTTTGCATTATGAGAAAAGCTCAATACAAGCCATGCACATGCGAATCCTGCAGATATACACCTT
>BTPG01000005.1:211914898-212229898 GCA_036245525.1 Semisulcospira habei
TACTGGAGACGGCAACGTCGTGACATGTTTTAAATTACGTCATAAGTCTATTATGTATAAAGGTATATTCCTTTGACGTCAGTCATGTCTGGCGTAATCAATGTCTCAAGATGTCTTCTTGATTTCTTTTACGGAAATAGTAGAGGAATGAAAACAAATACGTTATTGGTCGGAAGGATTCGCTGCACGGACCCTTGTAGGCCTTCGGTAGGTCAAAGGAATCATTGTACCTTTCAGGCCTTCGGGGTACAATGGTTCCTTTGACCTCGCTCAGGTCTACAAGGGTCCGTGTAACAAGCCCCTCCGACCAATAACTTATATTACTGGACGTAAATAGTTTTGTGTGTGTATCTCCTCATAGCTTATTTTACTGGACGTAAATAGTTTTGTGTGTATCTCCTCATAGCTTATATTACTGGACGTAAATAGTTTTGTGTGTGTATCTCCTCATAGCTTATTTTACTGGACGTAAATAGTTTTGTGTGTATCTCCTCATAGCTTATATTACTGGACGTCAATAGTTGTGTGTGTGTCTCCTCATAGCTTATATTACTGGACGTCAATAGTTTTGTGTGTGTATCTCCTCATAGCTTATATTACTGGACGTCAATAGTTTTGTGTGTGTATCTCCTCATAGCTTATTTTCCCAGCAGCAAAACGTCTTCGGACTCACTGCGGTCGTCGTGTGTCCGAGGGGCTTTGCTTACTGGGTTCTTCTCTGCAGCACATGGTCTCTTGCGGGTTCTGCAGCATAAACATCGCTTTGATCTTGTTTTGTTTCATTGCTGTCCGTTCTGCAGGGACAATAACATCGCGAGGGACGGAGTTCTTTCTGGCCTTCCCCAAACACCCGTATACGACCACCATACAGCAGCAGCTAGTCATCTCCAATCCCGGTAACGAGAATATCACAACCCTTGTGTGGTACCCGCAGCTGCAGGGAGTTCTTGCGTCCGTAACCAGCGTCATATCCCCCGGCGGCTGGTGGGTGTCCACCTACAGCAATGCCCTCCATCTCGGGAGCTTGTCAAGAGAAAACAAAGGGGTCTTTGTCACTGCTAGCGGTTCTGTTGATGTCCAGGTAGTGACGGAGACGAGCGGGTCTAACGGCTGGTCAAAGGGAAGCTACTTTGCCCTCCCTAAAGAAGCTCTCTCCGAGGAATACGTCATCGCCACGTATTGTGAAGCACGCGACTGCTTTTGTCTGGTGGTTATCACAAAAAACAACACCCGTGTCTCTGTCACTCTGCGTCTCTCGACCGGCGGACTGGTGAGCTTCAATGGATCGACCTACGGCGACAATGATGCCATCATTACTGGTGGTGACGCTGGTCACGTGATACAGATCACGTGCTCTCTGTGTGACCTCTCCGGGTCGCTGGTGCAGGCGTCTCAAGCTGTGGCGGTGATAGCAGGCGGGCAGTTCACAGGCATTCAGACATCGGGGACGAAGGACCTCGTCGTGGAACAGTTTCCACCATGGGGCGTGTTCGGCACACAGTGAGTTGATGCATCTCAAACGTCAGATGTCAGGGAATGGGTTAACCCCTTCATTACCGAGTAAAACTTAAAGAATCAAGAGACATAGAACCTCAAGAGCCCCCGCAGTTGCGGAGGCTCGTGAGGTTCTATGACTCTTGGTAAAACCACTAAGTATCAATTTTCCTTGTGCGGCTGGAACTCTTTGGAGTGGACTCATGTGATGAAGCTCTATGCTTGTGCATAGTGCTCGCACAATAGGATTAGTACGGTGCGGTTTTTGTTGACGGTTTGTTTGTGCCGAAAGTTCGTGGGGCCTGCTGTCCACGTGGAATATGTAAGACATGGTTAGCACGGGAATTTTTAGTGAGTTCTGTTTAGTGAGTTCTAGGCGGAAGCTGTAACTGTCAGAGGTCTAGATCGGGAGTGCGGGCTGTTTTGTCGTATGGAACGGTTGTTTGAGTTACTTAGCCCGCATTCCAAGACTCTGAAGCCTAGATTTCAGGTATGTTTCTCTAAACGTAGTATTGATATTTGTTTAGTTAAAGACAGTATGCGTGGTAAGATTAATGTGGTTGTATAGCGGTGTTCCGGTTTGGTTTAGTATAGTATGTTTAGAATTCGGTGAAGTAACCGGTGTTTCTGTATACAGTTGTTTACCGAGTTAGATGACTAAAGGAATATGAAGTGTGTATGTCTAAGCCGCTATGAAGATAGTACGTGGTTGGGTAAGCATAGTCTTTTCCAGGGTATAGAGTAAGGTATAGCAAGAGTGTCAGTTAGGCTATAGTCTGTTTCAAGATAGTGACAGAGAGATGGAGTGATACGAAAATAGTTTATGAAGCACGTGTGTGTGTGTGAATGAACGTGTGGGTTATTTGTATCAGCCAGGTTACGTGACGTTTCTCATTGATCCAATATGTTGTGTGTTTAGCATGTGTTACGTTGGGACTTTTGTCTATTCAGAGTTCTTGTAACGAGAGTGGAAAGACGGACGCCGAGACGTCGAGTCGCAGGTGGGACCTACGTGAGGTCATCCCTCCAGCTCTTCTGAGAGTGAGTCTGACTGGGGACCAAAACACCCAAGTCCAAGTGAGAACTGAGTACCGTACGAGAACGAGGACGTCCGTGCCCAAAGAGAGACAGGACGGCAACAAGCGTACGACGAAGGACTTTCACGCCTAGACGTGAGAAGGACCAACGTAACCAGACAACATCAAACAGGTTGGAGGCAATGTGAGACTAAGACCTAACCTGGCAAAGATATTGTGATACGTGTGTGGTGTGATAATAGAACAGTGTATATAGTTGATAGTCATTTAAGTCGTTCTTTTTCATTTATAGTGTATAAAGGTTACTTTAGAAAGGGAGCCCGTGTGTTGTGTTTTACCGCATGAATGCGCCCGTCTGAGTCAGTGGTGGTGTATGCGTCTGTTGCGTGAGAGTCTGTGCGTACGACTGTGGGCAAGTCTGCGTGCGTTACAGTGGTGACCCTGTTTTAGCGGTAGGTTAGAAGTATTTACGAGCAATATGGAGTAGCGATTTTAGAGTAGGATTTGTTGCTATGTGCATGTTGTTGTGTTAGATTCCCCTCTCCGATTCTAGGGGGTAAGATCCGTTATTTCTGTAGTTTTCGGGATCTTACGAGGAGTTAGTTCTTGTTTCTTCCTTTTGTATAGGTAGTGTTCTTTTTCCTTGCTCTTCTTTCTATCGTTCTTATTTTTCGGTCCATCTGGACATCAAAGTAGGTCACTGTTTTCTGCGTAGGTAGTTGATATTGTTGTGAGTTTGCATTTTAAATTTTTGTCGTTGAGTTGGTTGTGGTATTTGTATATTTACGTTTACAAGTGTGGGAAAGTGTTGCAGTAAGTATTGAGGTAGACCCGGTAGAGGCTTACATTAAACAGGGTGAAAGGTTAGGACTTAAGGATGAGAAACTTTTTGACTATGTGGAGAAATGTAGGGATAGGGAGGATAGAGCGAGAGAAAGAGAAGCTCAGAGAGAAGAAAGAGAAGTTCAGAGAGAAAGGGAAGAGAGAGAAAGAGTACTTAAGAAAGAGGAACTAGAGGTTCAGAAAGTCTTAAAGGAGAAAGAGTTAGAGGTTCAGAGGGTGAGGGACGAGAAAGAATTAGAAATTCGTAGACTTAGAGAGGAGAAAGAGTTGGAAATGCAGATACAGAGGGAGGAGAAAGAGCTAGAAATTCAGAGGGAGAGAGAAGAGAAAGACAGAATACTTAAGAAAGAGGAAATGGAGTTTAAGGAGAAGGAGTTAGAAGTACGGAGAGAAAGAGAAAGAGAAGATAGAATCAATGAATCAATGAATCTTTATTTTACAACGGTGAGGATATTAACACTGTCAGTGACTATGTCATTTGTCGTACCTGCCGTTGCTACAACTACGACTAACTAAGTACAAAGTATACATAAAAAAGAGACATCAAAACACAATAATACAAAATATATAGTCCACTAAACACAAACAAGCGCATACGCCGCGCACAAACGCACTCACGCGTCCACACACACACACACACACACACACACACACACACACACACACACACACACACACACACACACACACACACACATACACATGATTGTTATAATATACACGGACATTCGTGTGTCTACGAATAACTAGATATTATTATTTGAGTAATGTCAGATACTTATAAAGACTTGCCTTGAAACGAGATAATGTCGGAGTGGCTTTAACGTGATGTGGGAGTGAGTTCCACAGTGTGGAACCCGCAAATGACAAAGTAGATTTAAATATATCTATTCGGGGTTTTGGAACAATATAAAGACCCCTCATGTTCCCAGAGCAGGAATCTGATTTTTTAAACAACTCTTTTAGATATTCTGGAGCGCTATGGTTCCACACTTTAAACATCAGTACCCCTTTGTTATATTTAAAATGATTTTGAAGGGGCAGGAATCCAGCTTTACTGAGTTTTTCCTCGGTCGTCAAGTGCGGGTCGGGAATAATTAATTTTGCCATTCTCCTATGTAAAGAATTTAGTCTTTTTAAGTGGACATCACTGCAACAATCCCACACCGTCGATGCGTAGTTTATATGTGACATGATGTGTGCACTACTGAACAATTTTCTGGTTTCACTATCTGTGTAATACTTTAATTTCGATAACATAAAGACATTTCTAGAGACCGTTTTACAGACATTGTCAATGTGCATCTGCCACCTCAGCTGATTATCAATTGTGACCCCCAATAGACGATGTTCGGCTACCTGTTCTATGATGTCGTCGCCGAGTGATAGATTAAGCTTTAAAGGTTTTAACTGGTGCTTTTGGCGTGTTGCAATAACCATAGATTTTGTTTTAGTAGGATGCAGAATCATTGAGTTGACTTTACACCATGCTGATATATCGTCGAGACTTTTTTGAAGGCCGTTCTCAACTTCACGTATGTCTTTGTTAGCTGTGTGGATTGAGGTATCATCGGCGAACATATCACACTGTGTTGCTTCGTAGGTGAGACTTAGAGGCAGGTCATTGATGTAAATACAAAATAAAAGAGGACCTAAGATTGACCCCTGCGGAACCCCGAGTTTAACATCTTTAGTAGAAGAGTAGGCTCCATTAGCAATTACTTTCTGTTTTCTGTTTTCGATGTATGACATAAAAAAGGAAACAGCCATGTCGTTTCGAAGATAATGCTTAAGTTTGGAAATCAATATTGTATGGTTCACTAAGTCAAAGGCCTTTTTAAAGTCAAGATAAATTACACCTGTCAGCTGCGAATTATTCATATTTGAAAGCCATGTGTCTGTTAATCTGCTCAGAGCCGTATGACATGAGTGCCGAGGGCGAAATCCTGACTGAGACGAATGTAGCAACTTTCGCGATTCTAAGTAGTCAGACAGGTGTTTATGTATATGCCTTTCAAGGGGTTTAGATAATACTGACAGCAGAGAAATGGGTCTATAGTTGTTAGGGTCAGTACGATCTTTTGATTTTGGCAGTGGAACGACTTTTGCAACTTTGAGGTCTGTAGGGAATACATTCTTTTGAATACGTAAGTTATAAATATAAGTAAGGGTCTCTATGATGTATGGTACAGACAACTTTAATATTTGTGGGTTGATATCATCATGGCTGGAGGGTTTCTTATTAGCTAGGTCACTAATTAGTTTGCCCACTTCGTGTACAGCAAGTATGGGGATATTAAATGGTAGTGTGCCAGTTGTTTTTCTGTTGCAGAAATTAACTAAGTAATCGGGGCATATGTCAGCCTCTGTTTCACGACTAGGAGTAGTTATCAAATCCGCAACAGACAAAAAATGTTCGTTGAATGTGTCGGCGGAGAGATTACTGGGGATGGTTGTTGACCTACTGCTATTGCCTCGAGTGATCGAATTCAGTACCCGCCACACTGCTGACACATCTTTGTTGTCCTTGACAGTGTTGCGGATAAAGTCTTTCCTCGCGGCTCGCACCATTGATCTCACACGGTTTCGCTGCTTTTTAAATTCATCAAAGTTCTTTTCTCTTTTTAGGTCATTTCGCACCGACATGGCATGCATTATTTCTTTTGTCAGCCAAGGGGGAAGTATCTCACTCTTCACTCTTTTTGTTCTAATCGGCGCATGTCTGTCTAATACTCCAAGGAATAATCTGTACCAAGTGGACAGCGCAATATTTGGATCATCTGTGAGAAGGACATCGTCAAAAGGAGTGTTATTAAGATCGTGCAGAAACTCATTACGACTGAAATGCTTAAACGACCTGTAGGTTGTTGTGGTATGACGATGTTTCTTTAATTTGGGGAGTTTCATAGACCAGCAACAAATCACGGGGCAGTGGTCACTAACACTAAGAGCGTTTCAGAGAGAGAAAGACGAGAGGGAACATGCTTTAAGAGAGAAGGAACTAGAGTACCAGAGAGAGAGAAGGAGGAAAAGGATAGGGAGGACAAGGAGAGAGATAGGGAGGTACAAATGCAGTTAGCTCGAGATGCGGGATCTAGACCAGATAGTGATTCAGTAGGCCGAGGAATACGCAATGTTCCTAAACTGCCGATGTTTAAAGAGTCCGTGGACTCTATTGACGCTTTTTTGTGCCGTTTCGAGTCTCATGCGCAGGCGTTGAGTTGGCCTCCTACCAACTGGCCCGTTTTGCTTTCATCTGTGCTTGAGGGACAGGCCTTGAGTCTTTACCATAGTTTGACCGTTTCGGGGAACGTAGAGTACGAGACTTTGAAGGAGTGTCTCTTGCAGAAGTTCCAGTGTAATGCGGAAGGTTTTAGAGAATGCTTGAGAGCTTGTCGGCCAGAGACAGGGGAATCGTTTATGTCGTTTGGCAAACGATTGTCCCATTTGCTCGTACGTTGGGTCGAACTGTCAAAGATCGACCACACGTACGAAGCATTGTTCGATCTCATGTTGGCTGAACAGTTCTTTGGGAGCGTTTCCAAGGATCTAGCGGTATTCTTGAGAGAGCGTAACCTCAAAACTACGGACGAGTTAGTACAGCACGCGGAGGCTTTTCGGATGGCGCATCCTACGAAAAACCTCGCGCGTAGGACCGAGACACCGCCAGTCGGGTTGGTCGCTGCTAACACGACTGAGGGTTACCGGGGCATAAATACTTTGCGTGGAGCCCAGCTGGGTAACGGTAGAGGTACTTTGCGTTTTCGACGTGGTGATCGAGGTAACAGCAATGCCAGTGGCGTTCCGTACGCACGTGGAGGGACTTCTTTGCGTGGGTATGGTCGTGGTCGTGTTGCGAGTTCGGACACGCAGTGTTTTTCTTGTAGTGGGTACGGGCACTTCAGTCGGAGCTGTCCGTACTACAGTGAAGGCGCGCAGTATGCTAGTTGTCAGGAGCACGGCCGTCTGGCTCATCAAGGTCCTAATAATCCTGGTATGGTGGAGGGGGCGGTGCAGCCCACTTACGTAGCCAGTTTTGCGGTCCCAGTCGGGGAGGAACTACAGCTGGGCGCGGTGTGTTCAGCTGACGGAGGTGGTTGTCTACCGCTGGTAGACGGTGTTGTTAATGGATGCCTTGTTTCTGTGCTCCGTGACTCCGGTACAACGACCGCGGGGGTCAGGCGTAGCCTTGTTAGACCAGATCAGTTCACAGGCGAGTCACAGAAAGTAGTTTCGTTTGGACGAAAGATAGAAGTTTTTCCGTTAGCTAAGATATAGATTGACACAGAGTTTTTTACGGGTAGTCTGGTTTCGTGTGTCATCAACGAGCCAGTAGTTGATTTAGTTCTGGGTAACATGAAGGGTGTGCAGCCAGTCATAGCTAAAGTTGGAGCGATTAAGCGAGCTCATGTTCCTAGCGGTGCAGTCGCGACGAGAGCTCGAAGTAAGCGTAGTTGGGAACAGAGAGACCATGTTATTTCCGTCCAGAAACAGGGAATCGGTCAGCGGGTGTGGCCCAATAGTCGGGTTGGTCTGAGACGGCATACTTCTGTTGCGGACAGAAATGCGGCTCAACACCCAATATTTAGGTAGATCGGAGACTAGGGTCTCGCGATTGTAGGCAAGTCGGAGACTGGGGCTCGCGATTGTCGGTAGGTCAGAGACGGGGGTCTCGCGAGTGTGTGTGTGGGCAGTCGTTGGATCGATTTCATTTCTGAAGGTTTTAACGCGTTAGTTCTGTTTTGCGTTCGCTGTGCGATCAGAGGGTGTGTGTTGAATTTTGAGGTTCAGGGGCATGCGTTGAGGCTGTAATGTTTTTTTCTGTTCTAGGTAGTAAAAGTTAGTCCTTTCCTGTTTTCGGATAATATTACGTCGAGTAGTCTTAAAAACAAACTCGGTCGTTTCTTTTTTTCCCGAGGAAGGGGGAATTGTGATGAAGCTCTATGCTTGTGCATAGTGCTCGCACAATAGGATTAGTACGGTACGGTTTTTGTTGACGGTTTGTTTGTGCCGAAAGTTCGTGGGGCCTGCTGTCCACGTGGAATATGTAAGACATGGTTAGCACGGGAATTTTTAGTGAGTTCTGTTTAGTGAGTTCTCGGCGGAAGCTGTGACTGTCAGAGGTCTAGATCGGGAGTGCGGGCTGTTTTGTCGTATGAAACGGTTGTTTGAGTTACCTAGCCCGCATTCCAAGACTCTGAAGCCTAGATTTCAGGTATGTTTCTATAAACGTAGTATTGATATTTGTTTAGTTAAAGACAGTATGCGTGGTAAGATTAATGTGGTTGTATAGCGGTGTTCCGGTTTGGTTTAGTATAGTATGTTTAGAATTCGGTGAAGTAACCGGTGTTTCTGTATACAGTTGTTTACCGAGTTAGATGACTAAAGGAATATGAAGTGTGTATGTCTAAGCCGCTATGAAGATAGTACGTGGTTGGGTAAGCATAGTCTTTTCCAGGGTATAGAGTAAGGTATAGCAAGAGTGTCAGTTAGGCTATAGTCTGTTTCAAGATAGTGACAGAGAGATGGGGTGATACGAAAATAGTTTATGAAGCACGTGTGTGTGTGTGAATGAACGTGTGGGTTATTTGTATCAGCCAGGTTACGTGACGTTTCTCATTGATCCAATATGTTGTGTGTTTAGCATGTGTTACGTTGGGACTTTTGTCTATTCAGAGTTCTTGTAAAAAGAGTGGAAAGACGGACGCCGAGACGTCGAGTCGCAGGTGGGACCTACGTGAGGTCATCCCTCCAGCTCTTCTGAGAGTGAGTCTGACTGGGGACCAAGACACCAAAGTCCAAGTGAGAACTGAGTACCGTACGAGAACGAGGACGTCCGTGCCCAAAGAGAGACAGGTCGGCAACAAGCGTACGAAGAAGGACTTTCACGCCTAGACATGAGAAGGACCAACGTAACCAGACAACATCAAACAGGTTGGAGGCAATGTGAGACTAAGACCTAACCTGGCAAAGATATTGTGATACGTGTGTGGTGTGATAATAGAACAGTGTGTATAGTTGATAGTCATTTAAGTCGTTCTTTTTCATTTATAGTGTATAAAGGTTACTTTAGAAAGGGAGCCCGTGTGTTGTGTTTTACCGCATGAATGCGCCCGTCTGAGTCAGTGGCGGTGTATGCGTCTGTTGCGTGAGAGTCTGTGCGTACGACTGTGGGCAAGTCTGCGTGCGTTACAACTCAGCACAGCTGTCTACACTTTGTCTGTGTCCACAGGCAGTCATAGGGCTAACTCATTCAGCCCGACGGCCGTATTTCCCAAATTTGGGAGGCGTCATCTAATGACTATGCACCTGTTGCAGGAGATGGTCGACCCATCTCCTGCTGTAGTGCGTCAGGGCTGAATGGGATAAACTGTGTTAGCTGCTGGGGAAAGACTGATCGTCTGAAGAGGCACTTTTCTTGTTTCAAATGTTGAATGATGTGGGGGCGGATGGGAGAAGGTGGGGGGGGGGGGTCGTCTCCTTGGCACTTTTCTGTAGCCTCCGTGTCCATTTATCACCAGCGATACTTACACGGTGTTTATTGACCCATTCACTGCTGAAGAAACGCGAACACCACCCAGCTGCAAGAGATATAAATCGGCATGCACGCGGGAAATCACGAGCACCTATAATTCTTGTTGCTCCTGTCCTGTCTCAGCCGCGTTCTTCGGAAGGCCCAGTTGTTTTAGACCTTGAATTTGCAACGATTTCAAAACACAGCGTGCGATCACTGTCAATGAAGGAGTTAAGCGGTAATATTGTTATGAACTACAAACAAAGTATAAAAACAAATGTTCTGTACAAATGAAAGAAACTGGATTAATTGTTACTACATTACATTAGTATTATAATTATAAGGAATGATTCAGTGAATTATTTGATTAACGCCGAGTAAGCAACTAAGGCCATCTCACACCGGTCGTAACGAATACGGCTGATGGACATCGAGAAACAAAAATAATGAAAATTAATTTTCAAACAAACAATTGTCATAATTCTTGCCCCATAGCAAAACGTCGTCGGGCTTACGACGGCCGCAGTGGGCCCTAGGGCCTTTGGTGTTTACCTAGATCCATGTTTGTAATGTTCATTCGTCATGTTCATTCATTTTTTGGTGTTTACCTATATCCATGTTTGTTATGTTCATTCGTTATGTTCATTCATTCTTTGGTGTTACCTATATCCATGTTTGTTATGTTCATTCGTTATGTTCATTAATTCTTTGGTGTTTATCTATGTCCATGTTTGTTATGTTCATTCGTTATGTTCATTCATTCTTTGGTGTTTACCTAGATCCATGTTTGTTATGTTCATTCGTCATGTTCATTCATTCTTTGGTGTTTATATATGGTCACGTTTGTTATGTTATTCGTTCTGCGCAATGAGTTATGTTATAAATATGAGAAATGCGCCATATCAATACTATGCTTTATTATTATTATTATGTAATAGCACTTTCTTAGCAGTGTTATCTAGTAACCCCATCAGCGCTGGGAAATGCGAACACCACCCTGCGTGAGGCAAAGACCCTCATGAGACTCGCAGACGCGAGGACCCATGAGGTTCTTTGTCTCTTGCTGACTCTATTCGTAATCTTCTTCCTGGAACCCCTGGAATCATTCGCTGTTGAATTTGCCCTGCTTTCAAAGACATACTTTTGCGTCCACTATCAGCGAAAGTGTTAACCCATTCAGCCCTGACGCCCTACAGCAGGAGATGGGTCGACCATGATAAATAAAGGGTAGTGCCAGATTAGCTTGGCGCCTGTCGGCGCCAAGCTAATCTGGCACTACCCTTGAATTATCATGATCAACAGGTGCATAGTCGTTAGGTGACGCCTCCACAATTTGGCAAATACGTGCGCCGGGCTGAATGAGTTAAGGCAATTTCGTTTTGTCGTAAATTACAATACAGCAACTTCCGGCAGCCTTAAGGATTCGTAACACTTTGTGCCTCCAGCTTGGCTCCGTTCACCTCTTCAGTTAGCTCTTTGTTTGTTTTCCTAGGTACATCTTGGCCTCTAACACCCTTCTCACACCCATCGAGATCATCAAGGTCGTCACCTATGAGGTCGGCACGTCCTTCACCTACAACGGTTCCCCCGTGACGTCAACAGTCACGAGACAAGTGTTCCAGTTCAATCGCACCACGGCCACTCGTGTGGAAATCCTTGCTGACCGCGCTGTGCTCGTGGCTCAGTTTGCTGCACCTAACGGTGACGCCATTATGGTTGTCCCTCTTCCCGTGTCGGCATGGCGGACTTGTTATGACTTGTTTGTCTTTGGTAGCGACGCCTCACAGCGACATCTAGTGCTGGTTGGGGGGACACAGTTGGCTTCTAACCTATCAGCCAATGGCACAGTGGTAAGAGTAACCCGTTATAAAAAGTATTTCTCTTGTAGAAGGCCTACACTATACGTTATTGGTCGTACAATATAAGTTATTGGTCGTACAATATTAAGTTATTGGTCGTACAATATAAGTTATTGGTCGTACTATATAAGTTATTGGTCGTACTATATTAAGTTATTGGTCGTACAATATTAAGTTATTGGTCGTACAATATAAGTTATTGGTCGTACTATATAAGTTATTGGTCGTACAATATTAAGTTACTGGTCGTACACTATAAGTTATTGGTCGTACTTTGGTCGTATAATATTAAGTTATTGGTCGTACAAAATAAGTTATTGGTAGTAGGGGTTTGCTACACGGACCCTTGTAAGCCTGAGGAAGGCCAAAGGAACAATGGTTTCTTTGACCTCCCGAAGGTTTGGCCTTCGGGGTACAAGGGTTCCTCTAACCTCCCGTAGGCCTACAAAGGTCCTTGTTTTCCTCCCTACGTCACACGACCAGTAAATTTAGCGCAAACTGTACCATGTGACCGTGATATAAAAACCACTGTAGCGAAAAATGGCGGACGTTTTATAGCCCTCTCAATGACGCGTTACGACCTCGTTTTCGAGTCTTGATAGCAACTCGGTTCGACAAAATAGCAGAAAAAAACGCACTAACGTAGTCCTATTTGACGTAATACACATCATCTGCCTTATTTTTTACGACATGAGGAGCCAACTAAACAATATTTCACCACTAATTACATAGCGCAAACTGCACTGAAAAGCCTTCCACCGAGACATTTTCAAAGTTCGGGAAACCACCGAACAAAAATAGCTTCCGATGATTTTTTTTAACCAATCAGAGACACAATCCTTGCAAACCGGCAAGCCAGGCACTGTCGTCTGCTCAAACACCAACAGGCAACATGCCACAGTTTCACCAAAGCACAGAGCAACAAATTCAAGAACTAAAACGAAAATACACACCCAGCAACACTATACACAAAGCACGCTATTGCCAAATTTTCACGTCACTCAATGCGGGACTATCTGAAGAAAATCATCTCCCGAATTTTCGAAGACTATCTGACATCATGTCTACGCTGTAAAATAAAATCTTACCTTAAAATCCATCAGTCTCAGCACTAGTCCTGCTGTTAACAACGAGCGTTTTGTTTTGGTATTCCTTTTTCCAGATATCCCAACACACATGACACTTTAGGATATAACAACGACAATCTGCTGCACACTCCAAGCCATCCCCTTCTGACATCTTGAATCTAAAAGCACGAGGCACCATGCTAACTTGCACAAGCTGTCACATCAGTGGTCAAATGCCGATCGCTTCATCAAAAGTTCTTAATTTTTCTGAATCACACAGCAGTCAAGAAGCACTGTCATTGTAATACTTTAACGACCTTTTGTAGACATTGCAGCTTGAATCATTCTGTACACAAGCCAAGATTACTGAGCTTTTTACTCGCGAAAACAAGACTTGTGCTTCTGACACGGAATCGTGCTATGTCACAGTCTGGGAATCCCCGGCAGAACATGTATATTCAATGGTGTCACCTATCCGCCACAGAAGCGGCCGTCTTCATAAACCGGAATTTTTTCTAAACAATAAACGGAGGAAGGAAAACAAATACGTTTTTGGTGGGAGGGGTTCGCTACACGGACCTTTGTAGGCCTTAACGGGAGGTCAAAGGAATCATTGTACCCCTCAGGCCTTCGGCCTTCGGGGTACAATGATTCCTTTGACCTCCCTCAGGCCTACAAAGGTCCGTGTAGCGAACCCCTCCCACCAATAACTTATAGTGTAACAAACTACAGTGTTGTTTTCATACCGCCGCTATTTTGCTAAAAGAAATCATGCTGACAAAAGGTTTCTGAATAATGATTTATCCTGATGAAAAAAAGTCTTCTGGCCTGGATCACAGATAGGACTGACGTAACAATTTCTATGTACATAATAGACTTATGACGTAAGGTACGATCTGTCATAGCGTTGCCTAGAAAATGTCGTCTTCACGACGACAAGCATAGTCTACAAATTGTCAGCGTAATGCAGTGGAAAAGGTGAATGAATACCTCAAAGACTTCGGAGTTCTTAAATAGCAGAAGACTGCGATGGGCTTTCGATTTGCAACGGTTTTTTCTTTAATGCTTTATTATGGAATATATTAATGACCCAAATGTATGCTACAAACAACTCCAGTGTGTGCATTGTTTCGAACAGCACTAAATAACTTCGTACTTTAGAACATACTGACGTAGTTTTATAGAACAAACCTGGCATCCTAAGCAAGTCGCAAAGTAGCTATATGAACGTCCGCCGGTGGTCGCTACAAGAGGGTTGTAGCGAGGTCACTTAGTGAGATTTGCGCCAGTGATTGGTCGTGTGACGTAGTGATAAAAAGAAAGACTATAAACTATACTTGCTGTTCACAGCTATCAAGACAATTTTCCCCAAGTGGGAGAAAAAATATAATAATATTGATAATAATACTAATAATAATGATGCTAATAATAATAATGCTAATGATAATAATAATGTTAATGCTAATAATAATAATAATAATAATAATAATAATAATAATAATTAGTAGCAGTAGTAGTGGTAGTAGCAGTAGTAGTGGTTGCATTATTATTATTATTATTATTATTATTATTATTATATTATATTTGCATTAGCATTATTATTAGCATTATTATTAGCATTACTATTTGAAGAAGTAGCATTATTTTTAGTATTTCTCTTATTATTAGTATTGTATAGTATTTTCTTTGAAAACAATGATTTCGATTATGATTATCATGATTATTATAATTCGTATGACCATTAATATGATTATTATTTCTGGAAAACAATGTTCGTCTAGACGAAAAGTAGTAGGTCCACCACATCCAAGATTTGCCTCTCAGAATGGCTCTTCATCGACAGTGGTACCGGCTGTACAATCTCAAAACATTGTCAATGTACTCACAAACCAGATAGGTGAGGCTAGCGCTGGCAGAATTGTACACAAACCAAGAGTTTGTCTGTCCAGCGCTGTGATTCCCCTTGGTTTGAGTACAATTCTGCCAGCGCTAGCCTCACCTATCTGGTTTGTGGGTATCTATAACTCGGGGCAAATTTGTATCGTTACATTGTTGTGTAATGTTCTGTGCATCTACTGTGGGAAATCAGGGTATTTACCCGACCACATATAGTAGCGCACCTTCATGTTTGTGTATGTATGTTTCTCCTGCCTACTTCCTAAGTTCCGGAGAAAGACATGGGTTATATAAGAGACCTGATCCATTCTTTTTTGAGGATGGAAATGATCGTCTTGTTCTATACCTGCGTATTTCTCTGTGGGCTGGCGATTGGGTGCCTGGTAGGCGGGGGCAGGGGATCTAACTGTTTGTCTGTCCAGCGCTGTGATTCCCCTTGGTTTGAGTACAAATCAAGAGGAATGACTCAGCGCTGGACAGACAAACAGTTAGATCCCCTGCCCCCGCCTATCAGGCACCCAATCGCCAGCCCACAGAAAAATACGCAGGTATAGAACAAGACGATCATTTGCAGCGCTGAGTGATTCCTCTTGGTTTGTGTACATTGTCAAGGTACTCACTCCCCTCTTGTTTACACCGAGACTCTGCCCGACAGTCTGTTGTCCGGACCCGTGTTATTCCGGTGTTAACCCCTTCGTTTATCGAGAAAAAATGAAAATGATCCAACTGCAAGAGACATAGATCCCCATGAGCCCCCGCGACTGCGGGGGCTCATGGGGATCTATGCCTCTTGCTGAGACCAATTTGTATCCGTGTTTCCTGGACGGCGTCGGATTTTGGTCGTTTGAATGAAGCAAGATTTCAGAAACAAAACTGTACGTGCAGTGGCAGGAAAGGGGTTAATGTTACAATTTACAGTACTCACAATTTACAGTACTCACAATTTACAGTACTCACAATTTACTGTACACACATACCAAGGGAAACCACCCAGCGCTGGACACAGTCAGTTAGAGCCTCTGACCCTTTCCCTATGGCATCAAATCGCCAGAGAACAACAACAACAACAAAAATCCGTTCTTATTCTCTGACGACTACTAACCAGTTTAGTATTTACATCGACCATGATGTTTCAATGGTAGTGTCAGAATAGCTTGACGACTTGAGGCGCCAAGCTATTCTAGCACGACCCTTGACACATAATCGTCGATCTTGCCTCACTGTTGGTTTGCGGTGATTAGTTTAGCTATCTATTTTACCACGTTTGTTACACTGTGTTGAATCAGTTCCCCGCTTCCTTGCTATATTATGCAGTTCACGGCCGCGACTTCCTTCAGTGCCATCACGTCCGGTAACTACACCATGCTAACCGCCTCGCTCCGCCAAGCCAACGGTTACCTGCGCCTGCAGTCGGAGCGTGACGCCGTGCCAATTGCCCGTCAACCCTTCGCTGGCTATTTGTGCGGCGGTAATCCAGAGTCCTGGTACGCGTGGTCAGCGCCTATTCTTACTCCATGCGAGCCGGCCGAGTTGACAACAAGCCAGGTAAGAAGTGTTTTACAGGTATAAACGGACGGTAGGAAATAGTTTATAAATGCAATTGGGGAGCTAGGTAAACAGACCTGCGCCAAACAATCAACGGTTAACCCTTTTAGCCCCGGATCCCTACAGCAGGAGATGGCTTGACCATGATAATTCAAGGGTAGTGCCAGATTAGCTTGGCGCCTTCAGGCGCCAAGCTAATCTGGCACTACCCTTGAATTATCATGGTCAAGCTGTAGTTTGTAGCAAGGACAAGAATGATAAAAAGGTGTGCGCACCTATTCTTTTATCCTTGAAAAATAAAGTTTCATTTCATTTCATTTCCTGCAACTGGTACATAGTCGTTAGGCAACAGCTCCAAAATTTGAGAAATTGGACCTTGGGGTTAAAAGGGTTTATAGTTTGTAATATCTCCTGCATAAACATGTTAGTATGTCTTTAAAATGATGCTGCACAAAAGGTCACTTGTCTTACGGAGCGTGTGTCAAGTGAGCTGGGAAAACAAACCCGTTCTGCTCGTCCTTTCTGTTTTTGTATCACTGTGCTTTGATGTCCCTGTTTCATGTATATTTTGTATTTAGTTAGTCGTAGTTTTAGCAACGGCAGGTACGAACAATGACATAGTCACTAAATGTGTTAATATCTTCAGAGTTGTAAAATAAAGATTCATTGATTCATTGATTTGTATATGGATGAGTTCCACCGAATCGAGCCAGGGGAAGTAAAAAACCTCTGTTACGTGTGCATACTCACCTGGATTGTGAAAGGAAAGGTAGAAAGTCCTATCCCTTTGCGTGTCGGTGGCGGTTTTAGTCGCAATGATTCCTGCAGGATGTCAGGGTGTTGTTATTCCTGCAGAATGTCAGGGTGTTGTTATTCCTGCAGGATGTCAGGGTGTTGTTATTCCTGCAGGATGTCAGGGTGTTGTTATTCCTGCAGGATGTCAGGGTGTTGTTATTCCTGCAGGATGTCAGGGTGTTGCTATTCCTGCAGGATGTCAGGGTGTTGTTATTCCTACATAATGTCAGGGTGTTGTTATTCCTACAGGATGTCAGGGTGTTGTTATTCCTGCAGGATGTCAGGTTGTTGTTATTCCTACAGGAATCTTTGCGACTAAAACCGCTACCGACACCCAAAGGGTTAGCTGAGGCAAGACAACATTGAGAACGTGAATTGTGTCAGCAAAGCCCGGCATGGCACACTTCGCATTGACCTGAGAAATCGCTGTAACATACTTACCTCCTAGACGGGAATTCCATAGGTTGGGACCCGAGCTTGTCTTCTGAAAACTACACACCAGTACACGATATTAACCAACCATGAAGTTTCAAAGGTGGTGCCAGGATGGCTTTGGCGAGTAGAGGCGCCAAGCTATTCTGGCACCTCCCATGAAAGATTATGTTCGACCCGTAGAGGCGCCATGTTCTCCACGCGTTCATGCGTCTTCCATCGGCTGCACGATCTGCTAGAGTTAGCGGATGGCTCTGAATCTGTATACAAGTGTCTATGATGCGGTGGATACTGCCACAGATCTCACTGCTTTTGTGTTACATGTTTATCCTATTGTGCCCATTGTATGAAATACCCACAATCTGGAGATGTCCTCTGAGCACTGCAGTACAATGCACGAGACAGATCGACCATGATAGTTCAAGGGTGGTGCCAGGATAGCTTGGCGCCTATAGGCGCCAAGCTATTCTGGCACCACCCTTGAACTATCATGGTCGATCCATATCTTGCTGGGGTGTGTCGGGACTGAATGAGTTGTTCCATTTAGCCATTTAGTGCATCCTTCACGGAAAAGCGATGTGACGATGCCTCTATTTATTGAGCTCCATGTGGTTTTGTGCCGTGCCACAGGTTTCGATCAATTGTTCGAATTCCTAGGAATAGTGCATGGCCTGGTTTGTAAGTACACAAGACGCGTACTGATTTTTGTCTGAATTATATTGTTGCCATGCAGAGCCCCACATCTGTGATAGTGACGACCACGGGCTACCACTCGGCGTCTATACAAGCAGGGTCTACACAAAGCTCTGCGCCTCCCCACCCTGGCACGACTGACAGTGAGAGGACGCTCGGCAGCACGGGGATCGTGCAGGAATCCTCCACAGCCGGGTATGAAGATGCAGACCCAACCCAGCGCACTACACCAGGTGAAGAGGCTGTTACTCAAAGCACGAGCTCGCCCGGAGTAGACGCGACAGACGTCACCACTGACCCACAATCTGCATCGTCACATGGCGTCACCACTGACCCACAATCTACATCGTCACATGACGTCACCACTGATCTGAAATCTACATCGTCACGTCTCACAAGCTCTCCATCTAACCACACTACCCTCACAAAGAAACGAGGCCAGTGTCCCTGCCACTGTGACGCCAAAAAACGCGCCCTGACTACTCAAGAGCTGTCTCGTGCGATAAGCTCCATACGGAGTCATCTATCCGTGCAGCGGAAACAGCAGTCCCAGTACAAACGCCAGCAGACTTCGGCCCGGGACTCGCACCCCTCCGCCCTCATCATGGGGGTGACCGCGGTGTCCTTGATGACCTTCGTGCTGGCACTGGTCCTGTTCTGCGACCTGCTGCGGCTCCATGCTGACATCACCACAGGGGACCGGTCACGTGATCGCAGGCGGGCAGAAACGGGACCGCTGGATAAGACACAAGTCGCAAAGCCCTGATTCCTATAACAGTGAGCCCTGGGGTCGAAATTCGTCAATTCGGGACTTCCTTTGAAGGCTACTCATAATTATAAAAACAGACCAACCACGGTAGTTCAAGTGTGAGGCGCCAAGCTATTCTGGCACCACCCTTGTATTATAAACTATGTCGTGTCCACTGTGAGATGTCCCTAATAACCTGTTCGGCGTCACCCCCCAATAATTAACTAACTCGTAGTAACACGCAATGTCTTCTGTTGTAGTTTGTCAGGGCTGGGTGGCGTTTTGTAGTACCATACACGGTCCGTGTTCTGTTGTAGTTGGTCAGGGCTGGGTGGAGTTTTGTAGTACCATACACAGTCCGTCCCCTGTTGTAGTTTGTCAGGGCTGGGTGGCGTTTTGTAGTACCATGCACGGGCCGTGTCCTGCTGTAGTTTGCGAGTCCTGTATCCGCTGTGCCTACGCTTGGTGCCATGCAATTTGTGTTCTTCACGCGAATGTCGGTCAGTGTGCCATGGTTACTCACGCGAAATCCCTGATCTCTCGCAGTGAATGGGTTAATCAGATCACGCCTTTTATTTGTGTGCTTGTTTGTGATTTTGTACCTTGCAGCCTGGAGCCGTAAGGTGCAAAATCACAGACCAGTAAACAGGTGTGTGAAACGCAGTATGAACAAACTATCGTCTGTGACAAGTCCTATGTGTTGGAAAACAGTACTCAATGTCTGTCATAGCAACGCAAAGACGGTCAAGTAAACGTGGTGTTTAGGCGAGGGATGAGTGATAAACATATTTTAAACGGAGGGAAAAAGGACTGAATGCGTGGGTGGGGGGGGGGGGGTGTCCGGTGGTAGCCGAAGTACTGAGTAGGCGGGGGAATTTCCCGACTGGAATGCTATGATGAGAGATGGAGATTGAGAGAGAGATAGAGGGTGGGAAAGTCTGGAGGGGGTGAGTGCGTAGGCGAGGATGAGAGGCGTGAGAGTGTGTGGGAGGTGCCGGATGCGTGGGCGGTACAGGAGTGACTAGGAAACGGTACCGGAGAAGTACGCCAGTCAACAGCGCAGCAGTCAGGCGACAGCTAGAATTTGAAAAGACTGGAAAGAGGAATGCACTTAAATGATGATGACGCTCATTGCCCTTTTACGTAGATAAAGGCATCCGTACACGAGGATAGAAATGGGACTATCCTGTCCTATCCGCGCCTATCCACCCACTCGATAGTTTGTCGATAGGTCTCGCTAGCTCGCTGATACTTTTCTATCCGCCCGATAGTCCGAATAGAGACTGCTTCTATTTTTCCTATCCTAGCCGGCTCGCCTATCCGCCAACAACCAATCAGCAGAGCAATACACGTCACGTGTGATTGTGGTTTTCTACTGTGCAAATATGGCGGCAAAGACGATGAGCGACTCCCCCGGTGAAATAGCTTTCCGCATGACGGTATCTTGCCGTTTTATTTGATGTTCCACTCGGCTGAGAATTTCACTGAAGTTTTCAAATGTCATCCTCAAAAATGACTTGTAGCCGCGTGGACTGATCTTCCGCACATAGCTCTTGCACAAGGGTCGCGTATGCCGGCTCCCAAAACCGGACGCTGAAGTATCCACTCCCTCGTCCACACTCTTTTCTTCTTCTTTCTAGCCACAATAATTGCGGTTGCTGCGGCAATTGTGCTCAGTTCTTCGTCGGATGAATCGTCTCTCATATACGCAGCAATTTTGTTTGTTGTGTCTCGAGTACATGAACGTCTCGCGAGATTTTCCATATTTAAGGAAATAGCGCATACGCCTCTTGCTGAGAGCTATCGCCGTGTACGGTGAAAAACTATCAACCAGATAGAATAGTCCGCCGATAGTTTTCTATCCTCAGGTCAAAACTATCCACATGTACGATTGCCTTTAGGGTTCAGTATTAGCTGGCCTAAGGTGGTGGGGCCTACACAAACCATTGCCTTTCTCTGGATCCAGATCTGCACCAGCACAAGCACCTTGTCATTGGGCGACGACAAGCTACAGCAACTTCACAAACGCTTGCAGCAGTTTCAAGGCAAAACACGCGCGACAAAGCAAAGCTTGCAGTCACTAGCAGGGTCCATTAACTGGGCGTGTCAAGCCGTCAAGGGAGGCAAATTTTGTCTCAGGCGGATTCTTGATAAGATTAAACCCCTTCAGCTGCAAAGGCATAAAGCGAGACTATCACGGGAGTTTCATGCAGACTTACAGTGGTGGCTATCTTACATGCATGTTTTTAATGGCACTGTGTATTATGACTCACAAAGCAAGGAACATGTCCATGTTGATGCATGCAATCTGTCGGCAGGCGCGTTCTGGAAAGGAGGATTGGAATTATACACTGTTCTCTTTAGACATGCCGGCAGCCAAGGACTTACATATTAATTATAAAGAGGTGTGCGCGGTGGTGCAGGCAGTCAACCGGTAGGCCCCCTCATGGCGAGGGAAACAGGTGGTCATTCATACGGACAGCACGGTGACAAAGGCTATCATTAACAAAGGGCGCTCAAATGACCGTTATGTCAATAGTCTGTTGAGGAAGATGGCATTGGAGTGTGTGAGAATGAATTGCAGCGTGTCAGCGATGCGCGTGGCTGGCAGTGTAAATGTGTTTGCCGATACTATTTCCCGCCTGCACGAAGGACGGCTGCCCATGCTAGGACAATTGCTAACGAATTGGCACCGGGGCCGACCGCCTGACACCTACCTTCTGAATCGCATGTCACAGTCAGCTCTTGCTTTTGTGCTGTCTAGGTGCCGGGTCTAGGCTCAGACACCAGCTACTGCAGGAGGTGGCAGGATATCGTGCCAGTGTTTTTACCGACAACACCAAGAAAACATATCAGACTCACTTGCGCTCTTATCTCAGATTTTGTGACCAAATGAACATCCAGCCGGTACCGGTGTGTGAGAGAACAGTGGCGCAGTACGCGGCCTTTTTGGCCAGGACACTTCAGCCCAGCTCCGTGGCACAATACCTCAACATTGTTCCGTTCGCCTTTTGCATTTAGAATGCGGGGAACCGCACCCATACCAGGACTCGTGGATGGTGAAAAGCACATTGCGGGGAATTGAGCGAACAAAAGGCTGCCCTCCTAACCGCAAGACGCCGATGAGCCCGCAGCTTCTTCTTCAGATTCAACACTGAAAATTGATTTGTGCAGCTCTAAGGACTGTGTCTTCTGGGCAGCGATAGTGGTCATGTTCTTCGGACTGCTTCGGCTATCCAATCTTTTCCAAGAGGGTGCAGGCTTCGATCCTGGGAAAACAACTCACTAGAGACTGCTTTGTTGTGAATGACAACAGTAGTGTCAAGATACTGGTTAGGTGGAGTAAGACAATTCAGAAACGCGAAAAAACTCTAGTGATCGCGTTGCCGGTTATGTTGCGTCACCCTCTGTGCCCCGTGACGGCAGTGATCAGTATGTTTAGAGGGCTAGGCCCAGCGCCGCCTAAGGCACCGGCCTTACCCATTCGGGGATCAGAGTTCAACAAACGTTTGCGAGAACTGACCTCTGGTTGGTTGGTTAGTTCGGGTTTAACGTCCACAGCACCGAGGTGATCATGGACGGCCCTGACGGGCGGGTTATGGGAGACAGGGAAATCTATTGCCTATGGAGTACGACCTAAATACTGATCAACTCAGGCGCACTCCAACTGTGCCACTTTGATTTACCAGGACCTTTCAACGGACATGCAATTGAACAAATCCGTTTTTCCCCCTGGATTGTGAGTCCAGCTACCGGGGCCGGGACGGGATTCGAACCCACGACCCGGCGATTCCCTTGGCTCTCCTGCTTCGACGTTTAACCGCCTGAGCTATTTCGGACTCTACTCTAACTGACCTCTGCTGCTGAAGGGGTTTATACAAGCCACAGCTTGCGGCGTGGCCGGGCTACCTGGGCCCTGTCTTGTGGAGTGCCTGGCGAGGTAGTGAAGTGTTTGGGGGACTGGAAAAGCACTGCATACCTATCATACTTGGACCAAATACCTCAAAATATTCAAGATTTCTACAGAAGCGTACTTATTCAGAAAATACCGACACCTTTAACACTCAACTTTTCTCTCAATTGGGTGAAGAAAAAAAAATTGGCGTTTTCCCGTTAGGGTTTGGGCAGGAAACAACCAGTAAACCTACTGGTTGGGTTAGATGTTGTCTTACATGTTTGACAAGTGAGAGTCACGGGAATAAAACGCCTCCGTTATTTTTGCCCAACTGACAGGAAAGTGTGGTTCAGTGTATAAGCGTGAGGAAGTAGTGTGGAGTTGAGCGTGAGACTGAGGTGTGATAGAGAGAGCGTGTGGCCGTGCGCGCTGTTGTGACAAAACCTCGCCCAAGTTCTGGTCCGGAACTCTGACCAGCCATTAATTGGCCGAGAGGGGCGATGATGTCAGAACAGGGGCGCACTGGTGGGAAGGAGAGAGTGAGGTCGGGAAAAGGGGACCGGAGGGAGGAGGGGCATGAGAGTGACTGGGGTTTAAACGAGGGGAAATTATTTTATGGCTAAAACATTCCGTTTCCGCAACACGAAAGAAAACCATCGTCTGATAATTATGATACCGGCTTTAACCCCTTCAGTCCTGACGCACTACAGTAGGAGATGGATCGAACATGATAATTCAAGGGTAGTGTCAGATTAGCTTGGTGCCTGTCGGCGCCAAGCTAATCTGGCACTGCCCTTGAATTATCATGGTCAATCCATCTCCTGCAACTGGTGCATAGTCATTAGATGACGCCTTCAAAATTTAGGAAATACGGCCGTCGCTGAATGAGTTAAGCAGGATTTTGTTTGCTTCTTTACATCTGTGTTGGTGCAGAAAAAAAAAGAAGAAACTCGTATACTTTCCTTTTGTCATCTCATGCGGCCGGCCATTTGTCCCCCCCCCCCCTGCCCCCCCCCCCCCCACACACACACACACATCACGGAAAATCCTGCACGCTACAAATTAAAATTATTTTTTTCAACGTTGCTTGCTTAGAACAGTACAATTACGTCTACCTGCCAATACGTCATAAGAAGAACATATTATTACGTAAAAGATTTATGTGTATCTGGCACGTGCGTTTTTTTCAATTTAACAAATTCAAAAATCTTTATTGTCCATTAAATATATTTGTATAAAATGGAAATTTGTCTTCGGCTCACAAACATGAACAAGCAGTTAAACACATATTTAAATAAAATACCTCCCCACGCCTGTTAGAATCCAAAATCCTTGCCGAATCGCATTATATTGATCACTTTGAATCACATTATCACCACTCCCTCTATCACAGTACCATCCCTTGCTATCAAAGTACCATCCCTTGCTATCACAACTTATCACAGCTTTTGGTTTGTGTCATGGGAAAGGACCATCACAAGCCTCCTTAATAGGGCGGCTCATGAGGGTCCCAGCCCCTGGTCTCTCACTCTCTCACACACACACACACGCACGCACGCACGCACGCACGCACGCACACACACACACACACACACACACACACACACACACACACACACACACTATAATGCGATGGATTTAAAATAATTAATAATAGAAAAAGTAATATATAAAACCGCAAATTCTTATTTGTCAGTGCATAAATATATCAGGCCTTATCTCTTAACGCTAGCAGAGCTCAACACAGTGACAGCCGATGGCACGAAGGATCGTTTGTACACATTCCTTCGCGCCAGCGGCACTTTGTACCGGCGTCCCGAGGGCAGCAGTTGGAACTGGCCATGAAGAAGATGTGTTTGATCTGTGGTGATCTCTACAGCCTTCCTCTGGACAGCCTGGTGATACAGGTCCGACATTATATGTGGCAGCTTTACACCAACAATTTTGCTGGCTTGGTTGACAACTTTAGACAGCCGTGCCCTATCCTTAACAGTCATGTGGCCATACCACGA
Organism: Semisulcospira habei; assembly: GCA_036245525.1. Classification (NCBI taxonomy): domain Eukaryota; kingdom Metazoa; phylum Mollusca; class Gastropoda; family Semisulcospiridae; genus Semisulcospira; species Semisulcospira habei. The sequence goes on from BTPG01000005.1 coordinate 211,939,729, forward strand.
GACAATGTTAAAGGCAAGGGTACTCTCTACTAGAGACCTGTACACAGTCACCAGGATGTCAGGAGAAACGTTGAAACTCCTCAGTTTACGTAGAAGGTACAGTCTTTGCTGGGCTTTCTTGTACACGTGATCAGCGTTTGCTGTGAATGTTATTTTGCTGTCAATGACGGTGCCCAGGTACCTAAAGGCGGGAACCATCCCCACCTGCTGGTCTTTGATTTTCAGAGGCTTACTTAACAAGTTCATACCCTCCCTCACCCGCCCCCCACCCAGCCCCATCTCTTCAGTTTTCCCGACATTCAGCTGTAGAACGCTGTCATCAAACCACTGGGCAACGTCATCGACGGCTGCAAAATACTGTGACAAGGTGACCTCGTCTTTCAAGCTGGCCACGAGAACCATGTCATCTGCGTATTTGATCAGCTTTAGTAGGGCTGTGTTGATCTGGAGCTGGTTGGTGTATATGGAAAAAAAGTACAGGCGACAACACACAACACTTGTGGCGCGCCCGTGCTCAGCACCAGCTCCTCCGACAGCTCTCGGCACCCTGTCTTAAAATAGACCCTTGGAAAATACCTGTTCAAAAGCGCGTCGCCCGCGACACTAGGCATCGACCTTTTAAGTCCCTTCTATTTATAGAAGGGACATTTTAGGGCGGGTCGCGGTGGGGCGAATTTACTAGCATGTCCATGATGTCAAAGGCGGGTAGGCCTAAACCTCTCACAATTGAAGTAACAAGATAAAAATTACGTCATGTCTAGTTACGCTAACCTCGCTGCTGAACGTACATTTGGCGCGCGGCGCCGTATGTGCGTGCGTATGTATGTAAACAAGAGAACCTCTGATATTACTGAACACACAAGCTTGAAACTTGGCCAAATACTTTCTAAAATGGTTGCAAAGAGAGCCTCCGAGCATATTGTAATGGAATGTCACATTTAAGACATAAACAACCGTTTCTATGAAGTCGGTTGACCCAGATTAGAGTCCGTTATTTTTGTTATATTTACTTGACATTTTTGGATATAGCTAGTTTGGATAAAGACATCGGACGAGTTCGTTAGTCAGCATTGTATCCCTTCAATTTCTTTAGTAAACATTAATTATTTTCAGAAAAGAATTAAAACAGTAAAAAACCTTGACTTCTAGAGAAAGTCAGACAGTGGCGGTGACGTAACAGAAATTATATTCCATCAGCACGCAGATATTGACATAATACTCTAAATATGACGCGCCGAAGTCTCTCTCTCTCTCTCTCTCTCTCTCTCTCTCTCTCTCTCTCTCTCTCTCTCTCTCTCTCTCTCTCTCTCTCTCTCTCTCTCTCTCTCTCTCTCTCTCTAACACCATGACCCGCCCTAGTGACGAGGGCACTAAGCTGATCGCTCTCAAGATCCGTTACGGCGACCCTCCCCGCGGCCCCTACCACCAACAGAGAGACGCCGGGGGGGCACATTCAACCGAGCGGGTCCAACCCACTTATCAGCCGTAACGGGTCACGTGGCGAGAGCGGGCAGCAAGGCGACTCGTCATCAGCCCGTGGCGGATCGCAGCACTTAATGTCTGCCTCCCCGGGCCGCCTGCAGGTTCCGCCAACCACACGACAAACGTCGAGCAGCCAGCTTAGCCAACCGCCATCGAGCAACGTGTTGGGGCGACAAAATCTCCAAGTCCCCCAGCTCCTCTCTTCAGATTTCCCGCTACTAGTGCCAGCAGGAACTCAAGCGGTCGCACCTCCCACCAACGCCTGGTTCCAGAGTCAGGGAGCGGAGATCAAGACGGCCCTGGATCCCCAACACCTGCTCCAGTTGCTGGCGCAGTTTCTTAGGTCGTTTGTCTGAAGGACATCCCGCTACCTCTCTTACTTCCAGGGCCAAGCTGCACAGACTTTATAATGTCATCCCTGTACTGTGTACACACGAAGAGCGATGGATGGACGTTTACTGCTCTAATGTTTTGTCTGATCAGTTTTCGCCCTGCAGGGCGCACAACTGGTCGGGAATTGCCTTTCTGCTTTCAGGGTCAATCAGTCGCTCCTACCGACTTAGCGCTGGAAGTAAAAAGGGTATGTGTGTACAAACCCGTGGGTCGTGTGCGTGCATGTGTGTGTGTATGTGTGTGTGATGGTATGAATTTGCGTGAAGGCGTCATCAACCTCGCTTGTTAAATTACATAAACTCGGCGTCGAATTACTCAGGGTAGCTGCTGATGGTTGTCATAGTTACTATGGATTAACCGATTTTTTTGTGACAGAGACACATGAACGATGACCACATCTGATGACAGAGACACATGAACGATGACCACATCTGATCATTAGTGCACTACTGCTCTGTGAAACAGTGTTTCTAGTACAGTGAACAAACTGTAAACTATACGTGTACTTTGTTATTAATGACCGGAATCCGATTTGTCGGACAGTCGGAACACCCGACTCAAAGTGCTCGATCATTGCGTGAATTCTTTTGACTAGTAACCTTACTTAAGTTCTCATGTGACTGAGATTATCGTCTGTCTTACATTTTCAATGAAAAGCGAGTGTGTTGCTACAACATATGGACTTTGTTACACAAGAACTCTGACATAAATGCTTTCTTTATAGAGGACTTTTCTCAGATCGTACACTTGTCGTTTCTTACTCTTTACTACAAGTTTTTGTTTTTGTGTTCTTTGCGTGTGCTGTAATACACGGTTTCTGGCGTGAACCGCCGTTCAGCTGACGTACTGAGACTAAAGTCGAATTAGTCTTTATTTGTTTCATCTGATATTTTACTTGTACATGTAATTTCTTTCCTGGTTTAACTGCGTAACCTTCTACTATTTGTATCCTGTATCTTAGTTTTGTTCCCTGGTTCTTTATCTTATTAGTTTTTATTTGTCTCATTTGATATTTCACTTGTACATGTTATTTATTTCCTGGTTTAACTGTGTAACCTTCTACTATTTGTATCCTGTATCTTAGTTTTGTTCCCTGGTTCTTTACCTTATTATCTGGACATGATTTATACAATTATGAACAGACCCTCGAAAAAAGGCCAAAAATTTCGTATCGGTCACCTAAATATATACCACCTGGCAAACAAAGTTCAGGATGTCTGTGTTTATGTTAATGCCCCCAACTATTTCCATCTATTTGGTTTAACTGAGACTCGTTTGGCCGCCCACATCAGTGATGAAGCCATCGCCATCCCGAAATATTCTATTATCAGGAGAGACACGTCAGTACAGGGTGAGACAGGTGTAGCGGTATACATCCATCAATCCATTCTACACATAACCCGCAGGCGACAAGACCTAGAAACTGGTGATGTAGAATGTATTTGGGTAGAAATAAAAAACTCTAAATCCTCGCCCTTACTTGTCGGGTTTCTGTATGGAAACCCAGCAGCCACCTTTGAGTGGTACGATAGCTTTTTACACATGATCGATAAAACAGACATTCACAACAAAGATGTTCTCCTTCATGACGATTTTAATATTGACTTTCTTAAACCCCATCCATCATGGGAATGTACTACTACCCTAGTCGGTCTCCACCGATTGGTAACATCGCCCACCAGAATTACGCCATCATCAGCCACTATTATAGACCATATTTATACCAACAAACCTCAAGCAGTTAGTAACACTCAAGATAATAGTCTTAGTGTAAGCGACCACTATCCGATTAGCTGCACATGGCTGTCAAAACTTCCAAAGCTAAAAAAGCAAGCCCACACTTGCATAACTTACAGATCGTTTAAAAACTTTAATGAAAGTGTATTCTTGGCTGATTTAGCCACAGCACGATTCATCGACGTGTATGACGATAGTAACCCAAATAAAGCATTAGATACCTGGTACCGGATTTTTCTTGGTGTGCGCGCCTCTGAGACAAAAAAGAGTGAAATACGCTACCGTTCCACCATGGCTGACTGCGGATCTGATTGAGGCAATGGAACATAGAGACCAGCTGAGAATAGAGAAGCGGTTTACTGAATACAAAACAATGCGTAATCGTGTCAAATATGTGGTTTTAAATGCAAAGAGATCTCTTTTCGATAAAGTAGTTAAACAAAGCAAAGACTCATCTACTGTATGGCGTGCCATTAATTTAGTAACTAGATGTACAAATAAAAATAGTGCACCTTTATCACCCCACCTCATAGCAAATAGGTTTAACGACCACTTTACCTCTATAGCGGAATCGTTAATCCCAATTTCGACAAACATACTCACATGAGTTATCATGTGAGTATGTTTGCCCAAACGCGTTAGTACACCACTGTAACCGGGAAAATACGGACAAAGAACCATTCACGATACCTCCTATAGCAGTCCACGAAGTGGGTAAATTAATTTCCTATATAAAAAATAAAACGTCATCCGGGCCTGATGAGATCAGCTCAAAAATACTCAAGATAACTCTTCCATATATCGCCGAAAGTATTACATATATTTACAATCTCTGTATAAACCAAAACTCTTTTCCGGACGCATTTAAAGACGCAAAAGTGATACCCCTATCAAAATCAAAAGATCTGAGTGAAATCAACAACTTTCGCCCCATATCACTATTACCTGTTTTGTCGAAGCCTTTAGAGCGGCACACCCATAAGCATCTATCTGAATACTTAGAAAACCAAAATCTCATCCATTCACTGCTTCAGACCGAGCCATTCCTGCCACACTGCCTTGATAATGATGCCAGATACCTGGTTATCATCTATTAATGATTCCAAACTAACAGGTGTAGTGTTCTTAGACTTCCGTAAAGCCTTTGTTATGGTGAACCACGACATAGTTATAAAGAAAATATCCTTAATATATACTAAAAGCGCAGCCGTGTTTTTCAAATCCTAACTAGAAAACAGAAGACAAAAAGTTCTCCTTAATGGTACATATTCTAGTCACTGCAAAGTAAAGCATGGCGTGCCCCAGGGCTCTATTTTAGGCCCTCTTTTATTCTGTTTGTTCATTAACGACCTTCCACTCACAATTAGTGATGATAGTGTTGCATGCGATATGTTCGCTGATGATGCTGCGATACACACTCCCGATAAGGATTTGTCAGTAATTGACACGAGCCTACAAAACACATTACATGACATTAACAGCTGGTGCAGTAACAATTCCATGATCTTAAACCCTGCAAAGAGAGAATGTATGGTTGTAAGTACCCGCCAAAAGCACCAGCTCGGCACTCTCTCACTCAGCTTGTCCCTTCAAGGCAAATCTATCAGCCAGGTAACGGAACATCGTCTTCTCGGCGTTACTGTAGATAACCAGTTTAAATGGCAATGCCATCTTAGTAATATATGTAACACAATATCAAAGAAACTGTTAATTTTATCCAAGTTAAAACATATAGCTAATGTAAAAACACGAAAACTGTTCTTCAACGCCCACATCAGGTCACATATCGATTATGCTTCTACGGTGTGGGATGGCGCAAGCGAGGTCCAGTTAAAGAGGCTGAACTCTCTTCATCGTAGAGCCGCGAAGCTTATCATTTCAGACCCTAACTGAACAACGGATAATAAACTGAAAACCTTAGAAATTCTCCCCTTGAAAAACCATTTATTATACAATAAGGGAATAACGATGTTCAAAGTATTGAATAACAGACTTCCCGAGTATATTAAAAAAAAAATGTTTTCCCTCCCGGCATCAACATACTCCAGATCAAGGCTGTCCATTACTGTGCCACGACCTAGAATCGATCTCTATAAGACAAGTTTAGCGTTCTCTGTTGCAAGCATGTGGAACACATTGCCCAAAAATGTTACAACATCAACAACGCTTTCGTCTTTTAAAACCGGTCTCTTCAAGTACCTCACCTCATCATCGTAAGATTTTCACAGCACCCTGCACTTGCAATGTACGATTTCCCCCTTTCTAACTTTTCAATTCAGTTCTTTCTTCAGTTAATGCAAGATGCTAATGCTGCACGTATGTTGTGTGTGTGTGTGTGTGTGTGTGTGTGTGTGTGTGTGTGTGTGTGTGTGTATGTGTGTGTGTGTGTGTGTGTGTGAGAGAGTGTGTGTGTGTGTGTGTGTGTGTGTGTGTGTGTGTGTGTGTGTGTGCGTGTGTGTGTGTGTGTGTGTGTGTGTGTGTGTGTGTGTGTGTTTTGTGTTTGTGCTTGTGTCTATAAATGTATGTATGGATATGTACACCTTTACAACTGTGTGTGTGTATGAGATTTTCTATGTTTATTTCCACTTCTTCAATGATTTCTTTTTTTAAAACTTTATATTTCAATTTTTTGTTTGTTATATATTTAGTTTTTCCCAATTTAAAGATAATATTTCGTGATTTGTGCATTATGAATCTAAGCTAAACCAATGCTGAGTCTATTCTTAACCAATGTTGAATCTATGCTAAACCAATGCTGAATCTATGCTGAACCAATGCTGAATCTATCTTGAACCAATGATGAACCAATGCTGAATCTATGCTAAACCAATGCTGAGTCTATTCTGAACCAATGCTGTATCTATGCTAAACCAATGCTGAATCTATGCTGAACCAATGCTGAATCTATCTTGAACCAATGATGAACCAATACTGAAACTATGCTGAATTTATACTGAACCAATGCTGAATCTATCCTGAATCAATGCTGAATCTGTGCTGAACTAATGCTGAGTCTATGTGGAACCAATGCTGAATCAAAGGTAAATCTATGCTGAAACAATGCTGGATCTATGCTGATTCTATGCTGAAACAATGCTGAATAAATGCTGAATCTATGGTGAACTAATGCTGAATTTATGTTGAACCAATGCTGAATCTATGCTAAACCAATTCGTAATAAATGCGTAATCTATCCTTGACCAATGCTGAATCTATGCTGAACCAATCCGGAATCAATGCTGAATCTATGCTGAACCAATGCTGAATCAATGCTGAATATATGCTGAACTAATGCTGAATCTATCATAAACCGATGCTGAATCTATGCTGAACGAATGCTGAATCTATGCTGAATCAATGCTGAATCGATGCTGAACCAATGCTGAATTTATGCTGGACCAATGAACCAATGTTGAATCACTGCTTAACCAATGGTGAATCTATGCTGAACCAATGCTGAATCTATGCTGATCCAATGCTGAATCTATGCTGAATCTATGCTAAACCAATGCTGAATCTATGCTGAAACCAATGCTGAATCTATGCTGAACGAATGCTGAATCTATGCTGAATCAATGCTGTTGAAGTCTAGGAAACCAATGGCGGACACACTGAAGCCACAACAAACATGATCTCCTTGCAGCCATTGTCTGACTCCATCAACGGTTAAATGTCTGCTGACACAGACACCGGTCTAGACTGACGTCATTTATTGTTTGTATACATGTTTAATTCGTGACGTGAAAGTCCCAACTACACGAACTTGAGTTGATTTGATTCATTCTCAAACATTGTACGCGCATGAGGCCAAAATTTTATGTTCTTCGCAAATTTTCTTCATGATTTCAGTAGGTGTTCCGATTAACCCCTTCGCTGCCGAGAAAAAGTGAACACGATCCAACTGCAAGAGACATAGATCCTCATGAGCCCCCGCCACAGCGGGGGCTCGTGAGGATCTATGCCTCTTGCTGAGGTCAATCTGCATCCACGTTTGTTGGACGGTGTTGGCTTCTGGTCGTTGAAGGAACCTAGATTTCAGAAACAACAATGCACGTGCAGTGGCGGGGAAGGGATTAACTGGTCAGCACTAATAGTTGCTCTGTGTCAGAAACAGATTTCTTCTCCTGGAGTTATTAAACATACCCAGCAAGCACAATGTCCTCGGGCCCACCGCGGCCTATGGCAGTCCAGTAAGCAACGGTCCTCGGGCCGACGTCGAGCCGCAATGGGCCCGCAAGCGACTGTGCTCGGGCCCACTGCGGCCAAAACGCGGTCGGAGGGTCGTTCGCTTTACGGAGAAAAAAACGACACTGAGTAAGACAAAAAATAATATGCCCGGGGTCCCAAAATCACGTGTGCTGGGTATGTCACGTGTGACCGCACGGCTGTACAGGTCAGAGCTAGTCATGAAAGGGTTGCGAAACTAAACAGTGTGGTATTGTATCAATATATATATATACATATATATATATATATATATATATATATATATATATATATATATATATATATATATATATATATATATATATATATATATATATATATATATATATATATATATATATATATATATATATATATATATATATATTACTCATAAAAAAATAAATTTGAATAAGTAAAACTCTATGACATCTTTTACGATTCTGTCCATATCAGATTGTGTTCTGATAGCCCACAGTCTGGTCCCAAAAACTCAAAGGCAAAATTTGAAAATTGACAGAACTGTGCCTATTTATTATCATGAAGTCATGACGAGCTCTCAGAGTTATCCGTAATTTACTGTGAAAAGTACAGAACATCTATAGACCACTTTGCATAGATACTACGACGTGTCTACGACACTATGCTGAGGCTCCTGTTTCAATGTCAGTGAGCTTAAAATAGCTGGCGTAAATATAGAACTTTATCGATAGAGCTGCTGCAGACTAGTACATGTTTTAACTAACAGAGAAGCAAGTATGATTCTAAAGGTTTCTGTTCAATACATGCATGTCCAGTGAAAAAAAAGCACTTATTGTGTCCGCAATATTGCAGACCTTTTTGTTGTTGTTATTGTTGTTGTTGTGGGAATCAGTCTCAAACCGGCCAGCAATTGCTGTATAGGAAGGTTTTTTTTTTTGTGTGTGTCTTTTTTCATTCTTTTCTTGGTTTATCCTTTTTTATCTTCTCCAATTCTTCTCTTCTCCTTCCGACATCATCTTCCCGTTTACCCTTTACATTTTGTCTAGTCAACTTTATTTCAAAAGTCTGATATTGTATACACTGTAACGAGTGTGGTTGTGTTGTTCTGTTAGAGCGTGCATACATAAATGGTAGGGAGCGATCGATGTTTTATTTGAGCTATCATAATTTTGAATCACGTACCTTTTCAGTGAATTTCTCTTTCGTTTACGAATAGTGCGGTATTGAGTATCTGTTGCCGCACGGAGTTGAGTCAGGAAGAGTCTAGAAGCCGCTCGGATATGCATTTGTTTTCTGCGCGCGCGTCTCTTAACTTTCGGTACTGATGCACTTATCGCGTGTTTACCAGTTTGAGTGTGCAAGGTCGTAACCTGTCTGGCCTACTTTTGTGTGACGTCATGGCGCGCCGCGGATTTTCCTAACATAGACGTTGAAGATAGTAGCCAGATTAGAATATTCCAGTGTGAATGCACTTTTGAGTTTTAGATACGTGTCTTGTTTTGATTGGTTGTGTTGTACGATTTTGCTTGATTTTTCTGGAAAACATACCACTATAAAAGAGTCGTGCTACGAAGCACCGGTGGACATTGTTCAGTTGTAGAATTGCAATGTAACAGAGAGGGTACATTGTTCAGTTGTATAATTGCGATGTAACAGCGTCGATACAGTGTTCAGTTGTATAATTGCAGTGTATCGGAAGAGTGTATTGACATTGCGAGAGAGTACGCAAGATATCGTGCTTCATTGTCAGTGACGGAGTTATGCAGTGAATGGTGATGTACATTGTATGAGAGACGCATTGTGTCAAAGCTGAGAAGATTTTTTTTTTTTTTTTTTTATTGTTGGTGCATTTGTGAACGCATTTCGTGGAGATCGCATCGCTGTAATAAAATATTGTTGGAACTGTTACTCCAGTATTGTCTACATCCTTAAGGTACGTGTGACGGATTGCAGCTGAACGGAGGTTTATTTAAAAGAACTCTACGTGTGTGCGTTTGGTGTAGTTATCATACTACGACCACGATTCTACCACGTAACATACACAATGTTACAGTGAACATTAGGTGAACTGGTATTGGACATGAACGCGATGTTTGCCTATCTTGATCAGGTACACATGTATACTCTCTGTATAATGATATAACACTTAAAGGTTCTGTTGGGATGGACAGAAAGCAACGTGGGTTTGCTATCATGCACACTCTGCTACTGTCTTTAAAACGTGCACGAGAGAGAGAGAGAGAGAGATGATGATGAATCTTTATTTATTCAGGATAAAGATATTAGGCAACTCAATGCCTGTCTTACAAGCTGTCCTGTAAACAAACAACATAACAGGAAAATGAACAGAGCAAGCAAATAATAACAATAATAATAATAAGAAGAAGAAGAAGAAGAAAAGGAGGAAAAACTACGGGAAAAAAATAATAAGATGAGGAAGCAAAACTACGGAAAAAAACACAATAGGGGAATTATCGAAAGGAGGAAAAAAAATGACAATGGAGAATTTGTAACTGCCGCCGATGCAAAAAGCAAGAGAACGAAACGCGTGCACAGCATTAATATTATACTCATCTAAGACAGTGGCATAGAATCAGCAGGATCAATAGCGTATAGTGACACCAACAAGACAATAGATGATCAGGTAGCAAATGTAAGAAGAAAGAGAAAAATATTTGACGTTTACGTGTTATCAGCAGTATTATTCTTATATGGCAAACTGTGAAGTCACGCTGATTGGAAGTGAGTGTGCAATGCACGTTTAAAGGGGTTTTATCAGAAAATGATTTAATGTTTAATGGCAATGAGTTCCAGACAAAACTACCAGAAAATAGAAGGCTTGACTTGTAGAGATCTATCCGTGGGCGGGGTAAGTGAAGCAAGTCATTCCTCGTATGTAGTTGATGCCGAGGGCTGAAGTTAAATATCACGCGCAGATATTCCGGGGCTTGATAATGAAATATTTTGTGCATGAGGACGCATTTGTTAAATTTGAGTTGTTCCTTCAGTGTAAGCAGGCCAAGGGATTTTATTTTCTCGTCCGTGGAAGTAGGCTTAGGAATAATTAACTTAACTGAACGACCATACAGCGAGTTTAGTTTTTAAAATGAAGTTCACTGCATTCGTCCCACAAAGAGGATGCATAGGCACAGTGGCTTTTAATGTGTGCGTGAAAGAACAATGTACAGCACTTTGTACTAAGAATATGTCTAAGTTTAGATAGCAGAAATACATTCCTGGACAAGGTTTTGCACAAACTGTCGATATGCGGCGAACAGTTCAGCTGGTCGTCAATTACAACTCCCAGTAGGCGGTGCCTGGATACTTGTTGGATAGGTTTATTGCCAAGTGACAGTTTCAGAGGGGCAGGATGTAGCTGACGCTTTTGGCGGGTTGTTATCAACATACCTTTGGTTTTAGAAGTACTGATTAGCATGCGATTTTGCGTACACCAATCTGACACTTCATCGAGACTTTGCTGGAGGATACAATGTAGCGTCGAGTCACGTTTGTCTGATGTATGCAGCGTTGAATCGTCAGCAAAGAGTTTGCATTTAACCTCAGGATTTGAGATGGAAAGAGGTAGGTCATTGATGAATAAAGAAAATAAAAGAGGCCCCAGGATAGATCCTTGGGGGACTCCGTGTCTCACTATACCTTCTTTCGAATACCTTCCGTTTGAGTACACCTTCTGTCGGCGGTTACTGAGGTAGGAGGAGAAAAAGCTATAGAGTTCGAATCAAGCTTATATACTGAAAGTTTCTTTTAAAAAATGTTGTGATCGACTAAATCAAATGCTTTGGTTAGGTCCAGAAAAACTGCACCATTTAATTTGGAATTGTTTATTGATGAGAGCCAAGCGTCAACAATGAGAACGAGGGCAGTACGACATGAGTGTTTAGGTCTAAAACCGGACTGAAAAGATACGAGGAGGCGGTGATTCTCCAAGAATTGGAGTAGGTGCTTATGAACGTGTCTTTCTAGTGGCTTCGATAATAGTGATAACACTGAAATAGGACGGAAATCGTTTGGACTTTTGGGATCTGTACATTTGGGAATGGGGACAACTTTAGCATCTTTCATGGCATCTTGAAAAATACCTTGCTGGATAGAAAGGTTGAATATAAATGTCAAGGTGTCAGCTGTGTATGGAAGGGACAATTTCAGTACCATGTTGTTTATTCCATCCAGGCCACACGATTTACTTGTTAGAGTAGAAATATATTTACCTACTTCAAACACTGTCATAAGTGGTATGGAGAATGACGCACCTGTTGCAGACTCACAGTGTGTGCGCAGTTTATCAGAACAACTGTAACTATCAGTGCCACTGGAAAAAGACTGTACAAGGGACTCAGCAATATTTAAAAAGTGGGAATTGAAGTCGTCTGGAGTTATGCCTGGAGAGGTTTCAGCATTGATGGAACTCCTCTTCTTTGTAAACAAATTGATTGCATTCCAGACACTTCGGGGAAGAAAAAATCTCCAGGTCTAGACAGCATCTCAAACGAGATGTTACAACACCTTGGCAACACTGCCTTAATGAAGCTACTGGATATCTTTAACCACAGCTGGAGAGGAGGACAGGTACCCAGTGCTGGAAAGAAGCCAGGATGATCCCAATTTTGAAGAAAGGGAAGAATAAGTCCAAAGCCCTGAGTTATCGCCCCATCAGCCTGACAAGTTGTGTGTGCAAGACCATGGAGCGCATCATCAACAAGCGCCTGCAGTGGTACCTGGACTCCGAGAGCATTATCGTGCCAGAGCAAGCTGGCTTCAGAAGCTACAAGAGTACAGAAGACCAGACAACACACCTTGCACAGGTCATAGAAGATGCCTTTCAAGATCAGAAGGTGACATTAGCTGCCTTCATTGACCTACAGAAGGCTTTCGACAAGGTGTGGAAGGATGGTCTCCTTGTGAAACTCCTTCGCAGTGGCATCCAAGGGAATATGTACCGGTGGACCAAGTCATACCTGCACAATCGCAGAGCCCGTGTGACAGTGGATGGGTACTGTGGCCAAAAAGTGCTGTTGCGTCAGGGGGTGCCACAGGGGGGAGTCCTGTCACCGACCCTGTTCATACTTTTCATCAACGACCTTGTGCCAGAGCTACCAAAAGGAGTACACGCAGCCCTGTACGCAGACGACCTGGTACTCTGGTGCACAGAAGAGTATGCAACAACTGCTACATACAGGATGCAGCTAGCCCTGGACAGGCTGACAGACTGGACCAACAACTGGTGTGTGACCATTAACACAGAAAAATCATCAGCCACACTCTTCTCTCTCTCCAACAAGGCAAAGGCTGGCAACCTTACACTGAGCAACACCCCGCTGTGGTATGAAGACCAACAGACATACCTGGGAGTCACCCTTGACAAGAGGCTGACGTGGAAGCCGCACATTTGGAATGCAGAAGCGAAAGCTAGAAGAAAGCTGAACATCATGAGAAAACAGGCTGGGACACAATGGGGAGCCAATGAAAAGATCCTCAAAAATGTATATCAAGGCACAGTGAGACCACACCTTGAGTACGGATCTAATGCATGGTTGACGGCAGCCCAGTCACACCAGCAGACCATTGACAGAGTTCAGAATCAGGCACTGCGTATCATCACCGGCGCAATGAGATCCACACCAATTGAAAAGATGGAAGAGATAACAGGCATCCCACCCCTGCGCATGAGAAGAGATTGCAAAGCCTTGATACAGTCCACAAAGGTCAAGTCTTCCAAAGACCATCCTATGAACGCTAGGATGAAACAACCAACCTCAGGGAGACTGAAAAGATCAAGCTTTGTGAAGGAGACGAGAGCCTGCGCAGGTAGAGGCTCTGAATCCTGCTAGCGACCTTCCACCTTGGGAAAGTAAGCCAGAAAACATCACCATCTCTTCCACGATACCCTACATCACCACCAGAGATGAGCACAGCACTGTGAGCAAGAAAGCCCTGACACTGGCCATGCTCGAAGAAAAGTATCCCCAAGAAGCATGGATACGGGCATACACCGATGGATCAGCCACAGATGCAGTTCAGGATGCAGGGGCTGGGGTGTACATTCAGTACCCAAACGGAAAATGGCAGGCAGAGGCAGTACCAACAGGCCTTCACTGCACAAATTACAGAGCTGAGGTGGAAGCCCTGGTCCGCGCAGCTAACACCCTTAGTGGCACTGCAGACCCTGATGCCCAGATTGTCTTCCTTACTGATGCCATGTATGTCCTTGAGGCAGCAACAGCAAGCAAACTGCCACGTCTACAAGAGGCACTGCAAAACATCAAGTGCACCGGACTGGTGCTGCAGTGGATCCCTTCACACTGTGGCATCTACGGCAATGAAGAAGCTGACAGAATGGCAAAAGTGGGCGCAGAGAAAGAACAAGATGAAAATGGAGTCAGCTTCACAGAGATGAAGACCATCATTAAGTCTGTGTACAGACCACCACAACGGCCCCTAGACAGTTACCATCAGCTGTCCAGACAAGAGCAGGTGACCATCTTTCGTCTGAGGACCGGGCACAACCGACTCAATTTCCACCTGCACAGACGCTTCCACCTCGTGCCATCTCCCCTGTGCCCTTGTGGAGAAGCAGAGCAGACCGCAGAGCACATCCTCCAGGACTGTGGGAACCACCAGCCGCTGAGGGAGGAGATATGGCCGAAGCCCGCCACTCTACAAGAGAAACTGTACGGGCCTGTGGAGGCGCTACAGAAGACCACAGATTTCATTTTGAGAGCCAAACTCCAAATGTGACGGCGTTCGAGAAGAAGAAGAAGAAGACACTTCGGGTATCTTTACCTTCTGCGATAACTTTTTCCGCAAGCGTTTTCTGTGCTTTTCTAACTAAGGATTTTACAAGATTACGTTGTTTCTTAAAATCCGCAAACTTTTTCTGCCGTTTTAAGTCATCTCTTATTTGCATTGCGTGAATGATGTTCTTTGACAACCAAGGCGGAAGGGTAGGGTGTTTAACGCGTTTAGTCCTTAGTGGGGCATGTTTATCTAGGACCCAAAGAAACAGCTTGTACCAAAGTGAGAGGGCTTCACGGGGATCATATGTGTTATAAATAAGGTGAAAGAGCGTGATTGAGAGATCATGAAGAAAGTCATCTTTGTTGAACTTTGTGTAAGACCTGTATATGATGGTAGTGTGGTGTTTGTGCTGGGGTCTATCACGTTTAACTGAAAGATTAAAACAAGTAGGAAAGTGATCACTAATGGCAACAATCGGCACGTGGACGTTTGTGACAGCAGGTGCATTTGTAGTGTAGATGTGGTCAATCAATGTGGCGGATGACAAAGAAACTCTAGTGGGAGACCGAACCATCTGCTGCAGGCCAAATAATGAGGTGGTGCAATTCCACGCCGCATTACCAGTCTTTAGCAGGTCAATATTAAAATCGCCTAGAAGGTGTATATCTTTGTTGTGACGTTGTTGCACCTTATCCATCATGGTGACAAAATCATCATACCATGATAATGTGGCTGAAGGGGCGCGATAAATAAATCCAATTAATGTGGGGGAAGATTTGTCACATTTCAATTCAAGAAATAAACTTTCAACGTGACAAGACTCTAAATCCATGCGGCGGGTAACGTTGGTTGGTTGGTTAGTTCGGGTTTAACGTCCACAGCACCGAGGTGATCATGGACGGCCCTGACGGGCGGGTTATGGGGGACAGGGAAATCTATTGCCTATGGAGTACGACCTGAACACTGATCAACTCATGCACACTCCAACTGTGCCACTTTGATTTACCAGGACCTTTCAACGGAAATGCTATTGAACAAGCGGGTAACGTACTGGCTGACAGTGTTATGTACACAGCTATACCGGTATGACCGGGGGATGATGCATCTCTACGGAATACAGTATAGTTATGAATGGAGATCGAGGCGTCACTAATATGTTCCCTGAGTCTAGACTCAGTAAATCCAAATAAATGAAAGGGTTGGGGTTGTGAAAGTAAAACAGTGGCGTCGGGCACTTTGTTGTATAAATGATAAACGTTAAGGTGCCCTATCCGTAAATCACGCTTATTCAGCGAACACTGATGTACATGTGGGCTACAGGCAGGCATGATGAAGCAACACGTGGGGGAAAATGATTACAAAAGTCAATTAAGAACCAATGAAAACTTTTGAACTCTAACAAAGTTAAACAAAACCCAGGAGAAACTACAGTGCTGAAAACTCAGCTCAGGCTATCGCTTTCGCTGCAGACAACGTCACGCCCCACGCAGGGGAAATAATAGGTCGTTACGTGCTGTAGGCGAATGAGTCGCTGAACGTAACTCCTTAGCGTCACATCCCACGTAGGGGAAATAATGTTTTTGTGACGTTCAGAAAAGTGAAATAAATGAGTCACTGGTCGGAGACCTTATAATATACGATACACACACTGGCTCCTTCGCTATATCAAGAAGAGTATATTTCCTCAGTTTTGATAGAAAGGAAAACGCAGGAAGATAATAATCGTCACCATTCACAGAAGAAAAATTCATGTCACGAATTAAATCCAAAGTACTAATTGATTAAAAAACGATATATTCAATGTCGGACACTAAGCAGTTTGCCAGATTGACAGATTCATATTTCATAATTAATTAAAGGTAAGGTTTGTGCTACACTGAGTGACTGTCTTTCCGTATTAGAGGGACGGTGTGCGCCACACTGGTGGACTCCGTCGATTCACAGTAGAGAAGCCAGGGAGACAACCCATGTGGACTTATAAATACGACATTAAGACAGCATGGTACGCCGCGCAAGTTGTCTCCGTCGCTCCGCCAGAACGAATCAAGGGAGACAACGAGCGTGGGTTGCAGAATGTCACTTCACTCGGTCAAGGGACGAACGATAGACGACACTGATTGTGCTGGTCGAACCACTGGTGAGAATCGAGGGAGGCAACCAGTGTGGGTTCACACTGAAATTCACTCAGACGAGGGTCTCATAGTGCCGCCCATGATACTCTGGACAGGGGATGTAGCCGTACCGGCCATGGCTAGGGGCAACAGGTGGCACAGGGAAAGCAACACTCCAAGTGGCAGGATCACAGGAAAATTTGGGGGAAGGGGCCACGGGGTAGGAAACACGCTGATTGGTCATTGGCTGGGGTGGATAATGTGGGGTGGGGAGGATGGGTACTTTACAGTTGAAATCTATGGGTAGGTGACCGTTACGGTGCAAACCTCCTAGAGGCGGCATGGGGGGTCCGTATTGCAGGCGGTCGTCACACATAGTTGGCCGCAGCACAGGCAGGGATGTACGAGCAGTGGACCTAAGGTTGAAGGCAAGTCGCGAGGCCCCCTCAGTGCTTGGATGGAAATTATCATTCTGTCATTATCATTCTTGAAATTATCATTCTTGGATGGAAATTATCATTCAGAGAGAGAGAGAGAGAGAGAGAGAGAGAGAGAGAGAGAGAGAGAGAGAGAGAGAGAGAGAGAGAGAGAGAGAGAGAGAGAGAGAGAGAGAGAGAGAGAGAGAGAGAATCAAAGATTCAAAGATTCAATGAATCAATGAGAGAGAGAGAGAGAGAGAGAGAGAGAGAGAGAGAGAGAGAGAGAGAGAGAGAGAGAGAGAGAGAGAGAGAGAGAGAGAGAGAGAGAGAGATGATGATGAATCTTTCTTTTTATATTCAGGATAAAGTTATTAGGCAACTCAAAGCCTGTCTTGCAAGCTGCCCTGTAAACAAAATAGAACATAACAGGAAAAGAAACACAGCATGCAAATAATAATAATAATAATAATAATAATAATAATAATAATAATAATAATAACGGGAAAAAACACAGGTGAATTATTGAAAGGAGAAAAAAAAATGCAATGGACAATTTGTAAACTGCCACCGATGCAAAAAGCAAGAGAAATAAATGAGTGCATAGCATTAATATAAGACAGCATCAATAGTGTATAGCGAAACCGACAAGACAATAGATGTACAGTTAGCAAATGTATGGAAAATGAGAAAAATGTTTGACATTTACGTGTTATGATGTATTATGGTGAACTGTGAAGTCACGCTGAGTGGAAGTGAGTGTGCAAAGCACGTTTAAAAAGGGCTTTACCGAAAATTATTTAATATTTAAAGGCAATGAGTTCCAAACAGAACTACATCAAGACAGAAGTCTCGTCTTGTAGATATATATCCGTGGGCGGGGTAAACGAAGGAAGTCATTCCTCGTATGTAGCTGATGCCTAGGGGTGAAGTTAAATAGCATGCACAGATATTCGGGAGCTTGAAAAGGAAATATTATGTGCATGAGGACGCATTTGTTAAATTTGAGATGTTCTTAAAGCGGAAGCAGACCAAGGGATTTATTTTTTTCATCTGTGGAAGTAGGGTTTGGAATAATTATTTTAACTGAACGACGATACAGTGAGTTGATTTTTTTTAAAATATGAAGTACACTGCATTCGTCGCACAAAGACGACGCATTGTTACAGTGCTTTTAATGTGTGCGTGAAAGAACAATGTACAGCACTTGCAGGATTAAGCTGATGCTTAATTGTTATCAACATGCTTTTGGTTTTAGAAGTACTGATTAGCATGCGATTTTGCGTACAGTTATCTGACACTTCATCGAGACTGTGCTGGAGGATACTATTTAGCGTTTTTTTAGTGTGTGTGTGAGAGAGAGAGAGAGAGAGAGAGAGAGAGAGAGAGAGAGAGAGAGAGAGAGAGAGAGAGAGAGAGAGAGAGAGAGAGAGAGAGAGAGAGAGAGATGATGATGATGATGATGATGATGATGATGATGAAACTTTATTTATCAACGGTAACAAGTTTTGACAGAAACAAATCGTCATTTTACAAACTTGCCGTTGCTAACATCTACAACATAAAATAGATTTAAAATAATAATAATAATAATAATAATAATAATAATAATAATAATAATAATAATAAAGAATTATATATTTACACATATTATTTAATGCAACAATAAAATTTAAAAAAAACAAACACAAATAATAGTAACACTCAACATTCATCTTATACCATACACACACACACACACACACACACACACACACACACACACACACACACACACACACACACACACACAATATAGATAAATTCATATATTACATGAAAGCATTAACCATCAGGGTTTGTCTAAATGTCCAGTGTTGTTATCTTTGGCTCATCAGGTAATCAAAAAGTTTCGTTTTAAAGATTCCAAGCGAGGCTGTAGTCTTCAAATGGGCAGGAATAGTGTTCCATACCAACGGTCCAGAAAAGGATAAACTAGGTTTAAAGAGGTAAATTTTAGGCAGAGGTAGGGGTAAAGTATTGTTCCTTGAGGTCCGTTCGCTTTCTTGCTGTGGCATAAATTTGGTGGTTAGATACTGCGGTGTCATGTTTTTTAATATCTTGTGCATGATGATGCATTTGTTGAATTAAGTTGTTGACGCAGGTCGAGAATGTTTAGATGTCGAAATTTGTCTGTGGTAGGAATGGGCCGCGTATCTATCATTTTGACAGCTCTTTTATATATAGAGTTTATCCTGTTCATGTGAAGATCACTACAACCGTCCTACACTGTGGAGACACAATCAACGTGAGACTTGATATGAGCAAGAAAAAACAGTTTACGTATTCGTTACTTGTCTAAGCTGGGACAACAGGAAAGTGTTTTTAGCAATGGTTTTACATACTGTATTTATATGCGTCTCCCAACATAATTGTTCGTCAACATGTATTCCCAAGAATTTACGCTCTGTGACTTGTTCTATCGGTTTAGCATTCAGTTGTAAATGTAACGGCTGTGGTCGGCGTTGGTGTTTTTGTCGTGTAGTGATTAAAATACTCCTTGTTTTTCCTGGATGAAGAACCATATGATTCTCTCTACACCAGTCGGAAACTTCGCTGAGACTACTTTGTAAGCTAAGGTTAATGTCAGCTGCTTTTTTAACCCGAAACATGGAGGCTCGTATCGTCCGCAAACAGGTTGCAATTGACATCAGTGTTAGTAATATGCAAAGGCAAATCATTAACAAATATTATAAATAGAAGAGGTACCACGATCGACCCCTGGGGGACACCGTAGTTAACTTGTCCTTGTTTAGAGTATTTTCCATGTGTATATACCTTTTGTTTTCTGTCTTTTAGGTATGATCTAAAGAATGCTATGGCAGTTTCACTTATATGGTATGCTGCTAGATTCGTTAAGAGAATGTCATGGTCGACAAGATCAAATGCTTTTTGTAGGTCTAAGAAAACAGCTCCAGACATCAGGTTTTTATTTATTGATTCCAGCCAGCTGTCTACAATGTGTGCCAGTGCTGACTGACATGAGTGTTTCGTTCTAAAGCCGGACTGATGGATATTCATGAAAATGCCCTTTTCTAGAAAATCGAGGAGGTGTTTTTGTATGTGTTTTTCAAGGGGCTTTGACAGGGCCGACAAAAGTGAGATAGGACGGTAGTTATTGTAGTTGACATCTTCAAGATCTTTTGATTTAGGGATTGGAACTACCTTAGTCTCTTTGAAAATAGTGGAAACGTGCTGTGTTTTATACAGAGGTTAAAGATATAAGTGAGTGCCTCTACCGTATATTATGGTAGTGCCATTTTCAGAATTTTGTTGTCTATACCATCCGTCCCGGTGGACTTTTTGTTCGGCATGCTAGAGATAAATTTGCCGACTTCAGCGACGGTAATATCAGGAATGATGAATGTATGCAGTATATTTTTGGCCTCACAGTATTTTTCCAGTACACTAGGAACTTGGTACTCTGCGTTACTACTTGCAGCTGACTGAGCAAGTGTTTCAGCTGTCGATAGGAAGTGGTTATTTAATAGATCAGCTGACAAATGGGATGGTATTTCAGGGGCTGATTTACCCTTTGTTATAACGTTCAGGGCTTTCCACACCGATGCTGTATCTTTTTTGTCCCTAATCATTTCCTGGAAGAACAGTTGTTTGACGCTCTCACTAAGTATTTAACACGATTTCGTTGTTTCTTATATTCATCAAACTGTTTTTCTTTCTTAAGTTTGTCTCTAAATGACATGGCCTGTTTGACATCTACTGTTAACCAGGGTGGCAGGGTAGAGTGCTTAACTCGTTTTTCTCGTATGGGCGCATGCTTATTTAGGGCCCCAAGGAATAGATCCATCCAGTACGATAGGGCACTATCAGAAGAAGTGTGGTTATACACGTCCCTGAAAGGAGTATTGCGCAGATCCCGCAGACAGTCGCCGTTATTAAATGTTTTGAAAGAACGACATTTAATTGTTTTATGTCTCTTTTTGTTCTCTTTGTCTAGTTTCACGGAGACTGTGCAACATACTGGGTTATGGTCACTGACAGCTAAGGAGGGAACATGTACATTTGATTTTTTATCATCATTTGTCACATAAATATGATCAATCAGGTTTGAAGATGTACATGTGGTTCTAGTGGGGGTTTTAATTAACTGTTCTAAACCGAATAGTGCTGTTGTTGACGCCCATGCAGCATTGGACCCTTTAGATTTAGAAAGATCAATATTAAAATCGCCCAAAAGAAAAACGTCAACTTTATTTTTATTTACGCTATCCATCATTTCTACGAAGTCATCACACCAGTCCCAGCTGGCTGCGGGATTTCTATAAATAAAGCCAATGAGGACGGGGAGTGATTTAGATGTCTTCACTTCTACCCACAAGCTTTCCACTTGAGCTGACTCTAAGTCTTGTCGCCGTTTGACGTTACCAAGTATTGAATTATGTATATATATATACAGCTATTCCAGTGTGTAGAGGGCTTGAGGCATCTCTGCGGAGTACTGAGAAATTTGGGACAGAAATGGAGTTATCCCTTACTTAACTTTTAAGCCTTGACTCGGACACACCAAAAAATATGAAAATGTAAGGGCGTGTTTAGGAACACAGACAAATCGGGCACCTTGTTAACTAGATGGTATATGTTAAGATGGCCAATTCTCAGTTCGTCTGTTCGTTTCGGAACAGTATTCAGATTACGATTTTGCATGTCGGTAAAAACGCAAATGTAGCGAGAGATATAATACAAATATGGTTAACAAAAAAATAATCAAAAAAAAAAAAAAACACACCTAAAAATCAACTAATATCAATATCTATAGAATGCTTTAAAAAAAACTCAATTAAATAATACACGGCGAAGAATCACAATGTTTATCACTCGCTCAGTCTAAGTTCACCAGAATGTTTACGGTTTTCCTGCTTGGTTATGTCAACAAAAAATAACAAAGTTAGCAACTATAAAAGAAAACAAATGAAAAATGACTTGTCAAGGAACTATGCACGTTCACCTGCGACAAAGTTCATAATACACAAAGCTATTTTGACGACTTAAAAATAAGAAGAAAGAAAAACAAACAAATTTAAAGTCTAAGAAAATGGTAATAATTTTAAAAATGGCTAAGTGAAAAAAGTATATTTAAATCGGGAAATGATAATAGCAGATTGTAAATTACTTTAAATAATTGGTCCACAAAATGCGCGTAGTGGAACTTTATCAAAGAATGTCGAAATGGCTATCACATAGGGACGCGTGTCCTAATTTCCGGCGCGTGGCCTAAAACAAGGCGGCACAGTCACTCTCACTAAGCTGCGGCACTCCAGAGGGCGGGGGCGGCGGGGGGTATGGGAAAGTTGGGGGGTTGGGGTAGGGGTACACAGGTCGACCGCCTGCCATGTAGGAAGGGGAGAGAGAGAGAGAGAGAGAGAGAGAGAGAGAGAGAGAGAGAGAGAGAGAGAGAGAGAGAGAGAGAGAGAGAGAGAGAGAGAGAGAGAGAGAGAGAGAGAATGACAATGACAATTATCTTTATTTTACAACGGTTAAAGTTTTGGTTGGAAAAAACATTTTTTGAACTTGCCGTTGCAAATCTAATTTACATATAATGCGCATGGTACGAATATGCTATTAAAAAAACAACCAAACAATCAAATAAAAAAAAAATAACAAAAATTAAAAGAAAGCGAATAAAAATTAAAAAGCACACACACACACACACACACACACACACACACACACACACACACACACACACACACACACACACACACACACACAAACAAACACACACACACACACACACACACACACACACAATCACACACTCCCACGTACGCGCGCGCGCACACACATACAACACACACACACCGTCAAACATATACATACATGCTCACGCGCCATGCAATAATCATATCCTGAATGAACAGCAGATACTTCTATCTACAGTTAAAGTTCTAGGAAATGAAATTCATGTATTTCTTATAAAGTGTCGCAGTAACAATATCACGATAATGACATGAGGTGTTTGAAAAGAATTGCTTTAAAAGACGGAAGCGTTGTAGATGTTGTGACATGTTTAGGCAACGTGTTCCAAAGACTAGGGCCTGAGAACGCTAAACTTATATTGCAGAGGTCGATTCTAGGCCGTGGCACAATAATTGATTGCCTTGATCTGGAGTATGTTGATGTTGTGTAAGCAAACATTTTCTTAATATTGTCAAGCAGAGACAGAGTGAGAGAGAGAAAGAGAGAGAGAGAGAGAGAGAGAGAGAGAGAGAGAGAGAGAGAGAGAGAGAGAGAGAGAGAGAGAGAGAGAGAGAGAGAGAGAGAGAGACAGACAGACAGACAGACAGAGAGAGAGACTCAGACAGTTTATTGTTCAGACAAAATGTCCATACAATGGAGTGAGACATTACATAATTGTATACAAAAGCCATATGGCGATGTTTATATCAACACACACACACACACACACACACACACACACACACACACACACACACACAGACACACACACACACACACACACACACACACACACACACACACACACACATGAACACAAAACCATCAGTCTGGGTTACCTACCATTTTATGTGAAAATGGGTTCCCATATTTCTATTTATTCTAGGGCTCTGGAGTTGATGCGAATGTTTAGAACTCACCTTGTAACTAAGCTCTACAACTTAAAATAAAAAAGACATTTTCTAGAAACAGAGCCACTGGATGGAGAAAAAATGGGTTTCTACCAATAATGTGGGTGCCTCTCACACAAAAACTGGCATTACAGTAGAAATGGGTGTCCTTGTCAAATCATTCGTTTTAGCATGGACATCTCAAGAGAATTAGGTGTTTGTAATAAGGTAAAGTTCACGGAATATTTGATGCTTCTTTTCCATATTTATTTGATTGTTGTAATTCTTTTTTTCAACTTAATATATATTCCTTCTTTTTCCTGCATTCAAAATGTAAAGCACAATGACACAACAACACAGCGAACAAATACCTCACTAAAAATACCTCTGGTTGATTTTCTAAAGATTGTTTGGGTAGGGTTGGGGGGGGGGGGAGGGGAGGGGAGGGGAGGAGGTGAAGGTGGGGAGGGGGGGGAGGGGGGTCATCACTTTGGGTTTTATAGAGGCGCGCAACGAGTTGCACATCAAACCACCCACAAATACACATTTGGAGTGCACCAGATGGATCCAGTTGGACAAGTCCCACATTCCACACTATAGGACAGCTAAGACTGAGAAGCAATCGCAGCGTTTATGGCATGGTGCAAGGTTTAAAACTAAGAAACTGTTGTTTTTAGAAGCGTGTCGGGCAACAGTTTTTATTAAAACTGTTTTAAAACCTCTCCTTATACTCAACTTTTGTTAATGTTAAAAGTGTTTTCATTTACAGGCGTGTCATAGCTGTTATGCATCTATTCCAACGTCCCCCACCCGGGTCTGCCCTGGGGGACTTGGGTGGGGTAACTACTTTTTAGTTCCCAGGGTCACCCTGATCAGCCCCACAGGGTGGGTTTTCGTCTGTATTCTGGGGCATGTGTTTCTGTCTACCCTTGGTCCATTCATCAGTATTTTCCTTTTTTAAACTCTCCCTACTGTCTGCGCTGCCTGTAACTCTTGATATTGGATGTGTGTTGCTAAATGGTCTTAGCTTTATTTAGGCCCCATGTCGTAGGTTTATTTAACGTATTGGACCGGCTGGCGACATACATTCAATATTCTGTTTATTTTTATTTTTTTCACAAGCAGTGCAGGCACGTCCTGAGAAAGCCTTGTTGCTGTCGGGACGTTAAGCAATGTACAATCAATCAATCAATCTATTCCAACGTAATAGTGCTGGATATCATAGTTTTCCCCATTGTCGCCTTCTCTCTTTACTCAGCACTCGACTCTCCAGTCCTTCCCTCAAACACGCAGCATTCACACAAACAATACTTTACTATTACACCCTTTGGCAACATTAGGTGGTTGTTGTTTTTTTCTCTGACCTAGCATTACATACTGCCCTAAACGACTGACTGCAGCAGACGACACACCTAACGACACTGACTGTGTGACGTCATTGTACTCAATCAACTTGTGCATACAATCTGACAGGAGTTGCAGTCAAAACGAAAGCATAGCACCAACAAACCCACTTAAACAAAGCAACAGGTTGAACCAAAAGACACAAGACAACAGCAGCCTCACCCAAAGTCTATACGTCCTCTCTCTCACTGCGCACTCATACAATCACTTTACTTCTTAGCAACCGGCGCACGAATATAATTATAGGCTAAGTCAAACTAAAACAGAAGATAGTGGCGGAAAACCCTTTAAAATAGAAACAAAGAACGACGTTTCAGATCAAATATTCTTCATCTGACATGGAAACAAACGTAGAAAACGTATAGGGTAAGTCCCTGGTGAACGTATACATGAATCTCAAATTTGTACATTAGACATGACCTTTCTCCACATCACCCCGGAAGTACATCACAACTCAACACTTTGTTAACAAAACCCTCAAATAACAAACCTAATTTTGTAGGAACATAAACAATTTACTTACTCAAACAACAAAATATCCCCCCCCCCACCCCCCACCTGACCCATATCAGCTATGAAGTTATTTATAGCTGAGAAGGGTGATGTAATACATACACGCTCATTTTCAGGGTTCTGTGCGCACAACACACACACATTGCTGGGAGAGACAAGTTTTCAAACACACTACAGGCGTGTCTGTTAAACACAAAAGTGCATGTTTTAACGCCAAAACGAGAAAAACTGATCTTTTTATTTTTTATGAATCTTTACCCCAAGACAATGCAGAAACAACCCTCAGAAAAAATGGGTGTCTGACTTGGTCACCCAGATTTTTACACACACCCATTTTTCATAAGGATGGTAAAGACAGTCACCCATTTCAGCTCTTTCGTCTACACACACACACACACACACACACACACACACACACACACACACACACACACACACACACACACACACACACACACACACACACACACACATTTCCATTTGATCTACGCCAGCACATAATAGACACTTTTCACCTACATGTAAAATGCGGTATCCAAATCCAGGCCACAGCCGTGTACTACACAGACCAGGTCGGAGTAAGAATCACAGTTTGCACGTGGAATAATCATACAAGCATGCTGCTACGGAGTTTAATGCATGGAAAACAAATCGTGCTAAATCGGCAATAGACTGCGGGTTAGTAGTGTCTAGGATACACAATTCTTTCTTTTTGAGTTCCATAAGGTCAAACGTACATTTGTATTTGGCACGCAGTTCATTGTAGAATGGACAATAAAATATAAAGTGAATTTCATCTTCCACAGCCTTGGCACACAATGGACACACTTTCGTTACAGCATTGGGAGTACTATATCTTTGTTTGTTACTTTGCAATTCGGTTATGCCAAGTCTAAATTTGATGTAGATATTTTTAACATAAGTTGGCTTAACCTGTTGAAAATAATTTTCTTGTACAAGTGTATGTTTAAAACTACGATACACAGTAAAACGTTCACACTCAGAAAGCTTTGATGACCAATTTTGTTTGGAACAATCAACCATCCTTTGTTTAAACTTGTTTATAAAAGCATTTCTGTTTCCAACACCATGTGAAATCCACACATGACCAAACCCATTTCGAAAAAGCATATTCTTTATCTTTGACACCCATGCTTCTTTCCCTTTATCGTGTAAATCCTTAAGCATATGATAAGCCATACTTGCAAATCTAGTAGCAGGTAAAGCACAGAGTCCAAGACAGTGGAAAACACATCTTACTGACGTTAATACTGACAGGGGATATCGACCAAGTTCACCATAAACCATCAGGTTCGGTGTGCGAAAGTTGACATTAAGAAAATGTTTACATGCAAATGTATTGACTCTTTCAATTTCGGCACACTCGTTTATACCCCAACTTTCCGAGGCATACATCAAAATTGGGACAACCTGCGCATCAAACAGCTTTAACAAAAAAAAAAAAAAACATCAGGACTAGCGCAGTTGATTTTCTTCAACATACAGAAAATATCAATTACACATTTTTTTGCCTTAGTGACTAAGTCATCAACGAATGTGTTTAGAATCAAACGTGTGGTAAAAATTAACCCAATGTACTGATACATATTGACAACTTCTACCCTCGTTCCCCCGTAAATCCATTTTTTATATTTTGACAAATACACACCATTTCAAAACACAATTATTTTCGTCTTGGCTAAGTTAACAGACAAACCAAGTTTAGATGCTTCTTTGTATAAATTGTGCAGCTGAGTCTGAAGGCCATAGGGGGTTGATGAAAACAAAGCAATGTCATCTGCAAACATCAACAAAAACAGTTCTGCTGCATTGGTTTTTAGTTGAAAGCCATGTTTACCATTTTCAATAATGTGCACAGCAAGCTTGTTAATCAAAAAGGAGAACAATGACGGCGATGCTAAACATGCTTGTTTTAAACCTTGGAAACACTCAAAATACGCTGTACAATTCAGGCTGTCTCTAACACAAATTTTCACTGAGTCATACATTGCCTTCAAAGCTGAAAGCATTTTACCGCACACTCCAGCCTTCAGTAAAATATTCCAAAGCACACCTCTTTTAACAGTATCGAAGGCTTTGCGGAAGTCAACAAAAGCCACATATACTTTCTTATTTTGTAAAAGTTGTTTTTGAACAATAACATAAAGTGTAAATATAATTATGGTCTGAAGTAGAATAGGATTTACTACACCCTGCTTGTGTTCAGACAGAATATTATGTTCCTCAGCCCAGTCTGTTTAACGTTCTGTTCAAAATGGAAGTATACAGTTTATTAACACAGCTAATCAGAGCAATACCACGATAATTATCTGGATTATTTACATCTCCTTTCTTGTGAAGCGGGAATATAATATCTTTAGACCATTCGCTGGGGAACAACCCTTTGTTGAATAAAGCATTAAAATATTTAGTGATAAAGGAGATGATAGCTGGGTTGGAGACTTTAAGAACTTCATTTATAATTTCATCAGGCCCGGGGGCCTTTCCTGCTTTGGCATGTTTTATAGCAGCAATAACTTATGCTTCTTCTATGTTAATATCTAGGTCATGAAATAAGGCTTCATCAGACTCAGAGTCTTCTGATAAAAATACATCATCATTATTCTCTTGCTGTGCTATGTTTTCATTTAAAATGCTAGAGAAGTGATCAAACCACTGCTTCTTTGTTATATTGTTTCTTAAACGACGTTTCCTTTTCCATTTCTTTATTTCCTTCCAAAATGCCTGAGAGTTATGTCTATACTCAAGATTTTTGTCAACAGTTTCCATCTTAAAATTACCTTTTTTAGCTTTAAGTAATTTATTGTATTGTTTTCTCTCATTAATAAACGTTGCTTTATTTTCCATGGTTTTGTTCTTTGTGTATGTACGTAAGGCTTTACACGTTCTCATTTTTGCATTTCTGCATTTCTGGTCAAACCAAGGGTGACTAGCGGTGTTTGTTTTGAGTGTGTTGCTTGTGGTGGAGTGAAATTGTTTTATCATACAACTAGCAGCGTCTTTGATAGCACCTGTGAAAATTTCTAATGCATCATTAATATCATGATTGATTTCAGCAGTAGCAGCTACTAGAGCATCCTGGAATGCAGGTGTAGCTAAATTTTTGCTGAGCGTTTGGGCCTTTGCAGGTTCCCGGATAATCTTTTCAAATGAGAAACACTGCGTATCGCCATCAGAAACACCGTTGCGAGGTGATACACGTCCACAAGACACAGTAAGGACCAGCGGCATGTGCACAGACTCTATCCTCTTGCCAACTTAAAGTTTGTCACAAACACAAATAAAGTCAGGAGATGCAACAAAATAATCATTAATACTACAACCAGTGGGAGAGATGAATGTCAGATGCTTTGACAGATCAGGACTAAAGAACCAATTCAAAATCATCCGTTCAAAACATGCTGTTACGTGGTAGAGTCGTAGTCGTAGTATGATAAACACACCAAACGTACGCACGTAAGGTTCCTTTAAATAAACTTCATTCAGCTGCAACCCGTCACACGTGGCTTAAGGATGTAGACAATACTGGAGTAACAGTTCCAACAATATTTTAATTCAGCGATGCGATCTCCACACAATGCATTCCCAAATGTACCAACACTGATACAATATCTCCTCTGCAAATGTCAACACCGGCGACACAAAGTTTCTCACACAACGTACACCACCGTTACGCTGCGTCTCACAATGTACACCCTATACGGGCCACGTAACTACGATAAACTGTGTGTCCCTACAACTGACAATGCATGACAATGTACCGACGCTGTTACATTGCAATTCTCCAAATGAACAATGTACACACGTGCTTCTTAGCACAATCTTTTATAGTAAAACGACTTTCTAGAACACTCCGAAGAAATCTCACAACGCAACCAATCAGAACTGAACACACAACCGAAACTTATAAATATTAATTAAAACAAGAATTTTCTAGAATCACCTACAATGGTCTACAAAATATGACTGCTCATTTCAGCCCCAAATCCTAGTGTGTAATGACGTCACACAATAGTATGGCACACCGATCATGACCTTTCATAAAACACACTGACTGGCTGCTTAATTCACGCGCGTAGTAAACAACAATGATCAAAACAGAAATAGAGCGGCTCTACACTTTGATGTTACACGTAAAAGGTCACTAGACCGCGCGACCTTGCTAGAAGCATCTGGACTAAACTTAGCGTATCATCACAAAACGAAATCCGCTGTACGCGCGAACAATAGAAAATCTTACCGAAAAGGTACGCAATCCGCAACCATGATAGCTCAAATAAATATCAGATCATTTCCTACGATTAACACATGCATGCTCTCACAGAACACAACCACAATCGTAACATTACCCCCCTCTTTAGAATGAAATTTCACAAAAAATTCTTTTCAAATCTCAAATAAAACGGTTGTGGCTGTGTTTAACTACACAGAACCCTAAACAAATACAATTTCACATCAAAATCAAATCAAAATAATCGTCTCACAGTTCCATTAAACTGTCCTGAGCGAAAACATGTCCCTTTATAACTGTCATGGACACTGAAATGTTTCTTTAAACTGTTCTGGACACAGAAATGTTCATTCAAACTGCTCTGCTCATGTAATCCGATACAAAGTTCTGCGAACCCTTGATAGAATTAAAGCCAATGTCAAAGTTCGTTTCGGGAATATCACCAAATCACGAGTCACAGTTCACTCAGTTTA
This sequence comes from Semisulcospira habei, assembly GCA_036245525.1. Lineage (NCBI taxonomy): Eukaryota > Metazoa > Mollusca > Gastropoda > Semisulcospiridae > Semisulcospira > Semisulcospira habei. Next base: position 211,970,080 of record BTPG01000005.1, read on the forward strand.
AAAGTTACTGGTCCTGGGTCAAACACTGTCCGCTTATGGAAAGTACGATAGTCCATACACACCGAATTGGATCTCTTTGGTCTCAGCACGATGACCACTGGCAATATGGAATATCTGACGACTCCCACGTCCGGCGTCTCTCCAACATTCTCCCTCAGTCCTTCTTTCGTGTTGCGAAGCACATGACAAAGCTCGTCGCGAACCGGCTTGTTGGATGTCGGACCAACCTCGTGCTGGACGGAGTCTGTTGTCCCTGGGTCAGGTGCAAATCGATGCTCGAACTCCGTAGACTGGACTCTCAGCGTCCCTGTTTCTTCCTTTCCTTTTCCTGCAGCTCTGACATCTCCTGACTCAGAGGAGCTCCGTCTCGCCCGTGTCCGTCGTTCATCTGGATTTTCGGCGACCCCATCTGTTCTTCGGGGCGGCACTCGGCGTCGTGCCGCAGACTGTCCAACTCTTGCGCCTGTTTTTGCTGCAAACGGTGGACGGCTGCTCTCTGTTCCGCCTCCAGCTTTTCTCGCTCGCTGGCCACGGTCGCGTCCACCTGGTTCTGCAGTTGTTCTAGCGCATTGCGCTTCTCTTCCTCTAACGTGTCTCTAATCATCGTTACTACTTGTATGTTGTCAGCCACTTTTAGAGGGATGGTATAGTGACTCTTCTCTTCCTGACCTCTCGTAGTAACTGCACAGGTTTCAGGTCTCCACTCCGGAGGTGGATCGTCTGCGTTTCTGGCACCATCAATGTTTCCGATGATAAGATCGTAGACTGGTGTCTTCACGCACAACGCCTTCACCTCTCCTGTTAGATACGGGGTGTTGACACTGACCTTGGCAAGGGGGGTGACTCTCCCACTTCCATCGGCCAAAACGTGTAGTTTCAGTGGTCTTCAGCTACTAAGTCCTCTCTCACGATGACGCAGTTACAACTGGTGTCTCTCAGCACTCTCACTGGTGTATCGCCGACGAATCCTGACACCACCGGCATGTTCGGCACTTCATTCTCAAGCAGTGCAATGTTTGAGACTGGAAAAAATGTAGCCCCATCTCCTACTGGAATGCGTCCATTCTTTCTAAAAGATTTAATCAGCTCCGATGTCACTCGCGTTTCTCCAGACTCAAAGTCACTGGATGACGTCACATCATTTGCTAATACTGCGGCGGCTCTGTGTTGAGACGTGGTACTGTTTCTGCCTGCTATCCCGCGATCTTGGTTGGATCTTCTGATGTTGTCGCCTTGGGACTCATATTTAAAAAGACACCGTATCGCTTTGTGACCTTTCTTTCCACAGAGAAAACATGTCAAATTCTCCACCGGCTTGTGTTTTGGGGTGTCTCTGACATTGTTGATGTCCTCTGCTGGTGCAGACTCACGCTGCGGCTTACTTGGCCCGAACTTCATGTTGTGGGCGTCCAGGTACCTTTGAGCGAAGTCTGCCAGGGCCTTCAGGGACTGGTCTTTTTGCTCCCTGAGGTGGGCGGCCAGGTCCTTAGAACCTGCGTTGAGGACTTGTTCTATGATGATGAGGTCACACAGGTCCTGGTACTCTTTGTTTAAATCAGCCAGCTCTATCCATTTCTCCAAATAGCTCCTGATTCTTTCAATGAATAGGCCGGGTGTTTCTCCTTCTTCAGGCTTGCAGTTCCGAAATCGTCGCCTGTAACCCTCCTCAGCGAAGTCGTACTGTCTCAGCAGTGTGGCTCTCAACTGCGTATAATCTTCGGCTTCTTCTCTTGGCAAGCGGGTGTAAAATTCAAGCGCCTTGCCAGTAAGAAGTGCACTAAGCTTGATAGCCCAAGTCTCTTGTCTCCAGTTATTGCTGCTGGCGAAGCGTTCGAATCGCTCCAGATAAGCGTCCATCTTATCTGAATTTTCAACAAAAGGTGGAAGTTTTGGCGCAAGGGCTGTTTGCTCTCTGTTAGCTAAGGCTGTTGCTTTGGTAGCCCTCTGGCTCTTTGCCTCTATCCCCATCTGCTTTAAATGAATTTCATGTTGTCGCTGCCTCTCCGCCTCTTCTCGCTGTTTCTCTGTCTCTTCTCGCTCCTCTTCTCGTTGTTTCTCTGCCTCTCTTCGCTGTTTCTCTGCTTCTTCTCGTTTAATCTCGAGTTTCCTGATTTCACGCTCTTTAGCTCTTTCTTCTCTCTCTCGTCTCTTTTTTTCTTTCTCCTCTTCTCTCTCCAGTCTCTCATTTTCTCTCTCCAATCTCTCCTTCTCTCTCTCCTTTACAAACTCGAGGAGTTGAGCTCCTTCGAGTCCACATTCCTTTCTAATTTTCAGGAATGTCTCCATTTCCGATGTCGCCATCTCTGCGTTTCACTGCTGGCTGTTGTCTCCTGCTACCCTTTCCACTGAGCCAACTGAAGAAATCCCGTCGGAGGTGCCAATATCTTACGTGGTAGAGTCGTAGTCTTAGTATGATAAAAACACCAGATGTACGCACGTAAGGTTCTTTTAAATTAACTTCATTCAGCTGCAACCCGTCACGCGTAGCTTAAGGATGTAGACAATACTGGAGTAACAGTTCCAACAATAAATTATTTAATTTAGCAATGCGATCTCCACACAATGCATTCCCAAATGCACCAACGCTGATACAATATCTCCTCTGCAAATGTCAACACCGGCGACACAAAGTTTCTCACACAACGTACACCACCGTTACGCTGCATCTCTCAATGTACACCCTATATGGGCCACGTACCTGCGATAAACTGTGTGTCCCTACAACTGACAATGCATGACAATGTACCGACGCTGTTACATTGCAATTCTCCAACTGAACAATGTACACACGTGCTCCTTAGCACAATCTTTTATAGTAAAACGACTTTCTAGAACACTCCGAAGAAATCTTACAACGCAACCAATCAGAACTGAACACATAACCGAAACTCATAAATATTAATTAAAACAAGAATTTTATAGAATCACCTACAATGGTCTACAAAATATGACTGCTCATTTCAGCCCAAATCCTAGTGTGTAATGACGTCACACAATAGTATGGGACACCGATCATGACCTTTCATTAAACACACTGACTGGCTGCTTAATTCACGCGCATAGTAAAGAACAATGATCAAAACAGAAATAGAGCGGCTCTACACTTTGATGTCACTTTGATGTTACACATAAAAGGTCACTAGACCGCGCGGCCTTGCTAGAAGCATCTGGACTAAACTTAGCGTATCATCACAAAACGAAATCCGCTGTATGCGCGAACAATAGAGAATCTTACCGAAAAGGTACGCGATCCGCAACCATGATAGCTCAAATAAATATCGGATCGTTTCCTACGATTAACACATGCATGCTCTCACAGAACACAACCACAGTCGTAACACATGCACACAAATCCAATAGTTTTCTTCCAAATATATTTACAGTCATATCTTCAGTAAACCGTGAAGTTTCAAATAAAGCGGTATTGGTTAGTAGCGTTTCATCGTGATCAAGCTGAAACAAATATGGATTAGGCTGCAAATCCCCAGTTCTACCTTTAAAATCACTACACATTAGGAAAAAAATGTCTCCAAATTGCTCGAGGGCACTAGCAAGACACTGTTTGAATTCTTCTATCAAGCAGTCGTACGGTAATTGTCTATAAAATGGTGAGTCCTTCGGCGGAACATAGCACGCGACCAAAAGCATATCGCATTCAGTACCAACAATGATCTGTCAAGTTTGAGAAAGATACTTTGAGCGCATGTCATATTCACTTTAAACTTGGCATACACGTTTTTTACTTAACACAACAACACCTCCCGAGCTTCTTCCTTGACGTGACAGTTTGACTGCAGGTAAGGAAAAACACGTGAAATCAGACCAGCAGTCAGGCGGGACGAAAGCATTGTCCGAAAATGTTTCAAACAAACACACAATGTCATAATTACTTACATATTGTAGAAAGTCTGGGTCAGATAGCTTGCTGCACAGTCCATCAACATTCCATGACAGAATGCTAAGTGTATGCAACACACTGTCTACTGGCTGCTCTGCAACACACGCGCATCGGCGACACGTCCCGTGCAATTGAGGTGGGAGATGCGGGGCACCGGATTCGTCCCCGACGTCAATTGTAGAGGAACTATGTGGCCGGCGCCGTTTCGCTGGTTTAGGTGAAGGCTGTAGCGGGGAAACCGAGTGTGACGCACGTGCCGGTGTCGCGTTGACCTGATGACCAGTAGCTGCGGCGGCGCCAAGTTATTGGATACGGTTGTCCGGTCTTCTATTGACGCTGTTGTCTGTCGCATGGCGGCGGCCGAAGCTGTCGGTGTCGTAGTTACGTTGCTCTAAGGGTCCAGCGACGACCAGCTTGTTCCCCTTGTAGTACGCCCGCATGCCTTTCTCCCGGTGCAGTCTGATCTGTTCGTGTTGCCGGTTGGTTAAGTCGCCAGCAACGTTGACCCTCTTTTGCTTGAGTGCAGCACGACCCTTGGTCAGGACGTCCATCTTGTCCCTCCATCTCGCGAACTTCACGATCATGGGGCGGGGCTTGTTGTTGGCTCTGGCACGGTTGGCTGATACAGAAGCAAAGTCCGGTTTCTTCCCCACACGGTGTGTGCGCGTACCAAATCGTCCTCGGTCCAGGTTATATTTGGCACTGTGCCCTGCAGACATTCCAGTACTTTGGTGGCACAGGAATCGAAGGTCTCTCCTGGCGTTTCCACGATTCCAAAAAATCGCGGATTGTCCCTACGTGAGAAAGTCTCTAGCTTGTCTAGTTCTTCTTCGTAGCGTTTCCGCAGATCTTCCACGTCCTCCTGCAAGTCTTCTACACTCGGAAACCTCCTCCTGCTTCTCAGTCAGTTCCTTGCAGGTGTCCTCCAGGCTGCGAGCGCGTTGCTTCAAGCCAGCAATGTCGGTGCCAATCGCCTGTATGAAGGTCAACACATCAGTAAGGTCGGCACGTAGAGACCCCAGTTTCTCGTCAATCACCTGTGTCTGCCTGTCGATTAAACGCTGAATGTCACTGACAGTAACTAAAGGTGATGTAATTCCAGAGACCTCGGGTGAATTTGTGGATGAAGTTTCTTTGTCTGCCATCGTAGCACAGTTCGATTGTCACAACAGTGCTACACAGCAATACACAGTACTACACAGTACACGTAGCTGGCAGTCTTGTACTAAAGGCCCCGCTACACGAGCCCGGTTTTGAGGCCGATTCCCGATCAGTTTTCGAATCGGTAGGTGATCGGGCGGACTAAAAACCGTGTGCAGTACTGACATTTCTCGACTTGTCAAGTTTAGCCGACCGGTTTGAACCGAAGATCAAAGTCGTACCTGTTCTGCAAAATGACTGCTAGTTTTGACAGTGATGATGATGTGCTTGCATTATCAGCAGTTTTGGATCATATTCGGGAAGAGGCGTGCGAAACATCAGCGGCAACGGCGGTAGTACTGATCACAACATGCGTGTTCGGCCATTTGCAAACCGTGTTGAAACGACATGCTTTGCGAGACGCGCTCTGATTGGTTGAAGCTTACGATCGGGACCGAATCGGATCGGGAAAATAGAGCAGGTTCTAGTCAGCCGTTTCCCAGCCGATTGGGACCGGATCGGATAATTGACGTCATCCGATCGCAAACGGATCGGAATCGGCTTCAAAATCGGGGCACAACCGGCCCGTGTGGCGAAGCCTTAACAGTCACACCGACGATCGCCGTACTCAGTTCAATGGCGATACAGGAAAACTAGTCAGATGACAGAAGTCTGTGGTTCCACTAGAGATAGGAAATATGAGAGGAAAAGGGAATTTTCTGCCGATGCCAAATTTCCACTATATTTGACCACAAATCGCTCATCTAAGCACACACCCCGTTTTTGTAGGATTTTCTTTATTTTTTTTTTTGGTAAAATAAGAGACCCCTAAGACAATGACTTCAATAAAGCTGCATTGGTCATTAAATTACGTCATTTTTAATATCAAAATTTTGACCCCTCATTACACCCCCGTTATTTCCGAATCAACCCTTTGATTTTAAAAAAGAGACGAGCATGACCGATGCGGCCTTATTGATCTGATTATCTTACGGGTCTCTATTGTTCTATCTCTATAACTATTGTCTCTGCCAACACCTAAACATTTACATGTCTAAGTGATTTTAAGTGGAACTTTATACGTTACTAATAAGTTACAACTAACTTTTAAGAACCTGCAGAAGTAACCTTTAAGTGAGTTGCTATAAGAACTTATTAATTACTTATCATAAGAACTTATTAATTACTTACTGTAAGTTCTTATAAGTTCTTACAACAACTTGACTTAAGTCACAACTTACTTGGTCAGATTTGTCAAGATACAAGGACAATAAAAAAACTTTTTTTTCTCAGTAGTACTCTGGGGGTGGTGCAGATGGGGCTAAATAATCAGGCACAAGTGGTGTAAGTGGTATGACATCTCTCTGTGAAGTGTATGGCATTATTAAAGGATTACCAAATCTGATTTTTATTTGTTTAAAAGATTGTGTAGCTTTTCTGTGGTTTCCTGAACACCGATCTGTTTTCCCATCTCTAAAAAACTAGCCTTCAGTTCTTCAATATTCATGGGAGATTGACTACGCATTTTATTCTGGATTTCAGACTTTTGTTGTTTGTAGTTATTTAAATCATCCTGGACCCGCTTAAATTCTTCGTCATCAATAAAATTATCATTCAATGCCTTACTAATAATAAGTTTCATACTGCTCAGCTTCGCACCAGCCAGCGTACTCAATGCTTCATGTTTTTGTAACTTCGTATGAAACCTCTTGTTTATGGCCTCCAAACCAAAGCAAGCCAGGCATGTAGCAACGCTAACACCCTCAACTGCAATTCCAATTAAACTTCCAATTCCTGTGGCAAACAGAACAATACCCCCTACAGAACATCCAGCTGAAACGACACCAACAGCCATTGAAGTATTTTGTACAGAATTAAAAACTGCCTGATACCTCCTTTTGCATCTGGAGTACCTCGCCTCTTCACTTTCCAAATATTTCAAATCTTCTGTAATATTCATTAAACGAAATGTGTCTGCTGGTAATGTTTTATCTGATGCAATTGGCACAGCTGTCGCATGCGGATCAGGCACAAATGATGACACAGTCTCAGTCGTCAGTAGTTGCGGATAGAAGTTTACCATTTTTTTTATTGACAAATATTTTTTATTTAATCAGTGATTACATTTTGCAACTCTTCAAAAGTATACAATTTGCTGGCATAATAAAACGAAACAAGATCAATGTGTTCAAGGTTTATGTAACTTAGACGAACAAAAGTTGTTTTGTCAACCACCACCTTGACAGCGAGAATACTGCTCGAAACATTAATAACATCAGCACTTTTTGTAATAGCAATAAAGACCTTTGATGATTCTGATACTGTTTCATCCCATGTAAGCTTTATTCCCTGTGCAATATTTGCCTCTTTGATAGAAGCTATAGATCTCAAAATAATTTCAAATACTATTGTCGCTTCTCTTGTTATGACTAAGCTTGCTGGCATAAACACAACAGAGGTATCTGATCTTCCATTTCTAGTTGTAAGAAGATACCTCCGTTTCTCATAATTTTCAACTTTCAGTTTATCTCTGCTATTGTTGTCTGGGGCAAAGCTTGGAACAAGGCTTACAATCAGTGGCCCAGAGTTAACAACTTTCCTAAACACTAAGGCGCCTTCATCATCAGCATATACATAAGGACTAATAAATTCCAATTTTATGTCCCAGTCAATTGTTGGTGCAGGCGTAGGTGCAGGCGGCACAGGTGAAACCACCCACTTATTACCTACATGTATTAAGTTGTATGGTGCATTATTTACAAGAGTAGGCGCAACTGGTACAGTAACATCACGCAGCTGACCAAGTTTAGGAATCTGTCTTTCACCATCTTTTATGTCATCGATTACTTTTCTCTTGTACATACCAGTCTTATCAAGTTCGAATCCTTACACCTCGCCGATTTCTCCCTCTTTCTCAAAATCCTGTACATCAGCCAGATCTTTCAACTCTGTTACCGGACACGCAAATGGTAGGATTCTCCACTTTTCGACCAGCACTCATTTTTATAAACAAAAATAAAATTATTTAACTTCTAACACTACACTAAAATCATGCATAACAACTGGTTTGTTATCTTGATTAGTTACAGATATACACAGTGACTCAAAGAAACTAGAACCTAATTTCTTAAACTGTAAATTAGGAAATCTAACAACTACACTTTCACAATAGGGTGCAGTTCCAGTTGGTAAGCATCTCAACAAAGTTGAAGGCTTTCCATTGTGAACATTCTCAGTTGTGTTTAGTTCTTTCAAATAAACATTTAGCACTGTGTGTACTGACAAATTGACAGGACGTTTTCCAGTTATATTAAGTTTATTTGTCTTCAATGTTATAATATTAGAAAAACCATCATCATCAGCCATATACCAATCTTCATGCAAATAAAAACCAAGTAAATAAGCAAAATTAACTGACATTTTTAACCAATCTTGTTTTGAAGATTCTAATGTAACAAGTAGGTTAGCTGGATTTAAAGTTGATTTAATACTAAATTTACTAAGAAACCATTCAGCTATAGTACAAAAGTCATAATACCCAGGTGGTAAAGCTTCAGTCACACCACCAAAAATTACTTTATAATTTATATCATCATCTACATTAAACCACCTTACACTATAAAGCATTTCATGGATAGCTACAGTCTTGTTACCATCACGATTATCAATCCCATTAGTTAACCACACTGGGTTGCTTGTGTCAAGATTTGTTAAGGTAAAAACATTTTTATTATCTCATATAAAAAGAAAGATGGAATTTAAATCACCAACCATTACCACAACAAACGCATTTCAATTTAATGTGGATGCCAAATATAATGTTGCACCTACTTATGAACAGAAAATAATTCAACTAAATCAGCTTGACATAGCTGTAAGCGAACAAGATTTATTTTAAGTCAAAGTACCAAATCCATTTGATCATTACCTAAACCCTCCAATAACAGATGATGTTACTGCAAGAAAGTGGTCTTCAAGTCCACTACAGATGTTTCAAAACCAACTTAACTTTGCTATACTATGTTCAACTACAGGCTGTGGTGTTTCATTTACAGACCATTTAAATCACTCAAACAAACTTATTAGGTCTGTGTATCGTTTCCATGTTTATTACCAGCTTAGACGTATTTTGTCAGAACTGCATACCCACTATACTGCATATTCACTACCAACTGAATCCAGTTTCAACAGGTTTAACAACACCATGGATATGAAAGCATTTGAACGGATTTGTAATGAGTTTAACATCAGCCCTCGGTATGACTTTACACAAAAACTTGATGATCACAATGGTATGGGTACATTGTATTATGCTATGAGTCACAGACTGACCCACATGATTATTACCCTGGTTACACTTCATTCTCATCAAAATCACAAGTCTGGTTAGGATCAATAGAACAGAAACAGTCTAATGCCTGGACCACATTTATCTTAGACAAGAGTGACGGTTTTACTCAAGCGGGAGTGGAGCACGTAAATGAGTCTATCAGAACATATGTCTGGTGTATACTAGGTGCACAATCATTAACAAAATCAAACATTTTGAATGGAAGTGGAAAGTTTGAATCTCAAAAACAGTTTCTTGCAAACCTAGAAGATTCAATTAATTCTACAGTAGATCTCCCATCAAGCATACAGCACTATCAAGACGTACTCAGATATGCAAGATTCAAAGTTGACTTTGTAGTTGGCATCGGGTTATACATGTTACATTCTGACCTTCAACTCCAAATGGGGACAATAACAAATTATAATAATGAAATCATTGTTGCAGGTCGTGACCAGAAATTAGGTCTCAATCAATCTGTAAACTTGGGGGCCACAACCACACATGTACAGTCTTTAAAATCATTACAGACGGTAACACCCCTGACACCAGCCCCAACACCAGCACCCGTACAGACAGTACAGTCAACCCCGGATCTAACACCAACCCCTGACACACATGAGTCAGAGAGAACAGCATTGGTAATAGGCCTCACTGGATTAGGGGTATTACTTCTTTATCTGTTTCATTAAATAACCCACCATCAACCCACCTACTGTAACCAAAAAGATCCACACAGTGCCTATAATGCCAGGCAAAGCGTCTACTGCTTTCACAGCCAATTTTTTAAGCAAGTCTGATATGTGAGACAGTTGTTTCTTTACCCATGACTGTAAATCTTTTGGGTTTGTGGGAGCCGGTGGGCCTGGCGGTGCTGGAGGCAGAGAACCACCAACCCTGGGTCCCCCAGAGACAGCTAACACAACAGTACTGATAATAAATCCCAGAGCAGTAATTAAACTGGCAATTGTGATACCCTGTTCTCTGAAAAGTGTTTTTAGTCTCTCAGCCAAAGTTGTGACTTCATGAAGTATTTTCTGAATAGTTTCTCTAATCCTGTTAACTTGTGTTTTCAGTTTTTCTCTTCCAATACTAATCACTTCTAACCTTCCAGATCTTTCTATCTGCAAATCATTTAATCTGTGTTGGATTCTTTCTTTCATTTCTGTGTCAAGATTTCCATTGTCTGCTGTAGCCAGTTTTTCTTTTTCCCGTTCTATGTGTTTATCAAGCTCACTTAGTTTGGCTACATTATTTACCATCTCACCTCTTATCGTCTGTAGAGATTTATCCAAGCCTATAATCTCTCTCATTGACAAAGGCGGCTCATCTATTGTTTTCATAGCGTCATTTATTTGTCCTTCAGTAAATGAAGTTTCTTGTATCACTGTGTTTGCTATTTCTGGTAGGCTTGTTACTGGTGCCATTTCAATCTCTTGCCCTGTTGGCAACTTTGTTTGCGTGTCATGAAGGGCACTAACCAGTCTAGGCACAAGCGGGGGTACAGGAGACCCACCAATGCCAAGGTACCTTGCCAACCCAGAGTTACCACCAACTTCACCTTTAATTGTACTTAAAGCTCTAAACTTAGCAGTGTTATTTTTATGGGTTAGATTTATTTTCCCTCTGTCTGTATTTACAAATAAGTGTCCTTTATCATATTCAAACTGATTAGGATCTATTACATCTGGGCGCACACCAACACTGTCATAAAACGAGTTTACTTTGTCTTTTAACAGTTTGTGATACATACTACTGCTAGTTACCATTCCAGTCACATCTGTGATACTGGTATCTGAGACATTCATGTCATCCATTTCAAAATCTTCATGACCAAATCCTCCCGCTGCCATTGTTTTATTAATTTAATATTTTTTATTGTGCATAATAAAAATGACAACATCTTACGGATCAAAGTTAGACCCATATAGAAAGATACGTGAGCCTCTTGGTGTTAAGGGCATTAGGCAATCAATCATCATCACGAACAATCCAAGTACCATAGACCAGAACCAAACACTTACTGTCAAGTTTCCAAACCTGGGTCCCAATGATGTTATTGTTCCTGGCACTGCACACCTAGCATTTAATATCGAACTAACATCAGACACAGACGTGAACAGAACACTAGTTAACAATCTTGGCAGAGCAATTGTTAGAACTATTAAAGTAAGACTTGAAGGACAGGAAGTGTTTAGTCTTGACGATGCAGATGTGTTCTACTGTTACAAAGATCTTTGGCTCACAAGAGAAGAACGAGAGGATCGTATTTATCAAGGTATACAGTCAGATAATGTTGGAAAACTTCGAATTGATGCCGGAGATAAGGTAACTACTGGGGTAGCCAAGGAAGTTTTTATAGCTGAAACATATGGAACCAGGTTTTACATTCCACTTGAGTTTGAAATCCTAACAGCTCATTTACCTTATTACCAAGGAGCACTGAATGACCGTCTGAGTTTTGAACTAACCTTCAATGACTACTCCAAAGTTATTAAATCATCTGATCTCAATGCAACATATAAGATCTCTAACATTTCCTTGGAATATGAAATTGTCACACACACTGATTTAGCTAGACTCATTCAAAATCAGTACCAGTCAAGACTGCCAATTTATTATGACAGGGTGATTAGACATAGTTTAATCAATAAAGACAAGAGCGACCCGATGTGGAATATAAACTTGAACACACCTGCTAGGTCACTGAAAGGAATACTCATGTTATTTGTTGAACCAGCAGGCCCATACAAAAAATGGATTCAGAAAAATTCTACAATCCTAAGATTACACATTTGTCCCGCACAATCGAAGGCCACCCTAATCAAGTGTACGCTTCAGGAATGTTACCTTATCAACACTACGATGAGATCACAAAGTATTTTGCAGGTGGAAGGATTAGAGATAAACCAGCGAACATTGCGTGTAAAGATTTACATCTGTATGACGTTAGGATCGGACAATACCTGACAAACAAGTATGCACTTTGGTTAGACCTTCGCAGTACAGACGATGATTACCTGCATGGGTCAGGTCGAACTGTTGAAAACGGCAGTGATGGAATAACAATCCAAATACAAAAAAAGGTTGAAACCGCTGCAGCAATAAATATATATTTGTACCTGATTTATGATGCACAACTCAATATTGCTGAGTGCAGACTAAGTGGACACATATATTAAAATTATATTGTGTATTAAAATGAACTTGATGACACTTGACCCACACTGTGGTTTGTTTTGCGGTGCCACAGGGTGTGGTAAAACTGAATTTGTATTTGATCTATTACAAACAAGATACATACATCATTTTGAAAACATTGTGATATTTTATCCTACTATCAAACACAACAAAGCTTATGACAACCGTTTATTTATTTGGACTGACAGCAACATATACTTAGTCGACCCTGAGAAAAAACTGAATGACTACCTACAATATTTTTACAAGCAATTTGGAGGGCAGACAACTTTGTTTATTGTTGATGATTGCTCAGCAGAGAAGGACATTGTCAAGAAGAGAAACACTTTAGCAGAACTTGTTTTTAGTGGCAGACATGCAAATGTCAGTGTATGGATTCTCACTCAGAAATATAATGCTGTACTGAAAGATTTTTGAGAACAGTTAAAGTTTATCTGTTTGTTTTACTGTAAGGATCGTGACAGCTTTGAAGACTGTCTCAGAGAAAATGATGTCATCCCAAATAAGCAAGAACGGGATGCTGTGAAAAAGAAACTGAAATCAACTAAGCATCTAAAGCTCATTTTAAAGACAGATCAGCCCACAGGGTATGGGTTAGTAAATTAATTTATACATTTGTTTGTCCAATAAAAAATGACAGACGGACAAATCATACAAGTGCTTGATCTCACACACTGTTTCAAAGATGTTATGCACTTTACTGACTTAATATCACCCAAACAGACTTACATAAGCCTTTCAGCACCATCGGAAATATATGCAACATATAGTGTGACTTTGGATTATATTGATGAGCTTCCAGATGTGGAGCGCATGACAGTTGATTTAAAAACACCTACTTTTAAAGTTAATGATACCAACTATGGTTGGTTAGGGGAAGTTTGTTATAGCATATTTAAACAACTACGCAAACTAAATGTTTATATTAACAGTGTTACAGCTAATAAAGTGGTATTACACAGGGTGAGCCAGCGGTAATATTTTTCATTTATTATTTTGTCTGACAAATAAAAATGACGGACAATGCTCAAAGCTCATCAGGCTCATCAAGCCTACGTAATGTGTTTCACACAACAAACTTGCCTATATCTAATACTAACAATGTTTATGAATCAATAGAAAACTCTTTTTCTGTCATACAAGATCATCTTGTTACCGGCAGTGTGAAGGTTCAGATTGTTGCTAAAATAGAATTTACTATAGTAGACGGTGAAGTGATTGTATCGTATATATCAACAAGACAACACACAGTTAACACAAGAAGGGAATTGGAGAACGTGTTTAGAGACAGACTGTTACCTGACTTCCTCCAAGCAAATGACAGTGCAAAAATGAAGGGGTCTGGTTGGCACGAAGGACATGTACATGAACTACAATTAAAACAGTCAAGGTATCATCCTATACTAGGTAAATCATGGTTGCCACTGCCAACAGAGGTTGCAAACAAAAAGGCTGTAGTTAACATACAGAACAATGATCACCATTGTTTTATGTGGTGTGTGCTTGCTAAACTACACCATGTAATATCAAAACCTGAACGTGTATCTAACTACACCAAATTTGTAAATGAACTCAACTTCAGTGGCATTGAGTTCCCTGTTAAAATAGAGGACATAGACTTGTTTGAAAAACTAAATCCTGGTATATCTGTAAATGTGTACGTGTGGGATAATGAGTCTGTTGACAAGTTACAACCTATTAGAGTATCACCACTTGCAACAACATATGGGCAGCCAGAAGATAGACATGTTGACATGTTGCTAATCGGTGATGACAATAACTTTCACTACACAATTATCAGAAATATGTCACGTCTAATTCATGGGCATACAACAAAACACAATGGCCAACAGGAAGTGTGTAAAAGATGTTTACAAAGATTTTCTTCTATTGCAGTGGCACATAAACACGTCCTGCACTGTAGATCAGCTGATGACATTCAAACTGTACTTAAGTACCCTGATCCTGGTAGTCAAGTATGTTTTAAGAAATATGGGAATCAGCAAAAGCTGCCGTTTGTAGTGTATACCAATTTTGAATCACTGGTAGTTCCATATGAGGGTCCTGTTCCAGAATCGTTACCAAAGACTATAAAGTTGAGTGACCAAATGGTGTGTTCTTTTGGATACATTATTGTTAGGTCAGACGGCCAGCATATAAAACCTGTTATCTACAGGGGTGAAAATGCAGCATGTCGGTTTTTAACAGAAATGAGACATCTGTATAGTCAAGTAGTACAGTATCTCACAACATGTCAGATGCCTTTGGTGATGACAGAAGAAGACAAACAAAAATTTGATACAGCTGTGACGTGTTGGATTTGTGAACAGCCTCTGGGGGGTGATAAAGTTCATGACCATGATCACATAACTTGATGTTACAGAGGAGCCGCACATAACAATTGTAACTTATTATTAAAAACAGATCCTAAGACATATAAGTTACCTATCTTTTTTTAACAATCTCAAAGGATATGATTCACATATTATCATGCAGGCTGTGGATGAGTCTTACAAAAACATAAGTTGCATTGCCCAGACAACTGAGAAATACTTAACTTTTAGGCTGGACAACAAATTAGCATTTTATGACTCAATGCAACATTTGTCTTTAGGGCTTGCTAGTCTCGCAGAAGGACTTACATCGTTTCCAATAACAAGTAAATATTTTGAGCCAGACTTGATTAAGAAAGGTGTGTATCCGTATGAATACATTGATCACTGGGTTGTGTTTGAGGAAAGGAGACTACCACCAATAGAGAAATTTTATTCTACACTAAATGGAAAAGGTATTTCTGACTCTGAATACCAGCATGTACTTGATGCATGGGATAAATTAGGATGCCAGACAATTGGTGACTACCAAGATCAGTACTTGAAAGCTGACGTTTGTTTCCTAGCAGACATATTTGAAAGTTACCGTGAGAAGGGTCTATTGCACTACAGACTTGACCCAGCTTGCTACATAACTAGTCCTGGCATGACATGGGATGCATTTTTAAAATCCAGTAAGATATTTATAGACCTGTTATCTGATCGTACGATGGGTGAAATGGTGGAACGTGGATTAAGGGGAGGCATTAGTATTGCAGCGAACAATTACTCCAAAGCCAATAAGAAATATCTTGATGACCTGGACTGGGAGTTTGACCCTGAGGGGTCAAGGTCATTCATTACGTACTTGGATGCTAACAATTTGTATGGCTGGGCAATGTGTGAGTTATTGCCCTTGAAAAACTTTTGTCTGCATGATTTGTCACAGTATGATGTTACAGAGTCAGGGTTATCAAACTATATTATGACTCTTGACCGAAACGATCTGAAGGGTTGGATCTTTGAAGTAGACCTAGAGTACCCACACCATCTACATGATTACCACAATGATTATCCATTGGCTGTTGAGAAAATGAGTATGACAGGGAAAAAAGAAGACACTAAACTTGTGCCAAATCTGAATGACAAATTTAATTACGTTTGTCACTACCGCTTGTTGCAGTTTTACATCAGACACGGGTTAGTACTAAAGAAAGTTCACAGAGGAATTCAATTTAATCAGAGTGCTTTCATGAAAGATTACATAATGAAGAACACAACATTGCGTGCAAGGGATGGCAACACTGCATTTGACAAAGACTTCTTTAAGCTTATGAACAATTCCTGTTTTGGCAAGACAATGGAAAATCCTTATCACAGAAACGATGTGAGACTGGTCACAACTGAATCAGGTGCAATTAAACTTACAGGTAAGCCACAGTACACAGGGTACAAAGAGTTTTATTCATCATTGTATGCAGTTTCACTCAAAAAAAAAAAAGATAGTTAAACTGGACAAGCCAGTATTCATTGGTATGGCAATTCTTGAGTTGTCAAAACTGTTGATGCTTGAATTTTATTATGATTACTTCAAACCAAAATATCCTGAGTGCCGTCTGCTATACACTGACACCGACTCTATGATCATTGACGTGCCTACTGAAGACTTTTATGAAGACATGAAAACAGAACTACACATGTATGACACGTCTGATTACCCTAAAGATCACCCGCTGTTCAGCACACAAAACAAAAATGTGCCTGGAAAGTTTAAGGATGAACTAAATGGTGTGCCAATAGTTGAGTACGTTGGACTGAGATCAAAAATGTATTCTATACTGCACCAAAAGGGAAGTCAGTCAAAAGCCAAAGGAATAAAAAAACAGCAATTAAAAATAAAGACATTCGTCATGAACATTACAAGCAAGTGTTAGATGGTGCATTAATGCCTGAGTATCCAAACAAGTCACTGAGATCAAATAAACATAATCTTGAAATGATTCAAACACATAAGAAGTCACTTGCAGTTGGGGACACAAAACGTGTGTTTAATAGTAAAGAAAAAGCTGATGCGCCTGGACACTACAGGCTCAAGTTATCTGAAGAAATAGTTGATGAACTGGTTGATGAATTAATTGATGAGTTAGTTACTGAAATGAGTAACGGTGTCTGGGGGAATAATCTGTAATTCTTCTCTGACAAATGCCCTCTGGGGTGCAGGCTCGTACAGGTAATATATTGATGCATCAGGACCGGGAATTTTTTTTTTTATATTATGAACGGACGTGGACCAGATGGGGTCTGTTGCTCTGCCACGGCTGTTCAAGGCCTCCCATTTAGTTTCGAGGCGCGCGCGCGTGCCGGCGCTGTAAGATAAGGAGCCGCGCAGCGTGTCGCCTCTGTTAATACCGCCGGCTGGCAGCACAGAGCTGAGCGCAATCTGTTACGGCTGTGCAACTATAGTCGCGCTATTCTTGTCACTGTTTTACGTGAGCACGCTCTCTGTGTACACGCTCAGCGCTGACCGTGTGCCACGCGGTATACATTTTAATGGTACTGGTCATTTACAGCGTGTTGTTTAAGCTGTACTGAACGTATCTTGTATTTAAGACATACACTTAAGAGCTAAGAAAATAAGCTTTCTGTAGACACTAGACATGCTTAAAAAATGAAGATGAGCAATGCATGCAACGGACTAGAAGACAGGCAACCGGCGCGCAGTTTACCGTGAAGACAACGCAAATCTGTTGCAAATGACACGTCTTTCAACTGTTCTAACTCATGCAAAGTACTTTTGCGAAAATTATGGTTCTGGCCAGCGATCATCGTATGCAGCCACTACGCTATGCACTACTCAAAATGTCAGATAGATTTACCTTGCGATCTCAGTGGGTCCTGAAATGGGATGATGCGTCATTGGTAATCCAGTGTTAGACAGACGGAAAGTTCTTGGGTTAACGTAATCTCCACACGTAGTTGATTTCGGAGGCAGTGAAAATGTTCCAAATAATTCACAGTTCATATGCAGGGTTAGCGGCAGTGTCAGTTGCACACTTTGTATAGGTGAAGTTGTCTTTAGCATTGCACTAAATCTTATAAAATCGGAAGAGCAATCCGGCCACTTTTGATCTTACAAATCGGATGGGACACCCACAGTGAAAATAATAAACACTCTTAATGGTGATCAAATAGCTATTTTGATAGGCGTAAATTAGATAAACACAGAAAAGCCGGTGCAGGCTAAAATGTATCAGTCTCAAGACAATTTATTTCACAGAGAGACCGAGTCCTGTGTGTACTTGTTACCGGCGGATCTCTACACTTTCCCTTCAGATGTTTGTCTTCTTCATCTGTACATACGTCAATACCATGAAAAGCAAAAAGATCGTCTACATAATCAACACACAGTTTAAAGTGTTATAGTCCGTCTTTCCTTTGCCTTTTACTCGCTCTGCACGGCGGCAAATCTTGCACCAACTACTTAATCGTTCCATGTGGTTTGAATAGGAATAGTGTGTGTCAGACTCCATTCTAAATGTCGGCGAAATACACTCGCATGCTGGTCTATAAAACGTTCTATAAATAATCACAGGTAAATCTATCCAGTAAAAGAAAAGCACTTACTTGTAGCACTATGTTACACTAACACATATCACTCATTGAAAATTCAAACAAAAGTATTTTGAAAGCACAGTCAAGGTTTAAAGCCTGCACAAATTTGGCACTCTGCCCACATAAAATAGTAAGCGTAAAGAAGGCCTACTATCAGGCGGTACCAGACGCCCATCGGAATGCGAGTAACTAGGTCAGCTCGCCACTTGATATGCTAGCGCGGCACTCGCTAACTAAATGTGTCTGTTTGTAGAAGAACTGAACAGCCGTGCTGCGCTTCATGTCGTTCTCGGCCTCCCCTGGCTGATATAAATATCTCACCTGTTTAGTAAATAAACTTGTGTCGGGTGCTGGGGTTGGTCCTGTTTTTGGCTCTGTAATTGATCTCAATTTAATAGCATCAGCAGGTTTTACATAGCCTTCATTGTTCATTGCTTTTATCACATGTGGCAATCTCTTTACCCACTTAGTGTTCCGGGTGTCATGCATGAGTTCCTTAGAATACTGGTAGCTGAAAAGTCTTTCTGATAACTGTTTGTTAAAGTTTTCAACAATTGCCTGTGATCTGTGCACACCTGGAATGCCTCGTCTGACTATTATGCCATGCTTCGCAAATAACTGATTAACAGCACCTTTAAATTCAGATCCGTCATCAACTTGAACAAGTCTGGGCTATCTTAAAGGGTCTCGACTATATATTTTTGTTAATGCTGTAGCAACTGTGGTAGCAGTTTTGTCAGATATGGGTTCAGCATCTTTGTACCTTGAAGCAATGTCAATGACAGTTAATGCGTACTTGTATCGTTTCTTTCTGATTGTATCATGTGGAAGAAACAGGAGGTCCATTTGATGTGTGTCATTAGGGATAGTGTTTACAAAATGAGGTCTTGTTATCTTTCTTGGAGCAGGGAGATATATCTGCCAAATTGCCTGTCTCTGTAACCATTGTTTGACTTGATTGAGTGTTATATCTCCGCCCACAGCGGCATGTAATTTTTGAATAGCTGTTTGTCCTTTCCAATATCCAATTGGGGAGTAATATATTTTTGATAGTTTATTTTCGGCTGCCATTTTTTCTAGCAATATAAAGACCAGTAAAAAATACAAATGTCATTCCCACTAGAACAAAGATTATCTCTCCGTTTCTTTGTTCTGTACTTGGTTTGTAATAGTCACTTAGTTTTGGTTTTGGGATAGACATGTCATTACCCGTGACTAAAAAATACTCACGAATCGTGTCGTCTGTATTTGAAAATGTATGCTGTGCGTGACCTTCAAGCCTCAATCTTTCATTAATGAAATCAAGTTTCTCAATTCTATTCTTTTCATATTCTTGTTGCGCTTGAGCGAGTTTCTCAGATGCCTCATTGTGTCTTTTCATTTCTTCAGCTGATTCCTCTCTACCCATTTTTGAAAAGAAATAGTTTGATCCACTGAAAGCAAGTGCATTGACCATGGCACCACCAATCATAATAGCTATCGTTGCCATATTTTTATTTACATAGAAACATTTTCGGGAATAATTCCTTGCTTGACGAGAAAGTCTTTCGTAGCAATTGACGCTGTAACAATCATGATTAATTTTGCACTGTCTTCCAGATCCAGTCTGCTCAAATCTACAGACCTCATTTTGAGTAGACTTTTTCCCAGCATAGAATAAGCTACTGCTAGTCCGCTTATCACGGCAGAGTGATATACAAGGTTCATTATGTTCTTTGTGTCGCTCATTTTCTAATACAAGAAAAATTAAAATAATATTTTTATTTACTGCATATAAAATGGGTCAACGGCTTTAGATGTTACTGGTAATGTGGCGACTTCTGGTTTTGTTTTTGGAGTGTCTGATTTTTTGATCACTGTACGAGTCTGTGGTTTGTATTTTTTGTATAATTGATAACATATGTAACCAAATCCGACAACAAATCCGGCAACTATATATTTTGTTGTTTGAGGTTCGGGGTCAGGGTTAGACTTAGTTGTTTGTCTCTCACTTTGATGAGGGTGTGATAGTAGTGACACTGGTCCTGACGGTGCTGACAGTGATGACGGTCCTGACGGTGGGTCAGTTACATGAGCCTTTTCTGTTTGCGCTTGAAGCTGTAATTTTTTTTGTCTGTTATATTTGGCTAATCTTTTTCCAGCCTCAACCCTGCCTGGACTTTTAGCCTTAGTCACAGTTTGAACCTGTGTCAAGACCGGACTGGGGTTCGGTTGTGGAGTCGTCTGGGTTTCGTCCATTTTCTTCTGCAGTAAAATTTATTTTTGAGAAATCAATATGACTCCCGGTAACAAGAAGGGTTTCGACAGGAGCAAGATAATTGCCAAACTTGTAAAACATGACGCATGCTAATTTACCAATTGAACTTGAAACAAATAGGATTGCTTTCAAGGTCGTGTGATAGGCTGTCAGTGTCTACAGGAGAAAGTGACTCACTGCTTTTGTGTATAGACATACAAGTGATCGACTTAAATCACGAGTCATTAGTGAAGCGATGTGGTTTTCATATTTTGAATAAAGTTTAAATAGTTCGTCAGAGGTTAGAGATTCAATATCCTCTGTCATGTATTGTTTTCCGAGATAAGCCTTTGACTTCCCCGAAACAATTACAGACAAAAGCCGCTGTTTTTTTGAGTCTAAGTCTTTGTTTTCTACCGCATTGATATCATTCAACAGAAGTAATTCCTCCTGGTTCATTTTATCATAATATAAAAAATTTAAAACAAAAACGAAATTGCAGGTAATATTAAAAAATTTTAGCAAGCAAAATCATGTTTTTCTAGAAAGTACATTAATAGTAACTTCATACGTTTGCACCAGTCATCTATGTAGTCAATAGTTTTTGAGTTTACCCCAGACAAGATTTGCCTGTACTATACAGGCTATTATCATCTCACAGTGGGCTTATCAATGGCATGCTTCACAGATTAAGAGACCCTTACCACTCTAACTAGCTGAGATAAGAGTAACTAAAAACAATTAAATGTGTTGCATGTTGTCTTCACTTTTATTAAATCTCCCTGTTTAAAACCTATTAGTATACCTCGGGGTCACCATTGTGATATTATAAATACAGTTTCAGTCAAGACATAATGCATGTTGTTTATTATCAAGTGCCGGTTGGCACTCACTCGCAGTGGGTTTGAAATGCTATATGAATAGATCGCGGTGTCATGTGCAGTGATCCCACTGGCAGCTGAAAATCAACAACACAATACAGTGTACAGAAACCGAGCTCACAAAACTTGCTCGGCCAGTCTTGTGTGTGGTAGTGTTAAGACTCGACAGTTGTGTCTCATAAAAATATGCATAACATTTTGAAAGACCGAGATCATTTTTTTTAACCTCAGGCATGACCGGATAGGACTGATTGTTGCCAGTTAGTGTGTATTCACGGGACCATTTACCGGTTGAGATGTTAAGACGTCAGCATTGTTATACTGGTTAGTTGTGCATGCGTGTCTGTGTGTGTATGTATGTGTGTATGTGTGTATGTGTGTGTGTGTGTGTGTGTGTGTGTGTGTGTGTGTGTGTGTGTGTGTGTGTGTGTGTGTGTAGTTAATAGTTATTATAACAACTAACTTTTAAGATTTGCAGAGGTAACCTACACGTTGTAAGTAGCCAATTTTCCAGTTTTTCAGAAACATCCACAAATGCATGACTTGTTGACAAGACGGATGTATTGCTGACACCTCTCAGCTATAAGCGTGCTGCATTTGAAAAGATATGTCCCCCACCTGAAATTGAATAGGGCATTCAACTGAGACATGTGGTGTGTGGCGTGAAGGGCAGAGATTTACTAGTGTTTGTCAGTTGTCATAAGCACAGACCTAAACCAGTAAGGGTAAAAGAGGTATATTCACTGACTTTATGACGGGCCTCTCTCTGTGTGAGGAGCTTATAGGGAATTATGCGGGCGAGTGTTTTCCCATTCACTGTTCAAAACCAATTAGCATTTTGTGGGGGACACGATATCGATAATGAAAAATAAGACATACCTTGGCGTGTTTAGACATAACATTGTGTTTTTTCATGAATACCATGTTAGTGTGATGAATATCGATCTGCTTGAAAAAGTTTTGAAATCTTTCTCTGAACCTAAAGGCGACATTATAAATAAATTACCTAACAGGTTCAGTCATGACTTTAAAAATGTTTGCAGTTAAACCTGTCAACTTACTCATAAAGAGAGATAGTGAGTAAAATTATGTGGAAAGAGAGAGAGCTATTGTGTGTGTCCGGGGTATTCCCGTGTATCTGTACATGTGTGTGTGTGTGTGTGTGTGTGTATGTGTTTGGGTGTGTGTGTTTGTGTGTGTGTGTGTGTGTGTGTGTGTGTGTTTGTGTATGCATGTGTGTATGTGTGTAATAATAATAATAATAATAATAATAATAATAAATTTATTTCAGTTTTTGCAGGCCATCAGGCCGATATGAACACAAAATACAATTTACAACCAGAAAATACAGGAAGGTGGTTGTAAAACACACTCATATAGCATTACATCAGCGCACATAAATAAACAAAAAACAAGAAAAGTTCAAAGCAAATCCCTCTAATTCCTTAATTTAAGGCAACCTGAAATATATATAGCAACTTTAAAGACCAGTTTATCATGTAGGTTTCCACACAGCAGCTGAACTTTAAGATCGGATGGGAATCTGTAGTAAAACAGTGGAATGTACTTTTTACGTAAAGGGGCATATTTTGGACACTCGAACAGAAAATGACACAAATCTTCAGCCTTATGCCAATCACATGAATTACATTCTGGATTAGTGATGGGTTTTCCAAATCTGGATACTCCGTTTAAAGGTAAACGGTTACATCTAAGTAAACATATTGCCCGCCTGAGTTCACAAGAGTTCAGCTGCCCTATGTAACTGGCTCTAAGTATTTCTGGGTGGTAATGGCAGTATTCTGTGTTTGAGGTAAGGGATGCATGCCAGTCCTGTCGGAAACAATCCATCAGCCGATCTTTGAATATCTGAATGAACAGAGGAGTGTTTCCAACTGACTGCATTTCCCATACATACCCAAACCCGTGCATACACAATAGAGTCTTTATTTGAGTAGCCCAGTTCGATCTACCCGAAGTATCATGCATATATAACATCGTGTAACACTGTCTTGGGTATCTGTTTTCTGACATGGTAAGAAGTCTGCACCAGTACTTCACCATTCGAACATAGGCATCAATATACATAGGGAATCTTCCACACTCACCCAGCGCAATATTGTTTTTTACATCTCTTCCAACACCAAGGACCATTTTACAAACCTTTATATGAACCTGCTCAATTACATCATGTCTCTGGAAACCCCAGACCTCTGACCCGTATAGCACAATGGGTTTAATCTTGACATCAAAAATGAGAAAAACAGTGTCAGCTGGCAAGTTTTGTAATTTGAAGTATAGTCTTTTGATGCCTGCAACTGCTCTCCTGGCTTTTCCAGCTAAGTTTTCTACACATCTAGCCCAGTTCAGAGTAGAGGAAAATATCACACCAAGGTAAGTATAACTGGACTCGACTTGAATCTGCTTGTCAGCATAAAACCATTTTTCACAATTTTTCACAAAACCTCCATTTTTGAAGACCACCACTTTTGTCTTGTCCATGTTCACAGTGAGACCCCATTTTTTACAGTATTTTTCTAAACAATTAATTTTCTTTTGGAGATCTGCTACAGAGTCAGAGACAATGGCTATATCATCAGCATACATAAGAAGGAAAATACCCAGTGGGTCTGCAAAAATATCAATGCCACGTGCACCGCACGATGATATTTCTGTCTCAAATTCTGAAAGAAAGATAGAAAACAGCAGTGGGCTCAACACACAACCTTGTCGCACCCCTGACATGCAATCAAAGTAGTCGGTAACTTTGGTTCCAACCCTTACAGCAGCTTTTACATGTTTGTACATACTCTCAAGTGTCTGAAGCAGCTTTCCATGAACTCCTTTACGTAGCAAGAGATACAACAGTTTTGTCCTGTGCACACTGTCGTAAGCTTTAGAAAAATCTACGTACATGGTGTAAAAACGGCCACCCTGCTTGCTAAGATACTTTTGCACTAGTGCCTGTAAGCAAAAAATGTTGTCTATAGTACTGTATCCTTTACGGAAGCCAGCTTGGGCCTCAGGAATACAATCGTTCTCTTCACAAAAACGAACCAACCTGTTGTTAATGACAAAACTGTACAACTTACTGATAACGTTCAGAAGAGAAATTCCTCTGTAGTTGTCAACATTTCTAGGGTTACCCTTTTTGTGTAGTGGAAATATCACAGCCATGGTCCAGCTTTCAGGGTATTCCACACTTTGAAACACACGATTAAACAAAGGATGCAGAAATTTCACAAGGATCTCACCTGCATGATGAAAAAGGTCAGTGGGCAAGCCATCAGGGCCTGATGCTTTCCCTTTCTTCATGTTATTAATAGCACTGCGAATTTCATCCTGCGTGATTTCCTCGTCAAATTTTGCATTATGACAACCATCACAATCATCAGATATATGGTCATTCAAAACACCCTCGGCCTGTCTGCTGAAACCTGAATCATCAACATTCTGATCCACATTTAGCAAATTACGAAAATAATCATACCACACGCGTGGTGAAACGACATCAGAACACAACTTTTTAACGCCAGTCAGAGACTTTATTTTTTGCCAAAATGTTCTTGAGTTTGCATCATTACATGCATCGTTGAGCTCATTCAAAACCCGTGCGTTGTACTCTACTTGTTTTGTTTTACACAACTTCTTAAATTCTTTCTTCATGTCAAGATACTTCCCTAAGTCGTCATGTGTGTTTGTGTGTCTGAACTGCTTCAACTGTAGGTACTTGTTTTGTTTTGCTAACTCGCAGTCCGAGTCCCACCACGGCGGCTGTGCACGGGATTCACCTATCTTCTTACCTGACCTCATTTTGTCAGCCGCCTTCTGAATGAATGCTACAAAACAGGCCGACCCTTCTTCTACACTCGAGTCAAGCGCTGACGAAAAGTGTTGAAACTGAGTCTCCTGATTATCTTCAATGTATGCCCAAAAGGATTCAGCGTAGTTTTCTTTCCAAACAAATTTAACCCCTTCCTCTAGTATTATATCATCATTTAAATCATCATCATCACATGAATAAACAGACTGAATAGAAGTAAACGTGGTTACAATGGGGAAATGGTCTGACTCGCACCTGTCTGCAACAAACATATCGGTCACTAGGTCAAACACGAATTTAGAGCAAATACAGTAGTCCACCACACTTTTGCCTCTGTTGGCCACGCACGTAATTTCTCCCTCACTGTCACCTTTCGTTCTGCCATTGACAATAAACAAACAGTACTCTTGACATAGTTCTATCAGTTTCCGACCAAAACTGTTTACGCCAATATCTTTTGACCTCCGTGGACTTTGTGGTACATCCTCTAGCAGATCTGTTAATTCCTGTAGAGGCTGCACGTGTGAATTGCCATCAATAAAATCAGTATCAGACAGCCCGGCAGTGCGGGCGTTAAAATCGCCACATAATAGCCAAGGCAGCTCAGGGTGAGCACGTAAAACTTGAGACATGTAGTTTTCTAACACTTCAAAACCATCAACGTTATCTTCACCATATACAACAGAACGCTCTGGAGCCACATACACAAATGCTGCCAGAACATCAGATGCAGAGTTCAAAACAGACTTACCGATCTTTAGAAACACAATATCCTCAGCTGCCTGCATTAAACGCAACACATGACAGGCTATAGATTTATGTACACACACGGCCACGCCCCCTTTTAACTTTTGTGTACGTGGTGAAAAAAACACCTGATACTCTGGAAAGGTATCCTCTATAACATTTTGCTTACACGACCAGATCTCTGAAAATGCAAAAAATTGACACTTTTCACAGAACTGCCTAAAAGAAACACTTTTCAGCTTATTTACAAGACCTTGGATATTCCATGCCATGATGCGAAACACAGAGCTACCACTTTCATCACTACCACTTTCATCAACACAGTGTGCGGGTGTGGGTTTGAGTATGGGCACTTGAGTGTGTGTGTGTGCAGGTAAGTCGTCCTTTGAAGACACATGGTGGGGGCCCTGGGGGTCTGAATGAGGGACGGGCTGTCTTCTCCTGGTTGCTGGGTCAACATGCCGGCCTGCCCCTCATTTCTGCCCCCTGCGCTCCACTGGCCTCTGGGTAGCAGCGTCGTATGCGTGGGTCTTTCCCTCAACAACGAGGGAGTCGAAGCGGAGGAAGGCCTTCTTCCCCGCCTGCTTGGCCTCCTTGAGGAAGGGTAGTAGCTTGCGGCGCACGTCCCTCACCCGAGGGGTGAAGTCCTCAGAGATGTAGACCCGGGACCTGTTCTCCTTCAGCGTTCTTCGCTCAAACAGGATCCGCTCCTTGTCTTTGTACTTGTTGAAGCACACGATGATGGGGTGGGGCGCCTTGCCCCCCTTCAGACGATGGGCACGCTCCACCTCGATCTCCTCCTCTATGCCCATCTCGTCCTTCAACATTGACTTGACAGCTTTTTCACAGTCCGCCCAAGTCTCTGAGCGCCCCTGGGGGTGGGGGATTCCGTGAAAGATCAGATTATTGCGTCTGCTCCGCCCCTCCAAATCATCCAGCTTATCCTCCAGCTGCGTAACTTTCTCCTTCAACTCTCTGTTTTCTTTCATCACCGCAGTAAAGTCACTCTGAATTTTGTCCATCTGCTCCTGCATTGTAGCTTTCTGTGTATGTGTGTGTGTATGTTTGTGTGTGTGTGTGTTTGTGTGTGTGTATTTGTGTGTGTATGCATGTGTGTATGTGTGTGTGTGTTTGCGTGTGTGTGTTTGTTTGTGTGTGTGTGTGTTTGTGTATGTGTGTGTTTGCGTGTGTGTGTTTGTTTGTGTATGTGTGCAACTTGGTGTTGTTACTGTGTGTCAGTGTGTATGTATGTGTGTATTTGTGTATCAGGCATACTCAGCCATGCAAACAGTACCTCAGAATGTACCAGTAACTCAATGTTAAACAAGTCTCTCTAGCTTACTCATAATGAGAAATCAAACACTACAAATAACTGAAAATGTTGTAAAGCGGGGCTCATGTGACTCTATTTATTCAGTACAAGCCTTTATGTTGGTGAAGCTCTATTCACACATAGCCTGCTGTATAGTTTTCTAAGGATCTTTTCAAGGTGGCCTGTGAATGGACGCCGTGAAAGCATGTCCCCACCTCAAGCGTGGCCTGTGAATGGGCGCCGTAAAGCAAGTCCCCGCCGCATTGAAAAGGGTTTTGTGTGTGGGACAGAGCTTGTGATTTTTTCGGAAATCGAATCTGACAGTATTGAGAGACAATGAAGAGTAATTCTCAAATTATTTGGGGTGTGTAAAAAGTCATTAGATTATTACAGAGTGCACTATCAGGTTTTGGTTTGATTTGAGAGAAACGACCGTGTGGACGTTAATGACCGTAATTAGTTAATTAATTAAGGTCATTAGGTGTTGACAGAGACAATAGTTAAAGAGAAAGATAATAGGAGACCTGTAAGATAATCAGATCAATAAGGCCGCATCGGTCATGCTCGTCACTTTTTTAAAATCAAAGGGTTGATTCGGAAATAACGGGGGGTGTAATGAGGGGTCAAAATTTTGATATAAAAAATGACGTAATTTAATGACCGATGCGGCTTTATTGAATTCATTGTCTTACGGGTTTCCTATTATCTTTCTCTCCACTTGGTTGGTTATTGGGGTTTAACGCCGAGCAGGCGACTAAGGCCATCTCACGGCGGTTGTGGTTCCACAAAGTCCAAATTTACACCCTTATGATAAGCGTAGATAGGCCAAGACATTGGTGGTAAATCCAAACAGTAGAAGCTTGATTAGCGACGAAATCGCCTAATTTTGCTTCACTAATTGTCCCTGAACTTTTTTTGTGTGTGCTACATTCGTGAGCTTGAACTCACCCCCCGAGAGAGAGAGAGAGAGAGAGAGAGAGAGAGAGAGAGAGAGAGAGAGAGAGAGAGAGAGAGAGAGAGAGAGAGAGAGAGAGAGAGAGAGAGAGAGAGAGAGAGAGAGAGAGAGAGAGAGAGAGAGAGATGAAATGAAATGAAATAAAACTTTATTTTTCAAGGATAAATGATTAGGTACCTTCAATGACCTTTTTACAATCATGTCCTTGCTAAGCTATAGCATGCACGTAAACACACATACACATATTGTATATATAAAAGTTTATATCATAATGAAAAATACAGGCAATAATAATTCCATTTCAAATAATCAGATACAGCAGACAATCGGAAAAGAGCCCGCACTTAGACATAGACGCTGGACAAACATTAGGGATTACATTCGCAACAGACTGAAAAAGTTACAAAAGAAATGAATTGAGATTTTCCGAGAGAAAACACTCGCGACATTTTCGTTTTCATAAAGATTTATTACAATAGTGTTATTATTGGGTTGTTATCAGCGTGTATATCTTGTTCTGATCTGATGGACACCTGGATCATTTTGTATACTGTATAACATTAACATTATTTTGCAACTTAACAGTGGCTCGGGACGAAAGACAATAATAAGATAAGAAAATCATTGCCAACAAATGATTTATTACAAAAGTGTTATTATTCGGTGGGTCTCAGGGTGTATATCTTTGTTTTTATCTGATGTACGCCTGGATCATTTTGTATACTGTATAACATTAACCTTACTTTGCACCTAAACAGTGGCTCGGGACGAAAGACCCCCCCCCCCCACCCCACCCGGGTCTGCCCTGAGAGACTTGGGTGGGGTTAACTACTTTTTAGTTCCCAGGGTCACCCTGGTCAGCCACACAGAGTGGGTATTCCTCTCAATTCTGGGGCATGAGTTTCTGTCTACTCTTGGCCCATTGACTTGTATTTTTCTTTTTTAAGCTCTCCCTATTGTCTGCGCTGCCTGTATATCATGATGTTGGATATGTGTTGCTAAATGGTCTTATGAATCAATGAATCTTTATTTTACAACGATGAAGATATTAACACAGTCAGTGACTATGTCATTTTTCGTACCTGCCGTTGCTACAACTACGACTAACTAAGTACAAAATATACATAAAACAGGGACATCAAAGCACAGTGATACAGAATAATTATATAGTCCACTAAACACAAACACGCGCACAAACGCACTCACGCGTCCACACACACACACACACACACACACACACACACACACACACACACACACACACACACACACACACACATGATTGTTAGAATATACACGTACATTCGTGTGTCTACGAATAACTAGAGCATCGCCCTCCCCACATCACCATCGGCGAGTCCGAACTGAAGTCTGTACATCAGTTTACCTACCTCGGCTGCATCATCACGTCAGACGATAAGCTGGACAAGGAGCTGGACAACAGGCTGGCAAAAGCGAACAGTGCTTTCGGGCGACTATTCAAGCGGGTGTGGCACAATCAACAGCTGAAAAAAGGTACCAAGATCAGCGTGTACAGAGCTGTCGTCCTCACCACCCTGCTGTACGGTTCCGAGTCCTGGGCCCTCTACCGCAGCCAACTACGACTCCTCGAACGCGTTCACCAGCGCTGCCTGCGTACCATCCTCAGCATTCACTGGAGTGACTATGTCACCAACGTCGAGGTCCTTGAACAGGCGGAAACTTTGAGCATCGAGGCTTTGCTGCCGCGGACACAGCTTCGCTGGGCGGGGCACGTCTCCAGGATGGATGATCATCGCCTAACCAAGATCACTCTGTTCGGCGAGCTCGCCACTGGACACCGAGACAGAGGGGCACCAAAGAATAGATACAAAGACTGTCTCAAGAAGTCACTTAGTGCCTGCCAAATCGACCACCGCCAGTGGTCTTCGCTTGCTGCGGACCGTGACACCTGGCGCTCCACCATTCACAAGGCAGCCGTCTCCTTTGAGGACTCTCGCAGAGCTAACCTCAAGGACAAGCGGCTCAAGAGAAAAAACAGAGTTGTCGTAACTCAGAACCCTGACCAGACCTTCCCCTGCAGCCACTGCGGTCGAACCTGCCTGTCCCGGATTGGCCTCCACAGTCACGAAAATGCCTGCAGACGACGTGGGCAAGCCCTATAGAATCTTCGTTCGCGAAGTCAAGCCAGCCAGATATTATTATTTGAGTAATGTCAGATACCTATAAAGACTTGCCTTGAAACAATATAATGTCGGAGTGGTTTTAACGTGATGTGGGAGTGAGTTCCACAGTGTGAAACCCTGTGGGTTTCTTAGGATTGTTTAGCGTATTAGACCGGCTGGCGACATACATTCAATATTCTGTTCATTCTTTTTTTCTTTCGCAAGCAGTGCAGGCACGTCCTGAGAAAGTCGTTGCTGTCGGGACGTAAAGCAATGTACATCCATTTGGGACAAAAGACAATAATAAGATAAGAAAACCATTGTCAACATAAAGATTTATTACAAGAGTGTTATTATTGGGTTGGTTTTAGTGTGTATAGCTTGTTTTTATCTGATGTACGCCTGGATCATATTGGAAATGTCTGTAACTTTCTTGATACTATAAAGTACACTTTGCATACTATGCATTGTTTCAAAAGTCACAAGAATCATAAACCTTAGCTGAGTTGGTGTACCTTGCCCTCTACCTAACTTAAACGAACCATAGGCGCCATTGTTGCTATTTTTCCTCCAGACCGGTCGCTCGGACCGGTCATGTGCACCAGAACTGCGCGCGCAGTTTGGCTTCTGCACTTGTAGTGTGGTCTCGTACGTTCACGCGGAAGATTGTGAACGCAGTCGTAAAAAAGGTTCGTTTTCGGTTTTACTTTCAGCGCCTTTTACCTCCCCTAACATGCCAGTTTTGTGTAGAGATGGTGGAGGCTTGTGTCATGCCCCACGCCACTGAATCAAGTCCACTGTACTTGTAGTTTGCTCGTCTCTCGAACTTCAACTATGACGTTGCTTTCTGCCGTAAACGACGCAGATGTTGCAAAATCACCACCATTTAGGAAAAAAAGCTTTTTTTTCAAATCTGTCAAATCGCGTAATGTTTCATGGTGCTAGCATAACGATGGATGCATTATTGCCGGATTGCATAATTATGGGAAAGGGTTTATTCTTTATTCATGTTATTTTGCAGCGATCAAACGACGGTCACGTGATACTTTCTCCGAGGTTGCCCATTACAGGTGCAGAAAGCACACGCTCTAAACTGTTCGGGTGCACATGACCGGTTAGAGCGACTGGTCTGGTGCGAAAATAGCTACATTGGCACCGCTGGAGCTTTTAACCTAGGCGCTGGATGAGGTATACCAACTCAGCTATACTTTATTGTCGCACTTGCTAGAACTCGGTATATTTCTCCATTTTATGAATAGAAGCACATAAGTCACTGAAATCCTTTACGTGCCGAAGGCAAGAACTAGTTTTCCTCATCACAAAGTTGCCAGAAAAAGGTTTGACTGCTCTTGATTGTTTGATTTGAAGTGTTTACAAACAATTACTGTGTTTTTATATGCATGCACCTTTGATGTGATTAATTAAGGCTGAAGTTTCAAGTGATTTCTTATATTTTCAGTTAATTAATTAATGTCAGTGTTCTGTTTTGTCATTTTAAGTGTTAGTTTCTTCGTCTGAGTCTTTTCCTATCTTTCGTATTTTTCCACACTTTTTAACCCGCATCATACTGGGGCTAAAAGCTTCAAATCTGTACACTGCCATATGCAAGCCACATTACAGTACTTACAGATAAGGACATAGACCAATGGCTTTAGTTCAAGGGGGGTGCCAGAATAGCTTAGCGCCTAGAGGCACCAAGATATTCTGGCACTACCCTTGAACTATTTTAGTCACACTTGTTGTACACACTTGTGTATTCCGAATGATAAGGGTTAATATTCAATAGGCTCTGTTGCAGTTTGTCTCAAACTCCAGAGAACATAAAAATGTCCCTTAATTTCCAGAATACATTATCTTGATTCTCACATAAATGCCATGATAAACAGTTTTGCTTCAGAAGGACAAAACGTAGCAATGTTTAAAAGATTTCCTCTGTGAAAATCATAATCTAAAGGTTAGGGGCAAGTTTTTATTCAATTTTGCACAATAAAATGTTAAAAATGTTAATGCATACATACACATTAAGTTGGAACAAAAACATGTGGAAAAGAAGTATCAAATATTTCATGAACTTGACCTTATTACAGACGTTTAATTTTCTGAAGACACCCATTTTCACTGTAATGAGAGGCACCCACGTTATTGGTAGAAACCCATTTTTTCTCCATCCAATGGCTCTTTTTCTAGAAAATGTCTATTTTATTTTAAGTTATAGAACTTAGTTATAATGTGAGTTCTAAACATTCGCATTAATTCCAGAGCCCTAGAATAAATAGAAATATGGGAACCCATTTTCACATACAATGGTAGGCAACCCATTCTGAGGCTTTTGTCTCCATATAATATGTGTGTGTGTGTGTGTGTGTGTGTGTGTGCGTGCGTGCGTGCGTGCGTGCGTGTGTGTGTGTGTGTGTGTGTGTGTGTGTGTGTGTGTGTGTGTGTGTGTGTGTGTGTGTGTGTGTGTGTGTGTGTGTGTGTGAAGATCTCCGATATTTCTGTACGCACAAGCCTGGAGCTTGGCAAAATACTTTATTCAAGCGGTGGCTAAGACAGCCATATGGACAGCATATGGACGTCGTATTGAAGACATAAAGACAGTTTATAAAAAGTCGGTCGACCCACATTAAAGTCCGTAATGTTTGTAATATTTACTTGAAATTTTGGATATAGCTAGTTTGGAGAAAGACATTGGATGAGTTCTTTAGCCAGCTTTGTACCCTTTCAACGTGTTCAGTGAAAATTAATTCTTTATAGAAACAAATTAAAACAGTAAAAATCTCTGACTTGTGGAGAAGTCAGACAGTGGCGGTGAAGAAAACAAAGCAACTCGTCGCCACGCACGCAAATTTCTCAACCACCCAGACATCGACACGTTACTCTAGATATTATGACGAATTTCTCTCTCCTCTCCCCCTTTCTCACACAGACACACAGAGACATCGACACAATACTCTAACGTATGTCTCTCTCCTCTCTCACACAGACACACACACGCGCGCGCGTGCACGCGCACACACACCCACCCACACATCGAAGCGGAGTCAGAAGAGCATGCGCGTGTTCAGTAGAATATCATGTAGCTAGGTAAAGTCACCCTCACTTCACACACTATAGCAAGACTGAAATTCAATTAAATATTAAATACTAGTGATTAAATTCTAGCATGTTCTCTCCCATGCACCCCTTGAACAAAGCACTTCCCCAAGTTTCAAGCGTTTACGTACACAAACATCGGAGATTCTCGTGTGTACACACACGCACACACGCACACGCACACACACATGCACACATGGGCACACACACACATGCACACACACACACACACGCACACACACACGCGCGCGCGCGCACGCGACGTTTCGCGCCAAACGTACTTTCTGCAGCAAAGTTAGCGTAACTAGACATTTTCAGATCTGCCCACCAATGTCGTCGCGGGCATTTTTTTTAATCTGCTTAACCGCGACCCATCCTAAAAAGTCTCTTCTATCAATAGAAGAGACTTAAAAATAGTCGTGCGCAGAACAACGGCGGCCGACGTCGACCCGATAACTACTTACCTACTGGGTCAATTATAGAAAAAACAGTCAGGTTGGCGTTGAACCTGGCTTTACAAAGCGGTTAGTTATGGAACAGTTACATGCACTGGGGTAATTGTATAACAAACAGTCAGGTTGGCGTTGAAGCTGGCTTTGAGAAGCGGTTAGTAATGGAGAAGCGGTTAGTAATGGAACAGTTACATGCACTGGGGTAATTGTATAACAAACAGTCAGGTTGGCGTTGAAGCTGGCTTTGAGAAGCGGTTAGTAATGGAACTGTTACATGCACTGGGGTAATTGTATAACAAACAGTCAGATTGGTGTTGAAGCTGGCTTTGAGAAGCGGTTAGTAATGGAACAGTTACATGCACTGGGGTAATTGTATAACAAACAGTCAGGTTGGCATTAAACCTCGATTTGAGATGCAGTTAGTAATGGAACAGTTACATGCACTGGGGTAATTTGTTCAAAACCAGTCAGGTTGACGATGAATCTCGCTTTGAGAAGCGGTTAGTAATGGAACGGTTACATGCACTGGGGAAAAAATGTAATACATGTTGTAATAAATGTGTGGTGAAACAAGTGATTTAGACTCGTTCACAAACATCATGAACACACTGTCAATGCGTGGTGAAACAAGTGATTTAGACTCGTTCACAAACATCATGAACACACTGTCAATGCGTGGTGAAATAAGTGATTTAGACTCGTTCACAAACATCATGAACACACTGTCAATGCGTGGTGAAACAAGTGATTTAGACTCGTTCACAAACATCATGTAAATTAACCCCTTGACTGCAGACAAAAGTGAATACACCCAAACTACAAGGGACATCAAACCTCGTGAGCCACCGCTGATGTTGTAAGCCTGTACAATCGGATGTCAACAGGAGTCATCCCGAAATCAAAAGTACAGCCGGTAACAGTACGACTGTTTGTTGGACGCGCGCCGCAATGATCGGGTGGATCCAGAGTTGTTACTGCCTGGACGTCCTTAAGGGACGCAACCGAAAGTCTTTCCTTACTATAAAGGGGCTGAACCTACTGTATTTGACCTGATTCTGATTTAGGAATACTCCTTGTGGCCGCTCTCTGCCAAAAGACATTGATTCTCATGAGCACCTCCAGCCCATAGATGTTTATAGATTCTTTGTCTTTCAGATAGGATGGATGGATAAGGTGCGGTCCATCATAATGATGGGGGACTAGGATAGGGGTGAGAGGCGGGTGGGTGGGGGCTGGGTGGATGATGATTGGCATGTCTGTGACGGGTGGTGGATAAACATTCTTGGCCGCCTCCCCCCCCCCCTACCACCACCACCACCACACCCCACCCCCCTCCCCTCCCAAGAGAAAAGAGCCCCACCCGGGTCTGCCCTGGGGGACTTGGGTGGGTTAGGTATTTTTTAGTTCCCAGGGTCACCCTGGTCAGCCCCACAGGGTGGGTTTTTCTCTCTATTCTGGGGTATGTGTTTCTGTCTACCCTTTGTCCATTCACCTGTATTTGCCTTTTTAAAACTCTCCCTACTGTCTGCACTGCCTGTAGCTCTTGATATTGGATGTGTGTTGCTAAATGGTCTTAGCTTTATTTATGCCCCACCCCACCCGGGTGTGCCCTGGGGGACTTGGGTGGGGTTAGGTATTTTTTAGTTCCCAGGGTCACCCTGGTCAGCCCCACAGGGTGGGTTTTTCTCTCTATTCTGGGGCATGTGTTTCTGTCTACCCTTTGTCCATTCACCTGTATTTGCCTTTTTAAAACTCTCCCTACTGTCTGCACTGCCTGTAGCTCTTGATATTGGATGTGTGTTGCTAAATGGTCTTAGCTTTATTTAGGCCCCATGTGTTAGGTTTATTTAATGTATTTGACCGGCTGGCAACATACATTCAATGTTCTGTTGTTTTTTTTTTTTTTTTTTCACAAGCAGTGCCGGCACGTCCTGAGAAAGCCTTGTTGCTGTCGGGACGTTAAGCAATGTACAATCAATCAATCAATCCCAAGAGAAAAGAAAAGAGAAGAAAAAGAAAAAGCAGGCGACAAAACAATCAATAAATGCGTTTGAGCTACCACGGCCAGAAACCACTCAAGACTTGCACGTGGGGCTTTAACAAAACAGTTCCAACACACCATTTTGCTTTGAACTTTTAAAACACAACGAATAAACGATTCATAAATGATACATGTCGCAGCCGCAGTCAGTATGCTGACACCCACGTGACCACACATGACGTCAGCAACAAACATATATCATCACGAGCCCCCATAGCCTGTGTCAGGTCATGAAGATCTATTCCTGTTGAAAATGAGCGGTGCAGGCTGATGGCACCGAGTGATATCGATTGGACCGTTCTGAGGCGTCCTGTTGGCAATGGATCCACACACTGATTGTCTGCCTCGCTGATCAGCGCAGTAATAGATAATAATAATAGTAACCAGTGTGGCCCCAGGCAGTCGGCGGCCCTATGACCTTCTGCTCTTTGGGTAGCGTGCCGTTGGTGGCCGTTTTCATTATTTTATTTGAGCTCATCTGGCGAGCATGGACAAGGCATACATACAAGTATTTGGTGTCAGAAGCTGGATGAAGCGACATTACACAAGTATTGACATTCTGGAGTTGGGACAGGCGTTTATTTACAGATGGCACTCAAAGCCAGTACTTGCTTTTTTTTAAGAAATCGTAAAATGGCAATTACTGGGCGCTGCCTGTGGACGTTGTGCGTGCTGCTGTTTGTTGTGACAACAACTGAGGAACATGAACTTGGCGGGCAGTTTATTGCTGATAAAGCATTGTTAAAACCAAAACGATGGCAGAATTCTCCAGATGAAAATAGAATCCGACATGAGTCGGGGGAACGTCCCACAGATACATTGGCCGATATGAGCACACACGTGTTGGAGAAAGAGAAAGAGAGACAGACAGATGATGGCAATGGGAACGGCAGGCGTTCATCACGAAGGGAAGCTACACACGGCAGGCGTTCATCACGAAGGGAAGGTACACACAGCAGGCGTTTATCACGAAGGGAAGGTACACGCAGCAGGCGTTTATCACGAAGGGAAGGTCAGTACACACAGAAAGCGTTATTCACGAAGGAAAGGGAAGGTAGGAGACCCATGTATGAAACACTTAAGCAAAAACGTCTCGTGCGACCGTCCAAAGAAAGGTAGAATCAATCCGAAACCAGGGATTGAAAGAGATTATATTGATGCATCTTAGGACAAAGCCAAATTTTAAAACTCGAATCGACGCAGAAGCAGTTCCAGTTTGAAAAAAAGTAACACATTGTTTCATATTAGGCACCATTGCCTAATATGAAACACCAGGTCTCCTATTATGAAACAGTCTTAATAATATGTCCTTTTTACAAGTTTCACTTACATTTTGTTGGAATATTAAGGTAGGAGAGATGGTTAGCACATTTTTGGCTTATTTAACATTAAAAGTGAGTTAAATATAATGAGTCATCCCCCACTGGTCCATCCATCCATCATCCTTTGTGTATCCAATTTTGACAAACTTTAGCATTTTGAATTTCTGAGAGACCATCAGAGCCACAGACTTCTAATTTGGCACAGTGATCCTATTTGACAATAGCTTTGATTGTCATTTGCGCTGACCTTCATGAAAGGTCAAGGTTGCAAAGGTCAATAAACTGGCGATTTTTTAAAGAAACTAGTTATAATCTTATTTTAAAACTTGCCAAAGAAACAAATGATGATACAACTTTTGTTTGCAGCTCTACTACGTTAACCTCTCGTTAAGGTCAAAGGTCACAGGAAGTAAGAAGGCTTTTCATTTTAGGTTGCTGCTTGTACAGGTAGTTCGTATATAAACTTTGCAGTAGGACCCCAGTAGAAATGTGTTGCTAGGGGTTACAATGTCTATGCATATTAATTTTTTGGTTTTTTTTTTAAAGGTCAAAGGTCAGGCACGATCAACAAGTGTGTTGAATTGTTTTATGTATGGGGGAATAAAAGCTACTGTATTTAGTTTTTTCACCTCAGAATTAAAATTTGATAAACGCTAGCATTATCGACAAAGGTTTATGTACATATTCAGATACAAATTTGGGGGGAAAGGGGTGTTCCAGAGTGCACGGCTCCCATGATACTTTTTAATGTGTAATTTTCCATTTGTATGAGTTTAAAACAAACCTCAAGCATACACACATGATGGCTGAAAAGCAGCTGTATGGACGATTGGTGTCTTCATTTATACCGTTTTACATTTGCTGTCACAACTAAGCCAATAAGGTTTGCTCTTGGAACAACATTTTAGCCCAAACCCTTCCCCGTAGACAGTAATACGCCATTTTGTCTGCCTGAAAGCATTCCCAACAACTGTGATCGTCATCGTTAAGTGATGTAGCGACATAAACTTGACATATCTGTTTTATTCTCTTCGCTACAAATGGACGCATATAATGCTCTGAAATCTGTTTTAAATCAGTCCCAAGGGACCCCAACCGTCAAATAAATATGTCAGTTGTGTCAGCAAGAGCCAAAATCGCCATGAGCCACCGCACCCAAGTGGCTCATGAGGATCTATGTGTCTTACAGATCATATTGAATCATATTGAGAGTTTATCGGTTGTGAAGGGGTTAAGTCAAAATATCAACAACCAAAATTTTGGGATAAAATCGGGCATGTGGATTCAGAGATATTGCCTGCACAAAGGCTCACACAAATATGTCCTCTGCGGCCTTCACCTTACAGGTCGTGAATTCATTCTGTTAAAAAACATCACTTAAACTCTACATTCCCATCAACACACGCATGCCCGCAAACACACACACACACACACACACACACACACACACACACACACACACACACACACACACACACACACACACACACACACACACACACACACTGACCAGAAGATAACATTGTACACATTCTACATTCGGATTGGGCGTCAGAAACCAAGGAGTCAACCTTTTCCCCGATCACAGTCGTGCCAGTGGGACGTTAAAATGAAATGAAGGAATGAAGGAGTCAACCTTTTATTTCTACCAGAAACATCGACAACAAACATGTACCTGATGACATATATTGACTTCTATCCCTCCCAATTGTTTTTCTCCCAATCCGAGGAAGAAGAAAGAGTATTATTGTTCAGGAGGTAGGCAGAGACTGGGCAAAGTGCACTCTATAGTAGTCTAACACCTGTGATGGGAGCTCTTTGGACTTGAGGTCAGTCTGAAAAAGACAGAGGTCCTTCATCAGCCAGCACCCAAGGAAGAGCATCGCCCTCCCCACATCACCATCGGCGAGTCCGAACTGAAGTCTGTACACCAGTTTACCTACCTTGGCTGCATCATCACGTCAGACGCCAAGCTGGACAAGGAGCTGGACAACAGGCTGGCAAAAGCGAACAGTGCTTTCGGGCGACTATTTAAGCGGGTGTGGCACAATCAACAGCTGAAAAAAGGCACCAAGATTAGCGTGTACAGAGCTGTCGTCCTCACCACCCTGCTGTACGGTTCCGAGTCTTGGGCCCTCTACCGAAGCCAACTACGACTCCTCGAACGCTTTCACCAGCGCTGCCTGCGTACCATCCTCAGCATTCACTGGAGTGACTATGTCACCAACGTCGAGGTCCTTGAACAGGCGGAAACTTTGAGGATCGAGGCTTTGCTGCTGCGGACACAGCTTCGCTGGGCGGGGCACGTCACCAGGATGGA
Organism: Semisulcospira habei; assembly: GCA_036245525.1. Classification (NCBI taxonomy): domain Eukaryota; kingdom Metazoa; phylum Mollusca; class Gastropoda; family Semisulcospiridae; genus Semisulcospira; species Semisulcospira habei. Next base: position 212,009,899 of record BTPG01000005.1, read on the forward strand.
GGATCATCGCCTACCCAAGATCACTCTGTTCGGCGAGCTCGCCACTGGACACCGACACAGAGGGGCACCAAAGAAGAGATACAAAGATGGTCTCAAGAAGTCACTTAGTGCCTGCCAAATCGACCACCGCCAGTGGTCTTCGCTTGCTGCGGACCGTGACACCTGGCGCTCCACCATTCACAAGGCAGCCGTCTCCTTTGAGGACTCTCGCAGAGCTAACCTCAAGGACAAGCGGCTCAGGAGAAAAAACAAAGTTGTCGTAACTCAGAACCCTGACCAGACCTTCCCCTGCAGCCACTGCGGTCAAACCTGCCTGTCCCGGATTGGCCTCCGCAGTCACGAAAATGCCTGCAGACGACGTGGGCAAGCCCTATAGAATCTTCGTTCGCGAAGCCAAGCCATGATGATGATGATGATGATGATGAGGCAGAGACTGGGCAAAGTGCACTCTATAGTAGTCTAACACCTGTGATGGGAGCTGGTCTAGATAAGCTAAGTAGGCCGAACTCTTCCAATCACTCATGAGTTTTACTACTTCCCCTGGCACTCCGCAGGATACCGCCTACAATGCCCCTCCCCTCCTGAAACTGTGACCTGAAGAAATGTTTCCCTTGTTTCCTCCCCTTAAATATGAATTTCCTCAAAACGAAAACATACCAGCTTCCGATTTGTGTCATTATATTTTCAGCTTCGTGAAAATGAAAAGTGGTCGCGCAGCACTTTTTAAAGTCTCTTTTTATTTATAGAAGAGACGTTTTAGGAGGGGAAGCGGTTGGGCGATATCAGAAGAACACATATGACATCATTGTTAGTCAAGCTGGCCTAAAACTCTAACAGTGAAGTAACAGAATACAAATTACGTCATGTCTAGTTACGCAAACCTCGCTGTAGAACGTACCTTGGCGCGTATGTGTGTGTGTGTGTGTGTGTGTGTGTGTGTGTGTGTGTGTGTGTGTGTTTGTGCGTATATGTTTGAGTGCGTGTGTGTGCGTGTTGTGTGTGTGTGTGTGTGTATGTGTGTGTATGTGTTTGTGCGTGTGCATGTGTGTGTATGTTTGAGTGTGTGTGTGTGTGTGTGTGTGTGTGTGTGTGTGTGTATGTGTGTGTGTGTGTGTGTGTGTGTGTGTGTGTGTGTGTGTGTGTAAACAAGACAATCTCCGAAGTTTACATACGCATAAGCTTGATGTTAGGGGAGTTGCTTCATTCAGGGGGTGTCTAGCAGAGCCTCCCAGCACTTTGAAATCGAATGTCTCATTGAAGAGTTAAATGAACGTTTATAGAAAGTCGGTTGACCCACATTAGAGGTCGTTGTAGGATATTTTGGACACACTGTACAACAGACGGATTACGAACAAAATGGCTGACATTCTTGATGACAAAACACATCCACTTAGATATGAATTTGACAGCAGACGTATCGAACGAAGTGGCAGACTTCGAGTACCCAAAAGTAGTACATCACTTTATACCAACTCTTTTGTCCCTCAAGCTGTTACCCTTTTCAACAGTAATATCAGTAGATAGTGTCTGTCAACATTCTTCAGTTCTTTAGTACTAGCCCTTTTAGTAGTTAACTGCAACATGGCTGACACCAGAAGCACAGGGGGAATCCACCATATGTGTTTCTGATGTCAAGAGTGTTACAAAGCTAACAATACGTCTGTTACAGTTCATCTCTTTAATTGAGCATTATGGGTTATTTAATTATTTCTATGAGTGATTTTTGATGCCATGTGTTGTATGGGCAGACAGAGAATTTCCCCTGAGGGATTAATGAAGTATTATTGTATTGTATTGTAATTTTAATTATATTTACTTGCAGTTTAGGATATACATAGATTGGATAAAGACAATGGAAGAGTTCGTTTGCCAGTTTTGTATCTCTTAGAATGTTTCCATAAAAATTAATTATGTCCAGAAATGTTTTTAAAAAGTGAAAAAACCTAGACTGAGAAAATCTGACAGTGACGGTGACGAAAAAGCAGAAATTTCGTCATCAGCAATCTCTCTCTCTCTCTCTCTCTCTCTCTCTCTCTCTCTCTCTCTCTCTCTCTCTCTCTCTCTCTCTCTCTCTCTCTCTCTCTCTCTCTCTCTCTCTCTCTCTCTCTCTCTCTCTCTCTCTCTCTCTCCGGTGCACATGCTACGCTTGTGCCACGTTTTATCTCGCTGTTACAATTTTGAGACTTTATAAACGTTATACTGTATCTCTTGTCTTTAAATGTATAGCATCGTGTGTGTGATGGTGTCGTGCTTCTGATGGAGCATCTTCTGCTGCGATTCAAAAAGGACCTTGTGAGGTATTTGTGATTTTCTACTCTTCAACGTTAGACGTTAGACCCCGCCAGTGGGCGCCGGAATTTTTGCCTCGCCGCCTCGCCCGCTTGACTATTTTTAGGCTGATGCCTGCATTCCACGCTCGGCCAAGAGTGCTAAAGCAGTACACGATGGATAGGAGCGTCGAGGGCACTGGTCCTAGAACACCTTCCAGCTGTGTATCAGAAAAAGTTCACGCGCGGCCCGAACTGACCTGCACATAAGCATTCTAGTACACATCGTCTCGCCATGACCATGTAACGACAAACCACACCATGGGCCCCACCACCCGCGCAGCTCACGCCGCTAAGTATGCTATCGACACCGAGCATATACTAAAGACCCCATCCAAAAACAGTTTCTAGCGCCCCCCGTCAAGCTGCCCTTTTGGCGGTCTGTTTTTCGCACTAGATATGTTCTGCCGATTTTGTTTTTTGTCCGGCCAGCGTATCCCGAGGAGCCTTCTCAGACTGTTGTTGATGAACGTCTGTATTTTCTTGGTGGTCGACACTGTAGTCTTCCAGGTCTCTGCTCCATAAAGGAGTACTGATTTCACGTTGGTGTTGAACAGTCGGATCTTGGTGTTGACTGACAAAATCAGCAACGAGGAATTGTGGCAGCGGACAAAGCAGAAGCATGCAGAAGTGGAGCTTCAACAACGCCGCTGGAGATGGATAGGTCACACACTACGCAAACCAGCAACCAACACCACAAAGCAAGCCCTAAGATGGAACCCCCAGGGAAAAAGGAAGAGAGGTCGGCCACGAAACACCTGGCGACGTGACCTGGAGACAGATGCCAAGAAGATGGGCCACACCTGGGGACAGCTGGAGAGACTCGCCCAGGACAGAGACGGCTGGAGGGACCTTGTCGGCGGCCTATGCCCCAGGGGTGGGGGTGATGGGCGTAAGTAGTAAGTAAGATGTTCTGCCGGAGTGCCATGTCCATGTCTCGTGTGAATGGACAGACTTCCAATATGACGAAGACGACGAGAATGATCGCTGTCTAAAAACCATCACAGTGCCCGTTCCCTGTGTCCCTTCCCCTGCTGAACTATATAAAACTATTGTACAACTGAGATACGGGAGCCGTAAACTTGTAACTTTGACCCTCTTCCATACGACAGGCACTGTCACCATCCAAGGAAGTGTGTGCCGTGAATGGGTACACAATGAGTTTAAAAAACTAAAAGCCCTTGTCAGCGACATGAGTGGTGACAGCACTTCCATTCTCCCCCAAACTGACACCACACTGCCTATCATGTCTTTTGATAAACCGTTCCCCGCACCATCCACACTTCTTGTCATTATGCCCCCCCCCCCCCCCCCACAGAACACCTGCCAAAGGAGGCATAGATGACGTAATGGACAGTGCTGGCGAGCTTAACGCTACCGTGGATGATACTGCTATACCTGCAGGTGATGAAAGCCCATCCCCCTCAACTGAAGACTTTATCCCGCCACCCGGTCCCTCCAAACAAGCTGCACTGCGGACCACACAACAAGATCCCACTTCTCCGGAAATAATGGAACAGCCGCCTGCCGTTCCTAACGCCACACCTATCGCCCCCTACCCTCAAGTGGACACCGCTGGTGAGACAACATCCTGCATGACCTCACATACCTCTACTCAGTGCCCCCAGTTGTGCTGCTATCAGTGTGCACAACCTGTCCACGCCACCAAATGTTTTGATTGTGTGGCTGGACTAATTTTGGACCTAAAAATACAGTTTGAAAACAAACAACGTGTTTTTATATACCAACTCAAAGCTGAAATAGACACTCTTAAACAGGACAACATGAGTCTACAGCAGCAGGTTATAAATCTGAATAGTCTACCAAAGCAAGTGTCAATCCTCACAAGCAAGCTGGGCAAAGTGGATTCTCTTGAAAGCCGGTATATGATGTTGGGTAAACAGAAAATATTTGCCCCAGAGCAGCGAACCCCCGTTGACTTGCCTGATCACTGTCAGTCACCACCGCCACTGTCCGTACCAGTTCCCTTTCCTCTGAAATTCACTCCCCTACCTCCATCACTACGTCGAACCTCTCTGATACTTTTCCAAAGGAGTACACCCAAACCCACCCGTCTCAGCGTGCGTCTGTGGCCATGGAAGAGACGGCAGGGAGCAGCAGTACCACTGAAACTAAAACCCCTAATGCACGTTCGCTCCAGGACCAACCGCCGCGAGAGCGCCGTCAGTTTAGTGTTCGACTCCCACCCGAGGGCAGAGTCAATGCGCTATTAATCGGCGACTCAAATCTCCAACGGGTGGATCGTCGTCGCTTGGACCCAAGCGGTGCTACATGTGTGCGCACCCTTCGAGGGGTTAAGGTTGACCAGTTGGCAGAGGCCCTGTCCAACATCGCGCCACGCTACGACATTGGTAGTGCAGTGGTCCACGTTGGCACAAATGACTGTGCCTCCAGCAATGACGTGGACTCTGTACTACATGACTTCCAGCACCTCATCCCTGTAGTTCGACGAGTATTCCTATCAGCCACAGTTGCCTACACAGCAATATTACCACAAGGGCGCTGCCCACTGAAAACCATCTGCAATGTGAACCAGCGCCTGGCTATGCTGTGCGAAAGGGAAGACGTGTCGTTTCTGCAGGAAAACAATTTTTACACCCCTGCTGGTGCAGTTGCTACTTCCCTGTTTAACAGCGACAGGCTGCATCTGAATGAGAGAGGCGCCGGGTTATTACTGCGCCGGATAAAGCGGTTTATTTTTCCTGCGAGATAACCTGAAAGACTTAAATCGGCACCGCGACCTGCGACACGCCAGACACGCGGCTGAGCCTGGAGCAAACACAAAAGTACCTGAGCTGAGTGGTCCTCCCTGCCGGCCGCAAACTAGTAATCTCATTCAAGATGAGAACCTACTGATGCGACAAAGCACTAAACAAATGCCACAGTCTAAAGCTCTCCCCACTCGCCGCTGGGAATCGGCTACTAGCACTACGATGGCGAACATAGGTGACTATGTAAATGCTGGCGGAAACCTAGCTATCCCTGTCTCCAGCAGCCAGTCACCTGTAAACGCTAGTGCCGCTCGAGTCCCTGTGGAGCTTTCCGGACCTGACACAAGCACTACATTGGCGGACGCTGCCAGCGCGACGCACCAACAGCCGCCTTTCAGTCAGCGACCAGAATTCACAGAAGCGACGGCCGATCCCAGCTACCACTATCAGCCGGCGTCCCTGTATGGAAACTACGCGCGCCCTGTCGTGCCCTGGCCTCAGATCACACCGCACAGTTTCCACGTACCAACGCCGCAGTACCCAGTGGCATTCCAGCCAGCCTTTCAGCCGTTCCCACTTCCCTTTCCCCACTGGCAGTATCCGTATCTAGCTAATAGTGGACCTCGGTCCCAAACGGTGATGTGAAGTGTTGTGTTAAACATATAAAACATGCCTCGGTGTTTCGGTTAGATTAACTCCTTCATGCCTGATCGGGAAACGTTGGACGATGATAGTGCCGGATTACCTTTGCATCGTTGAGGCGCTAATCTGATCTGTTACTGCACTTGTGCTATCGTTGTCCATCTCTCTCCAGCGTAAATCGGATGTTCAACTAACACGCCTCCAGGCCTAATTGAGTTGGTTTTAGCGAACCCCATCCTACTTGACGACTATTAAAATAGTTCTCTCCTTTTGGGTGTAGGCTCAGCTTGAACTAATTTCACTTCATGTTTTTCACGAACTTAGTGAACATCAGTATAATTTTGAAAAGAAAATAAACAATCATATGACTTCATTTTCAGCCCTTCATCCGTCCGACTTGTAGCAATGCGTGGTGCATATGAACACAGGTGTGTGAGCCCTAAGTGTTATTAGTATTTTTGATTCCAGTTCTCGTCAGCTCAGTCTGTTTCAGTGTGTCGAGCACTGATTTGACAATCCTTTGATCAAACGGTGACATTTCTATACGAAACGGTTTACTGTGCTGTTGTTTTAGTTTCACCTCATAGATTTGACATTAACATTTGCGATGCTTTTGGTTTATATGCGATGCGGCCGTATCACAGCAACATGTGTTGCAGTCTGACAGTTTAGGGAAATCGTTGGACTATTTGTACTGTGGTTGACCTGTGTACTAGACAGTTGCGCGTTTGACTTGTGTCTGGCCGGCATACACACCAATTTTGTATGCCGGTCTAAATGTAAAGATTAGTGATTAAAGTGCATAGCCAAACGTGTTGTGCTGAATGCGAGTAGACAGTTCTACAAACTATCATTCAAGTTATTTTTGACAGTCGTGGTGATTATAAGTGGATTTGGTTTATTTCATATTTTCGCACAAGATCACTCCTTTCAGTGATTGGACTGTTTCACTGAGTTTCGGATATTGAAAACTTTATATTTACATTTTGTCATCAAAATGTGTACACCATCAAACAATTACATGCATGCCCACGGGCTGAAGGTCGGGCACTTTAATGTATTTCACGTTTACAATAAGGTTCCTGAAATTTCAATATTTTTAAACCAGCCTTCACACTTCCATCTCTTTGGGCTAACGGAATCACGTCTGGACTCAAGAATTAGCGACGAAAATCTGTGCATTCCTAACTTTTCCTTAATTCGTCGTGATCCAAACACCCTCAAACACACAGGGGTTGCTGTTTATATCCATAATTCGATTGCACATATGGTACGCAGACGTGATGATCTGGAGTCACTTGAGATTGAGTGTGTATGGCTAGAAGTAAAAATTAATAACTCATCGCCAGTTATAATGGGTTATGTATATAGAAATCCATCGTCCACTGTCGAGTGGTATGATGACTTTGTGCAGATGATGGATAAAGTGAATGACACTGACAAAGATGTACTGCTGTTAGGTGATTTTAACATTGACTTACTGAAAACAAATCCCACGTGGCAATCGACAACAACTCTTTTTGGGTTGAAGCAACTAGTCCAAGCTCCTACTAGAATAACCCAATCATCCGCTACACTCATTGATCACATCTATGCCAACAACTGTAAGTCAGTACTAGAGACCAGCGTCCCCCCACTAGCTGTCAGTGATCATTTTCCCATCACCTGTACATGGTCGTGCAAGATGCCCAAACATATATATATAGGTCTTTTAAAAAAAAACTAAACAAAGATGCTTTTCTACATGATCTTAGCCTTACACCGTTTCATGATGTGTACAATTATACCAACCCAGATAAGGCTGTCACTGTCTTACTTGATCTGTGCCTAGAGGCGCTAAACAAACATGCGCCAGTAAGAAGAAAGCGAGTCCGATCCCGCCAGCCTCCCTCATGGATAACCGACGAAATCAAACAAGCAATGGATGATAGAAATAAGACTAAGAAAGAAAAGAACTTTCATGAATTTAAAAGACTGCGAAATAAGTTAAGTACTTAGTTAGAGAATCGCAGAGATCGTTTGTAACCAAAACAGTCGAAGAAGACAGAAACCCTTCCTCTATCTGGACAGCACTTAATACGCTTACCAACAACAAACGTAAACAGTGCAATACCATTCCAGAAAACCTCTCCGCTGCGGAGTTTAATAACCACTTTCTATCAGCCCCCAAAGACTTACTCAGTTCTCACAATCGCAATCAGTCGATATATTCCACACCAGAGAATCTAACAAAGTTCTGTAATCAAAGATTGTCCTCAGATGATATTTTCGTCATCCTTGATATTGCTGTACACGAGGTAGGCAAATACACTTCCATCCTAAAAAGGAAAACATCTTCGGGCAGTGATGGTATTAATGGATATATCCTTGACCTGTCGCGAACCATACATAATGGAACCTCTTACATACATTTATAATCTATTTATACAAAAAAAAATGTCTTCCCAGTAGCTTTCAAAAAATAAAAAAATGGTGCCTGTTCCTAAAGCAAACGATTCTTCTGAAATAAACAATTTTCGCCCCATTTTCCTTCTATCAGTTCTCTCGAAGCCTCTGGAAAAGCATGTTCACAAACATCTTCTGGAATTTCTTGAAAAAAGGTCCCTATTATATCATTACCAGTCAGGTTTTCGTCCCAGGCATTCATGCCACACATCACTCGCACGAATAGTGAATTCGTGGGTCAACAGCATAAATGATAATTAAAAGGCTGGTGCCGTCTTCTTGGATCTAAGAAAAGCGTTTGATCTTATCGATCATACCATCTTATTGAAAAAGCTGGCCACCTACTTAAACAAAAAGAGCCCCTTAACTCTTTCGTTTCTGAACTCCTATCTTACAAAAAGAACACAAACAGTCTACGTCAATGGAAAATGTTCTTCTGAACAATTTGTGAAATATGGAGTGCCCCAGGGGTCTATTTTAGGCCCACTACTGTTTTGTATCTTCGTTAACGATCTACCGTTACATCTAACGTGTACTGAAGCTGAGTGTGACATGTTTGCCGACGACTCAACATTACATTCCGCTGGTAAAACTGTGCCTGAAATTGCAAATAATCTTCAAGAGAGTCTTCATAAAGTCTCTCGGTGGTGTAATGAAAATCGCATGCTTGTAAATCCCACAAAAACAAAAAGCATGCTTATCACAACCCGCCAGAAACATCAGCTCAAACCTCCATCACTCAAACTTTCTTTGGACTCCATCCCAGTTGAGCAGGTCAGTCAACACCGCGTGCTTGGAGGAATAATAGATGATGATCTAAGCTGGCATAACCACCTATATTATATGAGAAAACATTTGTCCAAAAAGTTGTTTCTACTTTCCAAACTTAAAACGATCATTGACCTTAAGACGCGCAAACTATTTTTTAATGCCTACATTAAACCACACATTGATTATGCCTCAACAATATGGGATGGCTGCAGTGAAAATCATTTCAAGAAGATAAACTCACTATACAAGCGCGCTGCTAAGCTTATCCTCCCTGGTCCGTCTTTACCCACTGATGCCAAGCTGCAGGCCATCGGACTTCTCCCTCTGGTTAAGCACCTCGCACTAAACAAATGTGTACTGATGCACAAAATTCTTAACGAGAAAGCTCCACCTTACTTATCAAGGCTTTTTTCTCAAACTGAAAAAAAATACAGCACCTCCAGGACAGTCTCTCTATAAAAAGGCCCGGTATAGACCTGTTCAAATCTAGCCTGTCTTATTCAGGTGCTCTTTTATGGAATTCCTTCCTCCCACTATTCAACAAACCACGTCCCTCTCTCTGTTTAAAAGTAGAGTACATGATTATCTTTCTAAGACCACGTTATGCTGATCCATTCTTCTTCTTTATTTCTCGACGTAATACGCTTCAGTTTTTTAAATTTTTGCTATTTTGTTTTCCATCTAGCCTTCAAATTGTTTGTTCTGTTTTCTAATTTGTTTTTGATAGTACACAAAATATCATACCTACTTATATGTTAGATAATTATGTGCGCACGTACGTGTGTATGTGTATGTACAAAAGTGCGCATGTGCACGAGTACATGTCATGTATATGTGTGTCTTTGTCACTCTCTCTCTCTCTCTCTCTCTCTCTCTCTCTCTCTCTCTCTCTCTCTCTCTCTCTCACACACACACACACACACACACACACACACACACACACACACACACACACACACACACACACACACACACACACACACACATGTGCACAGTAGAATGTCATGCATCTAGGTAATGTTGACCTCACTTCACACAGATTATAGCGAGACTGAAACTGTCTCGTGAAATTCATGTTTTTGTCACCATTTTTCTCAAGTCTATAATTAAAAGTGAAACTCGTGTCATGTAAAATATAACATTACGTGATGACAACTGACGTTTTTCAAACCAATTACGTGTGACCCTATTAGATACATTACGTCCACACTATGATATACTGTCTCACAAAATGCATCCGCCTTTTGATACACTGTCTCTCATACAATGCATATTTTCCCTAACACCCTCTTTTATACAATTACAGATTTCCAGAACAATCCCGCAAATTACACAGCTCAAACAATCAGTAAAGAAAACGTAAACAAAATCATTAATATTCATAAAAAAACCCACTCTAAATATATAGACAATCTTCCACTAAAATCTAGATGCATTACGTAAATGTTACGAAATGTAGCCAACATGTGTACTACAAAACTTTGACGTCATTATTTGAGGTCACTAAACAATCACGCCTTTTCAAGGACCTTCCACCTTAATCTAGTTCGGACTTTGCAAGAATTTAGCAAAATGTCTGTAACAGGGCGGGTTTTAGCTTGCTAATCATCATCACCCGCACACCGCAATTGTTTCCCCTAACCTTGGATTATCCTGCTCGTAGCGCCAGTTGTAGCCGTGCGGCTGAGAGGTGTGCAAAATGTGGGGGGAATTAAAAGAGAGTCTAATACGTACTGGTGCTGAAATACAATAAGGCATTTAAACTAAACTACGGACAAGATAATGTATTACATGGCTAATTAAAGTATATTATGACATAATATGCGGCTAATTGAAAAAGTATCATATACAACATAACCAAATGTCATGCAACACAAAACGAAACACAAATCAAAACATAAACATTGATGACATTAAAACACATCAATGACAGGACAAACAGGATAGTCTAATAGAAAAGTATGGATAAATAAATGGCACAGGACGTATGCGCATGTGATGAATAATTTCATGGTCCTAGGCGAAACCGAAAGTATACTAGAAAACAAATGCAGCGCTAAAACTTCAAAGTGAGCTAAACACGACAATAACCTTTGAGGTCGCATTACAGCAGCGATTCCGTAACGTTAATTTGGTGACGATATGGAAGCGCTTTTTGAGGTCGCATAACACAATCTATTCCGTACCATATGTAATTAAAAGGGTGTGCTACTGGCGGTCGCATAACACAAGCTATTCCGTACCATATGTAATTATAAGCGCGTGCTATTGGAGGTCGCATAACACAAGCTATTCCGTACCATATGTAATTTTAAGGGTGTGCTACTGGCGGTCGCATAACACAAGCTATCTCGTACTATATGCAATAATAAGGGTGTGCTATTGGAGGTTGTATACCACAAGCTATCCCGTACCATATGTAATTATAAGGGTGTGCTACTTGAGGTCGCATAACAAAAACGTTCTCGTATCATATGTGATGATAGAAGAGCGCTACTGCATCGTGCACGTAACCCTTGAGGTAGCATAACAGAAGCGGACCAAGGCGATTCAGATGCAGAATCGCAGAGACCCGAGTGGCGAGATGAAGTATTATCTGTGAGGAGTGCCTGTCCATCAGCGCTTCGCAGGGGACTTTGTACCATGTACGCTGTTTTCAGGGTTTCGTAGAAGCCCCTATAGTCACCGTTGTCAGCACAAAGCTGGGTCCTCTGTGCTAGTCTGGTCCACCACTCGTTCTGGAGATCTTTGAGCTTGCGCTGGAGACTCCTGCAGACGAGGCGGAAGGCAGCCTTCTTCACAGGGCAGGAAGGCTGGGCTAGGTGGACCTGATGGGCGGCTCTTTTATTATTTTTTGCTAGGAGTTCTTGGATCTCACCGTCGTTTTCGTCAAACCAGTCTTTGTTCCTCTTTCAAGCGAAACCCAAGACTTCTGCAGAGGATTTTGCAATAGCAGTTTTCAGTTTTTCCCAGAGTGTTTCAGGGGAGGAGTCTGCTGGGCCAGCTGTGTCTTTGAGCCTTCGCTGTAAATCTGTCTGAAAGGCATCTTTCACGTCGTCACGCTGAAGGCTGGCAACATCAAGCTTTCTCTTGGGGGGAGGGGGGGGGAGGAGGGGCCCACTTTCTTGGGTTTTGGTTTGAAGTGCAGCGGACAAGGCGGTGGTTAGTGTGACAATCTGCGCTGGGCATCACTCTGGTGAGGAGGACGTCACTGCGGTCCCTCTGACGCAGTAGGACATAGTCGATAAGTGCCAGTGTTTGGAGCGAGGATGCATCCAGGTGGTCTTTCGACTGTCCTTTTGCTGGAAAGTAGTGTTGGTGATGACAAGTTGCTGCTCTGCACAGAACTCAAACAGTAGGCGGCCATTGTCATTGCATTTCCCGACGCCATGCTTGCTGAGGACTCGTTTCCAGGCTTCAGAGTCTTGGCCCACTCTGGCATTGAAGTCGACAAGGATAATGACTTTGTCGTCTGCAGGGGTGCTCTGTAGGAGGCTGCGCAGGTCAGTTTAGAACTTGTCCTTTTCTGCAGGCTCTGCCAGGAGGGTTGGGGAGTACACACTGAGAAGGGTGACGTGTTCCTGGTGTATGAGTTGGAGGCGTATGGACATGATGCGGTCTGAGTGACCCGTTGCTACGTTTTCCAGCTTATTCGCAATGGTGGTCTTGCCCACGCCTGAGAGCCGTCTTTCTGATGCAGGCCTAACTGACCAGTAGAGGGTGTAGCCAGCGCCAAGTTCTTGGAGGCTGCCTTAGTCCGGGAGGGGTACTTTGCTGAGGGCGGCGATGTCGATGTTTAACCTCCGCAATTCATGGGCAATGAAGGCGGAGCGACGTTCAGGGCTTTCGCTGTCTGCTGTGTCGAGCATGGTTCGGATGTTCCAGCATGCTACGTTGAGTCCTGTCGTGGTCGTCATTAGAGTGGATCCGTTATTCTTTCTTGTTTTCTGACCGCATGAGAAGATGCCCGTTGACCTCGTCTAGCCAACTGGGCTTGGGAAGAGACGAGCTTTGGTTAGGCCACCTTTTCTAGGCCCCTCTCCGTGTGGAGCAAGCAGTGCTGTCCCTAGAGAAGGCTGCTCGGTCGTTCAGGGTGTGCCGAGTGACATTGTCATCCCCAGGTCAACATCAGACGACCAACATCCTGAACCGCCTGCATGCAGGTTTGAGACTGCGGCTTCCAGTGACATCTTTCACCAGCCGTTTTGCCCCTCGCCCGTCGATACAGGACTCGGAATGGTCGGTGTCATGGTCCGTGGACGTTTCCTAAAGCCTGCAAGGTGGAGCCTTTTCGCGGAGTGCAATGTGCGCAATATTGGTCCCACCCTTTAAACCCCTGGTTCGTCTGCCATGGCCTAGCAAGCTTGGACGATGGCATCGAGGTCCTCAAGTCGTAGGTTTTATATCAGACTGTCCTTGTCCTTGTCTCTTCCTCACAAACCTTCCCCGGAGACACGGGGGCTTTGCTGTCAGGGTTTTCTCCCATAGCCTTTCCGCAGCCAAGCGATCAGGCCTGCAAGGCAGCAGAACAATGATTAATATTTTAGGTTCTTTCCTCTAGATCCGTCGTGTATAGCTTGGGGCTCGTGCTGCCCAGTTTTGGGGGTCACCTCGTAGAGGATGTGACCAGAGACAACGCACGGGCGGTCTAGGGATAGAGGGACGCTATGCTAGTCCGGAGGGATTACACACGATGGTGCCTCACGAAGGCCAAGAGACCATAGACTAGGGTGATCCCGGGAGAGGCGCTGTAAGAGTTCCTCACTACCCGCACCACTAACGCAACTCGTGCCCTGGGCACTCTTTGAGTCCGGCAGAGACCCTTGAAAAAGGCACTTTCCCAAGTTTCAAGCTTGTACACACACACACACACACATACACACACACACACACACACACACACACACACACACACACACACACACGCACGCACGCACACACACAGACACACACATGCGCGCGCGCACGCGCGCGGCGTTTCGCGCCAAAAGTACATTCTGCAGCGAAGTTAGTGTAACTATAATGACTTTTTCCGACCTGCCCGCCAATGTCGTCACGGGCATTCTTTTGAATCTGCTCGACCTCGACCCATCCTAAAAGTCTCTTCTATAAATAGAAGAGACTTAAAAACAGCCGTGCGCGAGAACAACGGCGGCCGGCGTCGACACGATGACCTCTTACCTACTGGGTCCATTATAGAACAAACAGTCAGGTTGACGTTAAACCTCGCTTTGAGAAGCGTTTAGTAATGGAACAGTTACATAGACTGGAAAAGTGTGTAATACAAATTCAAATAAATGGATGGTGAAACAAATGATTTAGACTCGTCCACAAACATCATGAACACACTGTAAATTAACCCGTTTACTGCAGACAAAAGTGAATACACCCAAACTACAAGGGACATCAAACCTCGTGAGCCCCCCGCTGATGTTTTAAGCATGTACAATCGGATGTCAACAGGAGTCATCCCGAAATCAGAAGTTCAGGCGGTAACAGTACAACTGTTTGTTGGACGCGCGCCGCAATGATTGGGTAGATCCAGAGTTGTTACTGACTGGACCTCCTTACTGAAAAGGGACGCAACCGAATGTCTTTCCTTACTAAAGGGGCTGAACCTACTGTCTTTGATCTGATTCTGTTTAGGAATACTCCTTCTGGCCGCTGTCTGCCAAAAGACATTAATTCTCATGAGCATCCCCAGAGCAAAAATGTTTATAGAATCTTTGTCTTTCAGATAGTATGGATGTATAAGTTGCGGTAATGATGGGGGACGGGGATGAGGGTGAGAGGGGGGTGGGTGGGGGCTGGGTGGATGCTGATTGACATGTCTGTGACGGGTGGTGGGTAAACATTCTTGGCCGCCCCCCGGCCCTCACCACCACCACCCCGCGTCCCTTCCCAAGAGAAAAGAAAAGAGAAGAAGAAAACAAGATGGGATGTACCATAACCCACAAAGTTCCATCTATATGAGAGCTGTCCTTGCTGTCAATGGTATCTACATTTTGTCTTTGACTCTGATGTAGAATTATCTCATATTGAAAAATTATCGCAGATCTGCCAATGAGTCAGTGATTTCTATAAGGGGCGCAGGACATACGCGTCATTGATTTGTCAAACGTCATTTGTCACGACGTAAGTTTTAGTTTTTACGTAATTTTATATTTTACGTAATATGAGTTTCAATTTCCCTTCGTAGGCTTGAAAAAATAGTGACAAAACTAGAACTTCACGGTACAATTTCAGTCTTGCTATAATTTGCGTGAAAACAGGTTGACTTTACCTAGCTACGTGATATACTAAGTACACGGGTCACCTGCATGCTCTTCTGAAAGGGCATTGATGTGTGTGTGCGTGTTAGTGCTTGCACGCGCTTAAAATATCTCCAAGAGGCATAGATCCTCATGCGCCTGGAGGCAGCATGAGGATCTGTTCCTCTTTGAGATGCGCGCATGTTTGTGTGAGAGAGAACGAGCCCCTCGCGAGAGAGAGAATGACGTCATATTTTGATTATTATGTCAGTGTCTGCTTGGTGACGGAGTTGCCTCTTTTACGTCACCACCAAAGTCTGATTTTCTCTAAAAGTAAAAGATGTTTAGTGATTTAATTCTTTTTTGAAAAGATTTTTTTTTTTACTGAAGAAGTTGAAAGGAGACCAAAGCTGGTTAACGAACTCAACCAATGTCTTTCTCCAAACTAGCTATATGCAAAAGTTCAAGTAAATATGACAAAAATTACGGACTCTAATTTGAGTCAACCGACTTCCTATAAACGATTGTTTGAGGCTCTCGTATCCACCCACTTAAGAAATGATTGTACATTGCTTAACGTCCCGACAGCAACAAGGCTTTCACAGGACGTGCCCGCACTGCTTGTGAAAACAACAACAACAACAACAACAACAACAGAATATTGAATTATGTCGCCAGCTTTCCAATACGTTAAATAAACATACGACATGAGGCCTAAATAAAGCTAAGACCATTTAGCAACACACATCCAATAACATGAGCTACAGGCAGCGCACACAGTAGGGCGAGTTTAAAAAAGTAAAATACAGGTGAATGGACCAAGGGAAGACAGAAACACATGCCCCAGAGTCGAAGAGAAACCCACCCTGTGGGGCTGACCAGGGTGACCATGGAAACTAAAAAGTAGTTAACCCCACCCAAGACCCCCAGGGAAGACCCGGGTGGGGGGCACTTATGAAAGTATTTCGCCACGTTACAAGCTTGTGTGTACAGAATTATCGGAGATTCTCTTGTTTACAAACATAATGGGTAGACCATCGAAAACTGATGGTGTCGTCATTGTGCATGACTTCTATTTGTGGGTGTGGGTGCGGGTGTGGCTGGCCAATCCAATCCTGAAGCCACACCTGCGAGGGCAATGGGTGGACTGGAACGTAGCTGTGGGAAGAGTCGACGCTGTCTTTCTGCGAGCTCTGGCGCTGGTGATCTTTTCAAGCCGATTGTGTTCAACGAGTGTGCAGGCTTTCCTGGTGGCGGCACGCCAGCCGGATCTGTCTTGTGCTTGTGCTTCAAGTTCCTTTACCGGGAAGACGCAGTACTTGAGGCTGTCTTTTATGCAGTCTTTGAAGCGTTTTTTTTGGCCGTTCTTGCTTCCTGTGGCCTTTTGAGAGTGCACCATACAGGAGTTGGCGTGGCATGCGAGAATCATCCATGCGTATGACATGACCTGTCCAGCGAAGTTGTGTCTTGAAGATCAAGTCTTCAACACTCACTAAGCCAGCATTATCCAGGACTTCCAGGTTTGTCACCTTGTCTTGCCATTTGATGCCCATGAGTGAGCGCAGTGATCTCATGTAGAGACGTTCAAGCTGTTTGAGGTGCTTTTTGTACAGCGTCCATGACTTACAGCCGTAGAGGAGGCTGGGGAGGACTACTGCCTTGTAGACTTTGATCTTGGTGGAGAGCTTGACGTTGTTGTTATTCAAAACACGAGTGCGCAGATGACCCAGGGCTTGGCTGGCTTTGCTGATGCGAGCTGCGATTTCCTTGTCGATAGTACTGTCAGAAGAGATGATGCTCCCCAGGTACCTGAACTGGTCGACATTCTTCAGCTCGATGCCTACGATATACACTTTGGGTGGGGGGGGGGGGATGGGGGGCCTCTTGTGCCTGGGGCTGGTTGGTGCAGGACCTCGATCTTGTTGAGACTGATGGTGAGGCAAAACAGTCGAGAGGCTTCCGAGAACCTGTTGACGATGGTCTGGAATTCAGACACCGTGTGCGCCATCAGCGTACAGTCATCGGCAAACAGCACCTCAAAGATCAGTCTCTCGATGGTCTTGGTCCTGGCGTTCAGTCGACGGAGGTCGAAGAGAGAGCCGTCTAGCCTGTACTTCAGGTACACTCCCTTCTCAAGGTCACGTACTGCATGGGTCAGGACACACGTGAAGAACAGGTTGGACATCACGGGGGCAAGAACACAACCTTGTTTGACACCGTTGGAAATGTCGAAGGGTGCGGATGTGTCACCGATTGACTGGACAACTCCTACCATTCCATTATGGAAGAGGCGGATGATGTTGGGGAACTTTCTGGGGCCGCCGAGCTTTGCGAGGATGACCCAACGCGCTTCTCTGTTCACGGTGTCGAATGCTTTGGTCAGATATATGAAGACAGCATAGAGGTCCCAAGAGGTCGAAGACTATGTCAACTGTGCTATGGCCAGCATACAAACATCTCTTGGCTTGACTTCGCGAACGAAGATTTTATAGGGGTTGGCCACGACGTCTGCAGGCCTGTTCGTAGATGCGGAGGCCAATCCGGGACAGGCAGGTTCGACCGCAGTGGCTGCAGGGGGAGGTCTGGCCAGGGTTCTGAGTTGCGGCATCTCTGTTTTTTTTTCTCCTGAGCCGCTTGACATTAAGGCTAGCTCCTTACAAACATACCCACACTTATACGCACATCCATACGCACATATCTCGCTTCGCGCCAAATGTACGTTCAGCAGCGAGGTTAGCGTAAATAGACATGACGTAATTTTTATCTTGTTACTTCAATTGTAAAAGGTTTAGCCTGGTCGCCTTTGACATCATAGACATACTATTTAAAACGCCCTACCGCGAACAGTCCTAAAATGTCCCTTCAATAAAGAGAAGGGACTTACAAAAGCACGCGACAAAACAAACAATGAATGCGTTTGAACTACCACGGCCAAAAACCACTCACGACTTGCACGTGGGGCTTTAACAAAACATTTCCAACACACGAGCCATTTTGCTTTGAACTTTTAAAACATAACGAATAAACGATCCATAAATGATACATGGCGTAGCCGCAGTCAGTATGCTAACATCCATGTGGCTACACATTTCGTCAGCAATAAGCATAGATCATCACGAGCCCCCGTAGCCTGTGTCAGGTCATGAAGATCTATTCCTGTTGGAAATGAGCGGTGCATGCTGATGGGACTGAGTGATATCGACTGGACCGTTCTGAGGCGTCCTGTTCGCAATGGACCCACACACACTGGTTGTCTGCCTCGCTGATCAGCGCAGTAATGGAGGGAGATAGTGTGGCCCCAGGAAAGTCGGCGGCCCTGTGACCTTCTGTTCTTTGTGGAGCGTGCCGTTGTTGGCAGTTTTCATTATTTTATTTCAGCTCATCTTGCTAGCATGGATATTGCATACACGTATTACCATTCTGGAGTTGGGACAGACGTTTATTTAGTGATGGCAGTCAAAGCCAGTACTTGTTTTTTTTATGAAGAAATCGTAAAATGGCAATTACTACCCGGTGCCTGTGGACGCTGTCCGTGCTTCTGTTTGCTGTGGCAACAACTGGGAATCATGAGCTTGGCGGGCAGTTTATTGCTGATATCTATCTATCTACCTATCTACCTATCTACCTATCTATCTATCTATCTATCTATCTATCTATCTATCTATCTATCTATCTGTCTGTCTGTCTGTCTGTCTGTCTGTCTGTCTGTCTGTCTGTCTGTCTGTCTGTCCTTATCTGTCCTTATCTGTCCTTATCTGTCCTTATCTGTCCTTATCTGAACTTGTCTCGTCTCGTCTCGTCTCGTCTCGTCTCGTCTCGTCTCGTCTCGTCTCGTCTCGTCTCGTCTCGTCTGTCTGTCTATCTATCTAAATCCCGTACTCTTGCTGACCGTTGGGGCACCACTGATGACATGGCAACCAGCTCCCTCCTTTCCTCTCTGTTCTCTGTCATTCTTAGCGTATCACCCAGCCTCAGTCCTGTCCATTCTGAGATATTGTCCTCTCATCTTTTCCTCTGTCTTCCTCGCCTTCGTCCTCCATGCACAGTGCCTTGCATGATTGTTTTGGCAAGCCCTGCTGAACGCGTGACATGCCCATACCACTTCAGTTTGCGTTTTTTTTTCAGAATGGCTAATAGGTCTTCATAGGGCCCAATGGCTTGCCTGATTCTGCTTCCCACTTCCTCGTTCGTGATGTGATCTCTGTATGAAATGCCAAGCAGCCTTCGAAAACATCTCATTTCAGTGACTTGTATCCTCCTTTCAAGGTCTGCTGTGAGGGTCCATGACTCGCAGGCAACAAGAACACTGAGATGACTAAGGAGCGCATCAGTCTGATCTTGGAGCAGAGCGTGATGTTTCTGTCCTTCCATATGGTCTTGAATCTTGCCAGTGCTGTTGTTGTCTGCGCAATCCTGGACAATCCCTCATCTGTCACAATGGCTCCTACGTATTTGAATTTATTAACTGTTTCTAGTTTTGGCTTCCAATCATGGTCAGTGCCAATGCCACTGGTGTTTTTTGTCATCAGTTTGGTCTTCTCTGCACTGATTCCCATCCCAAAAGCAATGGCTGTACTGTCTAGCTTCGCCACCAGCTGAGCTAGCTCCTTCTCTGTTCCTGCAAGGCCATCGATATCGTCCGCAAAACGCAAGTTCGTGATTGTTCTGCCTCCAATACTCACAGTTCCTTCATGATCTTTCAGAGCATCTGTCATGATTCTTTCCAGGAAGATGTTGAAAAGAGTAGGTGAGAGCAAGCAGCCTTGTCTGACTCCGACTGTAGTCTAAACCAGTTTCCTATTTTGCCGTTGAAGCAGAATGCGCTAGTGGCCTTGTTGTAAAGGTTTGCTATGACTTTGATCAGGTTTGCATTTATGTTGTATAGCTTCATGGTGGACCAAAGGGCTGCATGCCACACCCTGTCAAATGCTTTCTTAAAATCCACAAAGACATGATAGAGGTCTTGCTGGTGCTGGAGGTACCTCTCACATAGAACTCTCAGGTTGAAGATCTGCTCAGTTGTGCTGCGCCCTGGTCTGAAGCCTGCCTGTTCCTCGGCTATGATTCACTCTGCCCGTGGCTTCAGCCTGTTCAGTAGGATCTTTAACATGACTTTGCTTGGGCGGGATATAAGACTGATCGTGCGATAATTCTGGCATTAATGTAAGTTGCCTTTTTTGGGGAGAGTTATTATAAGTGATTGGGTCCATGGTGAGGACCCTGACTGCCAGATCTTATTGCAAATTGTTAGTAAGGCGCTTGTCATGTCTTCTCCCCCTTCTTGGACTAGTTCTGCAGGGATGTTGTCTGCTCCTGCTGCCTTCCCTTTTTTCAGCGACTTCACTGCAGCCTCTACTTCTTCTCGGAGGATGGGATAGTTGCCATTGTTGGTCACGGGTGGGTTGACAAGTATACCTGGGTCCCCTGTAGCTCGGTGGTTGTACAAATCTGAGCAGCGCTCTGTCCATCTCTTCAGTATGTCTTGGTCTTCCGTAAGACAGTTCTCTTCACTATCTTGGATGATCGAGGAGCGTCCTTGTTTTACACTGGTCAGGTCTTTCACCAGCTGGTATGTTTTTTGCCATTATTTTTGTTCAGATTTTCTTCTACGTGTTTACACTGATCTTCAATCCACTTATTCTTTGCCTTTTTCACGCTTTTCTTGATATCCGGGTTAATTTCCCTGTATTGTTTAGCTCCTACCTCTGATTTCTTTTTCTTTAATTCTCGACGCTTGTCACATAAAACAAAGATGTCAGCTGTAACCCAAGGTTCTTTGCTTGTCGGTGTTTGCCAAGGATCTCACTGGCTGTTTGGGTTACAGCAGTGTTAAATGTGTCGATCAGTGTGTCCACATCAGTGTCTTCTGCACCTAGAAGTAGCAGTGGCGCGAATTTTCCTCCTATCTTTGCCTGGAAGGCTTCCACTACCTCTGGGTCTTTCAGTTTCTCGAGGTCAAACTTGATTCTAGTGGGACCCTGCTTGTTGACCTTCTTTAGGCGGAGTCGGAAGGTCATCATCACTAAGTCATGGTCTCTTCCAATGTCTGTTCCTATAAAACTTCATGTCTTGGCAATGTTCACACTGGTTTGGAAGCTGGTTTTTATTGCTGATAACTCATTGTTAAAACCAAAACGATGGCAGAATTCCTAAGATGAAATAGAATCCGACATAAGTCCCACATATACGATGACCGACATGAGCACACACGTGTTGGAGAAAGGGAGACAGACAGAAGATGGCAATGGGATCGCCAGGCGTTCATTACGAAGGGAAGCTACACACAACAGGCGTTTATCACGAATGGAAGCTACACACAGCAGGCGTTTATCACGAAGGGAAGCTACACACAGCAGTCGTTTATCACGAAGGGAAGGTACACACAGCAGGCGTTCATCACAAAGGGAAGGTACACACAGTAGGCGTTCATCACGAAGGGAAGCTACACACAGCAGGCGTTCATCACAAAGAGAAGGTACACACAGCAGGCGTTCATCACGAAGGGAAGCTACACACAGCAGGTGTTCATCACAAAGGGAAGGTACACATAGCAGGCGTATATCACGAAGGGAAGGTACACACAGCAGGCGGTTATCACGAAGGGAAGCTACTGGCAAAAAGAATTTACATCGATGAATTCGAAGTTCCTCAAAACGAAAACATACAGTCATCTGATTTCCGTCATTTTATTTTCATCTTCCTGAAATGATAAGGAGGTGACGCTGTGGGGCGATTTCTTTATGCAGAAAGCGCCGTTTGTGTGTGTGTGTGTGTGTGTGTGTGTGTGTGTGTGTGTGTGTGTGTGTGTGTGTGTGTGTGTGTGTGTGTGTGTGTGTGTGACACACAAACACACACGTGTGCACAGTAGAATATCATGCAACTAAAGTCAACCTCATTTCACACAATTATAGCAAAGCTGAAACTGTACCGTGAAATTCAAGTTTTTGTCACCATTTTCCTCAAGTCTAGAAGTCAAAGTGAAACGCATGTCATGTAAAATATAAAATTACGTCATGACAAATGACTCTTTTCAATCCAATGACACGCATGCACTGT
Source organism: Semisulcospira habei (assembly GCA_036245525.1). Lineage (NCBI taxonomy): Eukaryota > Metazoa > Mollusca > Gastropoda > Semisulcospiridae > Semisulcospira > Semisulcospira habei. The sequence goes on from BTPG01000005.1 coordinate 212,032,123, forward strand.
GGCCCTTTTAGAGATCACTGATGCATTGGCAAATGTGCTAGGCTTCTTCAATAGGAGATATATTTCAAAATCAGAATCAGGTCAAAGACAACAGGTAGAGAAACTTGACAGTGAGTATAGCTCGCAAGTAAAAGGGACTTTGTGGGTTATGGCTCTCATATAGAAGAGACTTTGTGGGTTTGGTTCATCCCATATTGTCTCTGCATTTTCACACACTGATTGATCAGTATCTGAAAATCGCAGGGGGTTCAATGCCCCATGCCTAGCTCCTATAGCCATTGCCGTACCTGTAAATTTTAATCAGCTGGCTAATCCGCAATTCTAGTATCGCGCACGAATCTGTCCTAGGTCTTTAGTCTGAGTGCTTAGATCAGGGCTGCCCAGCTCCATACATCATAATTAATCGGAAACACAAAGATCAAATGGTGGTAGACGATAGGGAAATAAAAGAATTGTTCCTTATTTTGGCATGACTCAAGCGGTGAGGACACTACACAAGTGCTACACAAATGAGTCGCAGTTCCAACACTGAACTGAGACAGCTGGGAACTTTCCATTGTGCTACATGTCAACACGTATGCTGTTTAGAAAGCAAAAACTGTTGCCACTTGTGCAGTAAGAGAGAAAGAAAAATAAATAATGAAAATATGACAGATCTATGACATTTCAGTTATTGTTGAAAAGATGGAGCCATTGTTGAATGGGTGTATGAGCTTAGTACTGTGTCACGACCCCCGCTTCCGGGGTGCGAACTATGAGCGCTACCACTCGAGACACACTCGACCCACACTAACACAAAACTAACACAAACACCAGAGTAACAATGACGACGACATTTATTACATATAACCCTAACAATCCAAAATACCCTCACTCGATCCCAACCACACACCCACACACATTCACACGCGCATACGTCCAACGCCCCAACCCGAATATCTCTTACACACAATGCAAAATAACAACAACTATATAATAAAAAATATCCCTAATAAAATACAAAAGAAGACTTAAGAAAACTAATATAATCTACGAGTTACCGAATCTCCCCCAGCTGGAGCACGAACGAGAAGTTCAAGTTAAATAAGGCTTTTACAGTAAAAACATTTATAGCACAAGGAGCCTTTAACTAACACAATGTTTCAGAATACATGATATAAAGTATACAAATGAAACTTTAGACTTTAAAGCTTAAGGCAATTCGCAAGCCACTGGATTCCGAAGGAAGCACAAACCTCAAGATCTAACGTTAATTAGGCCAACACTTTTGCTTCCGCGAAGAGTCCCTCAAGTAGCAGTATTTCAGAATACCCAGTATCAAATATAATGAAGCGAATATGCTTCCTGACACACAAGCAAAGTGAAACAAACTTAATACCGTTCACAGGCCACTGGACCCTTTAGCCGGAGGCACAACCGTCGAGCTCAGCTCAGCTTAACGCTCTTGCCTCCGGGATAAGGTTTTTCACAGCACATGACTGCCTTTAAATAACAATATTTCGACCACAAAGTCGACAATATAATGGAACCAACATCCTCAATACAACACAACCGAAAGTTAAGCAAACTTAATAGTTCAAAAGTCACTAGGCCATCTCGACGGAAGCTCAACCGTCGAGCTCAGCTCAGCTCTACGCTCTTGCTTGCGCGACAAGGTCTTCCCTAACACAAGGCAACTTTTAAACAATACAATATTTCAGAATATCACTGTCACTGCTACAAAGCTCTCCTCGTAACACTGTCACTATGAGGAGATGAAATTAACACAACGTCCTCTACCAGTTTACACATAAACAAGATACTTTAAACGAGTTAGAAATAACTAAATGGGGCGCCCCGACCTGGCTAAACACGGGCCGTGCCGCTATGCTCTTGACAGCGCCCAGGTACAGCGTCGTAAGCTGAAAAGCGGAATGACACGGCCAGACTCCACTCCCACAACGAAGGCCTTCCGCACAGCGCGGCGGCGGACTTCGCTGGTTAATTCTTTACGACTGGACGGGAAAAAAAGTCAAACATCACCCTTCCCACAACTTAAACTGTCGGCTTTTACGTCCCTTCACATCTCCCCCACAACAACAATAAATTCAAACTCAACGAAATGCATATTTACATGTCACCATATGTCTCTTGGCTTTACTTCGCGAACGAAGATTTTATAGGAGTTGCCCACGACGTCTGCAGGCTTGTTCGTGGCTGCGGAGGCCAATCCGGGACAGGCAGGTTCGACCGCAGTGGCTGCAGGGGGAGGTCTGGCCAGGGTTCTGAGTTGCGGCATCTCTGTTTTTTCTCCTGAGACGCTTGTACTTAAGGCTAGCTCTGCGAGAGTACTCAAAGGAGACAGCTGCCTTGTAAATGGTGGAGCGCCAGGTGTCACGGTCCACAGCAAGCGAAGACCACTGGTGGTGGTCGATTTGGCAGGCACTAAGTGACTTCTTGAGACAGTCTTTGTATCTCTTCTTTGGTGCCCCTCTGTCACGGTGTCCAGTAGCAAGCTCGCCGAACAGGGTGATCTTTGGTAGGTGATGATCCTCCATCCTGGAGACATGCCCCGCCCAGCGGAGCTGTGTCCGCAGCAGCAAAGCCTCGATGCTCACAGTTTCAGCCTGTTCAAGGACCTCGACGTTGGTGACATAGTCACTCCAGTGAATGCCCAGGATGGTACGCAGGCAGCGCTGGTGGAAGCGTTCGAGGAGTCGTAGTTGGCTGCGGTAGAGGGCCCAGGTCTCGGAACCATACAGCAGGGTGGTGAGGACGACAGCTCTGTACACGTTGATCTTTGTACCTGTTTTCAGCTGTTGATTGTGCCACACCCGCTTGAAAAGTCGCCCAAAAGCGCTGTTCGCTTTTCCCAGCCTGCTGTCAAGCTCCTTGTCCAGCTTGGCGTCCGACGTGATAATGCAGCCAAGGTAAGTAAACTGGTGCACTGACTTTAGTTCAGACTCGCGGATGGTGATGTGAGGAGGGCGATACACTGTCTTGGGTGCCGGCTGATAGAGGACCTCTGTCTTTTTCAGACTGACCTCGAGTCCAAAGAGCTGGGCAGCGTCTGCGAAGCAGGACGTGATGCGCTGCAGGGCTCTCTCTGTGTGTTCAACGAGGGCAGCGTCATCAGCAAAAAGCAGCTCACGAATCAGTTGGTCTAGGGTTTTCGTGTGGGCCTGCAGTCGTCTGAGGTTGAACAGACTGCCATCGAGACGATACCTGATGTACACTGCATCGTCATCATCGAGGTCCACTGTGGCCTGCTTCAACATCATGCTAAAAAAGATGGTGAAGAGGGTCGGTGCCAGCACGCAGCCCTGCTTTACGCCGTTGAGAATAGGGAATGGTTCTGAGAGGTCATTGTTGAGTCTGACCTGGCCTTGCTAGTCCTCGTGTGGCTGGACAATCATGCTGAGGAACTTTGGGGGACAGCCAAGTCGCTCCAGGATCTGCCACATGCCTTGCCTGCTCAGTATCGGACGCTTTTGTTAGGTCGACAAACGTTTAGTACAGCCCTTTGTTCTGCTCGCGGCACTTCTCCTGAAGCTGTCTCAGCACAAAGACCATATCGGTGGTGCTCCTGTTTGCTCTGAAGCCACACTGGCCCTCTGGGAGGTGGTCTTCAGCGATGGCAGGTACCAGCCGATTCAGGAGCAGCCTTGCAAGAATTTTCCCAGCGATGGACAGCAAGGTAATTCCCCGATAGTTGGAACAGTCAGACTTCTCGCCTTTGTTCTTGTACAGGGTGATAACGACTGCATCACGGAGATCCTTTGGTTGTGTTCCTTCCTCCCAGCAGCAGAGAAAGAGGTCATGGAGCTTGTTGTGCAGTGCTGTGCCTCCATGTTTCCAGATCTCTGGCGGTATTCCATCAATGCCTGCTGCTTTGCCACTCTTGAGCTGGTGGATGGCTGTGAGGGTCTCTTCAGCGGTGGGCGGTTCGTCCAATTCACCCTTTACTGGGAGGTGTGGGATTTGTAGGACGACTGCTTCTTGAACAGTGCGCTCAGCGCTGAAGAGGCTCTGAAAGTATTCCGACCAGCGGTTCAAGATGGAGGTATTATCTGAGAGGAGTGCCTGGCCATTCGCGCTTCGCAGGGGACTTTGTACCAGGTGCCTAGGGCCATACACTGCTTTGAGTGCTTCGTAGAAGCCCCTGTAGTCACCATTGTCAGCGCAAAGCTGGGTCCTCTGTGCAAGTCTGGTCCACCACTCATTCTGGAGATCTCTGAACTTGCGCTGGAGACTGCTGCAGACGAGGCGGAAGGCAGACTTCTTCACAGGGCAGAAAGGCTGGGCTAGGTGGGCCTGATGGGCGGCTCTTTTTTTTTTTTGCTAGGTGTTCCTGGATCTCTACATTGTTTTCGTCAAACCAGTCTTTGTTCTTCTTTCTAGCGAAACCCAAGACTTCTGCAGAGGATTTTGCAATAGCAGTTTTCAGTTGTTCCCAAAGTGTTTCAGGGGAGGAGTCTGCTGGGTCCGCTGTGTCTTTGAGCCTGCGCTGTAAATCTGTCTAAAAGGCAGCTTTCACGTCGTCACGCTGAAGGCTGGCAACATCAAGCTTTTTCTTGGGGGCCCCCATTTCTTGGGTTTTGGCTTGAAGTGGAGCCTGAGTTTGCAGCGGACAAGGCGTTGGTCAGTGTGGCACTCTGCGCTGGGCATCACTCTGGTGAGGAGGACGTCACTGCGGTCCCTCTGAGGCACTATGACATAGTCGATAAGGTGCCAGTGTTTGGAGCGAGGATGCATCCAGGTGGTCTTTCGACTGTCCTTTTGCTGAAAAGTAGTGTTGGTGATGACCAGTTGCTGCTCTGCACATAACTCCAACAGTAGGCGGCCATTGTCATTGCAGTTCTCGACGCCATGCTTGCCGAGGACTCCTTTCCAGGCTTTAGAGTCCTGGCCCACTCTGGCGTTGAAGTCGCCAAGGATGATGACTTTGTCGTCTGCAGGGGTGCTCTGTATGAGGCTGCGCAGGTCAGTGTAAAACTTGTCCTTTTCAGCAGGCTCTGCCAGGAGGGTTGGGGAGTACACACTGAGAAGGGTGACGTGTTGCTGGTGTCTCAGTGGGAGCCGCATGGACATGATGCGGTCTGAGTGACCCGTTGGTAGGTATTCCAGCTTAGTCGAAATGGAGGTCTTGACCATGAAACCCACGCCTGTGAGCCGTCTTTCTGATGCAGGCCTGCCTGACCAGTAGAGGGTGTACCCAGCACCAAGTTCTTGGAGGCTGCCTTCGTCCGGAAGGCGTACTTCGCTGAGCGCGGCGATGTCGATGTTTAACCTCCGCAATTCATGGGCAATCAGGGCGGAGCGACGTTCAGGGCGTCCGCTGTCTGCTTTGTCGAGCATGGTTCGGATATTCCAGCATGCTACGTTGAGTCCGGTCGTGGTCGTCATGAGAGTAGATCCGTTATTCTTTCTTGTTTTTTGACCGCAGGAGAAGATGCCCGTTGATCGCGGCTAGCCAACTGGGGTTGCGAGGGGACGAGCTTTGGTTAGGCCACCTTTTCTAGGCCCCTCTCCGTGTGGAGCAAGCAGTGCTGTCCCTAGAGAAGGCTGCTTGGTCGTTCAGGGTGTGCCGAGTGATGTTGTCGTCCCCAGGTCAACATCAGGCGACCAATATCCTGAACCGCCTGCATGCAGGTTTGAGACTGCGGCTTCCAGTGACATCTTTCACCTGCCGTTTCGCCCCTCGCCCGTCGCTACAGGACTTGGAATGGTCAGTGTCATGGTCCGTGGACGTTTCCTAAAGCCTGCGCGGTGGAGCTTTTTGGTGGAGTGCAGTGTGCGCAGTACTGGCCCCACCCTTTAAACCCTTGGTTCGTCTGCCATGGCCTAGCAAGCTGGGACGATGGCATCGAGGTCCTCAGGTCGTAGGTTTTATATCAGACTGTCCTTGTCCTAGTCTCTGGCTCAAAAGCCTTCCCCGGAGACACGGGGGCTTTGATGTCATGGGTTTCCTCCCTTAGCCTTTCCGCAGCCAAGCGGCCAGGCCTGCAAGGCAGCAGGGGACTCGTGGAGGGCGGGGTCGTCTATGTCCCGTGCAGATGTGAACATCTGCCCACTGCCCACTGTTCACCATATGACTCACTTCCAAATTCACCCTCTGACGCTAGATACTACAAAATACAACAAATAGCCTTCACCTCTACACTCTAATCTTACACTTGCTCTCCCATACGCACTAACCAAACTGATAATAATAACGAAACGAGCAAACATAGACACCCCCCCCCCCCCCCACCCAAACAAATGGCCACTAGCGAATTTTTGCTTGTACTCACCGCTATCCGTGGAGACGCCCATGCTGGGATGCAGACAAAGAAAGACAAGACAAGCCAGGAGTTCAGTCGTTGATGTTTCTTCTTCTTCTTCTCACATTATACCAACTCCGGGGCGACCAAAGCCGTATTGTGGGACCGTCACAGGAGGACGACACGCCACTTCAGGACCGCAGCAAATGGCTAGCCAAGCCCGCGAAATCCCCCATCGAAGACTAGTTACTTCGTTGACTGCTTGAAGCCAACTGTTCTTGTTCGCAGCTGGAATGCGACTGACTAACAATTCTGTTATCGTACGTTTAGCAAACATGCGCGCAGTCTATCACGCGATGCAAATTCACGTGAAACGGCTACCACCCGATCTCGCAGACTGAGCGATCACGTGCGTTACGCCGACCTCCGAATTCACGCACAGCAATAATAATAAAAAAATAATAATTACGTTATTTATAATGCGCTATGTTATAATAATTATAACTCTAAGCGCGCACTAACAACTCCCGCACGCATGCGCACGCTTTAGACAACGACTCACGTACCACAAATAGTGAAATACATTACGACAGTCAGCTTGGGGTGGGGAGTGTTGTGATATAGTGCGAGAACTGTTGAAAGAGGCGAGTTTTGAGGGCGGACTGGAAGGAGGAGAGAGAGTGTTTCTGACGGAGAGAGAGTGGGAGAGTGTTCCAGGTGGATGGACCGTATACCGAGAAGGAGCGGGGGCCGAAAGTGCCGAGTTTGGTGCGGGGGATGTGGAGGCGGAGAGGGTCAGAGGCGGAGCGGAGGGAGCGGGGAGGAGTGTAGGCGTGAAGTAAGTTTGAGAGATAGGCAGGAGCGCAGTTGTTCAGGGATTTGTAGCAGAGAGACAGAATCTTGTATTGGATGCGTTGGGGAATGGGAAGCCAGTGAAGGAGTTTGAGCAGGGGAGTGATGTGGTCGGATTTTTTCTTTCTGATAACGAGTCGGGCAGCATTATTCTGGACGCGCTGGAGAGTAAAAGTGGTGGAGTGAGGGAGGCCGGAAAGGGGAGATTCGCAGTAGTCGATGCGAGAGACAGCAAGTTTGGTGGCAGCTCCGGTAGTGAGGTATTTTCTGATCCGACTGATGCGGCGGAGGTGGAAATAGCATGTCTGGGCCGTGGAGGAGTCGAAGCTGGTCATGGAAAGAGAGGAATCGAGGATAACGCCGAGGATTTTGGCCGAGTTAGGGAGTGAGATGGGGGTGCTGTCGAGTTGAAGGTGGAGAGAGGGAGGGAGCTGGGAAAGTTTCTGGCGAGTGCCTACCAGCATGGCTTCCGTTTTGTCGTCGTTCAGTTTAAGCTTGTTTGCTGTCATCCAGTTGTTCACGTCTTCGTAGCAGTCAGCCGTGCGAGTCAGTAGTGACTGAGTGTTGTCGAGTTTTTCTTTGTCTAGTAGTTGTGAGTCGTCAGCGTAGAGGTGGTGGTGTATGTGGTGAGACTGGATAATGTTGGACAGGGGAGAGGTGTAGAGTGTGAAAAGGACCGGCCCCAGGACGGACCCCTGTGGAACTCCGCAGGAGAGCGTGACTGGGTTGGAGGAGACGCCGTCGATGGTGACGGATTGCTGTCTGTTAGAGAGGTAGGAGAGGAACCAGGAGTGAGCAGAGTCAGTGATGCCAAAGGAGTGGTGAAGGCGGTGGAAGATGATAGAGTGGTCTATAGAGTAGAAGGCGGCAGAGAGGTCGAGTAGCGTAAGGAGGGAGATGTTGCCAGAGTCGGTGGAGAGAAGCAGGTCGTTTAAGATATGTAGGAGGGCTGTTTCAGTGCTGTGATGTTTGCGATAGGCAGCCTGGAAGGGACTGCGGAGTTTGTTGTCGGCAAGGTGAAGGTTGAGCTGGTTGAGAACAACCTTCTCAAGAAGCTTGGACAGGAAAGAGAGATTGGAGACTGGGCGATAGTTTTTGAGTTCGTTTGGGTCGAGGTTGTGTTTTATGATGAGAGGACGGACGATGGCGGACTTGAAGATATCGGGGACGGAGCCGTTCTAGAGATGTGTTGATGATGTCGGTAATGAAGGGCAGAAGTTTTGGAAGGCCGTCCCAGTAGAGAGAAGCTGGGAGGGGGTCTAGTTCGCAGGTTTTGAGAGGCATGGACTTTATGGTCTTAAGGACTTTATCCTGAGAGACGGAGCGGAAGGACGAGAGGGGGGGGGGGGGTACCGGAAAAGGGGATGTCGGGAGGGCAAGTCGGAGAAGGCTGAGTGTCGAGTGTGTTGCGCAGAGTTTGGATTTTGTCGGAAAAATAGGTGGAAAAAGCGGACGGGAGTTCTTCTTTGCAGTGTGTGTTGGGGGAGAGAAGAGTCTTTAGAAGTGCCTAGGAGTGTGTTCATGGTAGCGTAGAGGGTTTTGAAAGAAGTGGATTCCAGGATTTTGTTTTGAAGGTGTTTACGTTTGGAGTCGGAGATCATTCTGCAGACTTTGGATCTAGTTGTTTGGAAGATCTGTCTGTGAACGGTGAGGTCAGATGAGCGCCAGCGGCGTTCCGCTTGTCGGCGCTCGCGCTTGGCCTCAGCTATGTCGTCAGTGAGCCAGGGGGAGGGGGGTCGGTTGGGTATGGAGCAGGTGGTGACAGTGGCGTGGGTGTCTAGAAGTTTTCGAAGGGAGGAGTCGAAATGGGATGCAAGATCAGGAGATTATGCGGGGTCCAAGAGAAGGTCGACAGCTTCGTCGAAGAAGCTCTCTCGGTTGACAGATTTTTGTTTGCGACGATAGACAAGGAGCTTGGGTTTTTTCAAGGGAGGTAGGTTGAGGGAGACGAGAATAGCGAGGTGGTCAGAGGGAAGCACAGAGGAGGTGTCAGAGTCGAGAAAGAGTTGATCGGAGGTGCGGGTGATGATCCAGTCGAGGGTGTGGCCGAATCGGTGGGTGGGTTTAGTGATGTGTTGTGTAAGATTGTGGCTTGAAAGTGATGTGCTAAGGCGTTTTGTGTCATAGTGGTCGGGTTTGTCGAAGTTGAAGTTAATGTCGCCAAGAAGGATGTGTTTTCCGGGTCGTGTGCTGTAGTGGTCGAGGAGCAGGTCAAACTCGGTAAGGAACATGGAGTTTGTGAGTTTGTTTTGAGAGCTTGGAGGGGGGCAATACATACATGAGAAGATGAGGGACTGGCCAGGGAGTGTTGCTACGGCCTCGACAGATTCAAAAGAGGGATGAGCAAAAGTGAGAGACTGAGAGAAGGAGAGGTGAGCGGAAAGACAGTCCCTGTAGATGATGGCAATGCCACCCCCTCTGGAAGCACGCGGGAAGGAGGCCAGGCGGTAGCCACTCGGAGTGATGCTGGTGATGATGGGTTCATCGCCAGCTGGGCGGAGCCACGTTTCGGTGATCACGACAACATCTAGGTCATTGTCTAAAATGAAATCTGAAATCACGTCGGCTTTGCCATCTCTGCAGACAAACTGTGCATTGAACAGACACTGTTTTAGTTTGAATGAGGCCGAAGAGGAAGAGGGAGAAGAAACGGTTGGTTGGTTGGTTGGCTATTTGGGTTTAACGCCGAGCAGGCGACTAAGGCCATCTCACGGCGGGAGAAGAAACGGACGAAGAGAAAGAGACAATAGGAGACCCGTAAGACAATGAATTCAATAGAGCCGCATCAGTCATTAATTTACATCATTTTTAATATCAAAATTTTGACCTCCCATTACACCCTTTCCGAATCAACCCTTTGATTTTAAAAAGTGACGAACATGACTGATGCGGCCTTATTGATCTGATTATCTTATGGGTCTCCTATTGTCTCTCTCTATAACTATTGTCTCTGTCAACACCTAAACATGAACCTGATCAAGTGATGCCAAGTGAAACTTAATACTTATTAACAAGTTGCAACTAACTTTTAGGAACCTGCAGAGGTAACCTTTAAGTGTGTTGCCATAAGAACTTATTAATTACTTACCCTAAGTTCTTACAAGTACTTACCCTAAGTTCTTACAACAACTTGACTCAAGTCCCAAGACACTGAGACAGTTTTATCAAGATACAAGGACAATAAAAAAAACTTTTTTTTCTCAGTAGTACTCTAGGGGGGGGGGGGGGGTGCAGATGGGGCTAAATAATCAGGCACAAGTGGTGTAAGTGGCATGGCATTTTTCTGTGAAGTGTATGACATTAATAAACGATTACCAAATTTGATTTTTATTTGTTTAAAAGATTGTGTAGTTTTTTTGTGGTTTCCTGAACACCAATCTGTTTTCCCATCTCTAAAACCTGGCTTTTAGTTCTTCAACATTCACGGGAGATTGACTACGCATTTTATTTTGTATTTCAGATTTCAATTGTTTGTAATTATTTAAATCATCCTGGACCCGCTTACATTCTTTGTCATCAATAAAATTATCGTTTAATGCCTTACTGATAATAAGTTTCATACTGCTCAGCTTTGCACCAGCAAGCGTACTCAATGCTTCATGTTTCTGTAATTTTGTGTGAAACCTTTTGTTTAAGGCTTCCAAACCAAAACAAGTCAGGCATGTAGCAACGCTAACACCCTCAACTGCAATTCCAATTAAACTTCCAATTCCTGTGGCAAACAGAACAATACCTCCTACAGAACATCCAGCTGAAACTGTACCAACAGCCATTGAAGTATTTTGAATAGAATTGAAAACGGTCTTAAACCGTCTCTTACACCGTGAATATTTTGCTTCCTCACTTTCCAAATATTTAATTGCTTCTGTAATATTATTTAATCTGAATGCGTCTGCCTGTAATGTTTTATCTGATGCAATTGGCACAGCTGTCGCATGCGGATCAGGCACAAATGATGACACAGTCTCAGGCGCAAGCGTCGTCGGTATTTGCGGATAGAAGTTTACCATTTTTTTATTGACAAATATTTTTTATTTAATCAGCAATTACATTTTGCAACTCTTCAAAAGTATACAATTTGCTAGCATAATAAAATGAAACAAGATCAATGTGTTCAAGGTTTATGTAAGTTAGACGAACAAAAGTTGTTTTGTCGACCACCACCTTGACAGCGGGAATACTGCTCGAAACATTAATAACATCAACATTTTTTGAAATAGCAATAAAGACCTTTGATGATTCTGATACTGTTTCATCCAATGTAAGTTTAATTCCCTGTGCAATATTTGCCTCTTTCACAGAAGCTGCAGATCTCAAGATAATTTCAAATACTATTGTCGCTTCTCTAGCCAGGACTAAGCTTGCTGGCATAAACACAACAGAAGTATCTGATCTACCCTTTCTAGTTGTAAGAAGATACCGCCATCTCTCATAATTTTCAACTTTCAGTTTATCTCTGCTATTGTTGTCAGGGGCAAAACTTGGAACAAGGCTTACAATAAGCGGCCCAGAATTAACAACCTTTCTAAACACTAAGGCTCCTTCGTCATCAGTGTATACAGAAGGACTAATAAATTCCAACTTTATGTCCCAGTCAATTGTTGGAGGTGGTGCCAGCACAGGCGGCACAGGTGAAACCACCCATTTATTACCTACATGTATTAAGTTGTATGGCACATTATTTACAAGAGTAGGCGCAACTGGTACAGTAACATCAAGCAGCTGACCAAGTTTAGGAATCGGTCTCTCTGTTCCATCCTTCATGTCATCGATTACTTTCCTCTTGTACATGCCAGTTGAATCAAGTTCAAAACCATACATCTCCCCTATTTCTCCCTCCTTCTCAAAATCCTGTACATCTGCCAAATCTTTCAACTCTGTTACCGGACATGCAACTGGTATGATTCTCGGCTTTGGACCGTCACTCATTTTTATAAACAAAAATAAAATTATTTAACTTCTAACACTACACTAAAATCATGCATAACAACTGGTTTGTCATCTTGATTAGTTACAGATATACACATTGACTCAAAGAAACTAGAACCTAATTTCTTAAACTGTAAATTAGGAAATCTAGCAACCACACTTTCACAATACGGAGCAGTGCCAGTCGGTAAGCATCTCAACAAAGTTGAAGGCTTTCCATTGTAAACATTCTCAGATGTGTTTAGTTCTTTTAAATAAACATTTAGCACTGTGTGTACTGACAAATGAACAGGACGTTTTCCAGTTATTTTATCTTTTTTTGGTGTTAGTAGAGTATCGTTTATTTTTAATGATGATAATACCCAATCTTCATCTGGAAATCTAACAAAAAAACCAAGTAACCTTCCTAGTCTAATTGATAATGAATACTCACTACCTTTTGGAAATTCCAAAGTAACAAGTAAGTTAGCCGGACTTAAAGTTGCTTTAATTTTAAATCTATTTTGTAGCCATTCAGCTAAAGTACAAAAGTCATAATACCCAGATCATAAAGTATCACCAATCCTAGTCCCATCAGTTACATAATAAGTTATATCATCCTCTACATTAAACCATTTTACTGTATAGAACATTTCATGGATAGCTACAGCCATTAGTTAACCACACTGGTTTGCTTGTGTCAAGATTTGTTAAGGTAATAAACATTTTTATTATCTCATATAAAAAAGGATGGAATTTAAATCACCAACCATTACCACAACGAACGCATTTCAATTTAACGTGGATGCCAAATACAATGTGGCACCTACTTATGAACAGAAAATAATACAACTAAATCAGCTCGACATTGCTGTAAGTGAACAAGATCTATTTCAAGTCAAAGTACCCAATCCGTTTGATCATTACCTAAACCCTCCAATAACAGATGACTCTACTGCAAGAAAGTGGTCTTCAAGTCCACTACAGATGTTTCAAAACCAGCTCAACTTTGCTATATTGTGTTCAACTACAGGCTGTGGTGTTTCATTCACAGACCACTTGAATCACTCAAACAAACTTATTAGGTCTGTATATCGTTTCCATGTTTATTACCAGCTTAGACGTATTTTGTCAGAACTCCATACACCACTACCCACTGAATCTAGTTTCAACAGGTTTAACAACCCCATGTATATGAAAGCATTTGAACGCATCTGTAATGAATTTAACATCAGTGCCGGGTATGACTTTACACAAAAACTTGATGATCACAACGGTATAGGTACATTGTATTATGCTATGAGTCACAGACAATACCCTCAAGATTACTACCCTGGTTACACTTCATTCTCATCTAAATCTGAAGTCTGGTTAGGTTCCATTGAACAGAAACAGTCTAATGCATGGACCACATTTATTTTAGACAAGAGTGACGGGTTTACTCAAGCGGGAGTCGAGCGCGTAAATGAGTCTATCAGAACATACGTCTGGTGTTTATTAGGAGCACAATCAATAACAAAATCAAACATTTTGAATGGAAGTGGAAAGTTTGAATCTCAAAAACAGTTTCTCGCAAATCTTGAAGATTCAATTAACTCAACAGTCGATCTCTCGTCAAGCATACAACGCTACCAAGACGTACTCAGATATGCCAGATCAAAAGTTGACTTTGTAGTAGGCATCGGGTTATACATGTTGCCATCTGACCTTCAACTCCAAATGGGTACAATAACAAATTATAATAATGAAATCATTGTTGCTGGTAGTGATCAAAAACTAGGTCTCAATCAATCAGTAAACTTGGGGGCCACAACCACACATGTACAGACGTTAAAACCATTAATGACACCAGCACCAGGAACAACATCACCCGTACAGACAGTAACAGCCCCGGTCCCAACCCCTACACATGACTCACCATCACCAACCCTTGACACACATGAGTCGGAGAGAACTGCATTGGTAATAGGACTCACTGGATTAGGAGTATTACTTCTTTACCTGTTTCATTAAATAACCCACCATCAACCCTCCTACTGTAACCAGAAAGACCCACACATGTTCTGCCATAAATCCAACTACCTTCGCTGCTGTACTAATAATCCAACTGACAACAGTGCCTATTATACCAGGCAAAGCGTCCACTGCTTTCAGCGCCAATTTCTTAAGCAGGTCTGAAATATGAGACAACTGTTTCTTTACCCATGACTGTAAATCTTTTGGGTCTGTTGGAGCTGGTGGGCCTGGTGGACCTGGGGCTGGCGGTGCCAGGGCTCGACTACTACCACCACCACTACCACCACCAGCACCGGAGACAGCTAACACAACAGTACTGATAATAAACCCCAGAGCAGTAATTAAACTAGCAATTGTAATACCCTGTTCTCTAAAAAGTGTTTTAAGTCTCTCAGCCAATGTTGTGTCTTCATGAAGTATTTTCTGAATAGTTTCCCTAATTCTGTTAACTTGGGTTTTAAGTTTTTGTCTCCCAATACTAATCACTTCTAACCTTCCTGATCTTTCTATCTGCAAATCATTTAATCTGTGTTGGATTCTTTCTTTCATTTCTGTGTCAAGATTCCCATTGTCTGCGGTAGCCAGTTTCTCTTTTTCACGTTCTATGTGTTTATCAAGCTCTCCTAGTTTGGCAACATTATTTACCATCTCACCTCTTATGGTCTGCAATGATTTATCTAACCCTATAATCTCTCTCATTGACAAAGGTGGATCATCTATTGTTTTCATAGCATCATTTAATTGTCCTTCAGTAAATGAAGTTTCTTGTATCACTGTGTTTGCTATTTCTGGTAGGCTTGTTACTGGTGCCATTTCAATCTCTTGCCCTGTTGGTAAGTTTGTTTGCATGTCGTGAAGTGCACTAACAAGACGCGGTGTGACAGGAGACCCACCAATACCAAGTTGACACAAGGCACCAACACCACCTTCATTTTTTATTGTACTTAAAGCCCTAAACTTACCATGGTCTTTTTTGTTAGTCAATAGTACTTTTCCTTTGTCAACAGTATTTAAATATAAATGACCCTTGACATCAAGTTCAAACTGATTAGGGTCTATGTTGTCTGGGCGACCACCAACATGATCATAAAACGAGTTCACTTTGGTTTCTAAAAGTTCATGACGTAAACTGTAAATATTTCTTGTACCAGTCATATCTGTCATATCTGTTGTATTACCAAAATCATACATGTCATCCATTTCAAAATCTTCATGATTAAATCCTCCTGCTGCCATTGTTTTATTAATTTTTTATTTTTTATTGTGCATAATAAAAATGACACAGTCTTACGGATCAAAGTTAGACCCATATAGAAAACTATGTGAGCCTCTGGGTGTTAAGGGCATTTGACAATCGATAGTCATCACGAACAATCCTAGTACCATAGACCAGAACCAAACTCGTACAGTCAAAATTCCAAACCTAGGTCCCAGTGACGTTATTGTTCCTGGCACTGCACGCCTTGCATTTAATATTGAACTATCATCAGACGCAGATGTGAACAGAACACTAGTTAACAATCTTGGCAGAGCAATTGTTAGAACTATTAAAGTAAAACTTGAAGGACAGGAAGTGTTTAGTCTTGACGACTCAGATGTGTTCTACTGTTACAAAGATCTTTGGCTCACAAGAGAAGAAAGAGAAGATCGTATTTATCAAGGCATACAATCTGATAATGTTGGTAAACTTAGAATCGATGCAGCAGACAAATCAACATCTGCAATTGAAGACGTTATATTAGCAGATACATATGGTAATAGATTTTACATTCCACTTGAGTATGAAATCCTAACAGCTCATTTGCCTTATTATCAAGGAGCACTAAATGACCGTCTGAGTTTTGAACTAACTTTCAATGACTACTCCAAAGTTATTAAATCATCTGATCTTGGTGCAACATACAAGATCTCTAACATCTCCTTGGAATATGAAATTGTCACACACACTGATCTAGCCAGACTCATTCAAAATCAGTACCAGACAAGACTGCCAATTTATTATGACAGGGTGATTAGACATAGTTTAATGCAAAAAGACAAGAGCGACCCGATGTGGAACATAAACTTGAACACACCAGCTAGGTCACTAAAAGGTATTCTTATGTTGTTTGTTGAACCAGCGGCTCCATACAAAAGGGATTCAGAAAAATTCTACAATCCTAAGATTACACATTTGTCCTGTACAATCGAAGGCCGCCCTAATCAAGTGTATGCTTCAGGTTTGTTACCTTATCAACACTACGACGAGATCACAAAATATTTTGCAGGTGGAAGGATTAGAGATAAACCCGCAAACATTGTGTGTAAAGATTTACATCTGTGTGACGTTAGAATTGGACAATACCTTACAAACAAGTATGCACTGTGGTTAGACCTTCGCAGTACAGACGATGATTACCTTTATGGGTCAGGTCGAACTGTTGAGAACGGTAGTGATGGGATTTCAATTCAGATACAAAAGAAGGTTGTAACCGCTGCAGCCATAAATATATATTTGTATCTGATTTATGATGCACAACTGAACATACAAGAGTGCAGACTAAGTGGACACATATATTAAAATTATATTGTGTATTAAAATGAACTTAATGACCCTCGACCCACACTGCGGATTATTTTGTGGTGCCACAGGGTGTGGTAAAACTGAATTTGTACTTAACCTCTTACAAACAAGATACATCCACCATTTTGAAAACATAGTAATATTTTGTCCTACAATCAAACACAACAAAGCTTATCATAACCGTTTATTTATTTGGACTGACAACAACATTTACTTAGTTGACCCTGAGAAAAAACTGAATGACTACCTGCAGTATTTTTACAAACAATTTGAAGGACAGCCAACCCTGTTTATTGTTGATGACTGTTCCGCAGAGAAAGACATTGTCAAAAAGAGAAACACTCTATCAGAACTTGCCTTCAGTGGCAGACATGCAAACATCAGTGTATGGATTCTCACTCAAAAATATAATGCTGTTCTGAAAGATTTTCGAGAACAGTTAAAGTTTATCTGTTTGTTTTACTGTAAAGATCGTGACAGCTTTGAAGACTGTCTCAGAGAAAACGATGTCATACCAAATAATCAAGAACGGGATGATGTAAAAAATAAACTGAAATCAACTAAGCATCTAAAGCTTATTTTAAAGACAGATCAGCCCACAGGGTATGGATTAGAGAATTAATTTATACATTTGTTTGTCTAATAAAAATGACAGACGGACAAATCATACAAGTGCTTGATCTCACACACTTATTCAAAGATGTTATGCACTTTACTGACTTAATAACACCCAAACAGACTTACATAAGCCTTTCAGCACCATTGGAAATATATGCTACATACAGTGTGACTTTGGATTATGTTGATGAGCATCCAGATGTGGAGTGCATGACAGTTGATTTAAAGACACCTACTTTTAAAGTTGGTGATACCAACTATGGTTGGTGAGGGGAAATTTGTTATAGCATATTTAAGCAACTACATAAACTAAATGTTCATATTGACAGTGTTACAGTTAATAAAGTGGTATTACACAAGGTGAGCCAGCGGTAATATTTTTTCATTTATTATTTTGTCGGTCAAATACAAATGATGGACAATGCTTAAAGCCTTGGCACGTCAAACCCTGGCTCATCAAGTTTAAGAAACGTGTTTCACACAACAGACTTACCTATATCTAATACTAACAATGTTTATGAATCAATAGAAAACTCTTTTTCTGTCATACAAGATAATCTTCTTACAGGCAGTGTGAAGATTCAGATTGTTGCAAAAATAGAATTTATTAGAGTAGATGGTGAAGTGATTGTATCTTATATATCAACAAGACAACACACAGTTAACACAAAAAGAGAACCGGAGGTAGAGAACGTGTTTAGAGACAGACTATTACCTGACTTTCTCCAAGCAATTGACAGTGCAAAAATGAAGGGGTCTGGTTGGCACGAAGGACATGTACATGAACTACAACTAAAGCAGTCAAGGTATCATCCTATATTAGGTAAATCATGGTTGCCACTGCCAACAGAGGTTGCAAACAAAAAGGCAGTCATCAATATACAGAACAATGATAATTTTTGTTTCATGTGGTTAGTTAGTTATTTGGGTTTAACGCCGAGCAGGCGACTAAGGCCATCTCACGGCGGTTTCATGTGGTGTGTGCTTGCTAAACTACACTTTGTAAAGTCAAAACCTGAACGTGTATCTAACTACACTAAATTTGTAAATGAACTCAACTTCAGTGGCATTGAATTCACTGTTAAAATAGAGGACATAGACTTGTTTGAAAAACTAAATCCTGGTATATCTGTGAATGTGTTTGTGTGGGATAATGAGTCTGAGAACAAGTTACAACCTATTAGAGTATCACCACTGGCTCCAACATATGGACAGTCAGAAGATAAACACGTTGACATGTTGCTAATCAGCCCTGCCGGTGATGACAATCACTTTCACTACACAATTATCAGAAATATGTCACGTCTAATTCATGGGCATACAACAAAACACAATGGCAAACAGGAAGTTTGTAAAAAATGTTTACAAAGATTTTCTTCTATTGCAGTGGCACATAAACACGTTTTACATTGTAGATCACCTGATGACATACAAGCAGTACTTAAGTACCCTGATCCTGGTAGTCAAGTGTGTTTTAAGAACTATGGGAATCAACAAAAGCTGCCGTTTGTAGTGTATGCTGATTTTGAATCACTGGTAGTACCGTATGAGGGTCCTGTTCCAGAATCATTACCAAAGACTATAAAACTAAGTGACCAAGTAGTGTGTTCTTTCGGATATATTCTTGTTAGGTCGGATGGTCAGCATACAGAACCTGTTATCTACAGAGGGGAAAATGCGGCATGTTTGTTTTTAACAGAAATGAGACATTTGTATAGTCAGGTAGTACAATATCTCACAACATGTCAGATGCCTTTGGTGATGACAGAAGAAGACAAACTAAAATTTGATACATCAGAGATGTGTTGGATTTGTGAACAACCTTTAGGATGTGATAAAGTTTGTGACCATGATCACATAACTGGGCGTTACAGAGGTGCTGCACATAACAATTGTAACTTGTTATTAAAAACAGATCCAAAGACATATAAGCTACCAATTTTTTTTCACAACCTCAAAGGATATGATTCACATATTATCATGCAGGCTGTAGATGAGTCTTACAAAAAAATTAGTTGTATTGCCCAGACAACTGAAAAATACTTGACTTTTAGGCTGGACAACAAATTAGCATTTTATGACTCCATGCAACATTTGTCTTTAGGATTGGCTAGTCTTGCAGAAGGACTGACTGAGTATCCAATAACGAGTAAATATTTTGAACCAGATTTGATTAAGAAAGGAGTGTATCCGTACGAGTACATTGATCACTGGGTTGTGTTTGAGGAAAGGAGACTGCCACCAAAAGAGAAATTTTATTTTACACTAACTGGTAAAGGTATTTCTGACTCTGAATATCAACACGCACATGATGCGTGGGATAAATTAGGGTGTCAGACGATTGGTGACTATCATGACCAGTACTGAAAGCTGACGTTTGTTTGCTAGCAGATGTATTTGAAAGTTACCGTGAAAAGGGTTTGTTACACTACAGTCTTGACCCTGCCTGTTACATAACTAGTCCTGGCATGACATGGGATGCATTTTTGAAATCCAGCAAGATATTTATAGACCTGTTGTCTGATCGTACGATGGGTGAAATGGTGGAACGTGGATTGAGGGGAGGCATTAGTATTGCAGCGAACAACTATGCCAAGGCCAACAATAAATATCTGGACAGTCATGGTGACCTTGGGTTTGACCCTTCGAGGTCAAGGTCATTTATTATGTACTTGGACGCTAACAATTTGTACGGATTCGCGATGTGCGAGTTATTGCCCTTGAAAAACTTTTGTCTGTATGATTTGTCACAGTATGACATAACAGGGTTAACAAACAAATATTATGAATCTTGACCGAAACGACGCTAAGGGTTGGATCTTTGAAGTAGACCTGGAGTACCCACACCACCTACATGATTACCACAATGATTATCCCTTAGCTGTTGAGAAAATGAGTATGACAGGGAAAAAAGAAGACACCAAACTTGTACCAAATCTGAATGACAAATTCAATTACGTTTGCCACTATCGCTTGCTACAGTTTTACATCAGACATGGGTTAGTACTAAAGAAAGTACATAGAGGAATTCAATTTGATCAGAGTGCTTTCATGAAAGATTACATAATGAAGAACACAACATTGCGTGCCAGAGATGGCAACACTGCATTTGACAAAGATTTCTTTAAGCTTATGAACAATGCCTGTTTTGGCAAGACTATTGAAAATCCTCATCACCGCAAAGATGTGAGACTAGTCACAACTGAATCGGGTGCAATTAAACTTACAGGCAAGCCACAGTACACAGGGTACAAAGAGTTTCATTCATCATTGTATGCTGTGTCACTCACAAAAAAGATTATTAAACTGGACAAACCAGTATTCATTGGTATGGCAATTTTTGAATTGTCAAAATTGCTGATGCTTGAATTTTATTATGATTACTTCAAACCAAAGTATCCCGAGTGTCGATTGTTATACACTGACACTGACTCTATGATCATTGACGTGTGTACTGAAGACTTTTATGAAGACATGAAAACAGAGTTACACATGTATGACACGTCTGACTATCCTAAGGATCATCCACTATATAGCACACAAAACAAGAAAGTGCCTGGTAAGTTTAAGGATGAACTAAATGGTGTGCCAATAGTTGAATACGTTGGACTGAGATCAAAAATGTATTCTATACTGCACCAAAAGGGAAGTCAGTCAAAAGCCAAAGGTATCAAAAAAACAGCGATAAAAAATAAAGACATTCGTCATGAACATTATAAGCAAGTGTTAGATGGTGCATTAATGCCTGATTATCCAAACAAGTCACTGAGATCAAACAAACATAATATTGAAATGATCCAAACACATAAAAAGTCACTTGCAGTTGGAGACACGAAACGAGTGTTTCACGGTAAGGAAAAAGCTTATGCACCTGGACATTACAGGCTCAAGTTATCTGAAGAAATAGCTGATGAACTGGTTGATGAACTAATCGATGAGTTAGTTACTGAAATGAGTAACGGTGTCTGGGGAAATAATCTGTAATTCTTCTCTGACAAATGCCCTCTGGGGTGCAGGGTCATACAGGTAATAAATTGTTGCGTCAGGACCGGGGACTATTTTTTTAAATATTATGAACAGACGTGGACCAGATGGGGTCTGTCGCTCTGCGTCTGATGTCATTTTCAGATTCTCCGGGTTGATATAGATATCTCACCTGTTTAGTAAACAAACTTGTGTCGGGTGCTGAGGTTGGACCTGTTTTTGGTTCTGTAATTGTTTTCAATTTAATAGCGTCAGCAGGCTTTGGGTGTCCTTCATTGTTCATTGCTTTTATCACTTGTGGTAATCTCTTTACCCACTCAGTGTTTCGGGTGTCCTGCATGAGTTCCTTTGAATACTGGTAGCTGAAAAGTCTCTCTGATAACTGTTTGTTAAAGTTCTCTACTATTGCCTGTGATCTGTGCACACCTGGAATACCTCGTCTGACTATTATGCCATGCTTTGCAAATAACTGATTAACAGCACCTTTGAATTCTGATCCATCATCAACTTGTACAAGTCTGGGGTATTTCAGAGGGCCTCTTTTATAGATACTTGATAAAGCAGTCGCAACTGTGGTAGCAGTTTTGTCAGATATGGGTTCAGCATCTTTGTACCTTGAAGCTATGTCAATGACAGTTAATGCATATTTGTATCGTTTCTTTGTTATTGTGTCATGTGGTAAGAACAGGAGGTCCATTTGGTGTGTGTCATTAGGTGTTGTGTTTTCAAAATGAGGTCTTGTTATCTTTCTTGGAGCAGGAAGATATATTTGCCAAATTGCCTGTCTCTGTAACCATTGTTTGACTTGATTGAGTGTTATATCTCCGCCCACAGCGGCATGTAATTTCTGAATAGCGGTTTGTCCTTTCCAATACCCTGATGGAGAGTAATATATTTTTGATAGTTTATTTTCTACCCCGGGGTTCATTTCTTCTAGCAATATAAAGTCCAGTAAAATATACAAATGTCATTCCCACTAGAACAAAGATTATCTCTCCGTTTCTTTGTTGTGTGCTTGGTTGATAGTAGTTACTAAGTTTTGGTTTTGGGATAGACATGTCATTACCAGTGACAAGATAGTATTCACGAATTGCTTCGTCTGTGTTTGAAAACGTATGTTGTGCGTGACCCTCTAGTCTAAGTCTGTCATTGATAAAATCAAGTTTTTCAATTCTTTGCTTCTCATAATCCTGTTGGGCTTGTGCAAGTTTCTCAGACGCCTCATTATGACGCTTTAATTCTTCTGCAGATTCTTCTCTACCCATTTTTGAAAAGAGATAATTTGACCCACTGAAAGCCAATGCATTGACCATGGCCCCACCAATCATAATAGCTATCATCGCCATACTTATTTTTATTTACATAGAAACATTTTCTGGAATAATTCCCTGCTTGACGAGAAAGTCTTTTGTCGCAATTGACGCTGTAACGACTGCAATTAGCTTAGCACTGTCTTCAAAGTCAAGTCTACTGAGGTCTGCTGATTTCATTTTGAGTAGACTTTTTCCCAGCATAGAATAAGCGACTGCTAATCCACTGATTATGGCAGAGTGATATACAAAGTTCATTAAGTTCTTTGTGTCGCTCATTTTCTAATACAAGAAAATTAAAATAATATTTTTATTTACTGCATATAAAATGGGTCAACGGTTTGGGTGTTACTGGTAATGTGGCGACTTCTGGTTTTGTTTTTGGAGTGTCTGATTTTTTGGTCACTGTACGAGTCTGTGGTTTGTATTTTTTGTATAATTGGTAACCTACGTAACCAAATCCGACAACAAATCCGGCAACTATATATTTTGTTGTTTGAGGTTCGGGGTCAGGGTCAGACTTAGTTGTTTGTCTCTCACTTTGATGAGGGTGTGATAGTAGTGATGGTGCTGACAGTCCTGACAGTGTTGACGGTCCTAACGGTGTTGACGGCGGGTCACTTACATGAGCCTTTTCTGTTTGCGCCTGTAGCTGTAACTTTTTCTGCTTGTTCCATTCGGCTAAACGTTTACCAGACTGAATCCTTCCTGGGCTTTTAGTCTTAGTCACAGTTTGAACCTGTGTCAAAACAGGGTCGGGGTTCTGTTGTGTAGTCATCTTGTTCTCGTCCATTTGATCCATCTTTTTCTTTCTCTAGAAAATTTATTTTTGAAAATTCTATATGGCTGCCAGTGACAAGAAGGGTTACGACAGGTGCAAGGTAATTTCCAAACTTGTAAAACATGATGCATGCTAATTTGCCTATTGAACTTGAAACAATAGGATTGCTTTCAAGGTCGTGTGATAGGCTGTCACAATCCACAGGTAGAAAGTGACTCACTGCTTTTGTGTATAGGCATACAAGTGACCGACTCAAATCACGTGTCATTAGTGAAGCGGCCTTAGTCGCCCGCTTGGTGTTAAATCCCAATAACTAATCCGCCGCTAGATACTCTAGAAACAACAAAATACAACAGACGGCATTCACTTCTACGTTGTATTCTTACACCTGGCCCCCATGTACACACTAACCAAAATAATAATAACAGAACAAGCAAACAAAGACCCACCCCCACCCCCACCCCACCCCCACCCCACCCCCACCCCTGAGCAAATGGCCACTAACGAATTGTTGTGTGTACTCACCGCTATCCGTGGAGACGCCCCGGCTGGGACGAAGACAAACACAGACAAGACAAGCCAGGGGTAAAGTTGTCGCAGCTCTTCTTCTCTTCTCCTTCTTCAGACACCGGCTCCGGGATGACCAAAACCATATCGCAGGGCCGATACAAATGAACGACACAGCTGCTTGTGGCCTTAAGCAAATAGAGAACCACGCCTGAATGACCACCCTAGGAGACTGCTGGAAAAATGACCGACTCCTTCGATGTTGGAAATGCGACTCACAAACAATTTTGTATCGTATGCTTAGCAAAAAGGCGCTCGGTCTATCACGTGGTGCAAATTCACGTGAGACGAGTACCGACCTAAAACGTTAGACTGAGCGATCACGTGCGGGGTCGCCGTCCTACAAACTCTTGCACGGCAGCAAATACTCGTGTACAGGCCAAATACTAGACAACTATGCTATCGCTACCGGTGACCAGCTAATCCCTTTCACCCATCTAAACTTACTCCCCTACAAAAATAGGCGAAAAAATCAGTGTCGTGACAGCTTGACACGTTAAAACCTGTCCTGTTGACTGTTTTAATGACTTCAGTACAGGGCAGGTATAATAATAATAACTCACCCCACATGATAGAGATGACGACATAATAGCTCAACCCGGCAGTAAGAAATCAACCGGCTAATATTAACCCAACTGGCAATAAAGAAATCAACTGGCTAATAGTACCAACCGGTAAATAATACTCCACCTGGTAATGTAGAAACCAAAACTGTCAATAATAGTCTGTACCCGGTTATTTACAACCCCAACAGATAATTCTTACTCATTTCCTGTATCCAGTCACTAAGTGCACTTATAATAATAATAATAATAATAATAATAAGCGCATTAAATAGGCGCTTTATCCCAATTGAAAATCGGCTCAAAGCGCCGCCGCGAACTTAACCCAACAAGCACGCTCACATGAATCACGCGCATTCACTCACACACTGTACATAAACACAGAACATTCACGTGGTGCTAAGGGCAAGCTCAAGCGAGCTACTGTAGTTTTTGGAAATTCAAAATCGTTTGTATTTGAAATTTGATTAAGTGGGCTGAAACTGATACCAAAGTGGAGGGGGAGGAAGAGCCGGAGTACCCGGAGAAAGAACCCCCGACGGTCCGCCCGAATTAACGGTGACACTTACTAGAGGAGAAAAATCCGACGCTGGAACCCGTAATCGAACCTCACACTATTAGCATTGGTGGCAGGCGCCTTAACCACTGCGCCACGGACCGGACCACTTGAGAAACGCGCGCTGCCTATCCCCTCAGGTCGCGCCTAGCCGCCGACCAGGTCGGACGTACCCTCATTACTTGCCGCCCGTGCCTAGTGACCGACTTTCTCTTGTACCGCGTTTGTTGATTGTCGTGTGTACCGTGTGTGCAGAGTACCTGTAACGTAGGAGTATTTTCCCCTGTGTGGATTATTGGACTGTGTAATATTGTTTGTGATGTCGGATTTAGAAAAGTTGGCATGATTTCGGACGACAACGTCTTAGACGTGGATGAGAAGATTTCGTTGGCGAAGGTGAGTTTTCCAAAGCTGGCCCCGCCTGACCGAGTGTCACCGACACGAGTCTCAGAGTGAAACGAACAGTTTTGCAGCCCTCTGTAAGTGAAGGTGGCTAAAATGGACTCAAAAGAGAGCACAGATGGACACTGTGCATTATTCTACTCCACCAGACTGGCCAGCGCCTCGGCAGCAAAAGATATGGGTGCTTCCAAAGATGTCATCATGAAAGCTGCGGAATGGACGTTATTATTGCCGGGTTCCGCGTGAGAAACTCACCTTAGGTCGGGTGGTGATGGACAGGTATCTGGTAAAGAAGTAGAGATAAGGCTGCTTGTCATTTCAGTATGATTTAGCCTTTACGCTCATTACCACTGTTGCTCTCAAATCTCAAGTGAACTTAGTGACGGGATACAGGAAATGAGTAAGAATTGTTAGCAATACAGCG
This sequence comes from Semisulcospira habei, assembly GCA_036245525.1. Lineage (NCBI taxonomy): Eukaryota > Metazoa > Mollusca > Gastropoda > Semisulcospiridae > Semisulcospira > Semisulcospira habei. The sequence goes on from BTPG01000005.1 coordinate 212,057,909, forward strand.
AGACTTACAAGTAAGGTGAAGCTGATTGCAAATTCTTACGAATTTGTTGTAGACCAGAACTAGTGCACTTGGCCACCCCACATTGTTTTGAAGAGCACTGCGCTCTACCCTGCCTTTTCACTTCGTTGTAAGGTGCACTTGTTCCCGGGTTCCGTCAGTGGAAATGAGCTGTCTTTCAATACCAGGGGGATAGGCAGCGCGCGTTTCTCAAGTGCACTAGTTCCGGTCTACAACAAATTCGTAAGAATTTGCAATCAGCTTCACCTTACAGGTAAGTCTTTCTGTATTGCCAACAAATATTAACCCACCCCATCATGTCTGAGAAATTTTATCTCCCTAACTTTTTCAAGCCGCACAATTTTTTTATGCAGAGAAAAGCAACGGGGTGAGTCTATTTTAGTTTCAATTAAAAGTCTGTTCGGAACAGATTTTGAGTGAGTTTACAATCTGTTTGGGGACAGGTAAACTGTCTTCTTTTAAGTCAGACCCCTTTCTGCGAGTCAGACTGACGGGGGGGGGGGGGGGGGGGGGGGGGGGGGGTGACTGTTAAATTTCAACTCAGTCTAATCTGTGGCGGGTGTCATTTGAAAGCCCTCCTGTGAGGGTATAATAGCTCTTGACACTCTACTATTCAATTTCATGCACTGGTGGTTTAAGCTTGGGAAAACTTACCTTTCAGTCCACTGCCAACTGGCGTTTATTAAGTTACATGCATCTTACAACTAACTTCAAACTTACCTCTACAAGTACTTATAATTGGGTTAAAGTAAGTACTTATTTTTCTTAGCTGCTAATACGTGTGGGAAACGATAGCCAGACCTAATCAGTTTGTTTGAGTGATACAAATGGTCTGTCAGAGAAACACCACAGCCTGTAGTTGAACACAGTAAAGCAAAGTTAAGCTGGTTTTGGAACATCTGTAGTGGGGCTGAGAGCTACTTTCTTGCAGTTGAATCATCTGTAATTCACGGGTTTAGGTATTGATCAAAAGGATTTGGTACTTTTACTTAAGAAAAATCTCTTTCGGACACAGCTATGATGAGCGGGTTTAGTTGAATTATTTTCTATAAATATTTCGGTGCACATTGTACTTGGCATCCACATTAAATTGAAATGGTCTTTTACTGCTTGCGTTAACGTTTGTTTGTGATTTAAATTCCATTGTGCTTTTTTATGTGATAATAAAAATGTTTATTACTTTAACAAATCTTCATACAAGCAAACCAGTGATTCTAACTAATGGGATTGATAATCGTGATGGTAACAAGATTGTAGCTATCCATGAAATGTTCTACACTGTAAAGAGGTTTAATGTAGAAGATGATACAAGTTATTATGGAAGATATGAACACCCTGTTAGATCAAACACTGCTACGATTTTTATACCATCTGGGTATTATGACTTTTGTACTTTAGCAGAATGTTTATAAGTGAAAGCCTTCAACTTTGTAAAGATGCATAACAAATGGAACTGCTCCCTATTGTGAAATTATGGTTGTTAGATTTCCTAATTTACAGTTTAAAAAATTAGGTTCCAGTTTCTTTGAATCACTGTGTATATCTGTAACTAAGCAGATTGATTGATTGTATATTGCTTAACATCCAGACAGCAACAAGACTTTCTCAGGACTTGCCTGCACTGCTTGTGAAAAAAAGACTAAACAGAATATTGAATGTATGTCGCCAGTCGGTCTAATACGTTGAACAAACCTACAACATGGGGCCTAAATAAAGCTAAGACCATTTAGCAAGACACATCTAATATCAAGAGCTACAGGCAGCGCAGACAGTAGGGAGAGTTTAAAAAAGGCAAATACAGGTGAATGGACCAAGGGTAGACAGAAACACATGCCCCAGAGTAGAAGGGAAACCCACCCTGTGGGGCTGACCAGGGTGACCCTAGGAACTAAAAAGTAGTTAACCCCACCCAAGTCTCCCAGGGCAGACCTGGGTGGGGTGTAACTAATCAGAATGGTAAACCAGTTCTGAAGCATAATTTTAGTTTTGTCTTAGAAGTTAAGTAAATTTCACTGTCTGTGAAAAAAAAACCCAACTAAACAGAATATTGAATGTATGTCACCAGCCGGTTTAAAACGCTAAATAAAACTAAGACCATTTAGCAACACACATCCAATATCAAGAGCCACAGGCAGCGCAGACAGTAGGGAGAGTTTAAAAAATGAAAATGCAGGTGAATGGACCAAGGGTAGACAGAAATACATGCCCCAGAGTAGAGGGGAAAACCCACCCTGTGAGGCTGACCAGGGTGACCCTGGGAACTAAAAACAGATGAAAGGTAATTGATGACGCAAAAGATGATGCAGAAAGATGGTATCCTAAACTTAATCAACTTCATGATGTTACTGTAAATAATGCGCTCTGCATCTCAAAACATATGGGTAATAAGTGGGTAGTTGTTCCTGCTCCTGTTCTTGCTCCTGCAATTGTCTGTGACATAAAGTTTGATTTTATTAGCCCTTATGTAATTACTGCAGAAGATAACATAACATTTAGAAACGTGCTTAACTCTGGGCCATTGCTTGTGAGTATTGTTCAGATATATTCCAAAGAAAATAATAGCAGAGATAAAATAAAAATACAAAATATGAAAAACGAATGCATCTTCTTACAAATAAAAAGGGTAGATCTGCTCCAGCTGTTGTGTTTACACCAGAGAGCTTCACCATAGCTAGAGAAGCCACAATACTTTTAAAATTATCATGAGACCTTTGGAGGGTGACAAATATGCAAATATTGCACAGGGAATCAAGCTTACATGGTATAGCTCAGTAATGGAGTCACCAAAAGTCTTTATTGCTATAAGAAAAGGCTCAGATATAGAAGTATTGAGTAGTAGCCCTGCCGTTAAGGTAGTAGTCAATAAAACAACTCTAGTGTTTCTAAATTACATAAACCTGGAACACATAGATCTTGTTTCATTTTATTACACTAGCAAATTATACACCCCTGAAGAGTTGCAAAATGTAATCGCTGATTAAATAATAAAATATCTGTCATAAAAAATGGTGAACTTGTATCCGCAACTATCGCCTGATCCGTTTGTGCCTGACAGAAGATTATGAGTTGAAAGTGCAGACTCATTTCATTTAATAAATATTACAGATGCGTTGAAGTATTTGGAAGGTGAAAAGGCAAAATACTCTAGGTGTAAAAGACGATATAGTACAGTTTTCAGTTCTGTACAAAGCACATCGATGGCTGTGGGTGTGGTTTCAGCTGGTTTATCTGCTGTTGGTATTGCTCTGTTTGCAAAGGGGAATTGGTAGTATATTTGGGATCGCTGTTTAAGTAGTTAGTGTTGCCACAGGTCTGGCATGCTTTGGTTTGAAAGCCCTTAACAAAAGATTCATAAAAAGCTGCAGAAGCATGAAGCATTGAGTACTCTTGCTGCTGCAAAGCTGAGTAGTATGAAACTTATTATAAGTAAAGATTTAGAGGACAATAAAATCGATGATGATGAGTTTAAGAGAGTGCAGGATGATTTGGCCAATTACAAACAACCGAAGTCTGAAATTCAGAATAAGATGTGTAGTCAAACATGAATGTTGAAGAACTAAATATATCTTTTTTAGAAGAAGGGAAAAAATAGGGGTAAAAGAGACCATAGAAAAAGTTCAAGGTCTTCTAAACAAGAAAAGATCAGTTTTGGTAATCGTTCATTATTTTTATCGTACACTTCACAGCTTGCTAGGCCATGGCAGACGAACCAAAGGTTTAAAGGGTGGGGCCAGTACTGCGCACACTGCACTCCACCAAAAAGCTCCACCGTGCAGGTTTTAGGAAACGTCCATGGACCATGACACAGACCATTCCAAGTCCTGTAGCAACAGATGAGGGGCGAAACGTCAGGTGAAAGATGTCACTGGAAGCCGCAGTCTCAAACCTGCATGCAGGCGGTTCAGGATATTGGTCGCCTGATGTTGACCTGGGGATGATGACATCACTCGGCATACCCTGAACGACCAAGCAGCCTTCTCTAGGGACAGCACTGCTTGCTCCACATGGAGAGGGGCCTAAAATAAGGTGGCCTAAACAAAGCTCGTCCCCTCACAACCCCAGTTAGCTAGCCACGGTCAACGGGTATCTTCTCCTGCGGTCAGAAAACAAGAAAAAATAAACGATCCACTCTAATGACGACCGGACTCAACGTAGCATGCTGGAACATCCGAACCATGCTCAACACAGCAGACAGAGGACGCCCTGAACGTCGCTCCGCCCTCATTGCCCATGAATTGCGGAGGTTAAACATAGACATCACCGTGCTCAGCAAAGTACGTTTCTCGGACGAAGGCAGTCTCCAAGAACTTGGTGCTGTCTATACCCTCTACTGGTCAGGCAAGTCTGCATCAGAAAGACGGCTCTCAGGTGTGGGCTTCATGGTCAAGACCTCCATTGCGACAAAGCTTTAAAATTTACCAACCGGTCACTCAGACCGCATCATGTCCATGCGCCTCCCACTGAGACACCAGCAACATGTCATCTCAGTGTGTACTCCCCAGCCCTCCTGGCAGAGCCTGCAGAAAAGGACAAGTTCTACACTGACCTGCGCAGCCTCATACAGAGCACCCCTGCAGACGCCAAAGTCATCATCCTTGGTGACTTCAACGCCAGAGTGGGACAGGACTCTGAAGCCTGGAAAGGAGTCCTCAGCAAGCATGGCATCGGGAACTGCAATGACAATGGCCGCCTACTGTTGGAGTTCTGTGCAGAGCAGCAGCTTGTCATCACCAACACTACTTTCCAGCAAAAGGACAGTCGAAAGACCACCTGGATGCATCCTCGCTCCAAACACTGGCACCTTATTGACTATGTCCTAGTGCGTCAGAGGGATCGCAGTGACGTCCTCCTCACCAGAGTGATGCCTAGCGCAGAGTGCCACACTGACCAACGCCTTGTCCGCTGCAAACTCAGGCTCCACTTCAAGCCAAAACCCAAGAAAGGGGGGGGGGGGGGGCAAGAAAAAGCTTGATGTTGCCAGCCTTTAGCGTGACGACATAAAAGCTGCCTTTCAGACAGATTTACAGCGCAGGCTCACAGACACAGCTGAACCAGCAGACTCCTCCCCTGAAACACTCTGGGAACAACTGAAAACCGCTATCGCAAAATCCTCTGCAGAAGTCTTAGGTTTCGCTAGAAAGAGGAACAAAGACTGGTTTGACGATAACGACGTAGAGATTCAGGAACTCCTAGCCAAAAAAAGATCCGCCACCAGGCCCACCTAGCCCAGCCTTCCTGCCATGTGAAGAAGTCTGCCTTCCGCCTCATCTGCAGCAGTCTCCAGCGCAAGCTCAGAGATCTCCAGAACGAGTGGGGGACCAGACTCGCACAGAGGACCCAGCTTTGCGCTGACAACGGTGACTACAGGGGCTTCTACGAAGCACTGAAAGCAGTGTATGGCCCTATGCACCTGATACAAAGTCCCCTGCGAAGCGCTGATAGACAGGCACTCCTCACAGATAATAACTCCATCTTGAACCGCTGGTCGGAATACTTTCAGGACCTCTTCAGCGCTGAGCGCACTGTTCAAGAAGCAGTCATCCTCCAAATCCCACACCTTCCAGTAAAGGTTGAATTGGACGAACCGCCCACTGCTTATGAGACCCTCACAGCCATCCACCAGCTCAAGAGTGGCAAAGCAGCAGGTATTAATGGAATTCCACCAGAGATCTGGAAACATGGAGGCCCAGCACTGCACAACAAGCTCCATGACCTATTTCTCTGCTGCTGGGAGGAAGGAACACTACCAAAGGATCTCCGCGATGCAGTCATTATCACCCTGTACAAGAACAAAGGAGAGAAGACTTTCTGCTAACAACTACCGTGGAATTACCCTTCTGTCCATTGCCGGAAAAATTCTTGCAAGGCTGCTCCTGAATCGGCTGGTACCTGCCATCGCAGAAGACTACCTCTCAGAGGGCCAGTGTGGCTTCAGAGCCAACAAGAGCACCACCGACATGGTCTTTGTGCTGAGACAGCTACAGGAGAAGTTCCGCGAGCAGAACATAGGGCTGTACGTAACGTTTGTTGACCTAACAAAAGCGTTCGACACTGTGAGCAGGCAAGGCATGTGGCAGATCCTGGAGCGACTTGGCTGTCCCCCAAAGTTCCTCAGCATGATCGTCCAGCTACACGAGGACCAGCAAGGCCAGGTCAGACTCAACAATGACCTCTCTGAACCATTCCCCATTCTCAACGGTGTGAAGCAGGGCTGTGTGCTGGCACCGACCCTCTTCACCATCTTTTTTAGCATGATGTTAAAGCAGGCCACATTGGACCTTGTCGATGACGATGCAGTGTACATCAGGTATCGTCTCAATGGCAGTCTGTTCAACCTCAGACGACTTAAGGCCAACACCAAAACCCTAGACCAACTGATTCGTGAGCTGCTCTTTGCAGACGACGCTGCCCTCGTTGCACACACAGAGAGAGCCCTGCAGCGCATCACATCCTGCTTCGCAGATGCTGCCCAGCTCTTTGGGCTTGAGGTCAGTCTGAAAAAGACAGGTCCTCCATCAACCGGCACCCACATCACCATCTGCGAGTCTGAACTGAAGTCAGTGCACCAGTTTACCTACCTTGGCTGCATCATCACATCAAACGCCAAGCTGGACAAGGAGCTGGACAGCAGGCTGGCAAAAGCGAACATCGCTTTCGGGCGTCTATACAAGAGGGTGTGGCACAATCAACAGCTGAAAACAGGCACCAAGATCAGCGTGTACAGTGCTGTCATCCTCACCACCCTGCTGTATGGTTCCGAGTCCTGAGCCCTCTACCACAGCCAACTACGACTCCTCGAACGCTTCCACCAGCACTGCCTGCGTACAATCCTTGGCATTCACTGGAGTGACTATGTCACAAACGTTGAGGTCCTTGAACAGGCAGAAACTGTGAGCATCGAGGCTTTACTCCTGCGGACACAGCTCCACTGAGCGGGGCACGTCTCCAGGATGGAGGATCATCACCTACCCATGATCACCCTGTTCGGCGAGCTCGCCACTGGACACAGAGACAGAGGGGCACCAAAGAAGAGATACAAAGACTGTCTCAAGAAGTCACTTAGTGCCTGCCAAATCAACCACCGTCAGTGGTCTTCACTTGCTGCGGACCATGACACCTGGTGCTCCACCATTTACATGGTAGCTGTCTCCTTTGAGGACTCTCACAGAGCTAGCCTTACAGACAAGCGGCTCAGGAGAAAAAACAGAGATGCCGCAACTCAGAACCCTGGCCAGACCTCCCCTTGATGCCACTGCGGTCGAACCTGCCTGTCCCGGATTGGCCTCCGCAGTCACGAGCATGCCTGCAGACGTCGTGGGAAACTCCCATAGACTTTTTCCTATTGTATCTTCGTTCGCGAAGTCAATGCCAAGCCAACACTTCACACAGAGATGACACACTGCTCACGCCTGTCTATTTATTGCCATCAGCTCTTCCGCCAGACTATTGCTGAGAGAAAAAAAGTTATTTTGTTGACCATGTAACTTGTCAAATTTGTCCAAGTAACTTGATGACTTGAGTCAAGAACTTATAAAAAGAAGTACCCAACGGAGAAAGAAACACGCTTAGAAAAGACGGGTACAACACAATTGTGTTGTACCCGTCTTTTCTAAGCGTGTTTCTTTCTCCGTTGGGTACTTCTTTGCATATTACACGCTTGGCAGTCACCTTTTTGGTCTGGATTGATTAAGAACTTATAAGAACTTATGTTAAGACTCTTATAAGAACTTGTTTTAAGTTACTTATAAGAACTTATGTCAACTAACTTTCAAAAACGTGTAGAACTAACTTTGAAGTTACTTGTCGGTTGAAGGTAATCTATTAATTTACTTTTTGATAACGCACAGCCTGGTAGGTACATAATTTGGTTGTGTTTTATCTGAAATGAAATGTGTGCATTGAGGTAGGAGGTTGATTGATTGTACATTGCTTAACGTCCCGACAGCAACAAGACTTTCTTTGGACATGTGAGGTAGGAGGGGGTGTAGATGGGGGACAATGAAGATTAATTCTTTAATTATTAATTTAGGTGGTGTTGAAATGTCTTTAAGTTTATTTACTGAGTGCTCTATATGTGGGTCTGGTTTTTGTTTTAAGAGAAACGACCATGTTGGTGATAATGTACTTAATTAGTTAATCGATTTGGTCCAAATTAGGACAATGGAAATTGTCTCAGAATTCTCTATTCTCTTCTCTCTCAGGCATGATAGCTTGTTCACAAAGAGTCACGACCCCTGTGTATTTCCCAGAAAATACAGTCTGAAGTCAGAAATATTTGGCGTTTTACACCTGACATCAGACACATATTCGAGACTTCAAATAGTGCGTAATTTTGACTGAACGACAATGGCATTGAACCGTCTGTGTTGGGTTACTTCTCGGGTTACATCGTGATTTGTAGTCCTCTGAAGCTGAATGTCAGACCTCCACACCTTCGGAGCATAGATCTGATAATCATCTTCATCGGACTACAATACCACAATGTAACCCTAGAAGTAACCCAACACAGACGATTTAATGCCTAATTGTTTACTCACAAAACTGAAAAAGTTGAAATATTTTCGTTTACAAAAATCAGACACCTGCATGTCCACTCCAAGCCACGAAGAAGCGTTAACTCTTATGAACCCCTTGTGGAGGGAGCGAACTGGCTGAACCTCTGTGAATACGTGAATTGTGTGCATTTGTTACATTCTTCTGATTTAAGAATCACGTCTGTTGCAGTGAACAATACATGCCTGTTGGATCAGTTCCGATGCAGCAGTGGACGATGTTTGCCTCTGTTGGAGCGCTGTGATGGCGATAAACACTGCCCGGACGGCTCGGATGAAATAGACTGTGGTAAGTACAGATACATGTTGAGGCAGACGGACCGACGGATGGACGGATCTGGCTGGCATGCTGGCATGTGTTTAGGACGAAAGCCTGACTGAAAAGCGTGAAGGAGATTCCTTTCTTCTAAGTACTTGTGCAAATGTTTATGAACGTGTCTCTCTAAGGGCGGTCCATGGCGCAGTGGTTAAGGCGCCTGCCACCAATGCCATAGGTGCGAGGTTCGATACCGGGTTCCGGCGTTGGACTTTTTTTCCTCTGGTAAGTGTCACCGTTAATTCGGGCGGACCTTCGGGGGTTCTTTCTCCGGGTACTCCGGTTCTTCCACCCCCCCCCCCCCCCCCCGCACACACACACACACACTTTGGTACCGGTCTCAGGCCACTTTACAAATTTCAAATACAAGCGATCAAAAATCTCTGTAACTTCAGTAGCTGAACTGGCCCTTCGTCTGTCTTGTACTGTGTTTGTCTTAAATGGCGCAAATCCGTGTCTGTTACGTGAGTGTGTGTGTTTGGTTTCAGTTCGCGGCGCTTTGAGTCGATTTCCCCAAAATTGAGAAAAAGCGCCTATATAATAACGGTATTGTTATTATTATTATTATCTAGGGGCTTCGAAAGAGTTGACAAGAGGGAAACTGGTATGTAGTTGTTAACATCAGTGAGATCTCTTGTCTTTGGTAAATGGATTACTTTTGCACGTTTCAAATCTTTTGAGAATGTGTTGTGCTTGGTGCACAACTTATAAATATAGGTAAGAGATTCCACAATGTATGGGAGGTAGCGATTTTCAAAATCTTGGGGCTGATTTCGTCTATGCCTGAGGACGTTTTACCTTTCATTGACATGATTAGCTTACCAACCTCGTGCACAGCCAATGGATAAATAGAAAAGGGATATTTGCCAGCTGTCTTATGGTCACAAAGGAAAAGCATGTTCTCGGGACAATTATACTAGTGTTGAGCTGAGCTTGAGGGGATAAGTGAGTCAACAACAGAGAGAAAGTAGTTGTTAAAAGTGTTAGCATTAAGGTTGGCAGTGATTGCTGGGGTTTTCCTACTGCTGCCTCTAACAACAAGGTTTACAGCACGCCAGAGTGAAGACGTGTCTTTATTATCTTTGTTCAAACGATCACATAGTGATTTCTTTGCTTGGACGACCATAGATTTAACTAGATATCGCTGTTTCTTATATTTTTGTAAACGTTTTTGTTCTCTAAGCTCGTCGAATAATTTCTTGTGTTAGCCATTGGGGTAACGTTTGATTTTTTACTCTTTTCTGTCGCAAAGGGGCACGTTTGTCTAACACACTATTAAACAGTTTATACCAAACAGACAAAGCTCTATCTGGATCAGTTTCATTCTGGACGATTTCAAACTGATTGTTGCGGAGATCAGCTAGAAAGGCAGTCTCGTTAAAATGTTTACATAAGCGAAACGTAATAGTAGTGTGTACATGCATCTTCTGCAACGGAATCCTAGAGGACCACTCACAGACAACGGTTTAATGATCATTAGTACTGACACCGGCAACACTAACATTAGACACGGTTTTGGGACGGTTATAGTAAATGTGGTCTATGAGTGTTGCCGTTTCTTGGGTGATCCTGGTTGGAGAGGGGACTAACTGTTTTAGGCCTACTTGGTCCGTTGTACACTCACTCGCCGCATGTGTTTTCAACATGTCGATATTGAAGTCGCCTAACAGCAACACGTCATTGTCAGGCATATCAACGTTGTCAACGGCGTGAAGAGAGTTATCGTACCATTCGTATGTGGCTGCTGGATTATGATACAAGAAACCGACAAAAGCTGGACGGGCTTTGGGGCATCGTATCTCTTTCCAGACACACTCGACTTCAGCAGTTTCTATGTCTACACGCCTACGAACAAGATGCTGGATTGAAGTGTGAACATAAACCGCAATGCCTGTTTGACCAGGTCCTATAGCATCGCGACGAAAGACAGCGAAATTTGGAAGACTAATTGCGTCGTCGCTGATGTTGGAATTTAAACGTGTTTCACAAAGACCAAACAGGTGGGCTGGTTCAGGCTTGTTCAAATGTACGCTCAAGTCAGACACCTTATTAAGTAAATGAAAAATGTTCAAGTTCCCGATGCGGATTGGTGTGCTTTTCCTTGGAATGATCCATTGCCACTTTGGAAAAGCAACATTCAGAGTCGAAATATATCAGCAAGATGCAGTGTGCCGATAATAAAACACAGTCTACCGGTACGTGGTAAGGATAATAATAATTTTAAAAAATAATGAATATACTAATTTGCAGCACTTTACCGTCCAGCACACTTTGTCCTTACCAAGCGTGACGCCGTTTCTCAACGGACTACAGTTAAAAGCACACCAAGCAGCAGTGGCGAGTCCGGGCCGACACACTTGACAAAGTTGCTTACGTGGGTAATTCTCTCAGTAGATGAACGCAACCGATGGTTACTTAAAGAATCACTTAGTTCTCACTTGAAACACAATAGACGGAAGCTGTGTCGTAGAAACCAGTAGTTTAAAGCTTGTAGCGTGCGATATTCAATATAGCAGGCTACACGCGTTAAATAACGGAATCAATCCAGAGGAATGATAAGAGCACAGATAAGGAATCGCGCAATCCCGGTAATTGCTCAAAGCACTGCTTAAAGCAGTCTCAACACAGACAGAGGCAAGACAATGCCTTGAAATAAAACTAGGCACAGATGTTGAAATTGTCACAAATCAAGACGAGTAATGTATCAAGCTGTCAATTTACTCGATGCGAGAAGACAGTTTAATTAACACAGGAACGAACAGCTCTGACTTTATCACACGCTGCCTCACACATCCACAATGATAAATACAGTGGTAAAATCGAAATAAAATAAAGCACCGAATTACCATCCACGTGAGAGGTCGATATATCCACTGGCACCATTCAATGTGGGTCCTTTGTACAACTGATGGTATGGTGGCACGCTATTTTCCGGGTAGGTAGACACGGTAGATGATGGGCGGTGATCCGACCACGCACAAAGGCAACCTTTTAGGTAATGTAGTTGCCATGGTGCTGCAGTCGGAGAGCTAGAGCTGGCTCGCAGTTGCAGAAGACGGTGGTACTGAAGCTGCTGCCAGTCTGCAGACGGCGTGTAGGGCGGCTGTTGTAGGTGCTGCAGTTGTTGCTGTTCCTGGAGAAGACGTTTGTGGTGCTCTTGGTGTACAAGTTTCTGCTGCTGCAGGTCTAGAAGTTGTTGTTCATGCTGTTGTAGCTGCATCTGCTCCTGTTCCAGTTGTTGTAGATGAATTTGTTGTTGGAGGGGTTGTAGCGGTGGCGTAGAGCTTGTAGAACTGGAAGCAACAGTGACTGCAGATGACGTGGTTTTAATTAAAAGATCATGGTTGACAAGATCAAAAGCTTTAGAAAGGTCCAAAAATACCGCTCCAGTCATTTGCCCATTATTCCTAGCAGTTAACCATCTGTCAATCCGGTGAACCAAAGCCGCTGTGTGACAAGAATGTCCCCTACGAAAACCAGACTGTAGAAGATGAACAAGTTTGTATTTATCTAAGAAATGTTGTAAATGTGTGTGGATATGTCTTTCAATCGGTTTTGACAGAGTTGTCAATAGAGAAATGGGTCTAGATTGGATGGTTGGGGTCATTTAAATCTTTTGTTTTAGGTAGCGGTATTACCTTTGCCGTTTTCAAACCATACGGAAATTGTCCATGTTGTATGCAAAGGTTGTAGATGTTATGTTAGCGACTCGACGACGTACGGAAGAGCCATTTTAAGAACAGTGCTGCTAATTCCATCATGGCCAGATGTACGTTTACTGTTTAATGAAAAAATGGATTTTCCCACTTCCTAAACTGTTAAGAGCGGAATGTTGCAAGACGTGTTAGGTGTTAATCCTTCAGCACAAAACAAATTTAGCTTTTCTGAAACATCAGACGGTTGACCAGGCGACGTAAGATTCTGTAGCAGTGTAGTGGCGGTTGAGAGAAAATTCTGATTAAACGTATCAGCTGATATTTTAGTGCACTGTGCGGTATTTCTGGATCACGTAAAGGCGTTTATTGCACGCCAAACAGAAACGATATCTTTTTTTTACGTTCATGAGATTGTAAAAGTGAGACCTCTGAGCATTTCTAACTAAATATTTTATAAGGTTTCTTTGTTTACGGTAAGCTACAAAATTATTGCTCCTTTTATGATCATCTCTGAGCTGCATGGCATCCTTGATTTCGTTGTTCAACCAAGCGGGAAGTAGGGGATTTTTCACTCGTTTCTCTCTGAAAGGAGCATGATTGTTTATCAAGAACACCAAGAAACAATCTGTACCATTCAGACAGATCCTCGTTTAGGTCACCTTGGTTGTAAACTGTGTGGAAAGATACTTGACTTAGGTCGTGCAGAAATACGTCTTTGTTGAAGAGCTTCAAAGATCTAATAGTTGTGTGCTGGTGTTTACGAAAAGTAGTATTTGCTTTCAATGCCCAGCCACAACACACAGGGTAATGATCACTAATCCCTATTTGGGGAACCTCTACTCCCACTACCCTTGACTTATTAGTTGTGTTTATGTGGTCAATAAGGGTGGAGGAAGTAGAACTAACACGGGTCGCAGCAGTTACTAACTGCTTCAGTCCAAACATAGAAATGGTACATTCCCAAGCAGGGTTATTCAGGAGCAAATTTATATTCAAGTCTCCCAAAATCAACATTTCTGAGGTGGCCTTTCTGACCTTATCCATCATAACTGTAAATTCGTCATACCATTGACATGTTGATGCTGGGTTTCTATAAATGTATCCGACGAGCACGGGACTAGATTTGTCTGCCCTCAACTCAATCCAGTCACATTTCACCGTTGGTGATTCCAGGTCTTTACGCCTGCGGGTGATACCGCTGATTGAATTGAATATACACTGCTATACTAGTCTGTCCCGAGTATTTAGCATCGCGGCGCAAGACAGCAAAATCCTGGATAGAAACGGCCTCATCACTGATGTTAGGATTGAGGCGCGATTCAGTGACACCAAACAAAAATGAAAAGGACTGGGTTGAGTCAAGAGCACACAGAGATCAGGGATTTTGTTATACAAATGATATATGTTTATGTGACCAATATGTAAATGTTGACCTGATACAATACAATACAATACAATACAACTTTATTGTCTGTTCGAGTCAAAGCACGACAGAAATTTGCCTTTCGGCTCGTCATGAAAGAACAATATAAGATATTAACAAACGCTACAAGAACATATCATGAAAAATTATCATTGCAGCAATCTATCACAAGCAATCTGTCACAAGATGGGAGGTAATGTTAAGTAGATCATACTTATCGCGGCGTTATAAACGAGAGTTCAAAATAGAGACAGCAGTTGGAATAAAAGACTTCTTAAAAACATTCCTTTTGGCAAGTGGCATGTTGAAACGTCTGCCTGATGGTAGCATTTGAAACTGATCATAGAGTGGGTGACGAGGACCATTGACAATGCTAGCAGCTATCCTTCGGACAGCTCTATGGTACAGATCATCTACTGGGTACTGTCCTAGGCCAATGATCTTCTCAGCTGTTCTGACGATACGTGACAGTCATACTGAGATTGCCATACCAAGCAGTGATGTTAAACGTCAGTATGCTTTCGATCAGGCTTCTATAAACGGATTCTAAAACCCTGGAACTGACATCAAAACTTCTCAGTTTCCTAAGAAGGTACAGACGCTGGTTTGCTTTTTTCACAATCAGATCAGTGTTTCCAGTGAAGGACAGCCCACTATCCACGACTGTGCCAAGGTACTTAAATTCAGTGACCACCTCTACAGGTTGATTATTAATTGAGACAGGTACAAAAATATCATCAACTTTCCTGTCATCAATGACGAGTTCCTTGGTTTTCTGTACATTCATTTCCAGAAAACTATTTTTGCACCATGACTCTAATACTGCTATCTGTGCAAAGTACTCAGCCAGACTGTCTTCTTTTTGGAGTAGGCGTACAAGGGCCATGTCGTCTGAGAACTTTAAGAGACGAGAAGTGGCAGTGTGACAACGCATATGGTCTGTGTATATAGAAAACAATGTCGGAGAGAGGACACAACCTTGAGGGCAGCCTGAATTTAGCACCACTTGGTCTGACAGACTGCCGTGTACATTTACACGTTGTGGCCTGTCCTTCAAAAAGTCTCGCACCCACAGAATAATGTTTGTGTTCACATTAAAGTCCATCATACGCTGCAAAAGCATCAGTGGTTCAACAGTATTAAAAGCATTAGAAAAATCAATAAAAAGAATTCTCACATGTGCTTTTGATTTCTCAAGATGTTGAAATACAAGATTGTACAGAGTAAGGCATGCATCCTCCACACCCCTATGGTTTTTGTAAGCAAATTGTAATGGATCCAGTAGTTCGGCAACATCATTTAACAGATGCCTCCTCACCACTTTTTCCATACATTTTGACAGAATAGAAGTCAATGCAACTGGACGGAAATCGTTGAATTCATGAGCGTTGGTTTTTTTAGGAATCGGGACAATGATTGATGATTTCCAAGCCGTAGGGACAGTATGATGATCAAGCAGGAACTGAAAGATAGTAGTGAAGATCTTCCCCAATTGACCTGCACAGGTTTTTAATACTCTTCCACCTAACCCATCTGGTCCAGGTGCTTTGTGTGCATTCAGCTTAGAAAAGATGTTTACTACCTCCTCTTCAGTAATTGACAAAGGTTCCGGCACAATGGACTGGCACAATTCATCACAGTTATCACTAAGGTTTCTGCCATCGAACCGTGAGTAAAAACGATTTAGATCATTGGCCATCTCAACTGGATTCCCAGTGCAGAGCCTGGCTGGTTTCTTTTGCTGCCTACCCATCATGCCGTTCAGACCAGTCCATGCATCTCTAGCGTTGCCAGAAGAAAATTTTGTTTCGATCTTGCTTTTATAGTTCAGTCTGGCAGTCCTAGCAGCCCTTCTAAAATCCCTCTGCTTTTCCCGAAATTCATCAGTGTTACCCTGTAAGAAAGCAAGTTACTTCTGGTTCAAATACACCTTTAGCTCCTTGCTGACCCATGGCTTATTGTTAGCAAACACCTTCACTGTCTTGGTTTTATTACAGTGTTCTCACAAAATCTTACGTAAGAAGTGACTGTCTCAACAAGTTCATTAGGGTCAACACAGTTATGAGTAAACATATCCCAATCTGTCGCCTCAAAGCACCCACGGAGCTCCTCCATGCTGTCCGGTGTCCACAGCTGTGTGGTTTTCGTTACAGTCTCGGACGTCTTTATTTTTTGTCTATACTTTGGCAACAAGTGTATGACGTTGTGGTCCGAGCGCCCCAGTGGGGGCCTACACAACGGCTTAAACGCATCGTCAATGTTGCCAAAGCAGAGATCAATGGTGCGATTAAGTCTTGTAGGACATGTAATGTACTGTTGTAGAGAGAGGTGTGGTGTTAGATCGCACTGATTGAAGTCGCCAAGAATAAATATTGGCTGGGCAGGATAGTTTGATACCACTCTAGAATAACAGTCAGCGATCGTCTCAGCTGCAGCTTTGAAGTCGGGACCCGGAACATAAACGGTAATTATAGTCAGCTGGCCGAATTCTCGTGGCAAGTAGTGTGGTCGCAGCGACACGGTTAGCAGTTCAAGGTTGCGTGTACACACCCGCTCACGGACAGTCAGCTGTGTAGCCCACTTTTCGCTGACGAGCATACACACACCGCCACCCACATTCTTCTGAATCTTAACCCTGTCTCTGTCAGCCCGTACAGTTGTAAAACCAGGCAATGTCACTTCCCCAGAGTCCTCCGTCAGCCATGTTTCGGTAAAACAGAATAAATTAGTCCGCCTAAAGTCACCGTCAAACTGCATTAGAGCTGTTAGTTCATCCATTTTATTCTGCAAGGAGCGGACATTTGATAATGTTATGGTAGGGAGGGGGTGTCTACTACCCCGTCTTTTCAGTCTCTCCCTCACTCCGCCTCTCGACCCTCTCTTTTTCTGCTTCTTCTTCTTCCCCCCACATTCAGAAAGATCGATCATGCTCAAGTTCAAATCATGGTTTACACCCGTGTGTTGCAAAGCGGTCAAAAACTCACGACTGTACTGGTACACAGGCAAAATGGCGGATGAAACGGTCGGTCCATGCTGGCCCAAGACTAAAGTCACAACCAACAGGTCGCTAAAGAGGCACAAAGCTACCATGGTCGATATGTAATGTCCTCCCATCATTGCACGGATGCTTGCACACTTTCATACACAATAATACTCTGCATCCTTACAAAACTCCACAAATAACCGGGACAGTGACGAGCCGAGGGTCGACGAACAGAGTTGCGCCCCTTCGTATCATGTTTATATCGTTTGAGATTATACAGCAAAATTGCTCACGAGACTAATGAAATTAAAAAAATTAACATAAAAGGCTTAATTTAATAATGTAACTAATTAATAAAAGTTACAAACAGAAAAAATACTTAAAATAGATAAACACTAGATGCCGCTGCCCTGGGGAGCTAATCGGCTTTTAGCGTCAATAGTTCACTGACAGTCCAGTCAGTAATTGACTTAGAGAAATGAAATGAAATGAAATGAAACTTTATTTCTCAACGGATGAAGTAATTAGCACGTGTGCCATTTTTCATACTTGCCGTTGCTACTCTACAAACACAGGATAATAATTGTAATACTAATAGTACCAAATTACACAAAGAAATATTAGGAGACATTAAACATGAAAAGACATTAAACAAAATTCATTCATTTATTCGGTCATACAAAAACAAACGAAAAACATAAAGTACATGAAACGCGCGCACACACATACACGCTCGCGCGCACACACAGACACGCGCTAATGATAACTTGACCTATATACGAAGCAAATCATTTGGATCATAGTGAAAATTTACTTCAGACAGCAAAAAATTTTTGGATTATAATAGAAACTTGAATTATGTAATTAGGCGATTATTATTAGTATGGACAAACCATACGGCAGCATGCACTGATTATACGATAAGCACATGTTTGATACGGATACTTGTGGTAGACTATGTATCAGCAGACAAGTACTTGAGGAGGCATTCCTTGAAAGAGGAGAGGGAGCTAGCGTGTGTTATACATGTAGGCAGTTTGCTCCAGAAAGATGCGCCTGAGAAAGATACACTGGTTTTAAATAGATCTATCCTGGAGCGAGGTGTAATAAAGTTTCGTCTTGAAGTAGAATAACCTGAACTTGCCTTGGTAAAGAGCTTACAAAGATATTCTGGGTGAATCTCATTCCAGATTTTATACATAAACACACCTTTGTTTAAGAGGTGATGCTTGCTAAGAGGTAGCACTTTCAGTTTTTTAAGTCTTTCGTCAGTTGTCAGGGCTGAATCAGGCAGGATATGTTTCGCTGCTCTCCGATGCAGGGAGTTAAGCCTCTTCAAGTGTATGTCACCGCTGCTATCCCATATCGTGGACGCATAATTGATGTGGGATTTGACATGTGCATTGTAAAATAACTTGCGGGCATCAACATCGATAAAGTACTTCAACTTTGAAAGCATAAAAATATTTCTGGCAACAGTTTTACAAACAGCATTTATGTGCGATTGCCACTTCATCTGGTAATCAACAACTACACCAAGTAATCGGTGTTCCGTGACCTGAGTAACGAAATCGGTATGGATAGTCAGGCTGAGTGTAAGTGGCTTGAGCTGGTGCTTCTGACGGGTTGCTATCGTCATGCATTTCGTTTTGGAAGGATTTAAAATCATTTCATTGTTTGCGCACCAAGTGGAAATTTCGCTCAAACCCTGCTGTAAAAGGCCATTTAAAGAATCAATACTCTTGTCTGGGGGTGTGAATTGTGGCGTCATCAGCGAATAAATCACATGAAATTTTGTCGCTAGTCAAATGTAGCGGCAGGTCATTTATAAAGAGGCAAAACAGAAGAGGCCCTAGGACTGAACCCTGGGGAACTCCCCGTGTTACTAAAGAGAGAGAGAGAGAGAGTGAGAGGAGAGAGAGGAGAGAGAGAGAGAGAGAGAGAGAGGAGAGAGGAGAGAGAGAGAGAGAGAGAAAAATAATGGGAGAGAGATCCACTGACAAGCAGAGAGAACGAACGGAAGAACGAAACTTTATTTTCCAAGGATTGAGAAAGTAGGAGCGCAGGCCTTTCTTACAATCTGTTCTTGCTAAGCTACTTAAAATATAAGAGAGATAAATCAAATAAAATGAAACTTTATTTTTCAAGGATAAAATGATTAGGTACATTCAATGACCTTGCTAAGCTATAGCACATAAGTATATATATATATATATATATATATATATATATATATATATATATATATATATATATATATATATATATATATATATATATATATATATATATATATATATATATATATATATATATATATATATATATATATATATATATATATATATATATATATATAATTTTTCAATAAATTCTGAGAATGCTGTGCTAATGCCATGGAAATCCAGGCTGGTAAGCTTGCATTGTGTCATCAGGACATCAGCTGTCCTTTTGTGACTGCATTGCTTATTAGATCTTTTGAGCCTTCCACTGAACACCTATCACATAAAGCAATAGGGACTACCCCAAGGCGCCCCGCCACCCGCTGGTGAATATCCAGTGTTCCCCCCGAGGGGGGGATGCTAGAAAATATTCCCAAACAGATTTTGGACCTGCTGAGTAGATTTAAAGTTTTTGCCGCCTACGACCGGTTTCGACCCAAGGTGGGTCTCATCAGGTAGGCATACGGCGTAACCTGAAATTGCAAACACAACGCATGTACTAGATGCCGCCTCCAGAATTTGACTGGTAGCAACCACTAGGCCAGCGTGGATTGCATCCCCAAAGCTTTATGCGGTGTTGCAGTGGAAGAAGACTGACTAATTTTGAAAAGGCAACACCTAGGCAATTTTGTGGTACAATTATTCTTTACTTTTAACAAATATATATATATATATATATATATATATATATATATATATATATATATATATATATATATATATTAATATATATATATATATATATATATATATATATATATATATATATATATATATGCCATAATGGAATTCCATGGCATTAGCACAGCATTCTCAGAATTTATTGAAAAATTACGTCCCTTGGAGCTACTCTGATTGAGTGAATTTTTTGGCTTTGGGCGACGCCTTTGTTAAAAGTAAAGAATAATTGTACCACAAAATTGTCTAGGTGTTGCCTTTTCAAAATTAGTCCGTCTTCTTCCACTGCAGCACCTCATAAAGTTTTAGGGATGCAATCCACTTTGTACTAGTGGTGCTACCAGTAAATTCTGGAGGCGGCTTCTAGTACATGCGTTGTGTTTGCAATTTCAGTTACGCACACACACACAGGACTCACAGCAAGCGAGGAGTACGGACCTCCGCTCCTCGCAAGCAAGCAAGCCTCACGCTTCACCGCCTCGCTGCCCACCGCACAGCCTCATACGAGAACTGACCAGAGCTACTATGTCGGCCAACCGAATCAGACGCCAAGCCGCCCTTGTCAGGGCGACTGAACAGAGCTACTACGCTCAACAAAGCACAGCCTCTTCCACTGAGCACAGATTCCGCGACCTAAGGCCAGGGGAAGACCCCCTAGCCTACGTGCAAGAAATGAACGCCTACTTCTTAAGGAAGGACAACACACCACTCGCACAGAGTGGTCGCTTCACAAGAGAAATGACTGCACACTACAAAGCGAACCCAGCAAGTACCACAACCGCCACCTGCTCACCAGTCTACGAGGCCGACTATCAATCAGAGCCAGAATCTGAGCCGGCCTCTCCACCACCCCCTCCGCTGGTCCACATCCCAGAACACCTGTCATGGATCTCGACGGCCTCGTCAGACTACTGACAGCGGCAGCACCAGCCATAATCTTCTCCGAGGGGGACAGCCACCCCGGGCGCTAATCACCACCCGGTGGTTGTTCGAGAATGGCACACTGAAAGGATTCCATCCGCCCAAAACGACTAGCCTCGGTTGTAAGGGAGTCACTCTGACACAGGAGGCAGAGACGCAAACCTCTCCACCTGCCACCAAGCCAACAGGGAGCCTAGCGCCCCCCCCCCCCCCCCCCAACCACAGAAACGAAAAAAACCAACACCCCGCCAAGGACCACGATAGAAACGGGCAGCGCAAAGGAACCACACCCAACCTGCACAGACGCCAGCACCGCCACAACACTGACCGTGACCGAACAACGGACCCACCCACCTACCACATCAACGACGCAGACGACCACCCCTACACATCCGGAGCCGGGAGAAGAAGACACCCCTACTACCAACACCG
Organism: Semisulcospira habei; assembly: GCA_036245525.1. NCBI lineage: Eukaryota > Metazoa > Mollusca > Gastropoda > Semisulcospiridae > Semisulcospira > Semisulcospira habei. The sequence continues at coordinate 212,079,110 of BTPG01000005.1, forward strand.
CCACTACACCTCCGCCGGCCACCACAGAACCACTACACACCACGCCCAGCCCAGCGCCAGACGCCAAGGCCCAAACTCCGCTGGCCGCCCCCACCGCCACCGCAACTAAAAAGACACCACCAACTGCCACGGTTCTACCGGCCACCACCACCACCCATCCAAGCACTTCTCCAGTGGTTGGAACATCTCACCTGCCCCAACCGGCAATTCCATCCGCCACAACCACTGGGGAGATACTAAACCACCACCCGCCCGGCCCCGGCACTACCACCAGCCGCTGCGCGACGGAGGGACAGACAGACAGATCGACACCCCCCCCCCCCCACCCCAACCCCCCCCCCCTCCTGGACGAAATCAGCGATAGCTGGAAGTCCCGATCCCTTTTTAAAAATGCAATTGCAATTCAGTTACGCCGTATGCCTACCTGATGAGCCCCACCTTGGGGCGAAACCGGTCGTAAGCGGCAAAAACTTAAATCTATCCAGCAGGTCCAAGATCTGTTTGGGAATATTCATGAACTAGCCTCCCCTCTCAGGGGGAGGACTGGATATTCTCCAGCGGGTTGCGGGGCGCCTGGGGGTAGTTCCTATTACTTTATGTAGTAGGTGTTCAGTGGAAGGCTCAAAAGATCTAATAAGCGATGCAGTCACAAAAGGGCAGCTGATGTCCTGATGACACAATGCAAGCTTACCAGCCTGGAATTCCATGGCATTAGCACAGCATTATCAGAATTTATTGTAAAATTACGTCCCTTGGAGCTACTCTGATAGAGTGCATTTTTTAGCTTTGGGCGACGCCTTTGTTAAAAGTAAAGAATATATATATATATAAGTGTACATAATAGTGAAAAATACAGGCAACAATAATTCAATTTCAAATAATCAATGCTCGCATTACACCACACACACACACACACACACACACACACACACACACACACACACACACACACACACACACACACACACACACACACACGCACACTGACACCAAGCAAAACATCCAACATTAAACATTAAAAAGTTATGATGTTATGCTGCACTTACAAATATGCTAGAACATATTAGAAGATATACAGAAGGCATGACTTCTTTTTCACTGAGGTTTCAAATTAAAAGAAATGACAAAGAACACCTCAGCAAGTCTAAAGTTATTATGATATATGAATATGAATAAGGGACGATGCAGTGTACATCAGGTATCGTCTCGATGGCAGCCTGTTCAACCTCAGACGACTGCAGGCCCACACGAAAACCCTAGACCAACTGATTCGTGAGCTGCTTTTTGCTGATGATGCTGCCCTCGTTGCACACACAGAGAAAGCCCTGCAGCGCATCACGTCTTGCTTCGCAGATGGACTTTGGACTCGAGGTCAGTCTGAAAAAGACAGAGGTCTTCCATCAGCCGGCACCCAAGACAGTGTATCGCCCTCCTCACATCACCATTGGCGAGTCTGAACTAAAGTCAGTGCACCAGTTTACTTACCTTGGCTGCATTATCACGTCGGACGCCAAGCTGGACAAGGAGCTTGACAGCAGGCTGGCAAAAGCGAACAGCGCTTTCGGGCGACTTTTCAAGCGGGTGTGGCACAATCAACAGCTGAAAACAGGCACCAAGATCAGCGTGTACAGAGCTGTGGTCCTCACCACCCTGCTGTATGGTTCCGAGTCCTGGGCCCTCTACCGCAGCCAACTACGACTCCTCGAACGCTTCCACCAGCGCTGCCTGCGCACCATCCTGGGCATTCACTGGAGTGACTATGTCACCAACGTCGAGGTCCTTGAACAGGCTGAAACTGTGAGCATCGAGGCTTTGCTGCTGCGGACACAGCTCCGCTGGGCGGGGCACGTCTCCAGGATGGAGGATCATCGCCTACCAAAGATCACCCTGTTCGGCGAGCTTGCTACTGGACACCGTGACAGAGGGGCACCAAAGAAGAGATACAAAGACTGTCTCAAGAAGTCACTTAGTGCCTGCCAAATCGACCACCACCAGTGGTCTTCGCTTGCTGCGGACCGTGACACCTGGCGCTCCACCGTTTACAAGGCAGCTGTCTCCTTTGAGGACTCTCACAGAGCTAGCCTTAAGGACAAGCGGCTCAGGAGAAAAAACAGAGATGCCGCAGCTCAGAACCCTGGCCATACCTTCCCCTGCAGCCACTGCGGTCGAACCTGCCTGTCTCGGATTGGCCTCCGCAGCCACGAACAAGCCTGCAGACGTCGTGGGCAACTCCTATAAAATCTTCGTTCGCGAAGTCAAGCCAAGAGAGAGATATGAATAAGGAAATGTTTCTGCAGTCAATGACGGTATGTGAAAGAAAAATATGAACAAAATGTTTTCACATGTTTTTAATAAATTTATGAAGTTGGTTCTTGAACGTTCGTAAAGAAGGTGCTGCTTTAATGTCTACAGGAACTGTGTTCCATAATTTTGCACCAGAGTAGGAGAGAGAGAGACGTCTTGTAAATATCTAAGCGGGGACTTGGTACTTCCAGATTATTCCCTGATGTTCCACTAGATCTGTGGGCAAGTGCGAACAGATTATCGAGATAGGCTGCTGAGTCTGAGAGGGTGATTTTGCACATAGTACCAACTTATTATAAATGAACTGCTTGTCAAGTGGCAGGATATCCAGCAGCTTGAACTTGTATTCAGTACTAATGACTTGCATGGGTCTGTCAACGATTAATTTGATTGCCCGCTGTTAAGCGAATTCATCCTTTTGAGATTAGCATCACTGCTCCCATCCCAGATGGAGTAGGCATAATCGAAACGTGGCTGAATATGGGCACAGTAAAAAGGTTTCCTTGTTGGTTCGTTTGTAAAATATCTTAATTTTGACAGTATTAATACGTTTTTGATATTGTTTTACACACTTTGGTAATATGGCTTTGGCAGCACAGTTTGTCATCAATGATGATTCCAAAACACACGCTGTTCCTTGACTTGTTCAACCGACTGCCCATTCAAATAGAGCTGTAGGGGAGGCGGGTTCAGCTGATGCTTTTGTCTAGTAGTAATTAGCATACATTTGTTCTTAGTAGGATTCGGAATCATATAATTGTTTTGACACCATGTGGAAACATCATTCAGGCCGCTTTGTAGGGACTGGGTTATACAGGATGCATCTGACGATGACACGTCAAGAGTTCCATCATCAGCAAAGAGACTACAGATTATACGGGGGTCTGATATATGTAAGGGAAGATCGTTTATAAAAACTGAAAGTAATAATGGACCGAGGACAGATCCTTGTGGTACTCCATGCTCTATTACCGCCTCACGTGAGTTTGTACCATTCACACAGACGTACTGTGTGCGCCCGTTTAGATTTGATGTAATGAAGGCAAGGGTGCCATCACTCAGCTGATAGGCAGCAAGTTGTTAAATTAAAACATCATAGTTGACAAGATCAAACGCGTTTGAAAGGTCCAAAATACCGCTCCTGTCATTTGCCCATTATTCATAGCAGTTAACCATCTGTCAACCATGTGAACCAAAGCTGCGTGACAAGAATGTCTCCTACAAAAACCAGACTGTAGTGGATGATCGAGTTTGTATTTATCTAAAAAATATTGTAAATGTGTGTGGATATGTCTTTCAATCGGTTTTGACAGATTTGACAACAGAGAAATTGGTCTGAATGGTTGGGGTCATTTAAATCTTTTGTTTTAGGTAGCGGTATTACCTTTGCCGTTTTCAGACCAGACGGAAATTGTCCATGTTGTATGCAAGGTTGTAGATGTTATGTTAGCGACTCGACGACGTAGTGAAGAGCCATTTTAATAACAGTGCTGCTAATTCCATCATGGCCAGATGTACGTCTACTCTTTAATGAAGAAATGGATTTTCCCACTTCATAAACTGTTAAGAGCGGAATGTTGCAAGACGTGTTAGGTGTTAAATTTTCAGTACAAAACCTTTTTAGCTTTTCTGAAACATCAGATGGTTGACCGGGAGAGGTAAGATTCTGTAGCAGTGTAATGGCGGTAGAGAGAAAATGCTGATTAAACATATCAGCTGATATTTTAGTGCACTGTGTAGTATTTCTGGACCTCGTAAAGGCGTTTATTGCACGCCAAACAGAAACGATATCTTTTTTGCCGTTCAAGAGATTGTGAAAGTGAGACCTCTGAGCATTTCTAACTAAATATTTTATCAGGTTTCTTTGTTTTCAGTAAGCTACAAAATGTTTGCTCCTTTTATGATCATCTCGGAGCTGCATGGCATCCTTGATTTCATTGTTCAACCACGTGGAAAGCTGGGGATTTTTCACTCGTTTCTCTCTGAAAGGAGCATGTTTATCAAGAGCATTAAGAAACAATCTGTACCATTCAGACAGAGCCTAGTTAGGGTCACCTTGGTTGTAAACTGTGTGGAAAGATACTTGACTTTGGTCATGCAGAAATACATCTTTGTTGAAGCGCTTCAAAGATCTATATCTAATAGTTGTGTGCTGGTGTTTATGAAAAGTAGTATTTGCTTTCAATGCCCAGCCACAACACACAGGGTAATGATTACTAATCCCTATTTGGGGCACCTCTACTCCCACTATCCTTTACTTATTAAATGTGTTGATGTGGTCAATAAGGGTGGAGGAAGTAGAACTAACACTTACTAACTGCTTCAGTCCAAACATAGAACTGGTACATTCCCAGGCAGGCTTATTCAGGGGCAAATTGATATTAAAGTCTCCCAAAATCAACATTTCTGAGGTGGCCTTTCTGATCTTATCCATTATAACTTTGAATTCGTCATACCATTGAAATGTTGATGCTGGGTTTCTGTAAAATTATTGTATCCGACGAGCACGGGACTGGATTTGTCTGCCCTCAACTCAATCCAGACGCATTCCACCATTGGTGATTCCAGGTCATTATGCCTGCGGGTGATACCGCTGATTGAATTGTGAATATACACTGCTATACCTGTCTGTTCCAAGTATTCAGCATCATGGCACAAGACAGCAAAGTCCTGGATAGAAATGGCCTCATCAATGATGTTAGGTTTTAGGCGCAATTCAGTGACACCAAACAAATGAAAAGGACTGGGTTAAGTCAAGAGCACACAGAGATCAGGAATTGTGTTATACAAATGATATAATTATGTTTAAGTTAGCAATCTGTAAATTAATGCTGACCTGACATGTTTATATCATTTCAGATCAAACAGCAAAATTGCTCACGATACTAATGAAGTGAAAGAAATTAATATAAAAGGCTAAATATAATAATGTAACTAAATAAAAGTTACAAACAGAAAAAAATACTTAAATCAGGCCTGGCAGCGGTTTTAAAACCGATGAACACGAGATGCCGCTGCCATGGGGGGCTAATCGACTTTTAGTGTCAATATTTCACTGGGCTATACAAGACAGTCCAGTCAGTAAACAATTCGCATAACTGCCACATTAAAACAGCTTACTTCACTGTCACAGTTGAATGCCCATCGCTTGCAACAAGTGTGGCAGAAATGGCACAGTCAAAACACTATACGGCGTCAGCACAGGCAGTTAATGTTGTGCATTACAGCTCAGTCAAAAACCTTGCATAGCTGTATCACTACTCTCAACTGGCATTGAGAATTTAGGAAAGAAAACCACTCAGCAACCACTTGACAGTGAATGAATAATGTTGGTCATGAACACCTTTATCATAAGACATATGAAGGAACACTGTGTAAAAGGAAGCTGTTCATATATAAGTCGTGTCCTAATGCTAATGTCACGTGGCTAGGCTATATGTAGATACAGAGATAGAGAAACTGACATTCAAAACCACCATTAAAACAATGTCCAAGCCGATGCCTAAAAACAGAGGGTTTTTAATTATGACCTCCCATCACACAAACAAAACCTGTTTCTGACTTAGCGTAGACCTAGCCAGGGCAATAGCCCTGAGACTAGTTAACCACCTATAACGTACTGACCCAGCCGACACCTAAAACACAGGGTTTTTAATTATGACCCCTCATCACGCAAACAAAACCTGCCTAAGACTAACACCACACTATATTTTTAGTACGATCGTACAAGCTTAAAAAAATATTATATTACAATACAAAATGAATCAAGAAAAATTACTTCTTCTAAGTGATATCTGCGCTGTACAGAATAAAGACTTAGACTTTAAAAAACAATGTCTTCTCTCTGTAGTTGTTTCCGGTAAATCAAAAGCTTATCTCGGAAAACAATACACGACAGAAGATATAGAATCCCTCGCAGCTGACGAGGTAATTAAACAACATGCTAAATATGAAAATCACATTGGTTCACTAATGACCCATGATTTGAGTCAGTCTCTCGTGTCTCTTTATACAAAAGCTGTTAGTCACTTCCTACCTTTCGATAGTGACAGTCTATCACATGATCTTGAAAGCAACCCTATTGTTTCAAGTTCAATCGGCAAATTAGCATGCCTTATGTTTTACAAGTTTGGAAATTACCTTGCACCTGTAGTAACCTTGCTTGTTACTGGGAGTCATGTTGATTTTTCTAAAATAAATTTTAAAGCAGAAGAAAATGGACAACACCCAGACGACTCCACAACCAAGCCCTGTCTTGACGCAGGTTCAAATGGTGACTAAGGTTAAAAGCCCAGGCAGGGTTGAGGCTGGAAAAAGAGTGGCTGAAAATATAACAGACAACAAACAAAAAAATTAGAACTTCAAGAGTTAACAGAAAAGGCTCATGTAACTGACCCAGGATCAACAGCACCGGCCCAAGCACTGGTGTCACTACCAACACCCTCACCCCCTGAACAAAGTGAGAGACTAACAACTGAGTCTAAACCTGAAATAACAAAATATATAGTTGGCGGATTTGTTGTTGGATTTGGTTACATAGGTTACCAATTATACAAAAAGTATAAACCATACACTTGAACATTGTACAAAAAAACCAGACACTCCAAAAACAAAAGAAGAAGTCTCCACATTACCAGCAGCGTCAAAACCTTACAATCCATTTTTCATGCAGTGAATAAAATTATTATTTTAATTTTTGTGGTATAAAAATGAGCGGCACAAAGAACATAATGACTTGCTCATCCTAGCATGCAAAGTCTGTCATCCGCTGACTGGGCGGAGGAAACTCAATCAAGGGTTCAACGGCCAAGAGGGCGGGTTAGCAGTGCAATGTGGAGTGCATAGGGCATGTCAGAGCACAGAAGAAGACATGGCCATCCACTGCAGCCAAGGAAGCTACCAGTTGTAATGTCTCATCGTGCCACTGGACTCTGATTTCTGCGGCCGAGAGGGTGGGGTTGATCCAGCGCAACAGCTTCTCCACCAAAATCTCCTTCATGCGTAGGTTTTGTGCATGGATCTTCACCTTCACCAAATCTGCTTCTTCATCTTCTTTTTTCTTCTGCCTCCTCCAGAAGCCCTGCGGTGATGGGGAATGGGCGACCGACAGGTAGAGGTTACTACTGGGAGTCGCAGCTCCGAACCTGCACGTAGGCGGTCTGTGGACCAGTGGTCGCTCTACCCTGTACTAGGGGCAGCAGAGAAGTTTGACAGCATCCCAGGCGACTGAGCAGCCCTCTTCAGGACAGCAATGCACACCCTAGTAAGGGAGGGAACTAGAAAAGGTGTTCCAAACATTGCCTGCCCTACACAAACCGGTCAGCGTACTGCAGCTGGCGGTTTAACCCTTTTTTGCGGTCAAAAATAAAAACAAAGAAAGAAACTTATTCTCGGTACGTGGAACGTATAAACCCTGTTGGACAGAGATCAGACGAAGAGACCATTCAGAAGAACAGCCCTCATAGCGAGGGAGATGGCGAGATATAAAATCGACTTTGCGGCTCTTAGTGAAACCAGATTTGTGAACATGAGGGTGGGTACACCTTTTTCTGGAAGGGCAAAGCTGAGAACGAGGACAGGATACACGGAGTTGGCTTCGCCATCCGCATCACGCTCCTCTGACAGCTGCCTTCTCTTCCCACTGGCATCAGCGAACGATTGATGAAGCTCCGTATACCCATCTCCGACACCCCACATGTCACTATCATCAGCGCCTATGCTCCGACACTCACCAACGCCGATGACGACAAGGAGGCATTCTATGAGAGCCTCGATTCCCTCCTGAAGTCCACTCCTGCAAGTGACAAACTCATCGTCCTTGGTGACTTCAATGCTCGAGTTGGGTGCGAATGTGACTGCTGGGAAAGAGTGATGGGCCCACACCGGCTGGGCAAGATGAACAGCAATGGCCTGCTGCTGCTGACATTGTGGGCTGAGAATGGACTCGCCATCATCAACACCATCTTCAGGCTGGCTAGTAAGTACAAGACAACATGGATGCATCCCAGGTCCAAGCAGTGGCATCTCATAGACTCTGTCATTGTCCGCCAGCGGGATACTCATGATGTCAGAATCACCAGAGTCATAAGAGGAGCCGAGTGCTGGACCGACCATCGGCTGGTGAAACCCCATACCGCATGGGAAACAGCATCTTCTTATTTGGGCTGGTGCAGCTGGTGCAGTCACCCACTAGGATTATTGCTGCATCGTCCACTCTCACAGCCCATAATTATAACAATAACCCTAAATCTGTGACTGACGTATCTGTTCCCGACTTGAGCATTAGCGATCATTTCCCTTTAGTGTGTAACTGGGCTGCGCGAATTCCAAAGACTAAAACTAAAAACAAAGGTCATATCACCGTAACATATGGCTCTTTTAAACATTTTAACCAAAACGCATTTTCACATGATCTTAGTAATCCGTGCTTTGACTCAGTAACCAAGTCCAACGGCCCAGAGGTTGCTCTATCTGCATGGTACAACATTTTCCTGGGGTACACTCAACAAACACACACCCTTCAGGGAGAGGCGTGTCAAAAGCGCTGCACTACCCACATGGATTACAAAAGAACTGATGCAGGCCATGGAGCTTAGGAACACCCTCAGGAGAGAAAAGAGGTTGACGAGTTTAAAAAGCAGCGTAATTGCGTCAAGTTAATGTTTCGCGAAGCGAGAAAAGCCTTTGTAAGAAACACTATTAAGAACAACAAAGACGGGTCAGCTATTTGGCGCGTCCTGAATTCCCTTACCCGAGGCTCTAGTGCATCCACGGTAATCCCTAGTGATCTATCCGCTGACATGTTTAATAATCACTTCCTATCTGTTGCTGAGTTTTCTCAACACAAGGAAGTGTCAATGATAAGTGTTTCAATATTTTAATTAATTACTGCACTCAGAAAACTGTGACTCCTTTTAGCATTCCATCGATTGCAATAGATGAAGTAGGTAAATTCATAAGTAGTCTCACGAACAAGAAGTCATCAGGCCCTGATGTCATAAATCCTAAAGTTCTGAAACTATCTCTCCCTTACATTGTTGAATCGCTGACATACATTTACAACCTATGTCTGCATCAGTGTGTATTTCCTACACAGCTTAAACTTGCAAAAGTAATTCCACTACCGAAATCCAAGGACGGGAAATCTGAATAATCATAGACCGATTTCGTTCACTGTCCGTGTTAAGCAAACCTCTGGAGCGACATGTACACAAACATTTGTCTCAGTATTTAGAGTCAAATAATATGCTTCTTCCCTTCCAGTCAGAGTTTCGTCCGAAGTATTCCTGTCATACAGCGCTAAGCAGACTTGCAGATAAGTGGTTATCTAATGTAAACAATTCTCAACTGACGGGTGTTATTTACCTTGACTTTAAGAAGGCGTTTGACCTGGTTAACCACGACACTCTGATAAGCAAACTTAGTCATTATTTAAAAAAACAACAACGTATAAGCAGTTTCCTTCTTTAGTTCATATCTAAAGGGAATAAAGCAAAAGGTTGTAGTTAATGGATCACACTCTGAAGTGAAGGAGGTTAAGTTTGGAGTACCTCAAGGGTCAGTGTTAGGGCCCCTTCTATTTTGTTTATACATCAACGATCTGCCTCTTCACCTAACGTCCGAATCTGTCGAATGTGACTTGTTTGCTGACGATACTTCAATCCACATGGCAAATAAAAACCTTAATGTGGTTGCAGAAAACCTAAAACAGAGCATGATGAGGTGCCCGCCTGGTGTGAACATAACTCAATGAGTATCCATCCAGTAAAAACTAAGTCAATGGTAATTGCAACACGCCAAAAACACCAACTAAGCCCCCTTTCACTTGATTTGTCTTTCGAAGGCAATATATTGAGCAAGTGTCTGAACACCGCCTCCTTGGAATTATCATAGATGATCAGCTCAAATGGCAGGCACACACACATAAAGTGTGTAAAACTGTTTCAAAAAACATTTTCATGCTTTCCAAACTGAAGCACCTCACTGACTTTGAAACCAGAAAATTATTTTATTATGCACATATTCAGTCCCACATTAATTATGCTTCGATTGCGTGGGATGGCTGCAGAGATGAACATTTAAAAAGACTGAACTCTTTACACAGAAAAGCAGCGAAATTAATTTTACCTGATCCTACTTTGACAACGGATGAAAAGATTCACAAAACGGGACTTCTTTCTCTCAAGAATCAGTTTGCATTCAACAAAGGTGTTCTCCTTTTCAAGATTCGGAATGACAACACTCCGGAATATCTAACCCAGCTGCTAGTCCGGTCACAGTCCCGCTATGGCGATACAAAATGATTGTATGTAGTACCCAAAACCAGAATAGACTTATTTAAAACCAGTCTAGCATTCTCCTGGGCGACTTTGTGGAATTCGCTTCCATCCCTCAAGAAGACCACTCCAACGGTATCATGTTTCAAGAAAAGTCTTTTAAAACATTTATCTTCACAGCCATAACTATCTGCAAGCTTTGCTTTCTATACATAGATATAATTGTTATCTACTGCTGTGTTATGTATAGTGCTGCTGTGTTGTTTCTTCTTCTTTTTTTTTTTCTTTCTTTTTCTTTCTTCCTTACCATTGTTCTCCCTCCCCCAACACCCGTAGGCGTTGGTCCTATATATGTATTAATGTAATGTAATTGCTGTGTTTGTAGATGTACCAACGGCAGATTTGAAAAATAACATTGCCTCTGGCATTGTTAGTATCTTTACCGTTGTAAAATAAAGATTCCTTGATTCATTGATTCTCTCTCTCTCTCTCTCTCTCTCTCTCTCTCTCTCTCTCTCTCTCTCTCTCTCTCTCTCTCTCTCTCTCTCTCTCTCTCTCTCTCTCTCTCTCTCTCTCTCTCTCTCTCTCTCTCTCTTGTTTCTGCATTATCTTTCATTCAAAAGTCAGAAGAAAAATATCAAAATAGGATGTCCCCATTTTCCGAGCTTTACTTCATGTTGTATTTCGGCGACACACTGGGTCTGGGTGTTCACACCGAAGCGAGTGTCTTGAGATCAACTTGATGATCGCTGATTGGTCAGCTGCGCATTGACACTGATGAACTGAGTTGTTTCCCTTTCCCCTTCTAGCGTCTTTTGTCCCCGCCGGCCATTTTTTTTTCCGTTTGGGGAGGTACAGTTTTATGCACTATTTCTTAGTTAAGAGCACGCCCAAATGTACTTGATCAGTGCAGTTATTTAACTGTGAGATGCTCCCAGTCCGATACAATTGCACAGTCAGCCAATACTGACCCGTTTGGCCCAGAAAAGTGAGGCCGCGTCTGCTACCGCCGCGGGTCGGTCGGCGTCTTCTGCTCAGTCTTGTAGTAAAGGATAATAGAACCCCACGATTTTATCAAAAGCTTTCTTCTTCAATGAAAGGAATTCGTTCAATAACACCATTACAAGGTCAATCTGTCACGCGATTTTGTTGCTTTTTTTTCTGACATGTGTGATTCTGATCGAAAAGTAACTTGACACATGCATGCACTATGAGTATGACTTTTTAAAAAATGGCGCCAGATTTCAATCCTCATACGCAAAACTGCCTCGCGATTCGAAGAACAGACTTCGAGGAACAGATTTTTCGGATTGTGCAACTGAAGTGTCGCTTTTTACTGTATTACCATTTATTGTTCGTATGAGGCTGGGGGTACTGCAGTAATTATGTATATATCTGATTCAAAATGTCAATTGTTTACATGGTTGCATTTGACATGTTTGCAGCAACACCGTTTTTGTCACACTCAGCACTTTCTGCACACACCCAGCGCCGGATGGCAGCAGGATGTCCAAACCCATCCGGATCTATGGAAGTGGACAAGCACGCCCTTTCCTGGCACATGACCAAGGCCCATGGCAAAATTAGTCAGCTGGAGCATCATAGCCCAACCTCTGCCACAGAGGGTGCGTCTGGTACTAGGGTGCATAGACGGCAGCGGAATGCTCCCAATTACAAACTGGTAAGTGATTCTATGATCATCTTCATTTTATTGGCTGGCGTGCGAAGCAAAAGTGAGTTTATGTTCTGGGCCACTGGTCGTCCGTCCGTCGTCCATGGTAAACTTTAACTCATTCTACCCCAACACCAAAATCCTTAAAGGGCAGCTCTCTAGTAAAATGGTGGTCCCGGCGATTGGTCACTTACCATTTCGGCATGGGGCTTCGTGTTGATGCAATGAATCGAACTTACGATTAATCAGCCACAAAATAAACATATCAAAGTCACTTTCAGTCCACAAAGTGTACTTACGTGTGTACAGTTCAAGCAGAAAAACACATAAAAAGTCACAAATCGTCTCTAATTCACGGTACCCGGTTCCGGAGACTGCAGAACAAATTTTCAGATTTGCCGCTCCGCGGAAGTGACATCACAGGCCTGACCTCGGTTTGTTTACGCCTAGCCGGACAGCGTGCTAACTTGTGACAGAGAAAATGAGCTCATCAGCTGAAAGTTCTGATTCGGATTCTTACGTGGATTCGTCGGAAAATGAGTGTTTTGAAGCAGGTGCACCGCGAGGCCTCAAACCTTATATGTTTGAGCCTCTTGCACAGACAAATGGAAAAGAGCGTACGGAAAGACCAAGAACGCCGGAAAAGCCAGTGCGCAGCGAAAACCCCACGGGCTGGTAAGCATACATAGTACAATACATTCATCGTATTAGATTACGTATTCATGTGCACTTGTGTTTTATTATCGTCGTTATTAATGTCGAAGTTAATGATGCGACATTGCTTAAGTTTACCGTATGCTCAGAGGCTGGCCTAAGACTGCCTCGTTTCTCACAGCATGTTCACTGCACCTAGGGACCTATGCTAATGTTAACTAAAATTGAATGGTTATCCCAATCTTATTACTGTTTTTTGTTCGTTTGCTTGCTTTTTTGTTGTTGTTTTGTAAATAAAGGTATCATTTCTGAATTGCCACAAAATGCACCAATTGATGATTTGATCCACAAGTTTATTTGTTGTTCAAGAATGTGTACTTCAAGTAATACACTTGAAAGGTTTGATCTGCTGTGTTTATAGGGTGCTGGAATGTGTGTACACACACTTATGAGATATATATCCAGGTGCACGAATGGATTGGTTCACAAGCTGTAAACTAATACTAATAGCTGGTATCTGAATATTTAAAATGCAATTTTGACCTGAAAACTATCTTTTTCCATGTCTTCAGGTGCTCCGGTTAACAGATTCTGTTGCCTTGAGGATGACTGTTTTCACGAACGGATTGAAGATGGCAAGGTGGAGGCCAACACTGAATTTTCCTGCATCACTAGGCACCCCTCTTTCGAAGCAGTATGCCTAAACATAGATGTGCTGCGCATGGCTTACTATCAAATGCGACAGAACAATGAAGCAGAAAGGCAACATACTGAGGATGAATGAGTTACTTCTGGCGTTTGTGTGTGGGACAATATCTACAGGAACAAATATCTGCAACATTTTAAAGAAATTTAAGATCTATGTGAAGTGATTAAGGGCAAGAAAAATGAAAGGGAGGTGGGAGCAGTCTGATGATTAGTTTATGGTACTTTTCCACTGGATTAATACATGCACTAAAAATCATGATGACAGTTAGTACTTAAAATAGTGCGGTTAAGTCTGTGTGGGGAGGTGGGGTGGAACTGCTCTGTGAAAAAGATTTTTATTTGTACTATTATGAGAAAGTTATATAAAGTTGCAGTGGTCATCGTTTCAGTATTAGTACTACTACTAGTCCACTGCTAGTACTACGTTAGTACATAACTTATTAGTGTTGTCACTATACTTTTCACTTTACAATGCAATACTCTGTCACATGAGACAGTGTACACATATGAGACTGTTCCAGTGGAGCCTGTTCCCCACCTCACCAGTGAAAATTAAGTGGGATACAGGACGAAACTACACCCTAGGTACACCATCACCTATGGTTTGTTTTTCAGGTTTTCAGTGAACACACATGTGACATTGAGAATATGTGTGTTTGTGAAAATAGCATGTAATTGGTAGTGATATTTTGCTTTTACTGCATGAAATGCTTACTTTGAATCCGTCATTATGTGTTACAGGACCATGAGATACACAGCATACAGGCAAGTCATCCGCTGGTGTTACGGATGGCTTGGAAAACACAACCGAGAGCCTTTGCCATCGTGTGCCATGCACAATATATATATATATATATATATATATATATATATATATATTATATATATATATATATATATATATATATATATATATATATATATATATATATATATATATATATATATATATATATATATATATATATATATATATATATGTTATCTTTTTAATCAACAGGTCACACACTCAGATGAACAGGAAGAAAAAAAAGCCATCAGTCATGTTCATTGAATAAAAAAAACATATATTTTTCATGTTTCATTATTTAAGAAACATTGTAGTATTTACTACAGTGCATCCAACAACAAGCATTCAATTTTCTGTTCAGAGTTTTCCACATGCATACTCATGAGCAAACTGTTAACTCATGACATGCTGAGGACGAAATTACAAATTATTTTCCTTCGATATCCTTGTCAAGGTCTGGACAAATTGACCATTATTTTTTAATATAATTCACAGATAGTGTCAGAATAGCTTGGCGCCTACAGACGCCAAACTATTCTGCTGCCAGCCTTGAACTATCACAGTCAATCCACAACCTGCCCAAGCATGTCCAAGTTAATACTAATAATAGATAAACAAGTTTGATGATTTGTGTGTTAGCAAAATCACGCAACACGAGTCCAGTGGTCTCTTCAGTATGAATCATACAGACATGTAGAACACCTTTCCAGTTAGCAAAATAATAAATACATGCATCAGGTATCTGTGAAATCAGCTAGTAAAAAAAACCAAAAAACAGTGCTGACAGTGTGCTCTTCTCACGCTGACAGTTACAATTACACATCACTTTATTGTCCATGAGATGGAATTTTCATTGTGCAATTATTACAGCAAAAGACAAAAACGTGCTGGCCTGCATACAACACAACCTACTACAACAAAAGTAACTCAGACAGATAACTACCATGCACAAATGGGTGAATTATGCTGAGAGTGCATGTAGATGAAATAAAAATTTGTAAAGCTAACTATTTTGGCTTGTTTATTACTTAGACCAGTTATATGTACCCATTCTGTCAGAGAGGTAACATTGGTGACTATTTGTGAGCAAAAGAAATGCAGCAAGGGGTGTGCATGTTATGTGTCAAAAGTATGCATGTAAAAAAACTCCATTTAAATTTGTGCATCTATTGGGTCACATTTCTTACGCTCAAGTATTCATGTGTACAAGTTGGCAGATGGAATGACAGAAAACAGTACATTATTACTCTTGTGTATGGAAGCTTACATATTTACAAAAGTAAACCCTATGCGCTAAAAAGAAAAATAGGAATGTCACACCTATGTTGAAGACAAAGCAACAAAGATGCTTGGAAAGTGCAATGCAGTCCTCTTTCTGAATCTGTATTTCACATTTGCCACTCGCATTTTTGATGTTTTGACATATATACATTTCTGAAAACTACAATGCTTGCTGATTACTGTGATATATGACTGTATGCTGTAGTGCAAAAATTGTAGAAGTTGTTAGTGTTTAAAGTTGTTAAAGCCTCTGGCGGCCATTTTGAGAAAACAGCCTGGGAATTTTCTGTGTGCAGCATAATTGGGGCGAAGGGCAGACTTTTAAAATCATTTTAAACCTATTTAACGGCATTTTTCATGATAAAGATTTTACCCATACGATACTTTGGTGTATGTAGAATACATTTCTGCAAAAAAGTGAAAATGACCCAGATTGACCCCCACCACATATTATTGCGTGTAGTGCTGATCGGCTCCCTGCGAGTTAAGACTGGTTTCGTGAGAGAGGGTCACATATATATATATATATATATATATATATATATATATATATATATATATATATATATATATATATATATATATATATATATATATATATATATATATATATATATATATATATATATATATATATATATATATATATATATAATTTTTCAATAAATTCTGAGAATGCTGTGCTAATGCCATGGAAATCCAGGCAGGTAAGCTTGCATTGTGTCATCAGGACATCAGCTGTCCTTTTGTGACTGCATCGCTTATTAGATCTTTTGAGCCTTCCACTGAACACCTACTACATAAAGTAATAGGGACTACCCCCAGGCGCCCCGCAACCCGCTGGAGAATATCCAGTCCTCCCCCCGAGAGGGGAGGCTAGTGCATGAATATTCCCAAACAGATCTTGGACCTGCTGGATAGATTTAAGATTTTGCCGCCTACGACCGGTTTCGACCCTGGGGGTAGTCCCTATTACTTTATGTAGTAGGTGTTCAGTGGAAGGCTCAAAAGATCTAATAAGCGATGCAGTCACAAAAGGACAGCTGATGTCCTGATGACACAATGCAAGCTTACCTGCCTGGATTTCCATGGCATTAGCACAGCATTCTCAGAATTTATTGAAAAATTATATCCCTTGGAGCTACTCTGATTGAGTGCATTTTTTGGCTTGGGCGACGCCTTTGTTATAAGTAATGAATATATATATATATATATATATATATATATATATATATATATATATATATATATATATATATATATATATATATATATATATATATATATATATATATATATATATATATATATATATATATATATATACACATAAATTGTTGTTTTCGGGAACATATGCCCACAACAGCTTTTTGAGAACATGCCTTTCCACTTCATGCAGAAATCTGGTATTTTGCAATTTCACCAAAAGACACATGCTGATGCCAAATATGACTTGAAATGTGAGAAAAATAATTTGTATATATATACGAGTAGATGTTAAGATTCCCAAATGCAACGTTCCCGAAAACTTTACCGTTATATATATATATTAAAGTTGTGTACATGTTTTTGGGATCCTGGCTATGTTTAGTAGGTTTGGCCATTGCCCATGATTTGCAACTTAAAATGTCAGCAAAAATATGACAAAAAAGCAAGTCTGTTAATCATTAATTTGCTTGCACCTTATTGGCAGTGTTGTAATTTATTAGTTATTCATCTTCTTCATTGTGAAGTGTGGAATGTATGGATGCTTACATTTGAGTTCATCTACAGTACTGAGCACCAAAAGGGGTCAGTGTGGTGCTATTCAGATTTCGATCAAAATAAGGCATGTAGTGACATTTCTGTTGTTGCAATGCATTAAGATAATGTTAATGTATAAATTTGTATATTTTGGGCTATCTGCTTGATGAATTTAATTGTGAACTGATAATAAAATGTTGAAAAAGTGGCCCAAAATGGCTTCCAAAAAGTGGGTGAACTCAGATGAAGATTGTGACTACATCGGTGCATCATTACAATAAATTATTTTTTTAATTTAGGCTTCATACATTGAAAAATCCGTGCTAAACTTTTTTTTTTCACTTTAGAACTGGATATTGACACACTTATGGACGAAAATTGGCGTTTCGGACACATAACGAAGTGTCCCACTGCAACGTAATTTTTCACTTTTCAGAAAGTCGGCAACAAGATAAGATCCGCTTGTCCACTATGTGCATCAACAAACTATACCCAAAATACTTCATTTTGCACTATAATAGTTTACAAATATTCGAAGGATTTGGATGCTGAGAATTTTTTTTATATCGCGGTGTCCCAAATGTCACGTCTGAAACGCAACCCAAAACAATCGCAGAAACTCATTCAAAATTCGCTTTCCGACCGGTTTGCTTGTGTTGTGGGAATTCCGACCACCATGTGTCTGAAACGCGTGCGCCTCATATGGTTTGAATCTCCAACTGTTACCAAGTATCTTGGACCATCTGCATTACAGGTTGGCATTTTATATTCTTTTATGTTCCATGCATCAATCTAAAGCATTATTATTTGCATGTTTGTATTTTTATAGGAGATAACAGTTTTTATAGACTGTACTTACGTTTACTCTCTGTGTCTCGTGGAACATCGGTAATGAATTTTGTGACATTTTCATCATTTTCAAACAAATCTGACACAGCACCAAAATTAATCTTGTTTGCAAGGACTATTATTATGCATTGTGTTCATCAATCGTGTAGTGATTTTTTTTCTAAATGCCTTAAAACCTAAAAAAAATTCTAAGTTAGGTGAAGTTTGTTTTGGATGTGTCATGGGACGTCACGATTGCATCGGAAACATGAACATGCAGACTTTTAGGATTGTGAAAAGACTAAATCATAAAAAAAAACTTTTTGTTTATATTTGACCAAACTTTTTCTTTCCTTCTTTAAATGATTGTTTTGATTTGAGGCCTGACTTGGCAGTTTTTAATGATACTTCTGTTCTTTATGTGTGCAGGAGTGGTTACAGAATATATTGACAAGGACACGCACCACATCAGATTTTTACATCCCCACACGACAAAGAAGACATTCTTTGTGTAGCCAGCAGTTGCTGATGAGCAGCTCATGTCCATGGACATGATAATAGCTAGAGTTGGTTCTGTTCCAACTTGCAACAGTATAAGGGAATGGAGGATGGAGGGTTACGATTTTTGATGAGCTGTGTTTCTGCCAAAGCTTTTTTGAGTGCTTTTTTTCTTTAAATTTCTTATCTGGTTTTATTTTCTCTGATATTTACAATAAATGATGAACTGTATTCATTGGATCATTTTCATGTCAGTATGTATGTGTGAGACTGTTCATATTTACAGACACACCCAAAATCTTTTTTTGTTGTTTTTTTGTTTTGTTTTATTGTAATTCAATTTTCTAACACGTTCACTTATTTTATAAAAGTTCAACTAAAGCATTCATTAATGCACACAAAACTGAACAAGTACATTGCAAATAAACATTCATCTTGTGTACACAAGCCTTGTACCTCTGCTCCACACCCTCAGACCCACACTTTCACAGTGCTCTCTAGTAACGCTGGTAAATATAGAAGCCAATCCTGATCAAACTGCCTACCATTACCATTAGTATTTGCAATATTTATCTGTATATAATTCGAGGGTTGCCCGGATAAACCTCGTATCTCACTTTTTTCCGAAAATGACTTTTTTACGTCATTCAACTCAGTTTCACTTCGAGATTGTGTTTGTGAAAGCAGACATAGAATAATGATTAAAATTAATTAGTTATTAATGAATAATTAAACCAAGTATAAAATTTCAATCAAAGTGGTGCCCATATAACAACCGTAATTAGATATACATTGTTCGACGGCGGCAGATTCCCTGAAAAGTTGGCTGTATGAACATCGTATCTGGCACTGCTGGCTTTACGCGGGCCCGGCGGTTTATCACATTGCACTGAGCAGCAGTGCCTGTATGAAAGCCGTAATTGCTGTTGCTTTGTTTACATCGGCACAGGAAAGGGCCCGACTGCTGCTGTCTGCGCGTTTAATCACAGTACGACAGTCTACGAGTTTTATGTAGAATGAAAATCACCATTTCTTGGTCTCAATCACAGTTAGAAGAAAGTATTTTGAAACTTGTAGGAGATGGGGAACGCTTTGAATCAGTCTGAAATTAAGAAATCCGTCTGTACTTGCAAATCTCTCCAACTCCTAACCCCCGCCCCCCCCCCCCTCTCTCTCATGCTGTGTGTGTGTGAGTGTGTGTGTGTGTGTGTGTGTGTGTGTGTGTGTGTGTGTGTGTGTGTGTGTCTGTGTGTGTGTATGTGTGATCTAAGTTTTTCATTCAAAAAGCAGCTTTTTTGTTGAATAGAAAATAACATTATCAGTAATACTTAGAGATCTTTAGGTTCTGTGATTATTTGCTAGGTATGCAGGCACCCTAAACATGTTAACAGACACATCCTGAACAAATACCAGGGTAAAAAAACTAATGGGAATCTGGACTGTGTAGGAGATAAGACACTTGTCAACACATGTCACTCCTAACAGGACTTCAGTGCAGCTGTGGTCGCTTACTTATCACAGCCGAACTTTTCCCACCAGGAATTCTAGAAATATCCCAAGTATAACGCATTATCACGTCGGACGCCAAGCTGGACAAGGAGCTTGACAGCAGGCTGGCAAAAGCGAACAGCGCTTTCGGGCGACTTTTCAAGCGGGTGTGGCACAATCAACAGCTGAAAACAGGCACCAAGATCAGCGTGTACAGAGCTGTGGTCCTCACCACCCTGCTGTATGGTTCCGAGTCCTGGGCCCTCTACCGCAGCCAACTACGACTCCTCGAACGCTTCCACCAGCGCTGCCTACGTACCATCCTGGGCATTCACTGGAGTGACTATGTCACCAATGTCGAGGTCCTTGAACAGGCTGAAACCGTGAGCATCGAGGCTTTGCTGCTGCGGACACAGCTCCGCTGGGCGGGGCATGTCTCCAGGATGGAGGATCATCGCCTACCAAAGATCACCCTGTTCGGCGAGCTTGCTACTGGACACCGTGACAGAGGGGCACCAAAGAAGAGATACAAAGACTGTCTCAAGAAGTCACTTAGTGCCTGCCAAATCGACCACCACCAGTGGTCTTCGCTTGCTGTGGACCGTGACACCTGGCGCTCCACTATTTACAAGGCAGCTGTCTCCTTTGAGGACTCTCGCAGAGCTAGCCTTAAGGACAAGCGGCTCAGGAGAAAGAACAGAGATGCTGCAACTCAGAACTCTGGCCATACCTTCCCCTGCAGCCACTGCGGTCGAACCTGCCTGTCCCGGATTGGCCTCCGCAGCCACGAACAAGCCTGCAGACGTCGTGGGCAACTCCTATAAAATCTTCGTTCGCGAAGTCCAGCCAAGAGAGAGAGAGATAACACAAGCACATAAAATTAAAACTGCCCATTTCATTGACTTTTCTCCCTCCCGAAAGATCGGCTTGCGTTGGCTACACCTTTTACCTTTTGTACTCGCCAAGATTCAGCAGATCTTCTTCTGGAAGGTAAGCAACCATTAGTGAAAATTATTCAGCAGTCTCTCTCTCTCTCTTTTCTTTCTTTCTCTCTCTCTTTTCTTTCTTTCTCTCTTTCTTTCTCTCTCTCTGTTTCTCTCTCTCTCTCTCTCTCTCTCTCTCTCTCTCTCTCTCTCTCTCTCTCTCTCTCTTTCTCTCTCTCTCTCTCTCTCTCTCTCTCTCTCTCTCTCTCTCTCTCTCACACACACACACACACACACACACACACACACACACACACACACACACACACACACACACGATTAGTTTATAAGCTTTCTAAAAAAAATATGCGTTTGAGAAATTGATATTAGTATCTGTTACGTGAGCCTCGTCAGCTCAGTCATGAGCGCCGCTGCTGAGTAGAGGAGGGCGAGAGGGTAATGGGTTCGAACCCCACCATGGTAGCTTGTTCAAATTGTCGGGTCATTACCTCGTTGTGGATAATGATAACTTAAGCCTGACTGGCAAACAATACTATCTGTTGCAGCAATGCGTATAATGGATAGCAGTATCTTTAAAAACAAAACCATTCAAATGTGTCTTCATTTTCATAATGTAACTGTATCTGATCGGAATCAATATCATTTCTCTTGTAGATCAGTACCCGGTGTGAACATCATGGACCCGAGCAGTGCTGAAGACAGCGTATGTCTCAATCTGGCGACATCTTTTGTCGCAGCAGCTGAGAGATCAGCGGATTACTTCAGCTCAACCGACAACGAGCAGCTGAGCAGCGTGATGGATGCATTTAATGAGTCTGATGATTAACCTCTGATTCGTGAACAAAAAACCGCTTTCAATACGTCTGATGATGAACCCTTCATTAAGAAACTGGCTTCACATTCAGACTTCAGCACATCAGATGACGAGCCCCTCATTTCGAAGCAAGTGCCTGATGCTGCCGATGATTCTGCAGACCCAACATTTCTGCCATCAGAAGAATCCGAGACATCACAACATGAATCTGACACCGTCGACAGCAGCTTCTCAGTCGAAGAAGCCCAACGGACCAGCAGAAAACGACGTCGAAAGACCAAACGACAGAGTGATATGATGAGGGCGCAAGCTGCAAGTTTAGCACACACAAAAGAAAGAGAGAAAAATGTTGCAGTACACCAAGCCCACCTGAACAACCTCTTATCAGCCAATGGATTGATTCAAACAGAAATATATCCTGATGGAAACTGTTTTTTCGAAGCCTCCGCCTTCCATTTAGATGAGATATCAGGGGAGGAACTGCGGAACTGTCTGTGTGAATACCTTGAGGACAATTATGGAACTTGCGTTCCCTTCATTGCTCCAGTAGACAGAGATGATGAAAATGACATATTCATGAGGTTCCTCTCGAATGTCAGTGAACTGCGACAGCCTGGGAAGTGGAGCAATGATGCCGCAGATCTTCTGCCACGGGTGTTGGCTGACTGGTCCCAGAGAGTTGTCCGTATCTACACAAGCAATTTGTTCAAATCTGTCCTAGACTTTATGCCGTCCTGCGGTAGCACCGCTGCCATAGCTTGTCAACAGGCGGAACCAATCACACTGGCCTTTATTGCTCACGAGCCGTCTCACTACGACACTTGCCACAGACCAGCCAGAAAGCAGACGCCAGGGCCTCAGGATGACGTCTGTATTCACTCTGACTGATAGTGAGGCTGAGGACTTCCAACCCACTCACCAGTCGACGCCAGACAGCAGACGCCAGGGCCTCAGGGTGACGTCTGTATTCATTCTGACTCTGATGGTGAGACTTCACTCCAACTCTAATGGTGAGACTGAGGACGTCCAACCCACTCACCAGTCGACGCCAGACAGCAGACGCCAGGGCCTCAGGGTGACGTCTGTATTCACTCTGACTCTGATAGTGAGGCTGAGGATTTCCAACCCACTCACCAGTCGACGCCAGACAGCAGACACCAGGGCCTCAGGGTGACGTCTGTATTCACTCTGACTCTGATGGTGAGGCTGAGGACTTCCAACCCACTCACCAGTCGACGCCAAATGAAGACCACAATCTGACCGATGGGGAAAGCCTGGGGGAAGGGCTGAGTTTTCCTACCATGGACGACAGTGTGAACACCACCCCAACAAAACAGCAGTCAAAGGACAAAACAAATATCACACCCAGGAAACAAGGGTTCTTCCAAACGCCTCCTAAGAAAAATCTTTCCAGGAAGAAAAAATCTAAACCAGAAGCATGTAAACAAAACGTAAGAAAATCATTGCATTTGCAATGGAAAGAGTATATATCTCAGGCTGGCAAGACTGTTCCTCCCAAACGTGTCCAGCAGACCGACTGTAGCAAGTGCAGATACGACTGCAATAATCGTATCTCAGAGGAGTATCGGCAAGACTTCTATCAGACATTTTATGCCTTAGACACTTACGAACGCCAAAAAGACTTTGTTTGTGCTCATGTTAGAGAAAGAGAGACTGTCCGTATTTTGGGTGCAGACAATAAGCCAGTGCCCAAGAAACGCCAGAGATGCCGCACCTTGTTTTTTTTATTGTTGATGGTCAAGAGCGACGTGTCTGCAAGATGTTCTTTTTGGCGACACTGGCACTTGGTGAAGCCTATGTTGACCATGCTTTAAAGAATAGCCCTCACGGAGCTTTCACTGGCAAGGAACGCCGAGGAAGTGGCAAGCCATACAACAAGGCCAGTGAAGAAGCTTTTGAAGGGGTAAGAAAACACATCGAGTCCTTCCCCGCTGTAGAGTCACATTATACCAGGAAAGACTCTCAACGCAAGTATCTACAGCCCGGATTGACGGTGAAAAAGATGCACGACCTGTACATACAGCAGTGCAAAGAGGAGGGCCGCCCGTCAACCAGTGTCAACAAAGAAATACAGACAGGTTTTTAACACTGAATATAACTTATCTTTTCATGCCCCCATAAAGGACCAGTGTGCGCTGTGTGCTGCTTTTTGCCATGAGGAAGACGAAAGAGCTGGTCATGGAAGATGACAAGAAGGCGTTTGAAAAACACCAGGAGAGAAAGAAGCAGGCACGCCTTGAGAAAGAGAATGACAAGGCAGAAGCCAAAGAAAATCGCCGAAAGCATGTGGTCACTGTGGATCTCCAGGCGGTCCTGCAAGCTCCTTGTGGCCTCGTCAGCCACTTATACTATAAAAGGAAACTCTCCGTGTATAACTTTACCATCTATTTACTAGCTGACGGGGAAGCCAAATGCTACACATGGGATGAGTCGGAAGGTAAAAGGGAAGCGTATGAGATCGCAACCTGCCTCTACTTTTACCTCAGCTCACTCCCAGACAGCGTTGAGGAGGTTACAATCTATTCAGACTGCTGTCCAGGCCAAAATCGGAATCAATACATGGCAGCCGGTTTATCCCATGCTGTACAAAACATCGAAAGCATAAAGATCATAACCCACAAATACCTGGAAAGTGGGCATACGCAGATGGAATGCGACTCCATGCATGCAGCCATTACATTTGCAAAGAAAAGCACACCCATCTATATGCCCAGCGGCTGGGACATCATCCTAAGAATGGCCAGAAGGACGCGACCATATTCTGTTGTCCCAATCAAATACACAGAGATCCTTGACTTCAAAACACTAGCCGCCTCAACACTACGCAACACCAAGACTGACATCACTGGACAAAAAGTGAACTGGCTTAAAATAAAAGCATTTCACTTTGAGAAAGGCAAAGGAGATGAGATATTTTTCAAGACCTCCTTTGATCAGGTCGACTACCAGACCATCAAGGTCGCTTGAGGAAGGAAGAGAGGCCGTGCTGCCCCTATCAAAACTATACCACACCTGTACAGCCACAAACTTCCCATCTCCCAGGCCAAGAAATCTGACCTCTTGTCCCTGTGCTCGTCTGGGATCATTCCTGAGGAGCACCATGCGTTCTACAGAAGCCTTCCGGCCTCTTCAGCTACAGTAGATCGGCTCCCAAAGCCTGACGTCGATGAAGTGGACACCGACTCAGAGTGAACACAAGGCCAGGACAATCAACACTTCTGGAAGATGCGAACTGCGATCATACTCTTTTTTGGCAGAGGCTCTAAGGAACCGATCCGGCGTTATCCTTGAAAAAAATGATTATCAGAACCCCTGCAAAGCGCACAGAGTTTTGCCACTTTGTTGACGTCAGGCTGTTCTGATACAACAGCAGCTCCTGAACAATAATTAACATCTCGTGGATGACTCAGTGAAACTGGTGTGCTGAAATATCGGTGTCTCTTACTGGAAAATACATGTAGTATTTTTTTTTAAATCAGGAAATGCATCAATCGAAAATCAAACATCAAATTACGCACTTGATATAGGCAAGGGATACCATGTTAGCATAGTATTTGAGTCCCACCTGGGTCCAGGTCAGACCCTGGTGAGACCCACATGGAACGCGTTGATCCCAACCTGTCCCCATATTTGGTCCAAGTGAGATCCATACGGATCCCACTGACTTTGTTGACCGAGTACCGAAAAGAGATTTTAAGTGTGAAATGTTTCGTGGTTGCTACTAGAAAACAAAAGCCATTTTGTGACTTATTGATACATTGATGTGTAACTTGAATAGATTGACATGTGCGACTTGGATACCGTCATGCTGCATACACGAAGACACATCAGATTGCGGCACTGGCTTTCGGTCATGGTGATGACCAAGTGAGTTTTCCTCTTTTTTTGTACTTTGTATGGAGCGTTAAATTAAAAGAACTTAACTTTTCACTTGTCACAACAACCCATACTTAAGGACTGTAATATTCGGCAACCATTCTGTCGTGTCTTTTTCTCCGCCTCTCTCTTTGTTTCCTTTCCACACTATCATTTTGTGTGTGTCATTATCATTAATTCATAACGAAACACTCAACATTGCAAAGAGACCACTCTATAATTAAGTTATTGGAATACGAAGTAGAGGAAGAGCTTTTACGCCCGAACTTTATTAGCAGAGTTGAAAATAAATTTTAAAATGCGACTTTCAGACTCTACTAAGAGGTGATTCAGTCACTTTTTGTGACTTTTAAAAAAGACGTTACTGGTTGTACTTGCTTTCATTAGGTGTTGTTGGAAATTCTAGGCATGCACAGGCCTGTCTTAAGACCGCATATCCATATAATTGCTTTGCGCTGGCTGTTTATTCCAAAAAGTGCCGCCGCGACGAAACCATAGTTCTAGTTACGAGTTTTATTTAGGAACTAGAGCTGGCCACCTGCTAACCATTCCTGCTAGCGTCTCGAGTTACGACTGAAAGGCAGCCCTGTTCTGTGATGACATGCCATGTATTTGGCCTGTATAAACAGCGGAAATGCATTTACGAGGTTTATACGGACACTGTTCATTTAGAGTTTACAGTTCCTAGTACTACATAAATCCCGCATTTGCTACATATGTAATAAAGCATCAAATTATTTATAACATTAATGCTTGTGCAGTTAAACATTTACATGAAGATGCAGAGAAGAGAACAAAGTTTTGGTAGACACTAAATTTTTTGGCAATAAGAAAAAGAAAATATTTAATTTTAGATGTCAAACTTTCAAAAGGCTCTCCTGTAAAGTTAGCTGAAATGGAGATACGAGGTTTATCCGGGCAACCCTCGAATCTATATTTTATGAGGTATCTTATGCTATCAATGACTGCATGTCCCCCAGAACGGAACAACCGGAAATGACGCCTAATAAGAAGTCAAAACAAGTGTTCTTTCATTCATGGTGTCCCGCGACATGTCTGAAACGTCATAACTAACAATTGTAATATTTAGGAGATGCAACTATTATAATTTTATTGTTTTTGGTTCCCATATTGTTTCACTTGTTTTATACCTTGCTTGTGCTCAACTACTGGAAAACACCTGTTCTTGCTTTTGTGGTGAAATGATTTGGTACGACGTTTCAGATGCTACGGTGTCCCAAGTTTTGACGCAGCTCTAACCTTTCGTTTAGGTGATTTATTTTCTAAAATCACCTCAAAAAGTATATTTACTCTTTGATTGAACATTACATGTTCACAAAATGGTGCATATTACATTTAATTAGAGTGGGTGCATTGCAGGTGTCCCTATGGTGCATCTGAAACGGGTATCATACCCCCCTCAGTCGATCCTCAATTGTGTCAACACAAAACAGATTATTTATTTTGTTTTTTCAATTTGTATTTAGACTTTTGTCAGACATGTCTAAAACAGGCATTGTTTCATCTGTAGCATTTTTTTAATTTTTCATCCTATTTTCCCACTTTTGGTGCTCAGTACTGTAGATGAACTCATTTGCAATACAGTTAGCACTTGTAGTTATTGTTTTAGAATAATGACATGTACTATGTACATTAAATTTTATTGTTTTTAAGCATGCACTCAAAACTAGCTGTGCTGTTTGTGTGATGAGTTTGAGTGTATAAAGAATATGGAAAACAAACTTTGTTTACTCTTGAACATCCTTTATTGCACAATAATCCAACAATACACGGTCAAAACTGATATACAATACAACACGTACACTGAGCTATCTCGTACACAACACTTAACGCTGCGTTTGGCAGGGCACCGCGAGCGGCGCACGTCATAGCTAGCAGTCGACATGAGTGAAATCCGAGAAGCAATGGTCATAAGTGCTATCGGCCTATGTACACAGAGGAACATCTGGCTCACTCTGTTACATTTTCCCATCGGCCTTAACAATACAGTGACCTCGCTGTTTAAATACCAAAACCATCAATCCCAAAACACAAATACAAGAACACATTGGGCCCAATGATGACGTAACATCAAAACACTTTATCAAACAGTACCATCCACATGGTAAACCACAAATATAGCACTATTGACCAAGGCTCTCTTGTCTACACTATTATACTGTAGACTTGGACTCACACAGTCATTTTCAAACTAAGTTATGCATAGCAGAAAACTGACATAGGATATTATCATTTGGAAAAATACCTATGCAGCAGACAAAGTTTGAAAATGAAATCAACTGCACAGCTGTTGTGTACTAGAAAGACACAGATGTACAGATGCCTTGATTTCCAATATTCATCTAAGACATCAAAATTCAAAGCATTGTACTACTCGAAAACACAGTACCGGTGCCTTGGATTCCAATCCATGACAAATCAAAATCTGATGCACTGTACTGACTAAAAATCCAATAATTTTAAATTAACCTATCACCTTAAGCAATCCTTCACCTAAGACAGTCTCTTTAATAAGCCCAAAACAATTTACTCAATATTAATTTGTCCTATTTTCCTAACAATATTAAAGCATCCGATGCACTTGGAGGAATATTGAAGCTTGAATGTCTTGTGGGCATTTAAAGTTGCAGAGGCATACCTTTAAAGGCCCACTGGTCACACTCAAGCTGTCAAGGTTACTAAAAGTTTTAATGGTTTCTGCCGCAAGCGTGCAGACCGACGCAGAGGTGTAGGCGTTGCAGCGTGCACCTTGTTTGGTCTGACACTCTTGGGCTTAGCACGGCATGCAGTGTCACAAGTACTGGTACTGTGAGTCTTGCACGTTTGGTAAAAAAAAAAAGTCTGCCACGCGAGCAGCTGTACTTATAGAGGCAAGCTGCCGTCTCCGCGTCAGTACAAAGTCCACGCGTCGGTGCAGAGTGCCACAGAAAATCAAAAAGGCTGCTAAATCGCAAATATCACTCTGATAGGTTATAGTTAACCGAAAGACATATGCATTACAAAAACTATTACCTGGGCCAAATTTAAACATGTTAAATACTAAGCAATGGTGTTGTATTTTGGTTACAATACACGGTCAAAACTGATATACAATACAACACGTACACTGAGCTATCGCGTACACAACACTTAACGCTGCGTTTGGCAGGGCACCGCGAGCGGCGCACGTCATAGCTAGCAGTCGACACGAGTGAAATCCGAGAAGCAATGGTCATAAGTGCTATCGGCCTATGTACACAGAGGAACATCTGGTTCACTCTGTTACAGTTTCCCATCGGCCTTAACAATACAGTGACCTCGCTGTTTAAATACCAAAACCATCAATCCCAAAACACAAATACAAGAACACATTGGGCCCAATGATGACGTAACATCAAAACACTTTATCAAACAGTACCATCCACATGGTAAACCACAAATATAGCACTATTGACCAAGGCTCTCTTGTCTACACTATTATACTGTAGACTTGGACTCACACAGTCATTTTCAAACTAAGTTATGCATAGCAGAAAACTGACATAGGATATTATCATTTGGAAAAATACCTATGCAGCAGACAAAGTTTGAAAATGAAATCAACTGCACAGCTGTTGTGTACTAGAAAGACACAGATGTACAGATGCCTTGATTTCCAATATTCATCTAAGACATCAAAATTCAAAGCATTGTACTACTCGAAAACACAGTACCGGTGCCTTGGATTCCAATCCATGACAAATCAAAATCTGATGCACTGTACTGACTAAAAATCCAATAATTTTAAATTAACCTATCACCTTAAGCAATCCTTCACCTAAGACAGTCTCTTTAAATAAAAAACAATAAGCCCAAAACAATTTACTCAATATTAATTTGTCCTATTTTCCTAACACTATTAAAGCATCCGATGCACTTGGAGGAATATTGAAGCTTGAATGTCTTGTGGGCATTTAAAGTTGCAGAGGCATACCTTTAAAGGCCCACTGGTCACACTCAAGCTGTCAAGGTTACTAAAAGTTTTAATGGTTTCTGCCGCAAGCGTGCAGACCGACGCAGAGGTGTAGGCGTTGCAGCGTGCACCTTGTTTGGTCTGACACTCTTGGGCTTAGCACGGCATGCAGTGTCACAAGTACTGGTACTGTGAGTCTTGCACGTTTGGTAAAAATAAAAAGTCTGCCACGCGAGCAGCTGTACTTATAGAGGCAAGCTGCCGTCTCCGCGTCAGTACAAAGTCCACGTGTCGGTGCAGAGTGCCACAGAAAATCAAAAAGGCTGCTAAATCGCAAATATCACTCTGATAGGTTATAGTTAACCGAAAGACATATGCATTACAAAAACTATTACCTGGGCCAAATCTAACCATGTTAAATACTAAGCAATGGTGTTGTATTTTGGTTACAATACACGGTCAAAACTGATATACAATACAACACGTACACTGAGCTATCGCGTACACAACACTTAACGCTGTGTTTGGCAGGGCACCGCGAGCGGCGCACGTCATAGCTAGCAGTCGACACGAGTGAAATCCGAGAAGCAATGGTCATAAGTGCTATCGGCCTATGTACACAGAGGAACATCTGGTTCACTCTGTTACATTTTCCCATCGGCCTTAACAATACAGTGACCTCGCTGTTTAAATACCAAAACCATCGCGTACACAACACTTAACGCTGCGTTTGGCAGGGCACCGCGAGCGGCGCACGTCATAGCTAGCAGTCGACACGAGTGAAATCCGAGAAGCAATGGTCATAAGTGCTATCGGCCTATGTACACAGAGGAACATCGGGTTCACTCTGTTACACATGCACCAACACATGAGCAGAATTTGGAAAACTATGATAAATGTATAACAAATTTTAATTTGTGTCACCGTAAAGTGCGGATTC
Organism: Semisulcospira habei; assembly: GCA_036245525.1. Classification (NCBI taxonomy): domain Eukaryota; kingdom Metazoa; phylum Mollusca; class Gastropoda; family Semisulcospiridae; genus Semisulcospira; species Semisulcospira habei. Next base: position 212,109,899 of record BTPG01000005.1, read on the forward strand.
TTAGTAACTGTTTCAAAAACCATAAAGCAAATTTAACCTGGTATACGCAATCTGACTTCCATTCCAAATTCTGTATACTGACTAAAGTTTCAGGTTAGTGCTGAAAAAGTAAGACAAGAGCAGAGGCTTTTCAGTGCAAGATACCAACATGCCAAAAAACAAAAGACAACTTCATTTACTCTTTAGCACCCAGCTGCTTAACAAATATTCATAAAATATAGTAGTTATAATGATTTAACACCAAGCAGGTGACAGAAGCTACACCATGGCAGTATTATGTCCATTATCACAGTTGTTGCTTGTTTACACGCAGGACTTGTGAAACCAGAAACATAAACAGTTCATCAGCCAGTGGCATGACCCTTGATCTGTTCGTCACTGCTACATCCTCTGTAACATATTTATAATATGGCTGCCTCATACTTGCTGCACTTGTCTCAATGTAGTCAAAGAGTACTTTAAAAGTTGTGTATCAAATAGGTAGTCATCACTGGAAAATCGACTGATCCCCAAACCGCTCCAACTGTAGTCGCGTCACCTGGGCCTGGGCTGCAAGAAGCTGCTGCTGTAGCTCCGTGATGCAGTCATTTAGGAGGCTCAAATCTTTCTCCGCAGGAAGCACGCAAAGATCAGCTGGTAGTGGTTGAACATTCATCCTGTGGTGCAGATGCAGCTGCTACTGGGCGAGTGCTGTGGTCTTCAAGTACATCACTGCTGCTGGATCCACTGTTATCCTTGAAATCTGGTCTTGCCTTCAGCTTCCTGGAAAAAAGGGTGCATAATAATAAATCACGGCTGTTTCAGTCTGGCCACTTAGTTTTTTCCAGGCAAGCCGAGAAACTGGGTCACAAGTCGTGCGCACGGGCTGCAAGTGGCCACTTCTAGCGCTGGGCCAAACAGCCGTGAAATATATAGTGCAAAATACCTGCAGTGCAGGCTTTTAAGCCCTGTACAGTCTGAGACAAAATGACCAAACTGGACAAAACTCATCAGACAGCAGCAAAAAAATCTACACATGACAAAATACAGATTCAAAATTGACAGCACCTGAACACATCCAATCCTCGAAAAAACAGCCATCGTGACCATATGAACGGGCAGGGGGATCTTCATACTGTTACAGTGAGACAGTTAAGAGACTGGAATGTGGCGAAACAGAGTGGTATGACTGGAAAAGATGTGTTTTTGAGCTGATGTAGCACCATTAGTGCTGCATACCCACAACCCCCTTCTCTCCATGCCAGTAAAGCAACTTTGCCTGGACTGCAGCTTATGATAGTAAAATAGTATTGGAAGACATTTTAACTGTAAACCACACAGTTTCCTGACATCAACATATTCCTGTATTTATGTGAAGACTGCGCTACTGAATCATGAAATGTGAACTGTCAGTCTGAAACATGTACTTACTTATTGGCACGTTTTAGCGGCGACAGAACTGGATGCTTCACTGGTGGTTTTCGGGTTTGAGTCTGTTTCCAGGTAAACACGCTTGGAACGGCATCAGGTTTTAACTTTCTTTTAAGCAGTGTCCACACATAATCAGTTGGAACTGGAAGAAAATGGAGACAACACACAACTGTGTGCTGTGTGATCTGGGGAAGAAAAATTTCATAGTTATAAATACTACCACTCAAAGTTCAACGCTGGACACTAGCCTCTGAATTCTCTTGTACAAAACGAAAGACTCGTTCCAGCGTGTTTTGAACCCATTGTACGTACTCTATGGGACATTCAGACGCATCTCTACTAGGGAACACACCAAGTTCGACTGTCAATGGGAGATTGACTTCTCTACCAAAAACAATTAAATTGGGCGTACACCCGGTTGAATGGTGGACAGAAGCTCTATATGCCATCATGATCAGGTCGAGGTGATCGCTCCAATCATCACGGTTCTCGTTTACATATGCTGAGAGCATCTGTTGGATGGTATATATATATAGAGCTTCTGTCCACCATTCAGTTCAGTTTTAGTTCAGTTCAAATTGGGCTTAGGCTGTGTTAGGACGACGCGTAGGTTTTATTGGTAAGTGCATATAGGTGTTAGGCCTAGGAGCTAGGTTCGCTAGGAATCGTATTCATCGTTGTAGGTGTCAGGCATAGGAGATAGGTTTGCTAGGTATCGTGTCGGAAGGTATAGGTGTTAGGCCTAAGGTGTTTAAGGTTATTAGCACTTGCACTGGTTTGACTAATTTTGATTATGTTGTTTGTTTTATTATGAATGCTTTTCTGGTACAAATAAATCTTGGAACTTTACTTCTATTTTATGATGCTCAGCGGCTAGAGTGAGAGCGAGACTGAGACTGTGCATGTGTACGTGCGAGAAGTTTGTGTGTGTGTACGTCCGTGCATGTATGACGGTGTGACTGATTGTGCGAGCGCACGTTACTAGCAGCTCAGTAGGAACGATAACAACAAGTCCAGTCAAAATAGGTTTTTTCTGGATACTGTGGTCGGTCCATTGCGCAAGCAACTTTGGCTTTTTGAACACAACGCTAGGCAAGAGTAAACACTGACAGATTTTGTGCGCATGCGGGACCAGAGTAGACTTATAGTCTATTCTCCACAGCAATCTCCAGTCCTTCCCTAGACCACAAAAGAAATTCAGACTTAAACTCTGTAGGCACTTGAGTACTGTATCAGATGGGCAGTTTTTGTCTATCTGATAAACTATTTAAGTCGTCTACACCCAGTCACTGAGTCCGGTTACACCTATTAAAACCACATGGAACGATTGAGTAGTTTGTGCAGGAGTTGCCGTGCAGAGCGAGCAAAAGGCAAAGGAAAGACGGACTATAACACTTTAAACTGTGTGTTGATTATGTAGACGATCTTTCTGCTTTTCATGGCATTGACAGAGCTGAGCGCAATCTGTTACGGCTGTGCAACTATAGTCGCACTATTCTTGTCACTGTTTTACGCGAGCACGCTCTCTGTGTACACGCTCAGCACTGACAGTGTGCCACGCGGGATACATTTTAATGGTACCAGTCATTTACGGCGTGTTGTTTAAGCTGTACTGAACGTATCTTGTATTTAAGACATACACTTAAAAGCTAAGAAAATAAGCTTTCTGTAGACACTAGACATGCTTAGGAAAATGAAGATGAGCAATGCATGCAACGGACTAGAAGACAGGCAACCGGCGCCCAGTTTACCGTGAAGACAACGTACATCGGTTGCAAATGACACGTCTTTCAACTGTTCTAACTCATGCAAAGTAATTTTGCGAAAATTATGGTTCAGGCCAGCGATCATCGTATACAGCCACTACGCTATGCACTACTCAAAATGTCAGATAGATTTACCTTGCGATCTCAGTGGGTCCTGAAATGGGATGATGCGTCATTGGTAAAATCCAGTGTTATACCTGTAGCCATTGTATACATAGCCTCGCTTTCGATGCGTGACATTCAGTCCAATATTAAACAGAGCTGGGCACGGAGTTTAGTATTTGGCATCATTTATAACACTTTAAACTGTGTGTTGATTATGTAGACGATCTTTCTGCTTTTCATGGCATTGACAGAGCTGAGCGCAATCTGTTACGGCTGTGCAACTATAGTCACGCTATTCTTGTCACTGTTTTACGCGAGCACGCTCTCTGTGTACACGCTCAGGACTGACAGTGTGCCACGCGGGATACATTTTAATGGTACCGGTCATTTACGGCGTGTTGTTTAAGCTGTACTGAACGTATCTTGTATTTAAGACATACACTTAAAAGCTAAGAAAATAAGCTTTCTGTAGACACTAGACATGCTTAGGAAAATGAAGATGAGCAATGCATGCAACGGACTAGAAGACAGGCAACCGGCGACCAGTTTACCGTGAAGACAACGTAAATCGGTTGCAAATGAAACGTCTTTCAACTGTTCTAACTCATGCAAAGTACTTTTGCGAAAATTATGGTTCAGGCCAGCGATCATCGTATACAGCCACTACGCTATGCACTACTCAAAATGTCAGATAGATTTACCTTGCGATCTCAGTGGGTCCTGAAATGGGATGATGCGTCATTGGTAAAATCCAGTGTTATACCTGTAGCCATTGTATACATAGCCTCGCTTAAACAGAGCTGGGCACGGAGTTTAGTATTTGGCATCATTTATAACACTTTAAACTGTGTGTTGATTATGTAGACGATATTTCTGCTTTTCATGGCATTGACAGAGCTGAGCGCAATCTGTTACGGCTGTGCAACTATAGTCACGCTATTCTTGTCACTGTTTTACGCGAGCACGCTCTCTGTGTACACGCTCAGGACTGACAGTGTGCCACGCGGGATACATTTTAATGCTACCGGTCATTTACGGCGTGTTGTTTAAGCTGTACTGAACGTATCTTGTATTTAAGACATACACTTAAAAGCTAAGAAAATAAGCTTTCTGTAGACACTAGACATGCTTAGGAAAATGAAGATGAGCAATGCATGCAACGGACTAGAAGACAGGCAACCGGCGCCCAGTTTACCGTGAAGACAACGTAAATCGGTTGCAAATGAAACGTCTTTCAACTGTTCTAACTCATGCAAAGTACTTTTGCGAAAATTATGGTTCAGGCCAGCGATCATCGTATACAGCCACTACGCTGTGCACTACTCAAAATGTCAGATAGATTTACCTTGCGATCTCAGTGGGTCCTGAAATGGGATGATGCGTCATTGGTAAAATCCAGTGTTATACCTGTAGCCATTGTATACATAGCCTCGCTTAAACAGAGCTGGGCACGGAGTTTAGTATTTGGCATCATTTATATTTGTTTCTCTTCTTCTTTTAATTTTGTACTGTGGTAATTGTGTAAAAAGTGATAAATTAGAATCAAGAGCTGCACTGAGCATGGATGAGACTTAGTCGCACTTTTAGTTTCGTATCAAGACGAAAGCTCCTCTGCTACACCGAAGCCATACAGTATAGGTCAGTGGTTGTAGACCAGGGGAAGTAACCTGTCGAAAAATTTTTGGTATCTGGGAACATTGTTTTTTTCCCTTTATTTTCATCGCCTGAATCAGATTGAGTGAAAAAAACCTTGGGTTGGATAAGGGAACTTTTCAATGTCCCCATATCCAGAGCATGTTCCCAGATTCACGCTCATAGGCATGCGATTGTCCCCAGATACCATACATTATAAGAGTATATATATATATATATATATATATATATATATATATATATATATATATATATATATATATATATATATATATATATATATATATATATATATATATATATATAATCATTTTAATCAACAGGTTTATGCACTCGGATGAACAGGAAGAAAAAAAAGCCACCAATCATGTTCATTGAATAAATAAAATATATTTTTCATGTTTCATTATTTAAGAAACATTGCAGTATTTACTAAAGTGCATCCAACAACATGCATTCAATTTTCTGTTTAGAATTTTCCACAAGCTGATGATGAAATTATAAATTATTTTCCTTCGAGATACATGTCAAGGTCAGGACAAATTGACCATTATAATTTACATAATATAGTCAGAATTGCTTGGTGCCTGCAGACGCCAAACTATTCTGCTGCCAGCCTTGACCTATCACAGTCAATCCACAACCTGCCCTAGCATGACTGTCCAAGTTAATACTAATAATAGTTAAACAAGTTTGATGCTTTGCATGTTAGCAAAATCACACGAGTCCAGTGTTCTCTTCAGTATGACAGTAGCAGTATGAATCGTACAGACATGTAGAATAATAATTAATAATTACGATATTTATAATGCGCTTATCTTATAATAATTATAACTCTAAGCGCGCACTCACAACTCGCGCACGTATGCGCACGCTTTAGACAATGACTCACGTACCACAAATAGTGAAATACATTACGACAGTCAGCTTGGGGTGGGGGGTGTGGCGATATAGTGCTAGAACAGTTGAAAGAGGTGAGTTTTGAGGGCGGACTGGAAGGAGGAGAGAGTTTCTGGCGGAGAGAAAGTGGGAGAGTGTTCCAGGTGGATGGACCGTATACCGAGAAGGAGCGGGGGCCGAAAGTGCTGACTTTGGTGTGGGGGATGTGGAGGCGGAGAGGGTCAGAGGCGGAGCGGAGGGAGCGGGGAGGAGTGTAGGTGTGAAGTAAGTTTGAGAGATAGGAAGGAGCGCAGTTGTTCAGGGATTTGTAGCAGAGAGATAGAATCTTATATTGGATGCGTTGGGGGATGGGAAGCCAGTGAAGGAGTTTGAGCAGGGGAGTGATGTGGTCGGATTTTTTCTTTCTGAGGACGAGGCGGGCAACATTGTTCTGGATGCGCTGGAGAGTGAAAGTGGTGGAGTGCGGGAGGCCGGAAAGGAGAGAGTTGCAGTAGTCGATGCGAGATAGGATGAGAGAGACAACACCTTTGCATGTTGCAAAAGAATAAATACATGCATCAGGTATCTGTGAAATCAGCTATTTAAAAAAAAAAAAAGTGCTGACAGTGTGCTCTGTACACGCTGACAGTTACAATTACAAATCACTTTATTGACCATGAGATGGAAATTTCTTTGTGCAATTATTACAGCAAAAGACAAAACCGCTGTGCTGGCCTGCATCCAGCAAAATCTACAACAACAAAAGTAACTCGGACAGATAACTATCATCTGCAGGGCCATCAAAATCAGCGTCGGGGACATCACTGCCATCACACATGGTCTGTCTGGGGTGAAACCTATGTAAATGGTTGGCTACTGCCTCATCTCTTGGCACACGGTCTGCCTTCTCCTCAGGTAGCCAGGCCCTTCCTCTCGGATGTGGTCAATGCTTTTGCGGAGGGTCCCAGGACCTTCACTGTGCCTCTGGAGGAGGGCCCCTTGCAGTTTAACAGCATATCCTAGAAAAATAACTTCATATCAGCTTCTTTTCCACTTAACAACTGGGGCTAGAATTACATGAACAGAAATTCGAACATCTCAGTGCAACATTACAATAAACACACAGCTGTAATTTCTGTAGGTAGTAAACAGCATCCAGAATGCAAGGGTGGTTGTACATAGCTCAACGTCCGGACAGCAACAAGACTTTCTCAGGACGTGCCTGCACTGCTTGTGAACAAAAAGCTAAACAGAATATTGGATGTATGTCGCCAGCCAGTCTAATATGCTAAATAAACCAAGTCCATTTAGCAACACACATCCAATATCAAGAGTTACAGGCAGCGCAGACAGTAGGGAGAGTTTAAAAAAGGAAATTACAGGTGAATGGACCAAGGTTAGACAGAAACACATGCCCCAGAAAAGAGGGGGAAACCCACCCTGTGGGCTGACCAGGGTGACCCCGGGAACTAAAAAGTAGTTAACCCCACCTAAGTCCCCCAGGGCAGACCCGCCCCCCACCGGGTCTGCCCTAGGGGACCTTGGTGGGGTTGTCTACTTTTTAGTTCCTAGGGTCACCTTGTCTAACCCCTGCAAGGTGGGTTCTACTCTTTTGGGGGTTTGTATTTCTGTCTTTCTGGTCCATTCATCTGTATTTTTATTTTGAAATTCTCCCTCCTGTCTGCGCTTCTTGCAGTTCTTTTCTTCATTTAGCGCAGGCACATCCTGAGAAGGCCTTTGTCGCTTGCGGGACGTAAAGCAATCTATACTCACTTACTCACTCAGGGCAGATCCGGGTGGGGGACCCACCCTGTGGGGCTGACCAGGGTGACCCTGGGACTAAAAAGTAGTTAACCCCACCCAAGTCCCCCAGGGCAGACCTGGGTGGGGGAAGAATGCAAGGAGAGTGATGACATTGCAACTATAGTCTTTCTGAGGACAAGTCTCAAATTTTAGATTCCATTTTTTTATGTTGTTGCGCCCTGCTGCTGTGTTATGTGGTGGAGTCGTAGTCGTAGTATGATAAACACACCAAACGCACGCACGTAAGGTTCTTTTAAATAAACCCTTATTCAGCTGCAACCCGTCACAAGTGGCTTAAGGATGTAGACAATACTGAAGTAACAGTTCCAACGATATTTTTAATTCAGCGATGCGATCTCCACACAATGCACTTCAAAATGCACAAATACTTTTACAAAGTCTCTTCTGCGAATGTCCACACTGGCAACACAAAGTTTCTCATCCAATGTACACCCTATACGGGCCACGTACCTACGATAAACTGCGTGTCCAAACTGACAATGCAAGACAATATACGAACGTGCTTTCCTAGCACCCTCTTTATATATACAACCACTTTCCAGAATAATCTACGAAAATCATACAACGCAACCAATCAGAACGAAACACGCAACTGAAACTCATAAATATCGACAAAGAAAGAATTCTCTAGAATCACTATAACAGGCTACACAAATTCGGCTGCTAACTTCAGCTCTAAATCATAGTGCGAAATGAAGTCACATAAAAGTATGGTAGCTCTAGCAAACTCTTCCAGAAGTTTTGCGATCATTCACAAAACAAAAGAAAGGCTGCTCAATTCAGGCGCACAGAAAAACAAAATGTTGCGAAATGTTCCCAATTTACCAAAGTCACACAAACAAAGTCACTAGACAGTGCGACCTTTCTAGAACGTTCTGCACTAAACTTAACAAATCGAAATCCGCTCTATGCACGAACAAAAGAAATTCTTACTGAAAAGGCACGTGAATCGTAACCATGATAGCTCAAATAAATAACGGATCGTTTCCTACGATCAACAAACGCATGTTCTCACAGGATAACACAACCACAATCGTAACATGCTGGCATGGAGTGGATGCGCATTACAAGTTGACATCACGCAGCAGGCGCCACGTCCATAACATCTTAAATGCCAGCAGTGTTTGCCATTGTAATTCAAATAACGTATGGTAACATAACAGTTTTCTTACTGTATGTGTGTTCTGTTGTGACTGGCCTCACACGCGCTTCAGTTTTTGGCCTTGCCATAGTAGACCGGGAATCTTGGTTCTCCTTCCTTGGTGGTCGCCTGGTCCCTGTTGTTGTTTTCATTATAATGCATGGCCGCCTGTTTGTGACTGTAACACATATATGCATGTAGGTATAATAGTGATCCATGGTGGAATGGCAGTTAATACTAATAATAGACAAACAAGTTTGATGCTTTGCGTGTAAGCAAAATCACACAACATGAGTCCAGTGGTCTCTTCAGTATGATGGTAGCAGTATGAATCATACAGACATTCAGGACACCTTTCCAGGATAAATACTTGCATCAGTTACCCGTGATACCATCTATAGCGACATAAATCTCTGTTTGACATTGCGGCATTCTTCTGAACTGAACTCCTTACATTAAGCAAGGCAGTGCATAAAATGTGACCATATCCTCTGTTGCAATGAGCGGCCCTTTTCGCAGTTCGCAGCACATTGCCTTGCAGAAAACTAATTCTATCTAGCAGGAAGATGCCCTGCACTGCATCCAATGCCCAACCCTGAGAATACACAGGAGACTGACCTTGTTCGCATTCCCAGCCAACTGAAGGCAGTGTGCTTGGGAGCGAAGTGCAGCAGCAGGCTATGAAAGGCCTCCAGGTTCGAGGTCTGGTCGCCAGACTCAGCTTGTCAAGTTTTTTCCACACCCCTGGAATTAAAACAGAAGAATAAGTTTCTGACTAACACTTAACGTATGAGTCAATAAAGAAGGCAGGTTGGCAGTTGAGAATCATGTAAGTCATGCAGTTTATTATGCAGAATTGAAAGCAGCAATATAAACAGATTTAGTATGAGAGACTATAACACAAAGCACTGTGTACACATATCAATAAATGTTCCAAAGCATATAAATTATAATTATATGGTACCTTTCGCCACATACCAATGTCAAACAGGTGCTGATGACGGTCCCGCAGATACTTCGTAATCTGTGGATGTCGATCGGTGACAATTGTGTTCACCCTGAGTCTTCTGTCGGTCAACACTGCCAGAGTCCGCTGTAAGCGCTCCAGTTCGCACCACGTGGAATTTTTTACTTCATTGCTCTAAAACACACCATAAACAATAAATGTTCATCCTAACAAAGTAACATATACTGAATCGGTCCCAGAAGTCAATTTTGTCCTCTGTAGACTACAGACAAGTTCGCATTCAGCAGGGACACCGGTGCAAGGATGGTGCCATCTGTTTCCTGCTGTAGTGTATTCAGGTTGAAGGGGCCTACTGAGGAGAATGCGACACCATGCTGTCAATAAAATGTATTTACTAATTTACAAAAAGACATGTCCATTTTTCACAACAGAGTCTGACAGATGTGAACCAAGTCATGTTAAAACTGAAATTGTTTCAGGCTACACAGAAATTAATCACCATATATGTAAAAAAAAAAAAAAAAAAAAAAAAAAAAAATGTAGGAAAAAGGAGATTCAACCTGAATGCAACAGCTGACACACTGACCTGCAACACCTGTACATCAATGACTTTGTTGATGCGCTGATCTATAACTGTGTAGGATCCATATTTTTCGCAGTGCCCAGGGCTGTCGGGTCGCCCGTTTCCAACAAGCACCAACGGTCGACCATCATCTCTCAGTTGTCTGATGATCTCCTGTTGACAAACACATTAATCACTAAGTTATAACATAGTAAAGCATGAAATCCAATCCTAAATAAGTACAGCAAACTTTGGATACAACAAAGTGCCAGCTGGGCCAGATTAGTTTGATGTTACAAATAAACTATACTGCATCCACCACTGTAGTATGACCACACTATGAGTATGAATAGCAATAACAAAGAATACTACAATTTTTTTAGATACCGTCTGTTGCCCAAATGCATCTAAAAAGTAGAAATTGGCAGAAATAAACATTACATTCATGTATGTATCAGTATGTAACTGTCAACACACATCTGTATGGAAATGTAAACAAAGGTGTAATTTACATACACCACACCCACCCTCTGCTCCTGCATGGGGCATGGGGATTTCTTTGCTGACGTTGAGCTCGTAATCGTCTTCAAAGTCATCATCAGACATGCTGGCCTGATCGGGTGCTACTGATGTACACGCTGGGGGTGACTTTGCTTGTATGTCTCCCTGCACAGACATGTGTCTGTTTTCTGTAGCCTGCAATTAAAGCAATTAAAAGAATTTTAACTCATCCACAGATGATAAAACTTACACACCCACTGTGTAAATTAATTAAAATTTAACTGCTTTATACTAAGAGTAAGAGTCTTATATAATTATTATACAAATGTGCGAAGAAAGCGTGGAATACAAATGTCTTCAGTATCGACACAAAAAGATTTCACAAGGATAAGCAGGCAAAAGCTGGAAGTCTTCCCTGTGTAGTATATCACCGTGCATCATTATGCATGCATGTTTACAAACTGCAATTTATAGATTGAATTCAAATCAGCAGTAGTGTACGTAACACTACCACTTAGTACCAGCTGCTTGATGAGAGCCAAGCCTGCCTCACAAACGCCCCCTCCCCCACACTCTCCCAACAAACACACACAAAGCACACACACTAAACTTTTATCTTCACCTACCTAAAATATTCAGAATATGATACTGTGGCTTACCTCTCTCGCCAGTTGCAGCTTCATTGCGAGGACATTTCTGTGCTTCTTCTCCGCTGCGATGGACGGTGTTGATGAAGTGCCGATCGGCCAGATGCTTGGAATAGCTCCGGGTTTTAATAACAACTTTTTCGAAAATTTTATCCTAAATTTCACTAGGTTGGAAAAATCGTGCTCCTTGAAATGTGCGGAGCACATTATCGTCCTTTTATTTTCCTTGAGGAAGTCTCTGCGAGTGGAACGAACGAAGGCGGCGGTCTCACGGCGGCCACAAAACTTTGATCTGTGGGGTATGTGTGGAGAGATCTTTCTTCAGTTGCTCTGTTGCTGCATCCACCAACAACACAAACTTGCCCCGGCATATTTGTAGATCACCACACAAAGAGTTCGCGCAAAACTAAAAACAATACAAATATCACACAGCCTACAGTCCATGTGTTGATGCTTCGACAATCGGGAACGGAGCGGACCCAGAGTATCAGGATTGTGACGGTGTGTCACGTGACTTTTCCGAAGATTGCCGAAGATTTTTTTTTCGGAGGCCAGGTTTCATTTTTGCTAATATCAAAGTATCTACACAAAGGCAAAATAAACCGTGCACATATTTCATTCCTCGTGCTTTTTTCAGTCGGATAAATATATTTTATATCCCAAAATGACTGTATTTCATGATTTGATGAAATGCAGCTGGGCACCCAAGAGCTACACTTTAAATTTTGCCCCTGTCCTCTCAAGACTGCATTGCAGTGCAGGACACAGATCGACCATGATAGTTCAAGGGTGATGTTAGAATAGCTTGGCGCCTGTAGGCGCCAAGCTATTATGGCATCACCCTTGAACTATCATGTTGGGTCCTTATCCTGCTGTGGTGTGTCTGGGGTAGAATGAGTTGACGGTGGCATTTTCTCGGAGACTATTCAAGCCACATTCTTCAAGCTTGGCCCAAGGATACTTTGTGGCAAGACCTTTTTAAACATACCAATTTGAGTAACCTCTCTCAAAGGGTCACGCGGGGTTGACAGATGTGTGAAAACTGCTTACGTTTTGAGAAAACGTGGATTTTGCTGCTGCAGAAGCCAACCCTCGTCACCGAGGTTACACATTTGTAAATCGGTCATACATAGGATTACTCTTTTTATTCTTGTGCAAAGGCCCCTTAAACCAAAATTGGGCTGTTTCTGTCCTAATGCAGCTTTTTTCCCTTTCTTTCTTTCTTTCTCCAGTTGGCAAATCCTGGGATGGACCTGAGACTGAGAGTGCAAGCGCATCGCAATACAAAGACAGTGATGACGAGGAGTTTGTTCCTGGCTCGAGCTCACCGGATTCAGACGGTGTGTCGGCATCAACCGCTGGGATCTCTGACACAGACAGTATTGTATTGACTATGTTAGATTTCATCAAAGTGGCTGGTTTAGGGTGGGCAGGTGTCAGTGAAGCTAGTACCAGCAAGATGCAGTGTGCGTTAGCGGGTGAATTAGAGGGTGGCAATGAGAATGTGGATAGGCAGAAGGAACATGATGTTGGGGGTGGGGAAAGAGCACTTGCAGAAGAAACAGGTGTGCACGTGTCGCAGAGAGGGAAAGGAAAGTACAAATGGGACAAGAAACATGCATGCAAATTGTGTAGCAAGCTTGTCTTGAAAATGAGCACGCAGACGTTGCTAAAAGAGGGTGATTACATGCATAACGTTGCTGTTCTTGAAAACAAATCAGGAAGTTTGATTCCTAAGTATCGCACCAAAACTAGTAAGGTAGACGACCTTCTCGCCTGTAGGCATTGCAAAGGGCTCTATCAAAAAAAGCTGATCTCTGTACACTCAAAACGTTGCTGTCAGAAACCAGGAGGGTTTCAGATCGCTAAGAGAGGTAAGGCCGCACGCTGTGGTCGGCTAATGCTTCCAATACCCTTAGACGTTGAATTTTCCTTCTATCACAAGGTCTTGGCCAGGCAGAGAGATGATGAGATAAGCCGTCTCATCAGAACTGACCCCTTGCTTCTTGAGTATGGAAAGAGATTATTTGACCGCAGGGACAGTGAAGAACACACGGCTGGACATATCAGCTCCAGGATGCGGGAGTTATGGAGACTATTACAGATTATCAGAGTGTGGTCAGAAATGAAAATCGCAAGTTTAAATGCTGTGATCAATTCAGCTAGCTTTGATCATGTTGTACTGGCTGTAAAAGAGCTAGCAGATTTTGATGAGGACACACATCAGTTCAAACAATGCAATCTCGCAATGCGCATAGACCATGCTTTGAAAGAAATGTTCACAGATCAAACAGTCACAAGCATCCAAACAGCTTGGGCAGGGTTCAGATGACAGGTGGCAACAGGAGCTCTCTGAGGCGCAGCGGTTTGACTCTGTCTTCAACGGGGACTGGTATGATTGTGTGTCCGCTACAGCAGCCCTGTCGGTCGGGAAAATGACCATGAACAAACCCAAGATGATCCCATCATGTGAAGATGTGAGGAAAGGTCCAACAGCTTCTTGAGACAAGGATGGTTTCGGAAGATTATCCGACAGTGGTTAAAGCAACTCTTTGCGCTGTGTCACTTTTCAACCGAAAACGAGGGGGAGAAGTTCAGAGAATGCTAAGATTGGATCGATCACCAATCAAGATGTCTTAAAAGGTCTCACAGAGGTTGAGAAGAAAATGGTGAATCATTTTCAGGGAGTGGAAATCAGAGGCAAGTTTAATAGGAGTGTTCCCGTTTTGCTGACGAAGAAGATGATGACAACTGTGGACAGAATCCTTCAAATGAGTTTTGATTGATTACATTGCTTAACGTCCCGACAGCAACAAGGCTTTCTCAGGACGTGCCTGCACCGATTGCCGCGTGAAAAAAAAAAAAAAAAAAAAAAAAAAAAAAAAAAAAAAAAAAAAAAACCCCAGAATATTGAATGTATGTCGCCAGCCGGTCCAATACGTTAAATAAACCTACGACATGAGACCTAAATAAAGCCAAGACCATTTAGCAACACACATCCAATATCAAGAGCTACAGGCAGCGCAGACAGTAGGGAGAGTTTAAAAAAGGCAAATACAGGTGAATGGACCAAGGGTAGATAGAAACACATGCCCCAGAATATAGAAGAAAACCCACCCTGTGGGGCTGACCAGGGTGACCCTGGGAACTAAAAAGTAGTTACCCCACCCAAGTCCCCCAGGGCAGACCCGGGTGGGGGTCCTTCAAATGAGGCAATCAGTGCCAGCTCTCGCTGGTTCCCAGTGCATCTTTGCCACACCTTCTGGTCAGAGGCCTTACAGAGGACATGATGTTCTGAAGGCCCATGCGCTAGAAGCACGGGTGTCATACCCAGCCATGTTCACATTTACTCAGTTACGGAAGCAGGTTGCAAACTTTGGCTCAGTCAATGGCCATCTCGGAGTTAGACCAGGATCAGCTGGCAGACTTACTTGGTCATGATATTCGGATTCATCGCCATATCTACCGCCAACCTCAAGACGTCCTTCAAAAGGCAAAAGTGGCAAAGATTCTTTTGTCAGTTAACAATGGGATGACAGATTGTGAGAGTTGCATTAGAGCTGAGCTGGGCGATGATGAAGAGATTGACTTTGACAATGAAGACACATCAGAAACTGGCAGAGGTCTCGGGGGAAACAGCACCTGTGAATGAAGCAAGTAGCAAGTCAACAACACAGGAATCAATGAGCATGCCAGACAAAAGACGTCCAGAGCCTGATGACAATCTAGATAGTTTTGATGATGACAGTACTGTGTCAGCTCCTGTTCGAAAGAAAGCTAGATTTACAAGGAAACCATGGGGGAAAGCTGAAGAGAAAGTTGTTCAAACTAGTTTCAAGACACACCTCGTCATGAACAAACTTCCTGGAAAGGCCGAGATACAGCAGGCAATTGCAGAAGAGCCCGCACTTAGACATAGGTGCTGGACAAACATTAAGGATTACGTCCGCAACAGACTGAGCAAGTTACAAAAGTTACGAAACTTAAAGAAATGAATTGAGATTCCCCGCCACTCACATCATTTTCGTTTTCATACAGATTTATTACAAGAGTGTTATTATTGGGGTGTTTTCAGCATGTATAGCCTGCTTTTATTTCTCTGATGGACGCCTGGATCATTTTGTATACTGTATAACCTTTGAATTTGCAAAACGAAACAGCCGGCTGGGGACAAAAGACAATAATAAGATAAGAAAACCATTGACAACGTAAAGATTTATTACAAGAGTGTTATTATGGGGTTGGTCCACCTGGATCATTTTGTATACCGCATAAAATTTAAAACTCTGCAAACTGAAGAATGGTTGGGAACGAAAGACAATAAAAACGGGGTAAGAAAACCATTGTCAACATAAAGTATTATTACAAGAGTGCTACTGCTGGGGCTGGTCCGCCTGGATCATTTTGTATACTGCATAACATTTAAAACTCTGCAAACGGAAGAATGGTTGGAGACGAAAGACAATAATAAGGGGTAAGAAAACCATTGTCAATATAAAGATTTATTACAAGAGTGTTACTATGGGGGCTGGTCCGCAATGATCATTTTGTATACTGCATAACATTTAAAACTCTGCAAACGGAAGAATGGTTGGAGACGAAAGACAATAATAAGGGGTAAGAAAACCATTGTCAACATAAAGGTTTATTACAAGAGTGCTACTATGGGGGTTGGTCCGCCTGGATCATTTTGTATACTGCATAACATTTAAAACTCTGCAAACGGAAGAAGGGTTTGGGATGAAAGACAATAATAAGGGGTAAGAAAACCATTGTCAACATAAAGATTTATTACAAGAGCGTTATTATTCGGTTGTTTTCAGCGTGTATAGCTCTGTTTTTATCTGATGTACACCTGGATCATTTGCATACTGTGTAACATTAACCTTACTTTGCAACTAAACAGTGGCCCCCACCCAGGTATGCTCTGGGGGACTTGGGTGGGGTTAACTACTTTTTAGTTCTTATGGTCACCCTGGTCAGCCCCACAGGGTGAGTTTTCCTCTCAATTCTGGGACATGTGTTTCTGTCTAACCTTGGTCCATTAACTTGTATTTTTCTTTTTTAAGCTCTCCCTACTGTCTGCGCTGCCTGTATCTCTTGAAAAGAAGTGCCCAACGGAGAAATAAACATGCTAAAAAGATGGTTACAACACAATTTATTAATATTTCGGGTAAATCCGCTTTGTCAAAGCTGACAAACAAACAGAGAGATCAGTTGCTACTTATTTTTATTCACAGAAGGAATGTGGCACATTCCTTCTGCTTCTGCGAATAAAGATAAGTAGCAACTGATCTCTCTGTTTGTTTGTTTGCTTTGACAAAGAGGATTTACCCGAAATATTAATAAATTGTGTTGTAACCCTCTTTTCTAAGCGTATTTATTTCTCCGTTGGCTACTTCTTTGCATTTTTTACACGATTGGCAGTCACCTTTTGGTCTGAATCATTTTTTTGTATCTCTCTTGATTTTGGGTGTGTGTTGCTAAATGGTCTTAGGTTTATTTAGCGTATTAGACCGGCTGGCGACATACATTCAATATTCTGTTCATTTTTTTTTCCACAAGCAGTGCTGGCACGTACTGAAAAAGTCGGGACGTTAAGCAATGTACAACCAATCGGGACGAAAGACAATAATAAGATAAGAAAACCATTGTCAACCTAAAGATTTATTACAAGAGTGTTATTATTTCAGTGTGTATAGCATGCTTTTATCTGATGTATGCCTGGATCATTTTGGAAATGTCTCTAACATTTTTGTTACTATAAAGTACACTTTGCCTGTTGTGGATTGTTTCAAAAGTCACAGGAAGCGTAAACCTTAGCTGTGTTGGTATACCTCGCCCTCTACCTAGGTTAAACACACCAGTGGCACCATTGCTGCTATTTTCACACCAGACCAGTCACTTGGACCGGTCATGTGCATCAGAACTGCGCGCGCAGGTGGGCTTCTGCACTTGTAGTGTGGTCTCGTACGTTCACGCGGAAGATTGTGATGGCAGTCGAAAAAATGTTTTGTTAGCGGTTTTAACTTTTAGCCGCGCCTTTAACCTCCCCTAACACGCCAGTTTTGTGTTGAGATGACGGAGGCTTGTGTCATGCCCCACACCACCGAATCAAGTCATGCAGTGCGCTCATTTCTCGAACTTCAACTATGACGGTGCTTTCTGCCACAAACGACGCAGATGTCGCAAAATCAGCTCCATTGAGGATTAAAAAAGCTATTTTTCAAATCTGCCAAATGGCGTAATGTTTCGTGGTGCCAGCATAACGATAGATGCATTATTGCCGGATTGAATATATTATGGGAAAGGGTTTATTCTTTATTCATGATATTTTGCAGCAATCAAACGACGGTCACGTGATTCTTTCACCGAGGTTGCCCATTACAGGTGCAGAAAGCACACGCTCTAAACCGATCGGGTGCACATGACCGGTCCGCACGACCGGTCTGGTGCCAAAAAAGCAACATTGGCACCGCTGGTGCGTTTAACCCAGGCCACTGGACGAGGTAAACCAACTCAGCTAAACTTTATTGTCGCACTTGCTAGAACTCGGTATTATATTTCTCTCTTCATTTTATCAATAGAGGGACATAAGTCGCGGAAAGCCCTTTACGTGCCGAAGGCAAGAACTAGTTTTCCTCATCACAAAGTTGCCAGAAAAAGGTTTGACTGCTCTTGATTGTTTGATTTGAAGTGTTTACAAACAATTACTGTGTTTTTATATGCATGCACCTTTGATGTGATTAATAAAGGCTGAAGTTTCAAGTGATTTCTTATGTTGTCAGTTAATTAATTAATGTCAGTGTTCTGTTCTGTCATTTTAACTCATTCTACCCCAAGACCGGAATCCCCAAATGTTGAAGTCGTCTTTTGAAGACTGCTTTGCAGTGCAGGACACAGATCCACCATGATAGTTCAAGGGTGATGCTGGAATAGCTTGGCGCCCATAGGCGCCAAGCTATTCTGACATCACCCTTGAACTATCATGGTGGATCTTTATATTGCTGTGGTGTGTCTGGTGTAGAATAAGTTAAGTGTTAGTTTCTTCATCTGTGTTTTTTTCTAGCTTTCATATTTTTCCACACTTTTTGACCCGCATCATACTGAGGCTAAAAACTTCAAATTTGTTCACTGCCATACTTATATGCAATCTACATTACAGTACTTACAGATGAGGAAATAGACCAATGGCTTTAGTTCAAGGGTGGTGCCACAATACCTTGGCGCCTAGAGGCGTCAAGCTATTCTGGCACTACCCTTGGACTTTTTCAGTCACACTTGTTGCACACACTGGTGTATTCCGAATGATAAGGGTTAATATTAAAAATGATCTGTTGCTGTTTGTCTGAAACTCCAGAGTACATAAATAACTCCTTTTATTTCCAGAATACATTATGTTGATTCTCACATAAATGCCATGATAAACTGTTTTGCTTCAGAAGGACAAAACGCAGCAATGTTTAAAAGATTTCCTCTGTAAAAATCATAATCGAAAGGTTACAGGCCAGTGTTTAATGAATTTTGCACCATACAATGTTAAAAATGTTAAAGCATACATACACATTAAGTTGAAAAAAAAAAAAAAAAAAAAAAAAAAAAAAAAAAAAAAAAAAAACCATTAATGTGAAAAAGAAGTATTCCATGAACTTGACCTTATTACAGACGCCTAATGTTGTGAAGTCATCATCGAGGTCCACTGTGGCCTGCTTCAACATCATGCTAAAAAAGATGGTGAAGAGGGTCGGTGCCAGCACGCAGCCCTGCTTTACGCCGTTAAGAATAGGGAATGGTTCCGAGAGGTCATTGTTGAGTCTGACCTGGCCTTGCTGGTCCTCGTGTAGCTGGACAATCATGTTGAGGAACTTTGGGGGACAGCCAAGTCGCTCCAGGATCTGCCACATGCCTTGCCTGCTCACAGTGTCGAACGCTTTTGTTAGGTCGACAAATGTTACGTACAGACCTTTGTTCTGCTCGCGGCACTTCTCCTGTAGCTGTCTCAGCACAAAGACCATATCGGTGGTGCTCCTGTTTGCTCTGAAGCCACACTGGCCCTCTGGGAGTTGGTCTTCAGCGATGGCAGATACCAGCCGATTCAGGAGCAGCCTTGCAAGGATTTTCCCAGCAATGGACAGCAGGGTAATTCCCCGATAGTTGGAACAGTCAGACTTCTCGCCTTTGTTCTTGTACAGGGTGATAACGACTGCATCACGGAGATCTTTTGGTAGTGTTCCTTCCTCCCAGCAGCAGAGAAAGAGGTCATGGAGCTTGTTGTGCAGTGCTGTGCCTCCATGTTTCCAGATCTCTGGTGGTATTCCATCGATGCCTGCTGCTTTGCCACTCTTGAGCTGGTGGATGGCTGTGAGGGTCTCTTCAGCGGTGGGCGGTTCGTCCAACTCATCCTTTACTGGGAGGTGTGGGATTTGTAGGACGACTGCTTCTTGAACAGTGCGCTCAGCGCTGAAGAGGCTCTGAAAGTATTCCGACCAGCGGTTCAAGATGGAGGTATTATCTGTGAGGAGTGCCTGGCCATTCGCGCTTCGCAGGGGACTTTGTACCAGGTGCCTGGGGCCATACACTGCTTTCAGTGCTTCGTAGAAGCCCCTGTAGTCACCATTGTCAGCACAAAGCTGGGTCCTCTGTGCAAGTCTGGTCCACCACTCATTCTGGAGATCTCTGAGCTTGCGCTGGAGACTGCTGCAGACGAGGCGGAAGGCAGACTTCTTCACAGGGCAGGAAGGCTGGGCTAGGTGGGCCTGATGGGCGGCTCTTTTTTTTGCTAGGTGTTCCTGGATCTCTACATCGTTTTCGTCAAACCAGTCTTTGTTCTTCTTTCTGGCGAAACCCAAGACTTCTGCAGAGGATTTTGCAATAGCAGTTTTCAGTTGTTCCCAAAGTGTTTCAGGGGAGGAGTCTGCTGGGTCCGCTGTGTCTTTGAGCCTGCGCTGTAAATCTGTCTGAAAGGCAGCTTTCACATCGTCACGCTGAAGGCTGGCAACATCAAGCTTTTTCTTGGGGGGCCCCCATTTCTTGGGTTTTGGCTTGAAGTGGAGCCTGAGTTTGCAGCGGACAAGGCGGTGGTCAGTGTGGCACTCTGCGCTGGGCATCACTCTGGTGAGGAGGACGTCACTGCGGTCCCTCTGACGCACTAAGACATAGTCGATAAGGTGCCAGTGTTTGGAGCGAGGATGCATCCAGGTGGTCTTTCGACTGTCCTTTTGCTGAAAAGTAGTGTTGGTGATGACCAGTTGCTGCTCCGCACAGAACTCCAACAGTAGGCGGCCATTGTCATTGCAGTTCCCCACGCCATGCTTGCCGAGGAGTCCTTTCCAGGCTTCAGAGTCCTGGCCCACTCTGGCGTTGAAGTCGCCAAGGATGATGACTTTGTCGTCTGCAGGGGTACTCTGTAGGAGGCTGCGCAGGTCAGTGTAAAACTTGTCCTTTTCAGCAGGCTCTGCCAGGAGGGTTGGGGAGTACACACTGAGAAGGGTGACGTGCTGCTGGTGTCTCAGTGGGAGGCGCATGGACATGATGCGGTCTGAGTGGCCCGTTGGTAGGTTTTCCAGCTTAGTCGCAATGGATGTCTTGACCATGAAACCCACGCCTGAAAGCCGTCTTTCTGATGCAGGCCTGCCTGACCAGTAGAGGGTGTACCCAGCACCAAGTTCTTGGAGGCTGCCTTCGTCCGGAAGGCGTACTTCGCTGAGCGCGGCGATGTCGATGTTTAAACTCCGCAATTCATGGGCAATGAGGGCAGAGCGACGTTCAGGGCGTCCGCTGTCTGCTTTGTCGAGCATGGTTCGGACGTTCCAACATGCTACGTTGAGTCCGGTCGTGGTCGTCATGAGAGTGGATCCGTTATTCTTTCTTGTTTTTTGACCGCAGGAGAAGATGCCCGTTGACCGCGGCTAGCCAACTGGGGTTGCGAGGGGACGAGCTTTGGTTAGGCCACCTTTTCTAGGCCCCTCTCCGTGTGGAGCAAGCAGTGCTGTCCCTAGAGAAGGCTGCTTGGTCGTTCAGGGTGTGCCGAGTGATGTTGTCATCCCCATGTCAACATCAGGCGACCAATATCCTGAACCGCCTGCATGCAGGTTTGAGACTGCGGCTTCCAGTGACATCTTTCACCTGCCGTTTTGCCCCTCGCCCGTCGCTACAGGACTTGGAATGGTCAGTGTCATGGTCCGTGGACGTTTCCTAAAGCCTGCGCGGTGGAGCTTTTTGGTGGAGTGCAGTGTGCGCAGTACTGGCCCCACCCTTTAAACCCTTGGTTCATCTGCCATGGCCTAGCAAGCTGGGACGATGGCATCGAGGTCCTCGGGTCGTAGGTTTTATATCAGACTGTCCTTGTCCTAGTCTCTGGCTCAAAAGCCTTCCCCGGAGACACGGGGGCTTTGATGTCAGGGGTTTTCTCCCTTAGCCTTTCCGCAGCCAAGCGGCCAGGCCTGCAAGGCAGCAGGCGACTCGTGGAGGGCGGGGTCGTCTATGTCCCGTGCAGATGTGAACATCTGCCCACTCGATGATGACGATGCAGTGTACATCAGGTATCGTCTCGATGGCAGCCTGTTCAACCTCAGACGACTGCAGGCCCACACGAAAACCCTAGACCAACTGATTCGTGAGCTGCTTTTTGCTGATGATGCTGCCCTCGTTGCACACGCAGAGAGAGCCCTGCAGCGCATCACGTCTTGCTTCGCAGATGCTGCCCAGCTCTTTGGACTCGAGGTCAGTCTGAAAAAGACAGAGGTCCTCCATCAGCCGGCACCCAAGACAGTGTATCGCCCTACTCACATCACCATTGGCGAGTCTGAACTAAAGTCAGTGCACCAGTTTACTTACCTTGGCTGCATTATCACGTCGGACGCCAAGCTGGACAAGGAGCTTGACAGCAGGCTGGCAAAAGCAAACAGCGCTTTCGGGCGACTTTTCAAGCGGGTGTGGCACAATCAACAGCTGAAAACAGGCACCAAGATCAGCGTGTACAGAGCTGTGGTCCTCACCACCCTGCTGTATGGTTCCGAGTCCTGGGCCCTCTACCGCAGCCAACTACGACTCCTCGAACGCTTCCACCAGCGCTGCCTGCGTACCATCCTTGGCATTCACTGGAGTGACTATGTCACCAACGTCGAGGTCCTTGAACAGGCTGAAACTTTGAGCATCGAGGCTTTGCTGCTGCGGACACAGCTCCGCTGGGCGGGGCATGTCTCCAGGATGGAGGATCATCGCCTACCAAAGATCACCCTGTTCGGCGAGCTTGCTACTGGACACCGTGACAGAGGGGCACCAAAGAAGAGATACAAAGACTGTCTCAAGAAGTCACTTAGTGCCTGCCAAATCGACCACCACCAGTGGTCTTCGCTTGCTGCGGACCGTGACACCTGGCGCTCCACCATTTACAAGGCAGCTGTCTCCTTTGAGGACTCTCACAGAGCTAGCCTTAAGGACAAGCGGCTCAGGAGAAAAAACAGAGATGCCGCAGCTCAGAACCCTGGCCATACCTTCCCCTGCAGCCACTGCGGTCGAACCTGCCTGTCTCGGATTGGCCTCCGCAGCCACGAACAAGCCTGCAGACGTCGTGGGCAACTCCTATAAAATCTTCGTTCGCGAAGTCAAGCCAAGAGAATGTTGTGAAGACACCCATTTTCACTGTAATGCCAGTTTTTGTGTGAGAGGCACCCACTTTATTGGTAGAAACCCATTTTTTTCATCTAGTGGCTCTGTTTCTAGAAAATGTCTATTTTATTTTAAGTTATAGAGCTTAGTTATAAGGTGAGTTTCAAACATTCACATCAATTCCAGAGCCCTAGAATAATATGGGAAACCATTTTCACATAAAATGGTAGGTAACCCACTCTGAGGTTTTTGTCTCCATGTGTGTGTGTCTGTGTCTGTGTGTGTGTGTGTGTGTGTGTGTGTGTGTGTGTGTGTGTGTGTGTGTGTGTGTGCGTGTGTGTGTAACGCATCGCTCAAGTAATGGGTGTTTTACATTATTCGTGTGCTGCTTACAACTTGCACACGTGTGTGCATGTGCGTGTGTCAGTGTGTGTGTGTGTGTGTGTGTGTGTGTGTGTGTGTGTGTGTGTGTGTGTGTGTGTGTGTGTGTGTGTGTGTGTGTGCGTGTGTGTGTAACGCATCGCTCAAGTAATGGGTGTTTTACTTTATTCTTGTGCTGCTTACAACTAGCACAGTGTGTGCATGTGCGTGTCTCAGTATGTGTGTGTGTGTGTGTGTGTGTGTGTGTGTGTGTGTGTGTGTGTGTGTGTGTGTGTGTGTGTGTGTGTGTATGTGTGTGATATTTTCAATTCCTCAATAGTTACAGTTGACGGTTAGTGTTCAATAGTTTACTTTTGAAGTTATAACTTTACTCTTTCAATTTTTAGTTGAAATCTTAGAGTTAATAAATTATTCTTTCATATAATCTATGATCACTTTTTAATTTATTTAAATCTAATGTATGCGCACGTCTGAGTATGTGTGCGTGTGGGTGTGTGTGGGTGCATGACTGTAGCGCATCACTTGAGTAACAGGCACCATGCGTTACCCTTGTGCTGCCTTACATCTGACTGAACGCGTGTATGTGTGTGTGTGTGTGTGTGTGTGTGTGTGTGTGTGTGTGTGTGTGTGTGTGTGTGTGTGTGTGTGTGTGTGTGTGTGTGCGCGCGCGAAATATTTCTCTTTATTATTATTATTATTATTATTATTATTATTGATATTGTTATTATCTCTTCTTTTTATTTTATTTATTTGTCATGTTACCTTTTCTGCTGTTATATTTATTTAAAGTGTTATTAAGGACATGTAAAAAGGCTTGCGTGCCTACTGTCTTTATCATTAGAAAATGAAGTTTCAATTCAATTCAATTCTCTCTCTCTCTCTCTCTCTCTCTCTCTCTCTCTCTCTCTCTCTCTCTCTCTCTCTCTCTCTCTCTCTCTCTCTCTCTCTCTCTATCTCTTTCTCTCAGAGATAGATAAAGTGACAGCTGATAGACACCCCTCCCATAATCTATAGATTTATTATAATTAACTAGCCATTCAGACAAACCCACGCCAACCAATACCACCGATGCTTTAATCACCTAGCCATTTTAGTTTTACTCTGGAAATCATTTAAGCAGCATTTTTTATCAGCTGCCAACCCGTGATTATTAAGGCAGATCCCCCACCCCACGTACAACCCGGGTTATGTGCACAAATAACTCCCTTGTTTGTTTGCTAGACCACTGGACCACTCACGGGCAAATTCTCTCCCATGTTGTTACTGAGTCTAAACAGATTATTTTCTAGTGCACAAGTCATGGATACAATTATCAAGTTACTGTCTATGTTACTTTTTGGATGTTTGTAAGTAAATTACAAGTACTTAATAAGGTACATTATAAACCTTTAAGTAACTTTGTAAGTAACTTTGAAGTTAGTTGCCATAAGTTCTTTCAAGTGACTTAAAACAAGTTCTTATAAGTGTCTTAAGATAAGTTTTTATAAGTTCTTATAAGTTCTTAAACCTAGTCAATAAGACACTCGGACAGATTTCCCAAGTTACAAAGACAATAGAAAAACTTTTATTTCAATAGTACTCTGGTGGTGGAGCTGATGGCGTCAAATGAGCAGACATAAAAGGCATGACATCTCTTTGCGAAGTGTATGACAAATTTAATGAACAATTGATTTTTACTTGCCTAAAAGTCCTTGAACTTTTTTCATAGTTTCTTCTACGCCTATTTTTTTTTCCTTTGTCTAAAAAAGATTTCTTTAGCTCTTCAACGTTCACGGGTTGATTACGCGTCTTATTCTGTATTTCAGATTTCTGTTGTTTGTAATTGGCCAAATCATCCTGGACTCTCTTAAATTCATGATCGTCAATTTTATTATCTTCCAAAGATTTACTGATAATAAGTTTCATACTGCTCAGCTTAGCACCAGTGAGCGTACTCAATGCTTCATGCTTCTGCAACTTTGTATAATTTTTTTTGTTAAGGGCTTCCATACCAAAGCATGCCAGGCTTGTGACAAGGCCAACACCTTCAATAGCAATTCCTATGACACTTCCCACTCCCGTTGCAAACAGAGCTATACCTCCTACAGATAATCCAGCTGATACCACACCCACAGCCATTGATGTGTTGTGTACAGAATTGAAAACCATTTTATATCGTCTTTTGCACCTGGAGTATTTTGCCTGTTCTCCTTCCAAATACTTCAACGCTTCTGTAATATTCATTAAACGGAATGAGTCTGCCCGTAATGTTTTATCTGGAAAAATAGGTTCAAGCGGCTCAGGTGGTATTTGCGGATACAGTGGTGGCATTTTTTATGGTAAATATTTTTTAATCTTCTAATTTATTTTGCAACTCTTCAAAGGTATACAATTTGCTAGCGTAATAAAATGAAACAAGATCTATGTGTTCCAGTTTTATGAAACTTAGATAAACTAGAGTTGTTTTATCAATCACTACCTTAACAGCAGGGACACTACTCGAAACTTCAAAGTCTGTATTGATTTTTCTAATAGCAATAACAACCTTTGCTGACTCTGCTACTGTGCTATCCCACGTAAGTTTGATTCCCTGTGTGATATCTGTTTCTTTCACAGCTTCCACAGATCTCATGAGAATTTCAAAAACTATTGTCGCTTCTCTATCTCTGGTAAAATTTGCTGGTACGAATGAAATAGAAGTATCTGTTCTACCCTTTCTATTTGTAAGAAAATACCTTCGTTTCCATACTCTTGAAGTTTTAGTTTTTCTCTGCTATTGGTTTTGGAATAGCTTGGCACAAGACTTACAAGCATTGGCTCAGAGTTAACAATTTTTCTAAATACTAAGGCTCCTTCATCAGTAAAATAAACATAAGGACTGATAAAAACAAACTTTACATCCCATACAATGGGAATAGGTGCAAGCGGAACAGGGGTAGGAATAATTACCCATTTATTACCCACATGTTTTAAGCTGTAGAGGACATTACTTACAGGAGTAGGTACAGTAACATCATGAAGTTGACTAAGTTTAGGAAACGCGCCATCTTTTACATCATCAATTACCTTTCGTTTGTACAATCCAACAGAAACAAGTTCAAGGCCACACATCTCTCCTACCTCACCTTCTTTATCAAAATCTTGCATGTCAGCCAAATCTTTCAACTCTATTGATGGACACGCAACTGGAATAATTCTCGGCTTTGGACCAAGACCACTCATTTTTTATTTTAGCAAAAATAAAATTTATTTAACTTCCAGCACAACATAAAAATCATGCATCACAACTGGTTTGTCATCCTGATTAGTTACATATAAGCACAATGATTCAAAGAAACTGGAGCCCATTTTTTTAAACTGAGAATTAGGAAATCTAACAACTACATTTTCGCAATAAGGAGCAGTTCCAGTCGACACACATTTCAACAATGTCGAAGGCTTTAAATTGTGAAGATTATCAGTAGTACTTAGTTCTTTCAAATGAACATTTAGCACTGTGTGTACTGACAAATGAACAGGATATCTGCCAGTTATTCTTGATTTTCTTGGTGATAGTAGACGTCCGTCTGATGGTGTCCAATCTTCATCTGGATGTATTATTTTTTTACCTAAAAATCCAAGTAATAATAAAAGACTAATTGATAAAGAAAACTGACCACTTTTTGGAAATTCAATTGTAACAAGTAAATTAGCTGGGTTTAAAGTTGCTTTAATTTTAAATTCGTTTTGAAGCCATTCAGCTAAAGTACAAAAGTCATAATACCCAGCTCGTAAAATATCACCCTTTTCTAAACCATCAAAAGTTCCACTTGCAGAATAATTTTTATCATCTGTTACATTAAACCACTTTACTGTATAAAACATTTCATGGATAGCTACAGTCTTGCTACCATCACGATTATCAATTCCATTAGTTAACCACACTGGTTTACTTGTGTCAATATTTGATAAGGTTATAAACATTTTTATTATCACATAAAAAAGCACAATGGAATTTAAATTGCCAACAATTACCACTGTAAATGCATTTAAATTTAACGTGGATGCCAAGTATAATGTTGCGCCTACTTATGACCAGAAAATAATTCAACTAAATGAGCTTGATATAGCTTTGTCAGAAGGAGATTTATTTCAAGTGAAAGTACCAAATCCTTATGATCATTACCTAAACCCTCCAATTACAGATGATGCAACTGCAAGAAAGTGGTCCTCAAGTCCACTACAGATGTTTCAAAACCAACTTAACTTTGCTATACTATGCTCAACTACAGGCTGTGGCATTTCTTTTACAGACCATTTGAATCATCTAAACAAACTGATTAAGTCTGTCTATTGTTTTCACACATATTACCAGCTTAGAAGAATATGTCAGAACTGCATACCCCACTACCCACTGAATCCAGTTTTAATCAGTTTAACAATCCCATGGATTTGAACTCATCTGTAATGAATTTAACATCAGTACAAAGTATGACTTTACACAAAAACTTGATGATCACAAAGGTATGGGAACATTGTATTATGCTATGAGTCACAGACAACACCTTCAAGATTACTGGCCTCCCTACTCTTCATTCTCATCAAAATCTGAAGTGTGGTTAGGCTCAATAGAGCAGAAACAGTCTAATGCCTGGACCACATTTGTCTTAGATAAGAGTGACGGGTTTACTCAAGCAGGAGTCGAACGCATTAATGAGTCTATCAGAACGTATGTGTGGTGTATACTAGGTGCACAAGCTCAAACAAAATCAAACGTCTTAAATGGTAGTGGGAAATTTGAAGCACAAAAACAATTTCTGGCAAACCTGGAAGATTCAATTAACTCAGTTGTTGATCTCCCATCAAGCATACAACACTACCAAGACGTTCTCAGATATGCTAGATCGAAAGTTGACTTTGTAGTTGGCATTGGGTTATACATGTTACCATCTGACCTTCAACTCCAAATGGGGACAATAACAAATTATAATAATGAAATAATTGTTGCAGGGAGTGATCAAAAATTAGGCCTCAATCAATCTGTAAACTTGAGCCCAACAACCACGCACCTACAACCATTAAAACCATTAATAACGCCAGTAACATCATCATCACCTGTACAGTCAGTAATGCCAGTAATGACAGTAACAGCATCAGCACCGACACCTGCACCGGCACCAGCACAGCCAGTAACACCAGCACCAAACATACATGAGTCAGAGAGAACTGCATTGGTAATTGGTCTTACTGGATTAGGAATATTACTTCTTTACCTGTTTCATTAAATAACCCACTATTAACCCTCCTACTGTCACCAAAAAGACCCACACATGCTCTGTCATAAACCATACTACCTTTGCTGCTGTACTGATCAGCCAACTGACAACACTCCCTATTATGCCAGGCAAAGCATCCATTGCTTTCACTGCCAATTTCTGAAGCAAGTCTGATATATGAGACAACTGTTTTTTTACCCACGCCTGTAAAACTTTTGGGTCTG
Organism: Semisulcospira habei; assembly: GCA_036245525.1. Classification (NCBI taxonomy): domain Eukaryota; kingdom Metazoa; phylum Mollusca; class Gastropoda; family Semisulcospiridae; genus Semisulcospira; species Semisulcospira habei. The sequence goes on from BTPG01000005.1 coordinate 212,138,803, forward strand.
ATGGAACTGGAGGGGTAGGTGGAGCTGGACTGCTACCACCACCACCTGTTACAGCTAACACTACAGTACTAATAATAAATCCAAGAGCAGTAATTAAATTTGCAATAGTGATACCCTGCTCTCTGAAAAGTGTTTTCAATCTCTCAGCCAAAGTTGTGTCTTTGTGAAGTATTTTCTGAATAGTTTCTCTAATCCTGCTGACCTGTGTTTTCAGTTTTTCTTTTCCAATTTCAACTACTTCTAGTCGCGCTGATCTTTCTATCTGCAAATCATTTAATCTGTGTTGTATTCTTTCTTTCATTTCTGTGTCAAGATTCCCATTGTCAGCTGTAGACAGTTTTTCTTTTTCTCTTTCTATGTGATTATCAAGCTCACCTAGTTTGGCTACATTATTCACAAGCTCACCTCTTATTGTCTGCAGTGATTTATCCAACCCCACTAACTCCCGCATTGTCAAAGGAGAGTCATCAATTGTTTTCATAGCCTCATTTATTTGCCCTTCTGTAAATGAAGTTTCTTGTATTACTGTGTTTGCTAATTCTGGCAGTCTTGTTACTTCAGTCATTTCAATTTTTTGTCCAGTTGGCAACCTTGTTTGCGCATCATGAAGAGCACTAGCAAGTCGAGGTGGTAACTTTTTATCTCCAATACCAAGTTGATGCAAGGCACCACACCACCTTAATTTTTGATTGTACTTAAAGCTCTAAACTTACCAGGGTCTCTTTTGTTAGTCAATTGTACTTTTCCGTTGTCAACAGTGTTTAAATATAAATGACCTTTTTCATATTCAAACTGATTAGGATCTATTTCATCTGGGCGGTCACCAATACTATCATAAAATGAGTTTATTTTGTCTTTTAACAGTTCGTGTTTCATACTAGAAGTATTTACCGTTCCAGTAATATCTGTTGCACCAGTATCATAGTCATTCATGTCATCCATTTTAAAATCTTCATGGTTAAATCCTCCCGCTGCCATTGTTTTTATTAATTTAATTTTTTTTGGCATAATAAAATGACACAGTCCTACGGATCAAAGTTAGACCCGTACAAAAAACTACGTGAACCTCTTGGTGTTAAGGGCATTAGAGAATCAATTGTTATCACAAACAATCCTAGCACCATAGATCCAAACCAGACTCTTACTGTTAAGTTTCCAAACCTAGGCCCCAGTGACGTTATTGTTCCTGGTACTGCTCGTCTTGCATTTAATATTGAACTTTTATCAGACACAGATGACAAAAGAACACTAGTTGACAACCTAGGCAGAGCAATTATTAAAACTATTAAAGTTAAACTTGAAGGACAGGAAGTGTTTAGTCTTGACAATGCTGATGTATTTTACTGTTACAAAGATCTGTGGCTTACACAACAAGAAAGAGAAGACCTTGTTTATCAAGGCATACAGTCCTCAAACATTGCTTAACTTAGAATTGATGCGGGAGACAAATCAACATCTGCAATTGAAGACATTATATAAGCAGATACATATGGTAATAGATTTTGCATTCCACTTGAATTTGAAATCCTAACAGCGCATTTGCCTTATTACCAAGGAGCACTAAATGACCGTCTGAGTTTCGAAAAAATTTTCAATGACTACTCCAAAGTTATTAAATCAACTGACACAGACGCAACATACAAGATCTCTAACATATCTTTGGAATACAAAATTGTCACACACACTGAACTTGCCAGACTAATTCAAAATCAATATCAGTTAAGACTTCCAATTTATTATGACCGTGTGATAAGACACAGTACAATACCCAAGGACAAAAGATAAACAATGTGGAACATAAACCTAAACACACCTGCCAGGTCATTGAAAGGTATACTGATGTTGTTTATTGAACCAAAAAATCCATTCAAAAGAGAGTCAGACAAATTTTACAATCCAAAGATTACACATTTATCCTGTATGATTGAGGGTCCTCCTAATCAAGTGTATGCTTCAGGTATGCAGCCTTATCAACACTATGACGAGATTATAAAGTGGGCGGGTGGGAGACTTAGAGAAACACCAGCAAACATGGCGTGTAAAGATTTACATCTGTATGACGTAAGGATCAGTCAATACATGACAGAAAAGTATGCACTGTGGCTAGACCTGCGTAGTACAGATGATGATTACCTACATGGGTCAGGTCAAACTGTTGAAAACGGCAGTGACGGAATCACAATTCAGATACAAAAAAAGACTGAAACTGCTGCAGCAATAAATATATATTTGTATCTGATTTATGACGCACAACTCAATATTGCAGAAAGCAGACTGAGTGGACACATATATTAAAATTATATTGTGTTTTAAAATGAACTTGATGACACTTGACCCACACTGGCTTGTTTTGTGGTGCCACAGGGTGTGGAAAAACTGAATTTGTACTTAATCTATTACAAACAAGATACATCCACCATTTTGAAAACATAGTAATATTCTGTCCTACAATCAAACATAACAAATCTTTAAAATCTTCATGGTTAAATCCTCCCGCTGCCATTGTTTTTATTAATTTAATTTTTTTTTTTGCATAATAAAATGACACAGTCCTACGGATCAAAGTTAGACCCGTACAAAAAAACTACGTGAACCTCTTGGTGTTAAGGGCATTAGACAATCAATTGTTATTAAATCAACTTATTTTTATTTTGAATTAGTCTGGCAAGTTCAGTGTGTGTGACAATTTCGTATTCCAAAGATATGTTATAGATCTTGTATGTTGCGTCTGTGTCAGTTGATTTAAAAATCTTATTCTATACCTGCATATTTCTCTGTGGGCTGGCGATTGGGTGCCTGATAGGCGGGGGCAGGGGATCTAACTGTTGTCTGTCCAGCGCTGTGATTCCCCTTGGTTTGAGTACTGATTCCCCTTGGTTTGAGTACTAAACATAACAAAGCTTATCACAACCGTTCATTCATTTGGACTGACAGCAACATTTACTTAGTCGACCCTGAGAAAAAACTGAATGACTACCTGCTAAATTTGTACAAACAATTTGAAGGGCAGACAACTTTGTTTATTGTTGATGACTGCTCTGCAGAGAAAGATATTGTTAAGAAGAGAAACACTTTAGCAGAACTGGCCTTCAGTGTCAGGCATGCAAATATCAGTGTCTGGATTCTCACTCAAAAATATAATGCTGTACTGAAAGATTTTCGAGAACAGTTAAAGTTCATCTGTTTGTTTTACTGTAAGGATCATGACAGCTTTGAAGACTGTCTCAGGGAGAACGATGTCATCCCCAACAAACATGAACGAGACAATGTGAAAAACAAACTGACATCAACTAAGCATCTAAAGCTTATTTTAAAGACAGATCAGCCCACAGGGTATGGGTTAGTAAATTAATTTAGTCTTTAGGTTTGTCCATAAAAAAATGACGGACAGACAAGCGCAAGTGGTTGATGTTACAGACTACTTTCAATATATCCAGCACTTTGAAGAGATAAGAACACATTACAAAAACCCATTTGTGCTTGCAATAACACCAATAGCGGTACCAGCGGTTATATATGTGACATATAATGTGACTTTGGAATATATTGATGAGTTTTTATTTGGAGGGAGCATTGTTGGTAATTTTAAGACAAATACGTTTGAAGTTGATGATGACTGGTTTATAAAAGTGTGCAAACACATGCACCAACAACTAAAAAAACTAAATGTTTGTTTTTTAGGTGTTACAGTCAATAAAGTGGTATTACACAAGGTGTAATTTTCTATTTATTATTTTGTCGGTCAAATAAAAATGACGGACAATGCCCAAAGCTTAAGAAACGTGTTTTACACAACAGATTTGCCTATATCCAACACTTACAGTGTTTATGAATCAATAGAAAGGTCTTTTTTGGTCATACAAGATAACCTTCTTTCTGGTAGTGTAAAGATTCAGATTGTTGCTAAAATAGAATTTACCAGGCTAGATGGTGAAGTGATTGTTTCGTATATCTCGACAAGACAACACACAGTTAATTCAAGAAGGGAATTGGAAAAAGTGTTTATAGAAAGTCTGTTGCCTGACTTTCTAGAAGCAATTGACAGAGCAAAAATGCAGGGATCTGGTTGGCACGAAGGCCGTGTACATGAACTACAACTGAAACAGTCAAGATATCATCCTATATTAGGCAAATCATGGTTGCCCCTACCAACTGAGGTTGCAGACAAAAAGGCTGTGGTCAATGTTCAGAACAAAGATAATTTCTGTTTCATGTGGTGTGTGCTTGCCACACTGCATTTTGTAAAAACAAAACCTGAACGTGTATCTAACTATACCAAATCTGTAAATGAACTCAACTTCAGTGGCATAGATTTTCCTGTTAAGGTGGAGGATATAGATCTGTTTGAACAATTAAATCCTGGGATATCTGTGAATGTGTATGTATGGGATAATGAGTCTGAGAACAAGTTACAACCAATTAGAGTGTCACCAATTGCCCTAACCTATGGTCAGTCAGAAGATAAGCATTTTGATATGTTACTAATAAGCTCCGGTGATAACTTTCACTACACAATTATCAGAAATATATCAAGACTAGTTCATTATACAACAAAACATGATGGTAAACAGGAATTTTGTAAAAAATGTTTGCAGAGGTTTTCAACTATTAAACTAGCACACAAACATGCTAAACATTGCAGGTCACCTGATGACATTCAAACAGTACTTAGGTATCCAGATCCTGGTAGCAAGGTTTATTTTAAAAACTATGGGAATCAGCAAAAGCTGCCGTTTGTAGTGTATGCTGATTTTGAATCACTGGTTGTGCCATATGAGGGTCCTGTTCCAGAATCATTACCAAAGACCGTAAAATTGAGTGATCAAGTGGTGTGTTCTTTCGGATATTATATTCTTGTTAGGTCAGACGGCCAGCATACAGAACCTGTTATCTACAGAGGTGAAAATGCAGCAGCTGAGTTTTTAACAGAAATGAGACAACTGTATAGTCAGGTAGTACATTATTTGGAAAATTGTCAGATGCCTTTGGTGATGACAGAAGAAGACAAACATAATTTTGATACAGCTGAGACGTGTTGGATTTGCGAACAACCTATAGGAGGTTGTGATAAAGTTGGTGACCATGAACACATAACTGGGCGTTACAGAGGTGCTGCACATGGTAATTGCAACTTGAAACTAAAAATTGATCCCAAGGCATACAAACTGCCTATCTTTTTCCACAATCTAAAGGGGTATGATTCACATATTATCATGCAGGCTGTGGATGAGTCTTACAAAAAAATTAGTTGTATTGCCCAGACAACTGAAAAATACTTGACTTTTAGGCTGGACAACAAATTAGCATTTTATCACTCCATGCAACATTTGTCTTTAGGGCTTGCTAGTCTGGCAGAAGGTCTGACTGAGTATCCAATAACAAGTAAATATTTTGAGCCAGACTTGATTAAGAAAGGAGTGTATCCATACAAGTACATCAGTGACTGGGTTGTGTTTGAGGAAAGAAGACTGCCATTAAAAGAGAAATTTTATCCCCCACTAAATGGAAAAGGTATTTCTGACTCTGATTACCAACACGCTCTTGATGTGTAAGATAAATTAGGATGTCAGACAATTGGTGACTACCATGACCAGTACTTAAAGGCTGATGTTTGCTTGCTTGCAGACGTATTTGAAAGTTATCGTGAAAAGAGACTATTACACTACAGTCTTGACCCAGCTTGCTACATAACTAGTCCTGGCATGACATGGGATGCATTTTTGAAATCTAGTAAGATATTTATAGACCTGTTGTCTGATCGTACGATGGGTGAAATAGTGGAACATGGATTAAGGGGAGGCATTAGTATTGCAGCAAACAATTATGCCAGAGCCAACAACAAATATCTTGATGACTTTGACCCCTCGAGGTCAAGGTCATTCATTATGTACTTGGACGCTAATAACCTTTACGGATTTGCGATGTGTGAGTTATTGCCCTTGAAAAACTTTTGTCTGTATGATTTGTCACAGTATGACATAACACAGTTAAACAAACAATATTATGAGTCATGACCGTAATGATGCAAAGGGTTGGATCTTTGAAGTAGACCTGGAGTACCCACACCATCTACATGATTACCACAATGATTATCCGTTGGCTGTTGAGAAAATGAGCATGATGGGTAAAAAAGAAGACACCAAACTTGTGCCAAATTTGAATGACAAATTCAATTACGTTTGCCACTATCACTTGTTACAGTTTTACATCAGACATGGGTTAGTACTAAAGAAAGTTCACAGAGGTATTCAATTTGACCAAAGTGCTTTCATGAAAAATTACATAATGAAAAACACAACATTGCGTGCAAGAGATGGCAACACTGCATTTGACAAAGACTTCTTTAAGCTTATGAACAATGCCTGTTTTGGCAAGACTATGGAAAATCCTCATCACCGCAAAGATGTGAGACTGGTCACAACTGAATTGGGTGCAATTAAACTTACAGGCAAGCCACATTACACAGGGTACAAAGAGTTTCATTCATCATTGTATGCAGTGTCACTCAAAAAAAATGATTGTTAAACTGGACAAGCCAGTATTCATTGGTATGGCAATACTCGAGTTATCAAAATTATTGATGCTTGAATTTTATTATGATTACTTCAAACCAAAGTATCCTGAGTGCCGTCTGTTATACACTGACACCGACTCTATGATCATTGATGTGCCTACTGAAGACTTTTATGAAGACATGAAAACAGAGTTACACATGTACGACACGTCTGATTACCCAAAAGATCACCCGCTGTTCAGCACTCAAAACAAAAAAGTTCATGGTAAGTTTAAAGACGAACTCAATGGGGTGCCTATTGTTGAGTACGTTGGACTGAGATCAAAAATGTATTCCATACTGTACCAAAAAGGCAGTGAGTCAAAAGCAAAAGGCATTAAAAAAACAGCGATAAAAAATAAAGATATCTGTCATGAACATTACAAGCAAGTTTTAGATGGAGAACCGATGTCTGATTATCCAAACAAAACACTGAGATCAAATAGACACAATATTGAAATGATCCAAACACATAAAAAGTCTCTAGCAGTAGGGGACACAAAACGAGCGTTTTACACTAAGGAAAAGGCTTATGCACCTGGGCATTACAGGCTCAAGTCATCTGAACAAATAGCCGATGAATTAATTGATGAATTAATTGATGAAATGATTAAAAATGCGTAACAGTGTCTGGAGGAATAATCTGTAATTCTTCTCTGACAAATGCCCTCTGAGGCGCAGGCTCATACAGATAATAAATCGATGCATTAGTGCCAAGGACTATTTTTTTAATATTGTGAATGGACGTAGACCATATTGGATCAGTTGCCCTATGTCTGACGTCATTCTCGACCTCGCCGGGTTGATATAGATATCTTACCTGTTTTGTAAACAAGCTTGTGTCTGGAGGTGTTCTTTTTATTTCTGACCCTGATGGTATTGCTTTTAATTTAATAGCATCAGCAGGTTTTAATTGACCCTCATTATTCATTGCTTTTATCACAGATGGTAATCTCTTAACCCACTCAGTGTTACGTGAGTCATGCATTAGTTCCTTATAATACTGATAGCTGAAAAGTCTCTCTGATAATTGTTTGTTAAAGTTTACAACAATAGCCTGTGATCTGTGCACGCCTGGTATGCCTCGCCGCACTAACACTCCATGCTTTGCAAATAACTGATTAACAGCGCCTTTAAATTCAGATCTGTCATCGACTTGCACAAGTCTGGGAAATTTTAAAGGACCACGACTATATATCTTTGTTAACACAGTGGCCACTGTACTAGCATTTTTGTCAGTTATGGGTTTGGTGTCCTTATACCTTGAAGCTATGTCGACAACAGTTAATGCATACTTGTATCGTTTCTTTCTTATTGTATCATGTGGCAAGAACAGAAGATCCATTTGATGGGTGTCATTAGGGATAGTATTTACAAAATGAGGTCTTGTTATTTTTCTTGGAGCAGGTAAATAAATTTGCCAAATTGCTTGTTTTTGTAGCCACTGTTTTATTTGTTCGAGTGTAACATTCCCACCCACAGCAGCATGCATTTTTTCTATTGCGGTTTTTCCTTTCCAGTAACCAACAGGAGAGTAATATATTTTTGATAGTTTAGCTCCGACGTCGATCATTTCTTCTAGCAATAAAAACTCCTGTAAAATAAACAAATGTCATTCCTACTAAAACAAATATTATTTCTCCATTTCTTTGTTCTGGGCTTGGCTTGTAGTAGTCGCTAAGTTTTGGTTGTGGGATGGTCATGTCTTCGCCAGTAACAAGAAAATATTCTTTGATCGCGTCATCGACATTTGAAAATGTATGCTGTGCGTGACCCTCAAGCCTGAGTTTTTCATTGATAAAATCAAGTTTCTCTATTCTTTGCTTCTCCTAATCCTGTTGGGCTTGTGCCAGTTTTTCAGATGCCTCATTGTGACGCTTCATTTCTTCTGCTGATTCCTCTCTACCCATTTTTGAAAAGAGATAGTTTGATCCACTAAATGTCAATGCATTAACAACGGCCCCACCAATCATAATAGCTATAGTTGCCATACTTTTTATTTATATAGAAACATTTTCTGAAATAATTCCTTGCTTGACTAGAAAGTCTTTTGTGGCAATCGATGCTGTTACAACAGCTACTAGCTTAGCACTGTCTTCGAAGTCTAATCTACTCAAGTCAGCTGATTTCATTTTGAGAAGACTTTTCCCCAGCATAGAATAAGCAACGTTTAGTCCACTTATTATGGCAGAGTGATAGACGAGGTTCATTATGTTCTTTGTGTCACTCATTTTCTTATGCTACAAAAATTAAAATAATAAATTTATTTACTGCATGTAAAATGGGTCCACGGCTTTGGGTGTTGCTGGTAATGTGGCGACTACTTCTTTTGTTTTTGGAGTGCTTGATTTTTTGGACACTGTTTGAGTCTGTAGTTTGTATTTTTTGTATAATTGGTAACCTACGTAACCAAATCCGACAACAAATCCAGCAACTATATAATTTGATATTTTTGGTTTAGACTCAGTTGTTTGTTTTTCACTTTGTTGGGGGTGTGTTGGTCCTGACGGTAGTGACACTGGTGCTGTTGATGGTGTGTCAGTCTTTTGTGCCTGAATCTGTAATTTGTTTTGTCTGTTATATTCAGCTAATTTTTTTCCCGCCGCTATTCGACCTGGGCTTTTAGTCTTAGTCACTGTTTGAACCTGTGTCAAGACAGGACTCTGTTGTGGAGTCATCTGGGTCTCATCCATTTTCTTCTAATTTAAAATTTATTTTAGAAAAATCAATATGACTACTAGTAACAAGTAAGGTTACCACAGGTGCAAGGTAATTCCCAAACTTGTAAAACATAAGGCATGCTAATTTGCCGATTGAACTTGAAACAATGGGGTTGCTTTCGAGATCATGTGACAGACTGTCACTATCAACAGGCAGGAAGTGACTCACAGCTGTTGTATATAGGCAGACAAGAGATCGACTCAAATCACGGGTCATTAGTGAACTAATGTGAATTTCATATTTAGAATGTAGTTTGATTAGCTCATCAGCAGTGAGTGATTCTATGTCTTCTGTCATGTATTGTTTTCCGAGAAAGGCTTTTGATTTTCCAGAAACAACTACAGAGAGAAGCCTTTGTTTTTTAGAGTCTAAGTCTTTGTTCTCTACAGCACAGATATCACTTAGAAGTAGCAATTCGTCTTGATTCATTTTATAATGTAATATAATAATTTTGTTAAAGAAGTCAATGGCAGCATTAATTATTTAGGTGGGGTGGGGTATCTGCCTTAATAATCGTGGGTTGGCAGCTGATCAAAAAATGCTGCTTAAATGATTTCCGGAGTAAAACTAAAATGGCTAGGTGATTAAAGCATCGGTGGTATTGGTTGGCATGGGTTTGTCTATATGTCTAGTTAATTATAATAAATCTATAGATTAGGGGAGGGGTGTCTAACAGGTGTCACTTTATCTCTCTCTCTCTCTCTCTCTCTCTCTCTCTCTCTCTCTCTCTCTCTCTCTCTCTCTCTCTCTCTCTCTCTCTCTCTCTCACACACACACACACACACACACACATGTGTGCACAGTAGAATATCTTGCATCTAAGTAAAGTCAACTTCACTTCACACATATTATAGCAAGACTGAAACTGTACCATGAAATTCAAGTTGTTGTTACAATTTTTCTTAAATCTAGACGTCAAAGTGAAACTCATGTGATGTAAAATATAAAATTACATCATGACAAATGACGTTTTTCAAACCAATGACGCGTAAGCACTGTGACCCTTACAGAGCTTACTGATGTATTGGTAAATGTGCGAGGCTTTTTCAATAGGAGATATTTAAAAATTAGAATCAGCTCAAAGACAACAGGTAGAGACACTTGACAGCGAGTACAGCTCGCAAGTAAAAGTGACTTTGAGGGTTCTGGCTCTCATATTGATGAGACTTTTTGAGTTTTGGTTCATCCCATATTGTTTACTCACAAAACTGAAAAAGTTGAAATATTTGTATTTAAGGAACCAGACACCTGCATACCCACTCCATGCCACCAAGGGGCTTTACCTCTTGTGAACCTCATGCAGATAGAGCGAACTGGCTGAACCGCTGTGAATACGTGAATTGCATGCATTTTTGTTACATTCTTCTGATTTAAGGATGACGTCTGTTGCAGTGAACAATACATGCCCTTGGGATCACTTCCAATGCAGCAGTGGACGATGTTTGCCTCTTTTCGAGCTCTGTGATGGCGATAAAGACTGCCCGGACGGATCGGATGAAATGGGCTGTGGTAAGTACAGATACATGTTGAGACAGACGGACGGGTCTGACTGGCTTGCTGGCTGACTGACTGACATACGAACAAAATCAAGAACAAGAGGAAGACAAGTGTGTAAAATGCAAGGAAATAACCAAGCAAGAAAAAAAAGCAGGCTGTTACGTGTTAGTGGTCGTCGTAGTATGATGCAGTCACACCAGACACACTCACGTTGGGTTCTTGTAGAGAAACCTTACTCAGTTGCAAATCGTCACACGTGGCACAAGGTTGTAGACCACACTGGAGTAACAGTTCCAACAGTAATTTATTCTCGTGATGCACTATCTGTCACAAATGCATCCACTCTTTGATACACTGTCTCTTATACATTACGTCCACACTTTGATACAATGTCTCTCATACAATACATCCGCACTTTGATACACTGTCTCTCATACGATACATCGGCACTTTGATACAATGTCTCTCATACAATACATCCACACTTTGATACACTGTCTCTTATACATTACATCCACACTTTAATACTCTGTCTCACACAGCACATCCACACTTTGATGCACTGTCTTCTATACAAAACATCCACACTTTGATACAATGTCTCTCACAATACATCCACACTTTGATACACTGTCTCTCATACAATACATCCACACTTTGATACACTGTCTCTCATACAATACATCCGCACTTTGATACACTGTCTCTCACAATATATCCACACTTTGATACACTGTCTCTCACAATAAATCCACACTTTGATACACTGTCTCTTATACACTACATCCACACTTTGATACACTGTCTCTCACAATACATCCACACTTTGATACACTGTCTCTCACAATACATCCCCACTTTGATACACTGTCTCTTATACAATACATCCACACTTTGATACACTTTCTCTCATACAGTACGTCCACACTAAGATACAATGTCTCTCATACAATACATCCGCACTTTGATACACTGTCTCTAATACAATGCATCCACACTTTGATACACTGTCTCTAATACAATACATCCACACTTTGATACACTGTATCACACAATGCGTCCGCACCTTGAAACACTGTCTCTCATACAATGCATATATTTCCTAACACCCTCTTTTATACTATTACAGATTTCCAGAACAATCCCGCAAATTAGACAGCTCATCCAATCAGAAAAGAAAACGTAATCAAAATCAGTAATATTCATTAAAAACAACACTATAAATATATCTACAATCTTCAACTAAAATCTAGGTGCATTACGTAAATGTTATGAAATGTAGCCAACACGTGTGCTACAAAACTTTTACCTCATATTTAGGGTCACTAGAACAGTCACGCCTTTTCCAGGACCTTCCAGCTTAATCTAGGTCGGATTTTGCAATACTCCATAAGCCAGTTCTAGCTACCGTGCACCCTCCCCCCCCCCCCCCCAGTACTGTAAAAGCTGGGCTTCAAAGTGTATCTTATTATGTCCTGTGAGGGAAGCCAGGTGGCTTGGTGGTAGAGCGTTTGCCACTCGACCGAAAGGTCCCGGGTTCGAATCCAGCTTGGGTCAAAACTTGTTCAGACCCTATTTCGGTGCCTCGTCTTTGAAATCATCTTCGTGGTGAACAACAGATGTTAAGCCTTAAACGTTAACGTGTTTTTTTATGTTCCCATAAAATCCTTAGGAACACACCAACGATATAGCCGATTGCGCAAGGATACCCCCATTCACGCTTTTCATGGATGCTAAAATGAACTTGAGAAACATTTTCATCTAAATAAATCAGAATTCATTCCAGAAGCCCAAATTTTACGTGGTAGTCGTAGTCGTAGTATGATATCACACTAGACGCACGCACGTAGGGTTCTTGTAAAGAAACTTCAATCAGCTGGAAATCGTCACACGTGGCACAAGGTTGTAGACCACTCAGTAGTAACAGTTTCAACAATATTATATTGCATCGATGCGATCTTCACACAATGCATTCACAAATGCACCAACACTCATACACTGTCTCCTCTACAACGCATCAACACTTTTGACATACTGCGTCTTATAACAATGTACACACATACTTCCTAACAAGGTCTTTTATACTATTACAGATTTCCAGAACAATCCAGCAAATTCGCACAATACAACCAAGCAGAAAAAGAAAACGTAACCAAAACTCATTAATATTCATGAAAAAGAATACGCTAGAATGAACTACAAATGTCCACTACTATCTAAGCGTCTCTGTAACAATTGTACACAAACCAAGGGGAATCACAGCGCTGGACAGACAAACAGTTAGTTCCCCTGCCCCCGCCTATCAGGCACCTAATCGCCAGCCCACAGAGAAATACGCAGGTATAGAACAAGACGATCATTTCCATCCTCAAAAAAAATGGATCAGGTCTCTTATATAACCCATGTCTTTCTCCGGAACATAGGAAGTAGGCAGGAGAAACATACATACACAAACATGAAGGTGCGCTACTATATGTGGTCGGGTAAATACCCTGATTTCCCACAGTAGATGCACAGAACATTACACAACAATGTAACGATACAAATTTGCCTCGAGTTATAGATACTCACAAACCAGAAAGGTGAGGCTAGCGCTGGAAGAATTGTACACAAACCAAGGGGAATCACAGCGCTGGACAGACAAACAGTTAGATCCCCTGCCCCCGCCTATCAGGCACCCAATCGCCAGCCCACAGAGAAATACGCAGGTATAGAACAAGACGATCATTTCCATCCTCAAAAAGAATGGATCAGGTCTCTTATATAACCCATGTCTTTCTCCGGAACTTAGGAAGTAGGCAGGTGAAGCACACATACACAAACATGAAGAACAAACGTATTTCTCTGTGGGCTGACGATTGGGTGCCTGATAGGCGGGGGCATGGGATCTAACTGTTTGTCTGTCCATACATACACAAACATGAAGAACAAACGTATTTCTCTGTGGGCTGGCGATTGGGTGCCTGATAGGCGGGGGCAGGGGATCTAACTGTTTGTCTGTCCAGCGCTGTGATTCCAATTGGTTTGTGTACAATTCTTCCAGCGCTAGCCTCACCTATCTGGTTTGTGAGTATCTATAACTCCAGGCAAATTTGTATCGTTACATTGTTGTGTAATGTTCTGTGCATCTACTGTGGGAAATCAGGGTATTTACCCGACCACATATAGTAGCGCACCTTCATGTTTGTGTATGTATGTTTCTCCTGCCTACTTCCTAAGTTCCGGAGAAAGACATGGGTTATATAAGAGACCTGATCCATTCTTTTCGAGGATGGAAATGATCGTCTTGTTCTATACCTGCGTATTTCTCTGTGGGCTGGCGATTGGATGCCTGATAGGCGGGGGCAGGGGATCTGTTTGTCTGTCCAGCGCTGTGATTCCCCTTGGTTTGTGTACAATTCTTCCAGCGCTAGCCTCACCTATCTGGTTTGTGAGTATCTATAACTCGAGGCAAATTTGTATCGTTACATTGTTGTGTAATGTTCTGTGCATCTACTGTGGGAAATCAGGGTATTTACCCGACCACATATAGTAGCGCACCTTCATGTTTGTGTATGTATGTTTTTCCTTCCTACGTCCTAAGTTCCAGAGAAAGACATGGGTTATATAAGAGAAAGGAAGATAGAGATTTTTTGAGCAATTTATATCGATCCCAAATTTCCGGGATTTTGAGACCACAAATTTCCACGCCTTTCTGCCACCCAATTTTCTCCAGAAATGTTAATATTAACCTCAAACAGCGCGCCACAAGCGGCTTTCCTAACATACCAACCCCTACTACATTATTATTTAACAATCACCATTTTATGTACCTCCCCGCTAATACCAACAGGGGGCTAACACCTGAGCTAATTAATATATTGATTATGTAAACATTTGCACATTAAAATGTAATAAATCATTGACCATTTGCGTAGCTTTACTGTGTAGTGTATTTCGGGAATTTCCGATTTGATTAATTTTATACAGTGGGTTACTTCCCTTAGAAATTTATTCTTAGCAAGCTTACAGCGCTCCAAATTTCTGAGAAAAGAAATACATAATTACTCGCTTATCTATAACAATCAACTAAACAAGGTTAATCTGACTGCTAACAATGTTCATCTCAATCGGATATATGATTAGTTAGCGTTACAGACCTGTAAATCAATCAATACAGAACCGGTCGCCGGAAAAGATGCATTGCACAACTTCCTGTATGATCTGCTTATATTTATATAGATAAAAATAACTACATTACCTTGGGCCGAGGCTGGCCTGGTAGTCTCGACCCCGCAACACATGTACCGAGTAGATCTTGGCACAAATTTACTAGGTATGTGTGTGCGTAGGTTCGACTCCACCTCAAAAAAATCTCACAAATTTTCGTTTCGATAAATGACTGAGCTGTGAGATTCTCATCTGGGGTGTGACGATCCAATAATTAAAATAATTTAAAAAATGCCGGCAAATAAATAAATAAAATAAAATGTGCCCACGGGTAAAAATGGGGGTTAATGGGGTAAGGGGTAGATAAGGGGGTAAGGGGTGGTAAGGGGTTAAGGGGTGGTAAGGGGTGGATAATGATTGTACATTGCTTAACGTCCCGACAGCAACAAGGCTTTCTCAGGACGTGCCTGCACTGCTTGTGAAAAAAAAACTAAACAGAAAATTGAATGTATGTCGCCAGCCGGTCAAATACATTAAATAAACCTACAACATGGGGCATAAATAAAGCTAAGACCATTTAGCAACACACATCCAATATCAAGAGCTACAGGCAGTGCAGACAGTAGGGAGAGTTTTAAAAAGGCAAATACAGGTGAATGGACAAAGGGTAGACAGAAACACATGCCCCAGAATAGAGAGAAAAACCCACCCTGTGGGGCTGACCAGGGTGACCCTGGGAACTAAAAAATACCTAACCCCACCCAAGTCCCCCAGGGCAGACCCGGGTGGGGCGGTAAGGGGTGGATAAGGGGGTAAGGGGTTGTAAGGGGGTTGGGTGGGGTATGTGTCTGTCTGTCTGTCCATTACCTTGTCCCGTCTGGGCGACGGAACGCCAATCCGATTCACAATGCCTCTTCAAGAGGGGCATGTGTAATCCTCTCTTGAAAAGGCCAATTGTGAATCGGATTAAAAAGACGGGATTTTTGTTAAAAATGTTTATATCAGATTAAACAGACGAGATTTTTGTTAAAAATGTTTATATGTTAAAATGCCATTTTCACATTTTTGCGCTCAGTCTAGGTTTAGAACGCAACTGTGAGAGACAGTGGTATGTCGCGTTAGTCATTTTTTAAACTTTTTAGTACCTGAGTCGGTCAAGCCTTCAATTTCGCCGAGTCAATCACTGTTTCTATGTGTTATTACAAAAGAGCTATCTTAAAAACCGCATTAGTAACCGGTCTATGTACCGCTTGTTAAGCGTTGGACGGCGCGGTGTTAACAGAATGTTGATCGGCTTTTCAATCGTAGTCATTGCTAGACAAAACACAGAGTTAAATGTCTCTGTTTACAAGGGTCTTAGCAAGCTGTGTAATCTCATGTGATCGTTGTATCTAGCGTATACAATGACGTCTGTGTTTATGTCTGTCTACCTTTTGATTGTCTGTCTTTGTCAGTGTGAGTGTCTGTATGACTGTGCCGTGCGTATGTGCGTGCATGTCAGTGCGTGTTTGTCTTTGTCTCTATGTGTGTGCGTGCATTGTGTGCGTATGTATATGTGAGAGCGTGTATGTGTGAGTGCATGCGTGTTTATATGTGTGTGTGTGCGTGTATGCACGTGTGTGTGCGCGCGTGCGTGTGTGAGTGCCTGTATGTATGAGCGTATATGTGAGTGCGTGTGTGTGTATGCGTATGTATGCGTGTATATATGCGTGTGTGCTTGTGAGTGTTTGTGTGTGTGCATGTGTGCGTATGTGTTTGTTTGTGTGTTTGCGTGCGTGTATGCATGTGTTTATATGTGTATGTGCATCCGTGCTTGCGTGCGTGCGTGTGTGTTTGTTTGTGTGCGTGTATATATATATATATATATATATATGTGTGTGTTAGAGATATAAGATATAAGATTCCAAGAACATTTTTTTTTCATTGCCTCTGTGCCAATACCCCCCAAAACATAGTTATTTAAATATTAACCACACACACACACACACACACACACACACACACACACACACACAAATACTATTGCTATATGCACTTGATAACAAATTATTTAAGTTACCTGCAGATACTTGATAACAAATTTTCCAAAGTCAATTATAACTGACAAATAACTTTACAAGTAACCTTTTAAGAACCTATAATTAGTTATTAAGTGACTTAAGTCAAGAACTTATAAGAACTTAAACATAACAAAATGTAAGTTCTTGCCTCAAGTCACAACTTAAGTCACAACTTACTCGGACAGATTTGTCAAGATACAAGGACAATGAAAAAACTTTTTTTTAGTAATAGTCTGGTGGTGGTGGAGCTGATGGGGTTAAATAGTTAGGCGGCATGACATCTTTCTGCGAAGTGTATGACATTAATACATGATTACCAAATCTGATTTTTATTTGTTTAAAAGAATGTGTAGTTTTTCTGTGGTTTCCTGTACCCCTATCCTTTTTCCCTCTGCTAAAAAACTAGCCTTTAGTTCTTCAACATTCACGGGAGATTTACTACGCATTTTATTCTGTATTTCAGACTTCTGTTTCTTGTAGTTATTTAAATCATCCTGGACGCGCTTAAATTCTTCGTCATCAACAAAATTATCATTCAATGCCTTACTGATAATAAGTTTCATACTGCTCAGCTTTGCACCAGCAAGCGTACTCAATTCTTCATGTTTTTCTAATTTCGTGTGAAACCTCTTGTTTAGGGCTTCCCAACCAAAACAAGTCAGGCATGTAGCAACGCTGACAGCCTCAATTGCTATTCCAGCCAAACTCCCAATTCCTGTGGCGAACAGAGCTATACCTCCTACAGATAATCCGGCTGAAACTGCACCAATAGCCATAGAAGTATTTTGAACAGAATTAAATACTGACTTATACCTCCTTTTGCACCGTGAGTACTTAGCTTCTTCACTCTCCAAATATTTAATTGCATCTGTAATATTATTTAATCTGAATGCGACTGCTGGTAATGCTTTATCTGAAGCAATTGGCACAGCTGTCACCTGTGGATCAGGCGCAAGTGTTGTTTTTGTCATCACATTTGTTTCAGTCGGCTCAAGCGTCGGTAGTTGTGGATAGAAGTTTACCATTTTTTATTGACAAATATTTTTTATTTAATCAGCAATTACATTTTGCAACTCTTCAAAAGTATACAATTTGTTGGCATAATAAAATGAAACAAGATCAATGTGTTCTAGTTTTATAAAATTTAGAAAAACAAAAGTTGTTTTGTCAACTGATATCTTGACAGCGGGATTACTGCTTGAAACATTATTAACATCATTATTTTTTGTAATAGCAATAAAAACTTTTGTTGATTCTGTCACTGTTTCATTCCATGTAAGTTTTATTCCCTGTGCAATATCTGCCTCTTTTGCAGTAGCTACAGATCTCATGATAATTTCAAATACTATTGTCGCTTCTCTTGCGATGGTAAAGTTTGCTGGTGTAAACACGACCCTTGCATCAGACCTACCCTTCCTGTGCGTAAGAAGATACCGCCGTCTCTCATAATTTTCAACTTTTAGTTTTTCTCTGCTATTGTCATCTGAAGAAAAACTTGGAACAAGGCTTACAATAAGCGGCCCAGAATTAACAACTTTCCTAAACACTAAGGCACCTTCGTCATCAGTGTATACATAAGGACTAATAAATTCAATCTTTATGTCCCAGTCAATTGTTTTGGTGGTGCAGGCGCAGGCAGCACAAGCGAAACAACCCATTTAGTACCCACATGTATTAAGTTGTAGGGCACATTATTTACAGGAGTAGGTACAGTAACATCACGCAGCTGACCAAGTTTAGGTATAGGTCTCTCTGTTCCATCCTTCATGTCATCAATTACTTTTCGCTAGTACATGCCAGTTGAATCAAGTTCAAAACCATACACCTCCCCCACCTCTCCCTCCTTCTCAAAATCCTGTACATCTGCCAAATCTTTCATCTCTGTTACCGGACATGCAACTGGTATGATTCTCGACTTTGGACCACCACTCATTTTTATAAACAAAAATAAAATTATTTAACTTCTAACACTACACTAAAATCATGCATAACAACTGGTTTATCATCCTGATTAGTTACAGATATACACAGTGACTCAAAGAAACTAGAACATAATTTCTTAAACTGTAAATTAGGAAATCTAGCAACCACACTTTCACAATACGGAGCAGTTCCAGTTTGTAAGCATCTCAACAAAGTTGAAGGCTTTCCATTGTGAACATTTTCAGTCGTGTTTAGTTCTTTCAAATAAACTTTTAGCACTGTGTGTACTGACAAATTGGCAGGACGTTTTCCAGTTATATTAAGTGTATTTGTCTTCAATGTTATAATACTAGAAAAAACATCTTCTTCAGCTATATACCAATCTTCATCCAAATAAAAACCAAGTAAATAAGCAAAATTAACTGATATTTTTAACCAATCTTGTTTCGAAGATTCTAATGTAACAAGTAGGTTAGCTGGATTTAAAGTTGCTTTAATACTAAATTTACTAAGAAACCATTCAGCTATAGTACAAAAGTCATAATACCCAGGTGGTATAGCTTCAGTCTTACCACCAAAAATTACTTTATAATCTGTAACATTTGTAACATTAAACCACTTTACACTATAGAACATTTCATGGATAGCTACAGCTTTGCTACCATCTCGATTATCAATCCCATTAGTTAACCACACTGGTTTGCTTGTGTCAAGATTTGTTAAGGTAATAAACATTTTTATTATCTCATATAAAAAGGATGGAATTTAAATCACCAACTATTACCACAACAAACGCATTTCAATTTAATGTGGATGCCAAATACAATGTTGCACCTACTTATGAACAGAAAATAATACAACTAAATCAGCTTGACATAGCTGTGTCTGAACAAGATTTATTTCAAGTGAAAGTACCCAATCCATTTGACCATTACCCAAACCCTCCAATAACAGATGACTCAACTGCAAGAAAGTGGTCTTCAAGTCCACTACAGATGTTTCAAAACCAACTCAACTTTGCTATATTGTGTTCAACTACAGGCTGCGGTGTTTCATTCACAGACCACTTGAATCACTCAAACAAACTTATTAGATCTGTGTATCGTTTTCATGTTTACTACCAGCTTAGACGTATACTGTCAGAACTGCATACACCACTACCAACTGAATCCAGTTTCAACAGGTTTAATAACCCCATGGATATGAAAGCATTTGAACGCATCTGTAATGAATTTAACATCAGCCCTAAGTATGACTTTACACAAAAACTTGATGATCACAATGGTATGGGTACACTGTATTATGCTATGAGTCACAGACAATACCCTCAAGATTACTACCCTGGTTACACTTCATTCTCATCAAAATCTGAAGTCTGGTTAGGCTCAATAGAGCAGAAGCAGACTAATGCCTGGACCACATTTATTTTAGACAAAAGTGACGGATTTACTCAAGCAGGAGTGGAGCGCGTAAATAAGTCAATCAGAACATATGTCTGGTGTATACTAGGTGCTCAATCACTAACAAAATCAAACATTTTGAATGGAAGTGGAAAATTTGAAGCACAAAAACAGTTTCTTGCAAATCTAGAAGATTCAGTAAATTCAGTTGTTGATCTCCCGTCAAGCATACAACGCTACCAAGACGTACTTAGATATGCCAGATCAAAAGTTGACTTTGTAGTTGGCACTGGGTTATACATGTTACCATCTGACCTTCAACTCCAAATGGGTACAATAACAAATTATAATAATGAAATCATTGTTGCAGGTGTTGGTCAAAAACTAGGTCTCAATCAATCTGTAAACTTGGGGGCCACAACCACACATGCACAGTTGTTAAAACCATTACAGACGGTAACACCCCCAGCCCCATTACCGGCACCCATACAACCAGTACAGTCAACACCAACCCCTGACACACATGAGTCAGAGAGAACAGCATTGGTAATAGGCCTCACTGGATTAGGAGTATTACTTCTTTATCTGTTTCATTAAATAACCTACCATTAACCCTCCTACTGTCACCAAAAAGACCCAAACATGTTCTGCCATAAACCCTACTGCCTTCGCTGCACTACTAATAAGCCAACTGACAACAGTGCCTATTATACCAGGCAAAGCATCCACTGCTTTCAGCGCCAATTTCTTAAGCAGGTCTGAAATATGAGACAACTGTTTCTTTACCCATGACTGTAAATCTTTTGGATCTGTTGGTGGTGCCGAAGGTGCCGGTGCTGGAGGTGCTGGACCCCCACCACTCCCACCCCCGGAGACAGCCAACACTACAGTACTGATAATAAATCCAAGAGCTGTAATTAAACTAGAAATTGTGATACCCTGTTCTCTGAAAAGTGTTTTAAGTCTCTCAGCCAGAGTTGTGTCTTCGTGAAGTATTTTCAGAATAGTTTCCCTTATCCTGTTAACTTGTGATTTCAGTTTCTGTCTCCCAATACTAATCGCTTCTAACCTTCCTGATCTTTCTATCTGCAAATCATTTAATCTGTGTTGGATTCTTTCTTTCATTTCTGTGTCAAGATTCTCATTGCCTGTTGTAGCCAGTTTCTCTTTTTCACGTTTTATGTGTTTATCAAGCTCTCCTAGTTTGGCTAAATTATTTACCATCTCACCTCTTATTGTCTGCAGTGATTTATCCAAACCCATAATCTCCCTCATTGACAAAGGTGGGTCATCTATTGTTTTCATAGCATCATTTATTTGTCTTTTAGTAAATAAGGTTTCATGTATCACTGTGTTTGTTATTTCTGGTAGGCTTGTTACTGGTGCCATTTCAATTTGTTGTGCTGTTGGCAACTTTGTTTGCGTGTCGTGAAGCGCACTAACAAGACGCGGTGTGAAAGGAGACCCTCCAATTCCAAGTTGACGCAATGCACCAACACCACCTTCATTTTTAATTGTACTTAAAGCCCTAAACCTACTAGGGTCTTTTTTGTTAGTCAATAGTACTTTTCCTTTGTCAACAGTATTTAAATATAAATGACCCTTGACATCAAGTTCAAACTGATTAGGATCTATGTTGTCTGGGCGGTCACCAACATGATCATAAAATGAGTTCACTTTGGTTTCTAAAAGTTCATGATGTAAACTGTAAATATTTCTTGTACCAGTCATATCTGTCATATCTGCCATATCTGTTGTATTACCAAAATCATCCATGCCATCAATTTCAAAATCTTTATGATTAAATCCTCCTGCTGCCATTGTTTTATTAATTTATTATTTTTTATTGTGCATAATAAAAATGACACAGTCTTACGGATCAAAGTTAGATCCATACAGAAAACTACGTGAGCCCCTGGGTGTTAAGGGCGTTCGTCAATCAATCGTCATCACAAACAATCCTAGTACCATAGACCAGAACCAAACACTTACAGTCAAGTTTCCAAACCTAGGTCCCAGTGACGTTATTGTTCCTGGCACTGCACGCCTAGCATTTAATATTGAACTATCATCAGACGCAGATGTGAACAGAACACTAGTTGACAATCTTGGCAGAGCAATTGTTAGAACCATTAAGGTAAAACTTGAAGGGCAGGAAGTGTTTAGTCTTGACGACTCAGATGTGTTTTACTGTTACAAAGACCTTTGGCTCACAAGAGAAGAACGAGAGGATCGTATTTATCAAGGCATACAGCCAGATAATGTTGGTAAACTTCGAATCAATGCTGGAGATAAGGTAACTACTGGGGCAGCCAAGGAAGTTATTATAGCAGAAACATATGGAACTAAGTTTTACATTCCACTTGAGTTTGAAATCCTCACAGCTCATCTGCCTTATTATCAAGGGGCACTGAATGACCATCTGAGCTTTGAACTAACCTTCAATGACTACTCCAAAGTTATTAAATCATCTGCCACAGATGCAACATATAAGATCTCTAACATTTCCTTGGAATATGAAATTGTCACACACACTGAACTAGCTAGACTCATTCAAAATCAGTACCAGTTAAGACTGCCAATTTATTATGACAGGGTGATTAGACATAGTTTAATGCAAAAAGATAAGAGTGACCCAATGTGGAACATAAACTTAAACACACCTGCCAGGTCACTGAAAGGTATTCTTATGTTGTTTGTTGAACCAGCAGCTCCATACAAACGGGATTCAGAAAAATTTTACAATCCTAAGATTACACATTTGTCCTGTACAATTGAAAGCCGCCCTAATCAAGTGTACGCATCTGGAATGCTGCCTTATCAGCACTACGATGAGATCACAAAGTATTTTGCAGGTGGAAGGATTAGAGATAAACCAGCAAACATTGTGTGCAAAGATCTACATCTGTATGACGTTAGGATTGGACAATACCTTACAAACAAATATGCACTGTGGTTAGACCTTCGTAGTACAGATGACGACTATCTTCACAGGTCAGGATGAACTGTCGAGAATGGTAGTGATGGAATAACAATTCAGATACAAAAGAAGGTTGAAACTGCTGCAGCCATAAACGTATATTTGTACCTGATATATGACGCACAACTCAATATTGCAGAAAGCAGACTAAGTGGACACATATATTAAAATTATATTGTGTATTAAAATGAACCGAGGCTTAATGACCCTTGACCCCCATTGTGGATTGTTTGTTGGTGCCACAGGGTGTGGGAAAACTCAATTCGTACTTGACTTATTACAAACAAGATGCATCCACCATTTTGAAAACATTGTAATATTTTGTCCAACAATCAAACACAACAAAGCTTATCACAACCGTTTATTCATTTGGACTGACAGCAACATATACTTAGTTGACCCTGAGAAAAAACTAAATGACTACCTACAATATTTTTACAAGCAATTTGAAGGACAGCCAACATTGTTCATAGTCGATGACTGTTCTGCAGAGAAAGACATTGTCAAAAAGAGAAACACTCTATCAGAACTGGCTTTCAGTGGCAGACACGCAAACGTTAGTGTATGGATTCTCACTCAGAAATATAATGCTGTACTGAAAGATTTTCGAGAACAGTTAAAGTTTATCTATTTGTTTTACTGTAAGGACCTTGACAGCTTTGAAGACTGTCTCAGAGAAAATGATGTCATCCCAAATAAGCATGAACGTGATGATGTGAAAAATAAACTGAAATCAACTAAGCATCTAAAGCTCATTTTAAAGACAGATCAGCCCACAGGTTATGGGTTAGTAAATTGATGTAAATTAATTTATACATTTGTTTGTCCAATAAAAATGACAGACGGACAAACCCAAGTGTTTGATGTTACAGAATGCTTCAAAGATGTTATGCACTTTACTGACTTAAAATCACGTGTGTTTGAACCCAGCTTTAAACTCTCAACACCGACAATAAGAATATACACGACATATAATGTTACTTTGGAATATTCAGATGGATTACCATGTTATGATTATGAGACTGTTGATCTTAAGACAAATGCTTTTAAAGTTTATAATGCTAACAGTGGCCATTTGCGTTGGTTTGAGGTACTGTGTGAAGACATATTTGCTCAATTAAGAAAACTACATTGTTACATTGAAAGTGTTACATTTAATAAAGTGATATTACACCTGCAGGACAAGACTTCAAAACAAACACCAGGAAAGTAGTTGACTTGTTTATCATAACTACAGATAATACAGTGTTACATATGGTGTGACAGTGGTAATTTTTTTTTATTTTATTATTTTGTTGGTCAAATAAAAATGACGGACAATTCACAAAGCCCTGGCCCATCAAACCCTGGCTCATCTGGTTTAAGAAACGTGTTTCACACAACAGACTTGCCTATATCCAATACTAATAATGTTTATGAATCAAATTCTTCTCAAGTGTATTTGTGGAAGAAAACTTGAGTAATGTTCCGTTGCTTGGTAGAGGCTCAAAATCGAATGGGTGCACCATAACAGATATCGTAATAACTCGTGATATTGTCAAGAAAAAACTAAAGGAGTTGAATCCTTCCAAAGCTCAAGGTCCAGACTGCATCCCTCCCAGAGTTTTACAAGAGTTGTGTAATGAGTTGGCAGAGCCACTTTGCACATTGTTTACTTTTTCCCTTGAGTCAGGTATTGTACCGCAAGACTGGCGAACCGCAGAGGTAAGTGCGATTTTTAAAAAGGGATCTAGGTCAGATGCAGGAAACTACAGGCCAGTAAGCTTAACGTGTATAGTATGTAAAGTTTTAGAGTCTATAGTCCGAGATGAGATCGTTAACCATTTCACGGTGAATAATATGTACACTGAATGCCAACATGGTTTTAGAGGAAAACGATCATGTGTTACTCAGCTATTACAGGTTATGGATGATATAACCTCCTTACTGGACAACAAAAAAACGGTTGACATCATATACTTAGACTTTAGAAAAGCATTCGACACTGTTCCTCATGAACGGCTTCTTCAGAAACTAGAGGCCTATGGTGTATGTGGAAACATTTCCAACTGGATAAGAAGTTTTTTACATGCAAGAGAACAAATGGTAAAGGTTGGAGAAGCAAAATCGGACAAAACAAAGGTACTGAGCGGCATACCTCAAGGTAGCATCTTAGGACCTATATTATTTACGATATTTATAAATGACTTGCCAGATTGTGTTAATAGCATGTGTAAAATTTTCGCAGATGATACTAAAATCTATAATGAATCGAGCAATAAAGACGTGTTGCAGCACGATTTGGATCACTTGCAGGAGTGGTCCGACACATGGGACTTACATTTTAACATAGAAAAATGCAAGGTCTTACATGCTGGAAGGAACAATCCTGAACACGAGTACTTGATGAAAGTGAACAGCAACATTAAAAAGGTAGTATCTTGCAAGGAGGAAAGAGATTTAGGTGTGGTCTTCGACAAAGTTCTATCTTTTGACCCCCATATTCAGAACTGCATCAATAAGGCCAACAAAATGGTTGGAGTAATTAAGAGAGCTTTCAATTATTTGGACAAGGACATTTTTAGTAAACTGTATAAATCACTAGTCAGACCACATTTAGAATATGCAAACACTGTATGGTACCCAGGTTTAAAGAGACAATCAGCTGCACTCGAAAGGGTACAGAGACGAGCAACAAAGCTGGTCAAAGAATGTAGAAATATGACTTATTCAGACAGACTCAGATACTTTGGATTACACTCCTTACGCGGACGTAGAATACGTGGAGACTTAATCCAAGTTTTTAAAATTTATAATGGCATCGACGACCTAAAATGGAACGACTTTTTTGCAACACCATTCTGTGACAGAACCCGAAATTCTGAAGGGAAAATCTTTGTACAGCACTGTAACACTAACATGCGGAAGTTTTGTTTTACTAACAGAGTTGCCATTGTTTGGAATGACTTACCAGTTTCATTAAAAAAAGCATCTAATATAAATTCTTTTAAAAACCAGCTGGACGAATTACCAAAATTTAAAGAGATTTTTTATTCCTATGATGAATGATTTTATAGGAAAATTGCATGCATAGCAGACCCATAAAGGAACTAAAGAAAGAAAGGACATTTATAAAGGCCTCACGGCCTATTTTGTCCTCACAATACTACTACTACTACTACTACTACTAATAGAAAACTCTTTTTCTGTTATACAACAAAATCTTATCACAGGCAGTGTTAAGATTCAAATTGTAGCAAAAATAGAATTCACTAGGGTGGACGGTGAAGTAATTATATCGTATATATCAACAAGACAACACACAGTTAACACAAGAAGAGAATTGGAGAACGTTTTTAGAGACAGACTATTACCCGACTTTCTCTAGGCAATTGACAGTGCAAAAATGAAGGGGTCTGGCTGGCATGAAGGACATGTACATGAACTACAATTAAAGCAGTCTAGGTATCATCCTATATTAGGTAAAGCATGGTTGCCACTGCCAACAGAGGTTGCAAACAAAAAAGCTGTTGTTAATATTCAGAACAAAGACAATTTCTGTTTCATGTGGTGTGTGCTTGCTAAACTACACTTTGTGAGGTCAAGACCTGATCGTGTATCTAACTACATCAAATTTGTAAATGAACTCAACTTCAGTGGCATTGAGTTCCCTGTTAAAATAGAGGACATAGACTTGTTTGAAAAATTAAATCCTGGTATATCTGTAAATGTGTTTGTGTGGGATAATGAATCTGAGAACAAGTTACAGCCAATTAGAGTATCCCCACTGGCACCAACCTACGGTCAGTCAGAAGATAAACATGTTGACATGTTATTAATTGGAGATGACAATAACTTCCACTACACAATTATCAGGAATATGTCACGTCTAATTCACGGACATACAACAAAACACAATGGCAAACAGGTAGTTTGTAAAAGATGTTTACAGAGGTTTTCCACCATAAACGTAGCGCACAAACACACCCTACACTGCAGGTCAGCTGATGACATACAAACTGTACTTAAGTATCCAGATCCTGGCAGTCAAGTGTATTTTAAAAACTATGGGAATCAGCAAAAGCTGCCGTTTGTAGTGTACGCTGAGTTCGAATCACTCGTTGTACAATATGAGGGTCCTGTTCCAGAGTCATTACCAAAGACTATAAAACTAAGTGACCAAGTGGTGTGTTCTTTTGGATACATTATTGTTAGGTCAGGTGGTCTTCATTCAGAGCCTGTTATCTACAGGGGTGAAAATGCAGCATGTCTGTTTTTAACAGAAATGAGACATCTGTATAGTCAGGTAGTACAGTATCTCACAACATGTCAGATGCCTTTGGTGATGACAGAAGAAGACAAACTAAAATTTGATACAGCTGTGACGTGTTGGATTTGTGAACAACCTTTAGGGGGTGATAAAGTTCATGACCACGATCACATAACTGGGCGTTACAGAGGTGCTGCACATAACAATTGTAACTTATTATTAAAAATAGATCCTAAGACATACAAGTTACCAATCTTTTTTACAATCTGAAGGGATATGATTCACATATTATCATGCAGGCTGTTGATGAATCTTACAAAAACATAAATTGCATTGCCCAGACAACTGAGAAATACTTGACTTTTAGGCTGGACAAATTAGCATTTTATGACTCCATGCAACATTTGTCTTTAGGGTTGGCTAGTCTTGCAGAAGAACTGACTGAGTATCCAATAACAAGTAAATATTTTGATCCAGACTTGGTTAAAAAAGGTGTGTATCCGTATGAGTACATTGATCACTGGGTTGTGTTTGAGGAAAGGAGACTGCCACCAAAAGAGAAATTTTATTCCACACTAACTGGCAAAGGTATTTCTGACTCTGAATACCAGCATGCACTTGATGCGTGGGGGAAGTTAGGGTGTCAGACAATTGGTGACTATCACGACCAGTACTTGAAAGCTGACGTTTGCTTACTAGCAGACGTATTTGAAAGTTACCGTGAAAAGGGTTTGTGTTACACTACAGTCTTGACCCAGCTTGCTACATCACTAGTCCTGGCATGACATGGGATGCATTTTTGAAATCCAGTAAGATATTTATAGACCTGTTGTCTGATTGTACGATGGGTGAAATGGTGGAACGCGGATTGAAGGGAGGGATTAGTATTGCATCGAACAATTACGCCAGAGCCAACAACAAATATTTGGACGGCCCGGACCGGGGGTTTGACCCCTCAAGGTCAAGGTCATTCATTACGTACCTTGACGCTAATAACCTTTACGGATTCGCGATGTGTGAGTTATTGCCCTTGAAAAACTTTTGTCTGCATGATTTGTCACAGTATGACATAACAGATATAACAAAATATATTATGACACATGACTGAAACGACGCAAAGGGTTGGATCTTTGAAGTAGACCTAGAGTACCCACACCATCTACATGATAACCACAATGATTATCCATTGGCTGTTGAGAAAATGAGCATGACAGGGAAAAAAGAAGACACCGAAACTTGTGCCAAATTTAAATGACAAATTCAATTATGTTTGTCACTACCGCTTGTTACAGTTTTACATCAGACATGGGTTAGTACTAAAGAAAGTTCACAGAGTAATTCAATTTGACCAAATTGCTTTCATGAAAGATTACATAATGAAGAACACAACCCTCCGTGCCAGAGACGGCAACACTGCATTTGACAAAGACTTCTTTAAGCTTATGAACAATGCCTGTTTTGGCAAGACAATGGAAAATCCTCATCACAGAAAAGATGTGAGACTGGTCACAACTGAATTGGGTGCTATTAAACTTACAGGTAAGCCTCAGTACACAGGGTATAAAAAATTTCATTCATCATTGTATGCAGTGTCATTCAAAAAAAAGATTGTTAAACTGGACAAACCAGTATTCATTGGTATGGCAATACTGGAGTTGTCAAAACTGGTGATGCTTGAATTTTATTATGATTACTTCAAATTAAAGTATCCTGACTGCCGCCTGCTATACACTGACACTGACTCTATGATCATTGACGTGTGTACTGAAGACTTTTATGAAGACATGAAAACAGAACTACACATGTATGACACATCTGATTACCCAAAAGACCATCCACTGTTCAGCACACAAAACAAGAAAGTGCCTGGTAAGTTTAAGGATGAACTTAATGGTGTGCCAATAGTTGAGTACGTTGGACTGAGATCAAAAATGTATTCTATACTGCACCAGAAGGGTAGTCAGTCAAAAGCCAAAGGTATTAAGAAAACAGCAATAAAAAATAAAGACATACGTCATGAACATTACAAGCAAGTGTTAGATGGTGCATTAATGCCTGATTATCCAAACAAGTCACTGAGATCAAACAAACATAATCTTGAAATGATCCAAACACATAAGAAGTCACTTGCAATAGGGGATACAAAACGAGTGTTTTTCAGTAAGGAAAAGGCTTATGCACCTGGTCATTACAGACTCAAGTTATCTGAAGAAATAGTGGATAAACTGGTTGATGAATTAATTGATGAGTTAGTTACTGAAATGAGTAACGGTGTCTGGGGGAATAATCTGTAATTCTTCTCTGACAAATGCCCTCTGGGGTGCAGGGTCATAAGGTAATATATTGTTGCGTCTGGACCGTTAGGACCGGGAATTATTTTTTTTATATTGTGTACAGACGTTGACCAGATGGGGTCTGTCGCTCTGCGCTTTATGTCATTCTCAGCTTCACCTGGTTGATATAAATATCTCACCTGTTTAGTAAATAAACTTGTGTCTGGCGCCTGGGCTGGGGTTGGGGTTGGTCCTGTTTTTGGCTCTGTAATTGTTTTCAATTTAATAGCATCAGCAGGTTTAGGGCACAAGCCATGGCCTTCATTGTTCATTGCTTTTATCACATGTGGTAATCTCTTAACCCATTCAGTGTTACGGGTGTCATGCATGAGTTCCTTAGAATACTGGTAACTGAAAAGTCTTTCTGATAACTGTTTGTTAAAGTTCTCTACAATTGCCTGTGATCTGTGCACACCTGGAATACCGCATCTGACCAGTACTCCGTGCTTCGCAAATAACTGATTAACTGCACCTTTGAATTCTGATCCATCATCAACCTGCACAAGTCTGGGGTATCTTAAAGGACCTCTTTTATAGATACTTGATAAAGCAGTAGCAACTGTACTGGCTGTTTTGTCAGATATGGGTTCGGCGTCTTTATATCTTGAAGCTATGTCAACGACAGTCAGTGCGTACTTGTATCGTTTCTTTCTTATTGTGTCATGTGGTAAGAACAGGAGGTCCATTTGATGTGTGTCATTTGGTGTTGTGTTCTCAAAATGAGGTCTCGTTATCTTTCTTGGAGCAGGGAGATATATCTGCCAAATTGCCTGTCTCTGTAACCATTGCTTGATTTGATTGAGTGATACATCTCCGCCCACAGCGGCATGTAATTTCTGAATAGCTGTTTGCCCTTTCCAATAACCTGATGGTGAGTAATATATTTTTGATAGTTTATTTTTGGCTGCCATTTTTTCTAGCAATATAAAGTCCAGTAAAATAAACAAATGTCATTCCCACTAGAACAAAGATTATCTCTCCGTTTCTTTGTTCTTGGCTTGGTTGATAGTAGTCACTTAGTTTCGGTTTTGGGATAGACATGTCTTCACCTGTGACAAGATAGTATTCACGGATTGCTTCGTCTGTATTTGAAAACGTATGTTGTGCGTGACCCTCTAGTCTAAGTCTGTCATTGATAAAATCAAGTTTTTCAATTCTTTGTTTTTCATACGCCTGTTCTGCCTGTGCTAATTTTTCAGATGCTTCATTATGACGCTTCAATTCTTCAGCAGATTCTTCTCTACCCATTTTTGAAAAGAGATAATTAGAGCCACTGAATGCGGGGGCATTAACCATCGCACCTCCTATCATAATAGCTATCGTTGCCATATTATTTTTATTTACATAGAAACATTTTCGGGAATAATTCCCTGCTTAACAAGAAAATCTTTTGTCGCAATTGACGCTGTAACAACTGCAATTAGCTTAACTGAATCTTCAAAGTCAAGTCTACTGAGGTCTGCTGATTTCATTTTGAGTAGACTTTTTCCCAGCATAGAATAAGCTACTGCTAATCCACTGATTACGGCAGAGTGATAGACAAGGTTCATTATGTTCTTTGTGTCGCTCATTTTCTAAGGCAATAAAAATTAAAATAATATTTTTATTAGTGCATGATAAATGGGTCAACGGCTTTGGGTGTTACTGGTAATGTGGCGACTTCTGGTTTTGTTTTTGGAGTGTCTGATTTTTTGGACACTGTACGAGTCTGTGGTTTGTATTTTTTGTATAATTGATAACCTACGTAACCAAATCCGACAACAAATCCGACAACTATATATTTTGTTGTTTGAGGTTTGGGGTCAGACTTAGTTGTTTGTCTCTCACTTTGATGAGGGTGTCCTGTCGGTGTTGGTCCTGACGGTAGTGACACTGGTCTTGTCGGTCCTAACGGTGCTGACACCTGGTCAGTTACATGAGCCTTTTCTGTTTGTGTTTGAAGCTGTAATTTTTTTTGTCTGTTATATTCGGCTAATCTTTTTCCTGCCTCAACCCTGCCTGGACTTTTAGCCTTAGTCACAGTTTGAACCTGTGTCAAGACCGGACTGGGGTTCGGTTGTGGAGTCGTCTGGGTTTCGTCCATTTTCTTCTGCAGTAAAATTTATTTTTGAGAAATCAATATGACTCCCAGTTACAAGCAAGGTTACCACAGGTGCAAGGTAATTTCCAAACTTGTAAAACATGACGCATGCTAATTTGCCAATTGAACTTGAAACAATAGGATTGCTTTCAAGGTCGTGTGATAGGCTGTCACTATCCACAGGTAGAAAGTGACTCACTGCTTTTGTGTATAGGCATACAAGAGATCGACTCAAATCACGTGTCATTAGTGAGGCAATATGGTTTTCATATTTTAAATGAAGCTTGATTAGTTCATCAGAGGTAAGAGATTCAATATCCTCTGTCATGTATTGTTTTCCGAGATAAGCCTTTGACTTGCCTGAGACAATAACAGACAAAAGACGCTGTTTTTTCGAGTCTAAGTCTTTGTTCTCTACAGCATTGATATCATTTAGAAGAAGTAATTCGTCTTGATTCATTTTATAATAAAAAATATTAATTTTAATGTCATTGAATATGGAAATCTTTATTTTACCTAAAAAATAAGGGAAAACAAAGAAAATTGGGCGGCGGAAAGGCGTGGAAATTTGTGGTCTCAAAATCCCGGAAATTTGGGATCGATATAAATTGCTCAAAAAATCTCTATCTTCCTTTCTCTTATTTAAGAGACCTGATCCATTCTTTTTGAGGATGGAAATGATCGTCTTGTTCTGTACCTGCGTATTTCTCTGTGGGCTGGCGATTGGGTGCCTGATAGGCGGGGGCAGGGGATCTAACTGTTTGTCTGTCCAGCGCTGTGACTCCCCTTGGTTTGTGTACAATTCTTCCAGCGCTAGCCTCACCTATCTGGTTTGTGAGTATCTATAACTCGAGGCAAATTTGTATCGTTACATTGTTGTGTAATGTTCTGTGCATCTACTGTGGGAAATCAGGGTATTTACCCGACCACATATAGTAGCGCACCTTCATGTTTGTGTATGTATGTTTCTCCTGCCTACTTCCTAAGTTCCGGAGAAAGACATGGGTTATATAAGAGACCTGATCCATTCTTTTTGAGGATGGAATTAATCGTCTTGTTCTATACCTGCGTATTTCTCTGTGGGCTGGCGATTGGGTGCCTGATAGGTGGGGGCAGGGGATCTAACTGTTTGTCTGTCCAGCGCTGTGATTCCCCTTGGTTTGTGTACAATTCTTCCAGCGCTAGCCTCACCTATCTGGTTTGTGAGTATCTATAACTCGAGGCAAATTTGTATCTTTACATTGTTGTGTAATGTTCTGTGCATCTACTGTGGGAAATCAGGGTATTTACCCGACCACATATAGTAGCGCACCTTCATGTTTGTGTATGTATGTTTCTCCTGCCTACTTCCTAAGTTCCGGAGAAAGACATGGGTTATATAAGAGACCTGATCCATTCTTTTTGAGGATGGAAATGATCGTCTTGTTCTACACCTGCGTATTTCTCTGTGGGCTGGCGATTGGGTGCCTGATAGGCGGGGGCAGGGGATCTAACTGTTTGTCTGTCCAGCGCTGTGATTCCCCTTGGTTTGTGTACAATTCTTCCAGCGCTAGCCTCACCTATCTGGTTTGTGAGTATCTATAACTCGAGGCAAATTTGTATCGTTACATTGTTGTGTAATGTTCTGTGCATCTACTGTGGGAAATCGCAGGGGATCTAACTGTTTGTCTGTCCAGCGCTGTGATTCCCCTTGGTTTGTGTACAATTCTTCCAGCGCTAGCCTCACCTATCTGGTTTGTGAGTATCTATAACTCGAGGCAAATTTGTATCGTTACATTGTTGTGTAATGTTCTGTGCATCTACTGTGGGAAATCAGGGTATTTACCCGACCACATATAGTAGCGCACCTTCATGTTTGTGTATGTATGTTTCTCCTGCCTACTTCCTAAGTTCCGGAGAAAGACATGGGTTATACAAGAGACCTGATCCATTCTTTTTGAGGATGGAAATGATCGTCTTGTTCTACACCTGCGTATTTCTCTGTGGGCTGGCGATTGGGTGCCTGATAGGCGGGGGCAGGGGATCTAACTGTTTGTCTGTCCAGCGCTGTGATTCCCCTTGGTTTGTGTACAATTCTTCCAGCGCTAGCCTCACCTATCTGGTTTGTGAGTCTCTGTAACAATGTTACGAGCCGACACTTTGACGACATATATGAGGTCACTAGAAAGATCGTGACCCTGCTCGAACCTTCCAGTCTTACCGTAGCGAAACTACGCGTCACAACAAAAATCGATCGCAATTCTGCGTGCAAAAGAAAATGATTCATAATTTTTTTTTTAAAGTACGTAATTCTTATCCCAAATAACGCAAATAAATATCGTTTCTTACGGCTATGATTAACACACATGCTCTCAAACAATAACACAACCAAAAACGTAACACCAAATCAGCACTATTATGTTAAGGCACACTTTCTGCGTCCTCTGCAAAAACAGAATGAAAACAATATTGAATCTCTGGCTCACAGTAAAGGTATTTGTGCACCCATTAAACGGTCAATTCCCGCGAAAGACATAAATAATGTGTCAGATGCCTTCAGACATTTTCTATAGCACTGGCAGTCCATTTTCAGGCGTATGTCGTTAAAACAGGAAGTCGCAGTTATTATAACGTGACTAGATTGTTAGTAAGGCGCTTATCATTTCTTCTCCCCCTTCTTGGACTAGTTCTGCAGGGATGTTGTCTGCTCCTGCTGCCTTCCCTTTTTTCAGCGACTTCACTGCAGCCTCTACTTCTTCTCGGAGGATGGGATAGTTGCCATTGTTGGTCACGGGTGGGTTGACAAGTATGCCTGGGTCCCCTGTAGCTCGGTGGTTGTACAAATCTGAGCAGCGCTCTGTCCATCTCTTCAGTATGTCTTGGTCTTCCGTAAGACAGTTCTCTTCACTATCTTGGATGATCGAGGAGCGTCCTTGTTTTACACTGGTCAGGTCTTTCACCAGCTGGCATGTTTTTTGCTATTATTTTTGTTCAGATTTTCTTCTACGTGTCTACACTGATCTTCAATCCACTTATTCTCTGCCCTTTTCATGCTTTCTTTTTTAGTTACGGCATAAAAAGGGGGAAACGTATTTAAACTGGGGCTGCCGCTAAAGCTTCTACCGTCTGGAGTGGGAGGCACGAAGTACCGATGGCTGAAAAACTTTTTCTTAAACAGAACAGCGAGACTGAAGTAAACGGCACATTCAGCAGTCTTGTCAAACTCAGGGAGGTGTTGTGTCTCATGCTGTTCTTGGACTAAGGTAATGACATCAATACAGCAGTACCAAGGTTCGTCTCGAACATCCTCCATGCGGATGACTTTGCAGTATGGAGCGCAGCAGAACATACAGAAATAGCAATCTGCAAAATCCAGGATGCTGCCAACAGAGTCAGCAGCTGGACTGAAAGATGGCCAGTCAAACTGAGGTAGACCATCTCTTTCAATCAGATGAAAGAGGTCAACTTAAAACCTTGAGACCTTCCAGTACCAAAGACAGACAGTATAACTTTACTGGCAACAAATAAATTATTGGATTCACGTGGAGGCCTCACATCGAAGCCATGGAAGCTAGGGCTACGGAAAAAAGGTCTCTAATGAAGAAACTGGTGGGGACCACATTGGCGCAAATTACAACTTCCTGGCGCAAGCAAACACCAGCTCGGTCAGACCAGTAGTGCGGTATCAAGATACTTCAACATAAAACACTGCCTCCAAAACAACAAAGCCAGGCTTGACAAGATGCAGAACATGGGTCATTCTCATGATGCAGTGACATTATTAGAGCCATCTGGAGCACCCCGATTTAGGAAATGGATGACATTGGAGCCACTGGAACGCAGAACAGCACACAAGATGAAGAGAGTAAACACCGACAGCACTGGAGACTACAGGAGCAGACCAAGAACTGTCAGAAACGTCCAAGTCGGAACCGCCAAATGACGTCCTGGAGTCAAGCCCAGAGATGCCTTCAGACATCTTGACATCTCGAAAGTGCATTTTATACAACATAAACGATGTTACAGGACTCTTTGCAAAAGATCGCGGCAATGCACGACGCCATCTCGCTGGAGATTATGCAAAAAGCGCTACCCTCACAGCAGCTGTGCTCATGTCTACACAGGCGGGTCCGCACAAGACGCCGTGCGGAATTAAGAAAGTGGCGTGTACAATTGTTGTGCAGACCGCACTACAACCTCCCTCTCCTTATCAGATGGCGGCAGCAGCTCCAACTAACGTACAGATCTGCAGGTGCTCAACACAACAGCAGAGCACTAGCTAGGGTAAGGCAGAAGCTTGATCCACTGATCTCCTCATCAGAAAGCTTCAATAAAGAATGGGGCGGTCCGTGGCGCAGTGGTTAAGGTGCCTGCCACCAATGCCAAAGGTGCGAGGTTCCGGAGTCGGACTTTTCTCCTCTGGTAAGTGTCACCGTTAATTCGGGCGGACCGTCGGGGGTTCTTTCTCCGGGTACTCCGGTTCTTCCACCCCCCTCCCAACCCCCCCCCCCCCCCCCCCACACACACACACACACTTTGGTACCGGTTTAAGGCAACTTTACAAATTTCAAATACAAGCCTACAAAAATCCCTGTAACTTCAGTAGCTGAACTGGCCCTTCGTCTGTCTTGTACTGTGTTTGTCTTCGGCGTAAATCCGTGTCTGTCACGTGAGTGTGCGTGTTGGGTTTCAGTTCGCGGCGCTTTGAGTCGATTCGCACAAAAATTGAGAAAAAGCGCCTATATAATACCGGTATTATTATTATTATTATTATTATTATTATTATTATTATTATTATTATTATTATTATTATTATTACTGGATGCCCTGTCCAGCCACCACTGTTACGATTGTGGTTGTGTCATCCTGTGAGAGCGTACATGTGTTATTCGTAGGTAACGATCCGATGTTTATTTGAGCTATCACGGTTACGTTTCACGTGTTCTTTTTAGTTAGATTTCTTTTTGTTCGTGAGTAGAGCCGTTTTCGTTTTGTTAAGTTTAGTCCGGAGCGTGCTAGAAAGGTCGCACTGTCTAGTGGCCTCGTAAGTGTCACGTCGGTTAGTTGACATCGCAACATTTCGCTACATTTTTTGCTACTTTTTGTGCGCGTGGATTGAGCAGCCTTTGTTTTGTTTTGGGAATGTTCTCGTACTTTATAGAGCTACCAGGTTATAGGGATACCATACTTTTATGTGACTTAATTATACGCTAGAATTTAGAGCTGAAGTAAGCAGCCGTGTTTTTTTAGCCTGTTATAGTTTTTTTCTGGAAAGTTCATGTTAATGAGTTTTGGCTGCGTGTTTCGTTCTGATTGGTTGAGTTGTATGATTTCCATAGAAGATTCTAGATTTTCGTAGTATTTATAAGGAGGGCGCTGGGAAAGCCCGTTAGTACATTGTCTTGCTTTGTCGGTTGTAGAGACACGTAGTTTATTGCGGGAGACGCCGTGTATGAGAGACTTTGTGTCGTAGTGTGGACATCGCAGAAGAGACTTTGTATCAGTAGTTTGTGCATTTGAAAGTGCATTACTGTGTGGGTATCGCATCGCTGAATTAAATATTGTTGGAACTGTTACTCCAGTGTTGTCTACATCCTTAAGCCACGTGAGACGGACTGCTGCTGAACGAGGTTTACTTTAAAGAACTCTAAGTGCGTGTGTGTCTGGTGTGTTTATCATACTTCGACTACAACTCCACCACGTAACAACCACAAAATAGTGCTGCAGTGGATTCCAGTTCATACTGGAGTAGCTGGGAATGGGGAAGCAGCCTGGCCAAAGGAGGCACCAGACTACATCAAGATCACAACCTCCTGTAAAGAAACCAAATCACTACAGCAATAAAGTCATTGGCAACAGCAGAAAGGCGGCTGCAGCCGATGGGCAAACGACATCAACAAGCTGAACAGGGAGAGCCAGGCCACCATCTTCCATCTACGCACTGATCACTCTGGACTCACCTCCTGAGACTAGGTCTTTCAGAAACAGCCCTATCAGAATGTGGCCTAGAAAATCAGTCTCCTTAGCACATTCTTCAGACCCGACCATACAGAGAAGCGGTCCGCTGGCAGTTCTGACCAGAAGACACGCCCCCGTACACCAAACTCTGAGAACTCGCTGCCGAGCTCTTGACAGCTCACTTATTGGCAGCCAGAACAATATAAGATTTACAGACGGCCATCAAGGAATTTAAAGTTGCGGAAGAAGGCGGCACAAAATGGGGTTGAAAGTGTTGATCTCGTGGTGGACAAGTGAAATTAAGTATTTTCATAATATTATTTTGGCTGTTAGGAACCATGAAGCTTTATTACGCATATTCATACATACACCTTACTAGTAAAAAATAAATGAAAAGAAAAGGTGAGACCTTACTAGACCCGACTTACGCTAGGTAAAATATCTCCTGAAAGACCAACTAGTTTCACTCGTGCATTTTTGCCTTTTTTTCTCCACTAAAGAAATACCAAAAAATTGAGTGATCACATTGTAATCAAAGTACAGTCCAACGTTCCACATATTTTACGGAAATTAATGGGATCGGAGACAGGACAGCTCCCTAAGATACATCTTCTATGCATTTGACAAGACTGCTGAGTGTGCCGTCGACTTCAATCGTGCAATTCTGTTGAAGAGGAAGTCTTTCAGCCGTCGGTACATCATGCCTCCAACTCCAGACGGTAAAAGCTATAGCAGCAACCCCTATTTACAGACCCACCCCCACCCCCCACCCTCACCCTTTATGTTCTTAGTTAAAAATAGTTACAATTAAATTGATAGGTCACATTGAAATTAATAAAATGATCACAAATTTTTATGATCAGTATGCATACTTTGTTAAGAAAACTGGCAACAAAAATACA
Organism: Semisulcospira habei; assembly: GCA_036245525.1. Classification (NCBI taxonomy): domain Eukaryota; kingdom Metazoa; phylum Mollusca; class Gastropoda; family Semisulcospiridae; genus Semisulcospira; species Semisulcospira habei. The sequence goes on from BTPG01000005.1 coordinate 212,177,587, forward strand.
TAAACAGAGGCGTATGACGTAAACAATTTTATGAATCACTTTGCGTTCCTTTGGAGTACTGGTAAAATGGGGATAGGGCAGCAGATTCAGCCACTGTGGCCCTTAAATGCATCACAGCATCATAAAACCAGGTTGGGAGTAGCTGTGGTAATCTATCCTAAACATTAAAACCCTAAAAGGACATATCAGTTGTATTTTCACTATTTGTGTTACGTGAGTCATTGTCTAAAGCGTGCGCATGCGTGTGCGAGTTGTGAGTGCGCGCTTAGAGTTATAATTATTATAAGATAAGCGCATTATAAATACCGTAATTATTTATTATTTTATTTATACCAAATTTCTGAGGGCATCTGAAACTAGGTACATTTCCAAATTCTGCAATTTTAAAGGGGAATAAGCTATCATTCACCACGAACGTATCGTAAAGGATGCCGACTTTCCTCATTTTCTTGCACTTTACGCTCACATTATTGAAACTCAATACTTAAAGCGAGGTCAAAATGAAATGAAATGACTTTATTATTATTTTTTAATTAATTTCGACTATTTTTACAACTTGAGGGTAGGGATACAAAATCAACCACTGTGGCACTCACAGTGATCACAGCATCACCTAGTTAAGTTTCTCAAGCTCATTTTAGCATCCGCCAAGAGCGTGTATAGGGGTACATTTGCGCCATCGGCTATATCTCTAGTGTGTTCCTAAGGATTTTAAGAGAACATGGCTTAAACTGGGGGTTGTGCATGGTCGACCGAGCTAGCTCTTGGACTACAACAGTTTAGAGAAGTGTGTGTAACAGAGCGGGTTTTGGCTTGCTAATCATCATCACCCGCACATAGCAATTGTTTCCCCTAACCTTGGATTTTCCTGCTCGCAGCGCCAGTTGTAGCCGTGCGGCTGAGAGGTGTGCACAATGTGGGGGGAATTAAAAGAGAGTCAAGATGGTAGTCACGGTGCTTTGTCTTTATTACTACCACAACATTAAAAACCTGCAAATAAATAAAAACAAAACAATAAGTAATGGTGCCGAAATGCAATATGGCATTTAATTAAACTACGGACACGATAATGTATTACATGGCTAATTAAATTTGTTGAATTATACGGCTAACTGAATTAATAGTATCATCAAGAACATAAACAGATGTCACGCAACACAAAACGAAAAACAAATCAAAACACAAACATTGATGACATTAAAACACAGCAATGACAGGACAAACAGAATAGACTAGTAGAAAAGTATGGGCAAATAATTGGCACAGGACGTATGCGCATGTAATGAATATTTTCATAGTCCTAGGCGAAACCGAAAGTAAAATAGAAAACATAAATGCAGCGCTAAACATTCAAAGTGACCTAAACACGACAATAACCTTTGAGGTCGCATTACAGCAGCGATTCCGTAACGTTAATTTGGTAACAACATGGGCGCGGTATTGGAGGTCGCATAACACAAACTATCAAGTACCATATGTAATTATAAGGGTATGCTACTTGAAGTTGCATAACACAAGCTATTCCGTGCCATATGTAATTATAAGGATGTGCTATTGGAGGTTGCATACCACAAGCTGTCCCGTACCATATGTAATTATAAGGGTGTGCTATTGGAGGTCGCATAGTACAAAATATCCCGTAGCATATGTAATTATAAGGAAGTGCTATTGATGGTCGCATAACACAAGCTATCCCGTACCATATGTAATTATAAGGGTGTGATGATGTGGTCTTTTGGTCACTCTGTTTGTTTATTCATGTATCGTTTACTTATATTTTTTTTTTTTTGGCGTTTTATACGCATGCATTATATGTGTGCATTAGTCTTTACTGTCTAAAGGCCCCGCCACACACGCCGATTCTGCCCCGATTTTGAAGCCGGTTCCATTCCGATTGCCATCGGATGACGTCATAATTCCGATCCGATCCCAATCGGCTGGGAATCGGGTGTTTAGAAACTGCTCTATTTTTCCGATCCGAATCGATCCGATTGTAAGCTTCAACCAATCAGAGCGCGTCTCGCAAAGCACGTCGTTTCAGTTTGAAAATGGCGGAAGATCAGTACCACCTTCGTTGCCGATGTTTCGCACGCCTCTTCCCGAATATGATGCAAAACTGCTGATAATGCAAGCACATCATCATAACTGTCAAAACTAGCAGCCATTTTTGCAGAACAGGTACGACTTTGATCTTCGGTTCAAACCGGTCGGCTAAAAAAAGTCGGGAAATGTGTGGCAGTGCACACGTTTTTATAGTCCGGCCCGATCACACTCCGATTCGAAACTGCTCGAGAATCGGCCTCAAAATCGGACATGTGTGGCGGGGACTTAACCGCCATGAGATGGCCTTAGTCGCCTGCTCGGCGTTAAACCCAAATAAATAACTAACTAACTTTACTGTCTAAGGGAAGCAATCTAGCATTACTGCTAGATTGTTTCCCCTTGACTTCTAGTACTAGCTCGGGGGTCAGCAGGGGGCCCTGCTTATAATTAGTCAACCAATCAGATTGCTTGTTGACCAGTGGTAGTTTTGAACCTTAGTTTGACCAGGCCATTTTGTTTGCGTCAAATGAGAGACTGAAGTACTGCCACTGGACTGAAGACTTGGGGACTGATTGATTTGCCTCTGTAAGTACCCCATGAGTTTTGATTATGTTTGGTGCATTATTTTGTGTTAGTTTAATAAGGAATCTGTGGATGTTGATGGTTTCCTCACTGATTATAATCTATTGCTGTAGAGATCAGTGTTGGGTTGGCGATTCCTTTGTTTGCTTGAAGTGTTTGATGCAGTGATGTGCTTGCTTGGAGCCTATGTTTTGAAGTGTAGTTAGGCTGAGTATTTGGGAAGTGGTAGCCCACTGCTAGATATACTGAAGCAAACTTGTGGCATTTGTTTGATATATTGGAAGTGTTTTATTTGCTCTTTGTCTAATCCCACGCCCACCCCCCACCCCCCGCGCCCACTCCATTTGCATTGTGTTATTTCTAATTTGGGCTGTTGTGTATCTGACCATGGTGTGTCTTTGTTGTGTTGGCTGATGTACTGTTGATGTGTGGAGATGCTGATTTGTGTTGTAACAGAGATTTGTGATGTGTAGTGTTGGTGTGATTTAGTAGCTGTGGGTGTTGGTCATTGTGCTGTATTGGTTTCAGCTCTGTTCCTGTGTAATGTAGACATGGGTTAAATGTTGGCCGTCGGACTGTGTTGATGTGTTTTGTAATCTTACTGTTGGTTCATTTTGAGGTGTGTTTATGGTGCCCGCAGAGAGTGAGCAGATTTTACGTACATGTTGGTTTTGTAAGCTCTTTGTTGTAGGTTGATGTGATTATGCATCTTCATACTTTGTACTTTTGTTACTTCAAGTTCAATGTCATGTACTTAATGTTGTTCATCTTCTCTTTTTTGGTAGACGCTGCTTTTAGTTTTAGGTGGAATAAAGAAAACAAATTAATGTCCCCGCGACTTTGTTAGACTCCTCCATTACAAGCCTTCGCGGCCTGTGTGCTTGTCTGTGTCCGCACCTACTTGAAGTCGCATAACACATGATATCCCGTACCATATGTAATTATAAGGGAGTGCTATTTGAGGTCGCATAACACAATCTATCCCGTACAATAGGTAATTATATGGGTGTGTTATTGGAGGTCACATAACACAAGCAATCCAGTACCATATGTAATTATAAGGGTATGCTACTTGAAGTCGCGTAACACATGATATTCCGTACCATATGTAATTATAAAGGTGTGCTATTGGAGGTCGCATAACACAAGCTATCCCGTACCATATGTAATTATAAGGGAGTGCTATTGGAGGTCACATTACACAAGCTATCCCGTACCATATGTAATTATAAGGGTGTGGTACTGGAGGTCGCACAACACCAGCTATCCCCTACCATAATGTAATTATAAAGGTGTGCTACTTGAGGTCGCATAACAATTGCGTTCTCGTATCATATGCGATGATAGGAGCGTGCTACTGCATCGTACGCATAAACCTTGACGTAGCATAACAAGAGCGAGCCAATTCGATTCAGATTCACAATCGCAGAGACGCTAGTGGCGAGAGAAAGTCAAGTGGTATCCACCCTCAAAGTGCTACGCACGTGTCAACATTGAAAAGTACCTAATCAGTGAATACGTAAATAAATCAATAAATAAACACACGATTAACTGACTACTCAAAATCTGTGGCTGAGCACTAATGACTAAGAGCAGACAGTGCACAGAGCTAAACATCATATAAACCACCTAGTCATAGGGGCCCGCCGATTGTGACTAAATGCAAATCCACTGCGCAACCGCGTGCGCAACACCCCGTCACAGGCAACATTCAGAATACGGGGTGTTGCGCACGCGGTGGCGCAGCGGATTGCATTTAGTCACCATCGTCGGGCCCTTATGTGTGCCCATGAATGAACATTACCTTGTCATGCAACAATAATACAGAATCATGAAGTAGTAAGTCGCGATTACCAGTCTTCGATATGCAAGTCAGATTTCTAGAATCTGATGCCATGCAACAGCCTCAAGCACGAAACCAACATACTCTTGTGTTATCCTACGGCGGGCCGCGCTGTTGGGCATTTAGATCAGTCCTAGCATACGATCGTCACTGGTAGGAAGGTCAGCTAATTCTAGACAGTTTTTAGCTGATAATCTCCGATCTAATATTCCTTGATGGAAATGTAGGGGAGGAGCCCCTATTATGAAACAGTGCCTATTATGAAACACCTTGCTCCCGGCGAAACGGAATAACTTTAGCACATTTCGCCTGTGTAGTAGTATAGAGCTACTTCAATGAGCCTTATTTCCTACATAAGAATGTCAGGAGTGATGAAAACGAAAACACGCCGAGAAAATGTGATTTTTTTATTCTTCTGCATCTATTTTTTTCGCCATTTTGAAACACCTACATCAGCATTCGGTTTTGTGATTTAAAAAAAAAACAACCACTCTTGTTATGAAGAGCAATCTTCCAACATCAGATAACCAGCGGCAATCGTTTTGGTTCTCTTTTTGTTGTTTTGGAGGCACGCGTTTTCCTGCAGAGGTATCTTGTTCCTATTATGAAACACAAAGAGCACCTAATATGAAACGTGTTTTTTAATTAGAACAGTGTTTCATATAAGGAGCAGTGTTTGTCTGGCGTATATATCGGAAACCATCCAGCCAGTTTGTTCCAAATTTCAGATGTTGATACTTTTTCTCAATACAGAGTATCCCATACCAGGATCATGTCACTTTGGTCAAGGTCAAGGTCACAACGGCTATATTTATTATGTATGCCATTGTCCAGGCAATGTTACTGTAAACACCGAAACGATGTGATCCGAATGGCAAATAGTGATATTTTGTGACGACACAGATTCGTGTAAGGCTCTTGCAGATGGAGCGAACTGGCTGAACCGCTGTGAATACGTGAATTGCGTGCATTTGTTACATTCTTCTGAATTAAGGATGACATCTGTTGCAGAGAACAATACATGCGGGTGGTTATCGCCGTTCCAATGCAGCGGTGGGCGATGTTTAACTTTGTCGTTCCTCTGTGATAACGTTAAAGACTGCCCGGACGGTTTGGATGAAATGGACTGTGGTAAGTACAGATACATGTTGAGACAGACGGACGGACGGACCGACAACCTGGTTGGCTTGCTGGTTGATTGGTTGACTGACTGACAGACGAACAAAATCCAGAATATGAGGAAGACAAGCGTGTAAAATGTAAAGAAATAACCAAGCAAGAAAGCAACAGTCGTGTGAAAATCGAGGAGAAACGCATTTCTTATAAGGCGGGTGCCAGCGAGTGTAAACTCGCTGCACCTATGCCTCCGCCCTCCACATCTATCTATCTATCTATCTATCTATCTATCTATCTATCTATCTAATCTATCTAATCTATCCAATCTATCCAATCTATCCAATCTCTCCAATCTCTCCAATCTCTCCAATCTCTCCAATCTATCCATCTCCCTCCCGTAGTCTTGCCGACCGTTGGGGCACCACTGATGACTTGGCAACCAGCTCCCTCCGTTCCCTCTGTTCTCTGCCATTCTTAGCGTATCACCCAGCTTCAGTCCTGTCCACTCTGAGATATTGTCCTCCCATCTTTTCCTCTGTCTTCCTCTCCTTCGTCCTCCTAGCACATAGAAAAATAGGAAGAGAAAAAGAAGCAAATCACGATAACCAGAAACTTCAACCCCCGTTAGCCGCGCCAGCCTGCCTGCGGTGCCAGCTCCACTAGCGAGTCTGCTCGCAGCAGGTCTCTGACACCGGCGCAGCTGACGTCATGTTACATATTCAAATCTGGGCAGTTCAGGCAGTAAGAGTACCCGTGTTTTTAAAAATAATTTTTGTCTTTTTTTAAAATTTGTAGTAGGGCTGAATGTTGGAATTTGCTGTAAATGTCTGGTTAGCTGAGAGGATACATGTTTGGTGCTTTGATTCATACCATCCTGAGCTTAGCCAGTGGAGAATTGTGGGCCTATGTTGAGTTGCCGTTGACGTAGTGATTTGAGGAGCACGCTGATTTAAGCTGTGCTTGGGTGTGGCCGGGTTGGTAAGGAACCAGTTTCATAGCCAAGAAATGAGACGGGTGATGTGCTGTTTTTTTTTTTTTTTTTTTTTTTTTTTTTTTTTTTTTTTTTTTTTTTGTTTGTTTGTTGTATTTTGTGCGTGGCAAATGTGCAGCGGTAGTGTTTTTAGGGAATTGAAAACTTAGGGGATGACTGGGACTGACTAAGGCTAAGAGACTGGGCAGTACGGAAACGGCACTGTAATCCGTGACCTGACGAAGCGTTCGCGGCCCCCTCCGCGCAACACTCGCCGCGATCGGCGGAAAAGAAAAACTCAAGGAGAGCGCAAACTCCAACTCTGACCCGTGTGGTGTGAGAGGCCCCATGGATGATGACAACTCACCCTCCTGCTCTAATGACGGACTGCTTACGGTCACGGACTATGATTCCTTCCTCTCGATATAGCTGACTTACGTTGTCCTGAATGTTCGCGGACTCAAAACAAGCAAAAACGCAATAGCATTTTCAGACTGCTAAAAAAGAAAAAATACGTTGTAATTGCTCTACTGACAAGAATGTCACGTCTCCACACTTGAAGAAGTGGGGCAGTGAGAACTCAAATGGGGAGGGAAACTATTCTATTCTCTGGTAAACAGCCACAGCCTGGGCCAACTCTGTTTAGACCCCAGAAATCTTATGAAAAACTACAAATGTATCTACAACGACACACGCACTCTTACCATCGAAATATTAGTAGACGGAAGAAATATACGCATTGCTAATGTGTATGCAGCTCCACAATCCACTGTCGACAAAATTAACTCAGTTCTACTCCCACGTCCGACAGACTATCCCAGATCACGACATGGAACACATCGGCATAGTAATTCCAAGAGATAGTCCATAAGCTAGCCTGGTCTACCGTGCATCTCTCCCCCCCCCCCCCCCCCCCACGTGCTAAAATGAGGTTAATAATAATAATGGCTACTTATATAGCGCTTATCCTTAAATACGCTCTAAGCGTTTTGCAAATAAAGAGTGGGAGTGGAGGGGGTCATAAAACCAGAGAAACAACGGATTCTGCAACACACACACACACACACACACACACACACACACACACACACACACACACACACACACACACACACACACACACAGGGAGACAAAACCATCAGAGTGGGTTACCTACCATTTCATGTGAAAATGGGTTCCCATATTTCTATTTATTCTAGGGCTCTGGAATTGATGCGAATGTTTAGAACTCACCTTATAACTAAGCTCTATAACTTAAAATAAAATAGACATTTTCTAAAAACAGAGCCACTAGATGCCGAAAAAATGGGTTTCTGCCAATAAAGTGGGTGGGTGTCTCTCTCACACAAAAACTGGTATTACAGTCAAAATGGGTGTCTTCACAACAGTAGGCGTCTGTAATAAGGTCAAGTTCATGGAATACTTCTTTTTCACATTAATTTTTTTTCCCAACTTAATGTGTATGTGTGCTTTAACATGTTTTACATTGTATGGTGCAAAATTCAATAAACACTGGCCCGAAACCTTTCGATTATGATTTTTACAGAGGAAATCTTTTAAACATTGCTGCGTTTTGTCCTTCTGAAGCAAAACAGTTTATCATGGCATTGATGTGAGAATCAACATAATGTATTGTGGAAATTAAAGGACTTTTTTTTTGGTTTTGGGTACTCTGGAGTTTCAGACAAACAGCAACAGAGCATTTTGAATATTAACCCTTATCATTCGGAATACACCAGTGTGTGCAACAAGTGTGACTGAAATAGTCCAAGGGTTAGTGCCAGAATAGCTTGGTGCCTCTAGGCGCCAAGCTATTGTGGCACCACCCTTGAACTAAAGCCATTGGTCTATGTCCTCATCTGTAAGTACTGTAATGTAGCTTGCATAGAATTATGGCAGTGAACAAATTTGAAGCTATTAGCCTCAGTATGACTATGATGCGGGTCAAAAAGTGTAGGAAAATATGAAAGATAGAAAAAGACCCAGACGAATAAACTAACACTTAACTTATTCTACCCCAGCAAAATTTAAGATCCACCACGATAGTTCAAGGGTGATGCCAGAATAGCTTGGCGCCTCTCCTGCACTGCAACGCAGTCTTCTGAAGACGACTTGAACATTTGGGCTTAACTTATTCTACCCCAGATACACCACAGCAAAATAAAAGATCCACCACGATAGTTCAAGGGTGATGCCAGAATAGCTTGGCGCCTCTCCTGCACTGCAACGCAGTCTTCTGAAGACGACTTGAACATTTGGGCTTAACTTATTCTACCCCAGATACACCACAGCAAAATAAAAGATCCACCACGATAGTTCAAGGGTGATGCCAGAATAGCTTGGCGCCTATGGGCGCCAAGCTATTCTGGCATCACCCTTGAACTATCATGGTGGATCTGTGTCCTGCACTGAAACGCAGTCTTCTGAAGACGACTTCAACATTTGGGGATTCCGGTCTTGGGGTAGAATGAGTTAAAATGACAGAACAGAACACTGACATTAATTAATTAACTGACAACATAAGAAATCACTTGAAACTTCAGCCTTTATTTAACGTCTTTCGTCTCCAACAACCAACCATTCTTTCATTTGCAGAGTTTTTAAAATGGTATGCAGTACAACCAACCATTCTTTTATTTGCAGAGTTTTTAAAATGGTATGCAGTATATTACAAAATGATCCGCCCCCCCCCCCCCCCCCCCCCACCCATAACACTCTTGTAATCAATCTTTACATTGTCAATGGTTTTCTTATCTTATTATTGTCTTTTGTCCCCAGCCGGCTGTTTCGTTTTGCAAATCCAAAGGTTATACAGTATACAAAATGATCCAGGCGTCCATCAGATAAAAAAAAAAGCAGGCTATACGTGCTGAAACCACCCCAATAATAACACTCTTGTAATAAATCTGTATGAAATCGAAAATGCCGCGAGTGGCGGGGAACCTCAATTCATTTCTTTTGTAACTTTTTCAGTCTGTTGCGGACGTAATCCCTAATGTTTGTCCAGCGCCTATGTCTAAGTGCAGGCTCCTCTGCCATTGCGTACTGTATCTCGGCCTTTCCAGGAAGTTTGTTCATGACGAGGTGTGTCTTGAAACGAGTTTGAACAGCTTTCTCTTCAGCTTCCCCCCATGGTTTCCTTGTAAATCTAGCTTTCTTTCGAACAGGAGCTGACGCAGTACTGTCATCATCAAAACTATCTAGATTGTCATCAGGCTCTGGACGTCTTTTCTCCATCATGCTCATCGTTTCCTGTGTTGTTGACTTGCTACTTGCTTCATTCACAGGTGCTGTTCCCCCCGAGACCTCTCTGCCAGTTTCTGATGTGTCTTCATTGTCAAAGTCAATCTCTTCATCATCGCCCAGCTCAGCTCTAATGCAACTCTCAAAATCTGTCATCCCATTGTTAACTGACAGAAGAATCTTTGCCACTTTTGCCTTTTGAAGGACGTCTTGAGGTTGGCGGTAGATATGGCGATGTATCCGAATATCATGGCCAAGGAAATCTGCCAGCTGATCCTGGTCTAACTCCGAGATGGCCATTGACTGAGCCAAAGTTGCAACCTGCTTCCGCAACTGAGTAAATTTGAACATGGCTGGGTATGACACACCTGCTTCTAGGGCATGGGCCTTCAGAACATCATGGCCTCTGTAAGGCCTCTGACCAGAAGGTGTGGCAAAGATGTACTGGGAATCAGCGAGAGCTGGCACTGATTGCCTCATTTGAAGGATTCTGTCCACAGTTGTCATCATCTTCTTCGTCACCAAAACGGGAACACTCCTATTAAACTTGCCTCTGATTTCCACTCGCTGAAAATGATTCACCATTTTCTTCTCAACCTCTGTCAGACCTTTCAAGATATCTTGATTGGTGATCGATCCAATCTTAGCATTCTGGAAGTCTGACACCTTCATTCTCTGAACTTCTCCCCCTCGTTTTCGGTTGAAAAGTGATACAGCACAAAGAGTTGCTTTAACCACTGTCGGATAATCTTCCGAAACCATCCTTGTCTCAAGAAGCTGTTGGACCTTCCTAACATCTTCACATAATGGGATCAGCTTGGGTTTATTCATGGTCATTTTCCCGACCGACTGGGCTGCTGTAGCGGACACACAATCATACCAGTCCCCATTGAAGACAGAGTCAAACCGCTGCGCCTCAGAGAGCTCCTGTCGCCACCTGTCGTCTGAACCCTGCCAAGCTGTTTGGATGCCTGTGACTGTTTGATCTGTGAACACTTTTTCAAAGCATGGCCTATGCGCATTGCGAGATTGCCTTTTTTGAACTGATGTGTGTCCTCATCAAAATCTGCTAGCTCTTTTACAGCCAGGACAACATGATCAAAGCTAGCTGAATTGATCACAGCATTTAAACTTGCGATTTTCATTTCTGACCTCACTCTGATAATCTTTAATAGTCTCCCTAACTCCCTTATCCTGGAGCTGATTTGTCCAGCCGTGTGTTCTTCAATGTCCTTGGGGTAAAATAATCTCTTTCCATACTCAAGAAGCAAGGGGTCAGTTCTGATGAGACGGCTTATCTCATCATCTCTCTGGCTGGCCAAGACCTTGTGATAGAAGGAAAATTCAACGTCTAAGGGTATTGGAAGCATTAGCCGACCACGGCGCGCCGCGTCCCCTCGCCGAGTGATCTGAAACCCTCCTGGCTTCTGACAGCAACGTTTTGAGTGTACAGAGATCAGCTTTTTTTTTGATAGAGCTCTTTGCAATGGCTACAGGCGAGAAGGTCGTCTACCTTACTAGTTTTGGTGCGATACTTTGGAATCAAACATCCGGATTTGTTTTCAAGAACAGCAACGTTATGCATGTAATCACCCTCATCTTGTAGTCTGATCCTTGCTCGACGTCTCTGCTTGGTCCCTTTTTTCATCGACAAAATTTTAGCAACGTCTGCCTCATCTGCATGGACATCTTGTAAGTGCGTGCTCATTTTCAAGACAAGCTTGCCACACAATTTGCATGCATGTTTCTTGTCCCATTTGTACTTTCCTTTCCCTCTCTGCGACACGTGCACACCTGTTTCTTCTGTAAGTGCTCTTTCCCCACTCTTTCCAGCATCATGTTTCTCCTGCCTATCCACATTCTCATTGCCACCCCCTAACGCACACTGCACCTTGCTGGTACTAGCGTCACCAACACCTGGCCACCCCGAACCTGCCACTTTGATGAAATCTAACATAGTCGATACAATACTGTCTATGTCAGAGATCCCAGCAATTGATGCCGACACACCCTCTGAATCCGGTGAGCTCGAGCCAGGAACAAACTCCTCGTCATCACTGCCCTCGTATTGCGATGCGCTGGCACTACTCTCAGTCTCGGGTCCATCCCAGGCGCCATTTGCCAACTGGAGAAAGAAAGAAAGAAAGATTGAAACCAAAGCTGCATTAGTGTAGTGTCGCCTCACCCCCAGCCTTCGACACCAAAATCTGTAGCGTCGCTGACCATGTGCAATGTTTGTGTGACCGGTGAATGTGTATGTAAATGTTTGCTCGTGTGAGGATGCCAAGTTCACACACACAAGCACAGTCACTCGCACTCGATACTAACTACAATAAAACATGTGAAACGAAGATCGCATTTCGTAATATATATATATATATATATATATATATATATATATATATATATATATATATATATATATATATATATATATATATATATATATATATATATTATATATATATATATATATATATATTGCAGTACAGGCTAATAAGGCTAAAGCGACAACAAATGCCCCGGCATGAGGCCGTTTGAGAAAAATATATTCTCTGCTGGTCACAATGTCATCAGACGTTACTACAGTAGCGCAGCAGAAAAGTACTATTATCTAAGTTGTGTCTCTAAAAAGAATGACAAAGTCCGAACAAAGGTGAATCTAGTAAAATAACTAAGTCGGAGAGGCCATTAGATAAAAGGAAGCCTCGGCAAAAATAACAAAGTCCAAAGTGCCCTTTATAAAAGAAAGTCTATAAAAGTAGCTAAGTCAGAGAGGCCTTTGTTAAAAGAAGACCTGTACAAAAATGACTAAGTCCAAAGCGCCCCTTTGTAAAAGGGAAGCCTCGGAAAACGACAGAGTCCGAGGCGCCTGTTACAAAAGAAGAGCCCCGAAAATAACAGAGTCCAAAACGCCCTTTGTAAAGGGAAGCCTCGGAAAAACGACAGAGTCCGAGCCGCCCGCTATAAAGGATAACTATCTAAGAAAAATGGCAGAGTCCAAAAGGTCCTTTGATAAAGGGAAGCCTCGGAAAAACGACAAAGTCCGAGACGCCCGTTATCAAGGAAGACTCCAAAAAAAATGGCAAAGTCCGAAGCGCCCGTTATAAAGGAAATCCTCGGAAAAATGGCTAAGTCCGAAGCGCCCGTTATAACTAACTATCTAGAAAAATGGCAGAGTCCGAGACGCCCTTCAAAAAGGATAGCTATCTAAAAAATAGCAGAGTCCGAAGACTCCAAAAAAATGCCTAAGTCTAAAACGTCCTTTGATATTGGGAAGCCTCGGAAAAACGACAAAGTCCGAGACTGAGACGCCCGTTATGAAGGAAGACTACAAAAAAATGGGCAGAGTCGAAGAAACAACAACCGCTCAAATCCACCTATCTCCGCAGACCAGGTACCACACCGCGATCTAAGCCAAAGGCCGACCGCAGCGGGAGCTTTTCGCTAGCCGAAAGCTGACGGGTAGCGGAAAGTCGCTCGCCCGACCAAAATCATTACGTGTTACAAAATGGTGAAGCACTCTTCCATGCGATAGAACATTACTTTCCTAGCTGAATACGCTTTTGTAAATTCTGAAACTATTAATTACCGACACCTAGAGCACTTCAAACACTATATTGTTGCAAAAACCTCTTGCAGATGAAAAATCGTACTTTTACAAGACTACGTAGTTAACAACCCAAATCCACAAATCTCCTGTCAGGGGAAAATACTCCGCAGTACCCAGCTGTCTGGCATCATAGCAGAGCTCTAAAAAGAAGGGAGAAACCGACACTAGGCGAGGTGCGGTCACCGAGTACAACATCTGGCCTTTGTCTACACGTTGTGCTGTGCTACACATTAAATTCCAAGCTTGCAGGAGACAAAAATAGCTGATCTACGTAAGCCTCAGCCGTGAGCACATTGACTACACACAAAAAAAGAAAAATAATACGATAAAAAACGTGTACAAGGCATTTTTACCACATTAGGACAGAAACAGCCCAATTTTGGTTTAAGGGGCCTTGCACAAGAATAAAAAGAGTAATCCCGTGTATGACCGATTTACATATGTGTGACCTCGGTGACGAGGGCTGGCTTCTGCAGCAGCAAAATCCACGTTTTCTGAAAATGCAAGCAGTTTTCACACATTTGTCAACCCTGCGTGACCCTTTGAGAGAGGTCACTCAAATTGGCATGTTTAAAAAGGTCTTGCCACAAAGTATCCTTGGGCCAAGCTTGAAGAATGTGGCTTGAATAGTCTCCGAGAAAATGCCACCGTTAACTCATTCTACCCCCAGACACACCACAGCAGGATAAGGATCGACCATGATAGTTCAAAGGTTGATGCCAGAACAGCTTGGCGCCTACGGGCGCCAAGCTATTCTGGCATCACCCTTGAACTATCATGGTCGATCTGTGTCCTGCGCTGCAATGCGGTCTTGAGAGGACAGGGGCAAAATTTAAGGATTTTGGTGTTGGGGTAGAATGAGTTAAAGTTTACCATGGACGACGGACGGACGACCAGTGGCCCAGAACATAAACTCACTTTTGCTTCGCACGCACGCCAGCCAATAAAATGAAGATGATCATAGAATCACTTTACTTACCAGTTTGTAATTGGGAGCATTCCGCTGCCGTCCATGCATCCTCCTACCAGACGCACCCTCTGTGGCAGAGGCTGGGGGGCCATGATTCTGCAGCATAGATCCCGATGGGTTTGGACATCCTGCTGCCATCCGGCGCTGGGTGTGTGCAGAAAGTCCTGAGCCGGTGTGACCAAAACGGTGTTGCTGCAAACATGTCCAATACAACCATGTAAACCAACTGACATTTTGAATCAGATTGATTGTACATTGCTTAACGTCCCGACAGCAACAAGGCTTTCTCGGGACGTGCCTGCACTGCTTGTGAAAAAAAACCCACCTAAACAGAACATTGCCATGTATGTCGCCTGCCGGTCAAATACGTTAAATAAACCTAACACATGGGGCCTAAATAAAGCTAAGACCATTTAGCAACACACATCCAATATCAAGAGCTACAGGCAGTGCAGACAGTAGGGAGGGTTTTAAAAAGGCAAATACAGGTGAATGGACAAAGGGTAGACAGAAACACATGCCCCAGAATAGAGAGAAAAACCCACCCTGTGGGGCTGACCAGGGTGACCCTGAGAACTAAAAACTGGTAATACAGTAAAAAGCGACACTTAAGTTGCACATTCCGAAAGACCTGTTTGTGGACGTTTGTTCTTCGAATCGCGAGGCAGTTTTGCTAACGAGGATTGAAATAGATCTGGCGCCATTTTTTTTTTAAAAGTCAACTGATACTATGCATGCATGTGGCAAGTTAACACATGTCAGGGAAAAAAAGAAGAAACAAAATCGCGTGGCAGATTGACCTTGTAATGTGGTTATTGAACGAATTCCTTTCATTGAAGAAGAAAGCTTTTGTTAAAATCGTGGGGTTCTATTATCATTTACTACAAGACTCAACGGTCAGGGAGGAAGACACGGACCGAGACACGGCTGAAGCAGACGCCTTATTTTTCTGGGCCAAACAGGTATCGGGGATTGGAGGCATCTCTCAGTTAAATAACTGCACTGAACAAGTACATTTGGGCGTGCTCTTAACGAAGAAATATTTTGCTTAAAGTACCTCTGCAAACGCGAAAGAATGTCCGGTCACGGTTGGAGACGAAAAACGCTTTAGCAAGGGAAACAACTCCGTTCATCGGTGTTGGGCTAACCAATCGGCGATCATCAAATTGATCTGAAAACACTCCGGCCGTTTCCGTGTCAACACACAGGCCCAGGGCATCGCCGAAACTCAACCATCGAGTAAATCTGTCAAAATGGGGACATCGTATTTTGATATTGTTTCATAACTTTTGAAAGAAATATAATACAGAAACAAACCTCAGAAAAAATGGGTGTCTGACTTGGTCACCCAGAATTTTACACACACACATTTTGCATAAGGATTGTAAAGAAAGTAACCCATTTGAGTGATTTGGTGTACGCACACACACACACACACACACACACTCACACGCACACGCACACGCACACGCACACGCGCACGCGCACACACACACAGGTACATAATGACAAAGCAGTGAGCTCCATTGGGGTATCGAACAGGTGGGTCTTTAGGGCAGATTTAAAGGCAGTGAATGAGGGAGAATGTCTAATGTCTATAGGTAGCGAGTTCCAGACAACGGGTCCAGCGTGCGGAAAACAACAGTCGCCTCTGGTTTTGTATTTGAAGAGCGGGACTCTGAGAAGGCGCGTGTCACTACTTGAACGGAGGGAGCGGGAAGGCGTGTATAGTTCAAGAAGATCAGCGAGATAGGCAGGGGTAGAGTAGTTAATAGCTTTGTAGACTCGTTGTTTGACTGGCAGCCAATGACGTTGCCTCAGAATAGGAGTGATAGGCTGGTGTTGTGAGGCGCGGACGATGAGACGTGCAGCACAATTCTGAACTCACTGCAATTTCTGAATGAGAAACTGAGGGAGGCCAGCTAAGAGGGCATTGCAGTAATCAATGCGGGACAAGACTAAAGAGACAACCAGTTTGGTGGTAGCTTCAGTAGTGAGGTAATGACGGATAGAACTGATGCGTCTTAATTCCAGAAAAGCAAGTTTGCAGACATGATTTACATGATCCTTCATTTGAAGATCTTTATCAAGAAAAATGACAAGATTGCGAACTGAATCAGAAAATGGAATAGGTGCGTCACTGTCACGACACGCCTGACGGAGTCAGGGCGCCGTGGACAATGTAAGCGCTAAACACTCGAGCAACCCACCCACTCTAAATAAATCACACAACGCCAGTGATAAACAACAAACAAATCTTTTATTACCTACTCTTACTCCAACCCCCACCCCAACCCGCTAACGCCCCACACCCTCACACACACCCACACAGGCACTCGTATAACGTATTAACACATGAAAAAGATTAACAAATAATGACTAACAAGTGAAAATGACTAACAGGTGAAACTGACTAACAGGTGAAACTGACTAACAGGTGAAACTGACTAACAGGTGAAAATCGGCAATGGCTATACAAGGCGGGTACTTTGTCTCTGTACAGTGTCCTCTGTCCCACACTAGACAGGGTGGCTCGCAACGTAAGAGTACTACCCTACACCGCAGAGCGCCGTAGCCGCGCTTGCCCACGCACGCCTGTGACCGACGCGCAGAACGTAGAATCAGCCTGCTGTAGCCCAACGTCAAAGTACTTGTCCAACAGGACTGGCTAGCGAAGGCGTTCCAGCTCCCGATGATGCGTCACCGTTGGTCATGGAAGATGAAGAGATCGAAGAACGACGAAATCTTCGAAGTGCACTGTAAAAGGGCGCATTGTCAGTCAAAGTGCCAACACAGTTAATTCTGGCCTAACACGCACCTACTAACAAACCACGTGAGTTGTGTCTCGTCTCACCCTAATACCCGCCTTGGCCATATTAAATATACAATCATGGATATGAAAGATTCCTATGTACATTCAACATTCGCCATGTCTGCACTATTCCATCACACTAACATTGAGCTAGCACAACTACTTTTGTATAATAAAATTGCCACTGCTAAAACCAACATTATCAAAATATCCACATGTACATACAAAGATATCAAATAATCACCAGCAACCACCCCACGTAACAATCTTATTACATTACATCTAGGACTTAATACAAATATATTTGAAAGGATACCCACTCGGCGATAGCCGAACATAAACTAAATCCGACACCCACCACATTACAACCCAACCTAAAAAACATAGTTAAGACTTAATTAAAACATCACTAAAAAACTAGACGAACATACCCTTCCGAACCTATGTACACATTCACACACCCGAGAGCACAGCAGCTAACTGAGAAAATGGCATGAATAATTTACCTGTCACTGGTGAGTCCTCCGGCAGGACGAGACAAACAGGACAAACTCGAACCGGAGGGGTCTTCTGTTGAGTAGCCGCCGTGGTCGCTAGTCTCTTGGACACCCACACCCAGGAACACTGGCCGTGGTCTTGCAGGGAGGGTAACGCAACCCTCACACAGCTTGTCAAGGGCTCCAAACGAGGCCGCACCCTGACCCAGACTCTCACTTCGCTGGCTAACTCCGCTGACTGACTGTAATATCCTACTGCTACCTCGCAGGTTAACTTTACTTCTGAACACTGTTCGGTTAAAGCTACTTGGCTAAAGCGTGCAACTGCTGTAATTGCTCACTGTTAAGCTTGCTGTACGGGCTTTACGATTACGCTCACACTACATTTATTGACTTCCCTAAACTAAGGCTATTTACAGAAGTCGGCGATCTACATTTATTAACAAAAAAACGATTTGGCGAAAAAAATAAAACAACATGTCACATCCGTTACCTGACAGTCACAAATGCGCATAGAGTCAGGAGAATTGGGCAGCAATCGAGAGGCACCTACAATAAGATTTTCTGTCTTGCCCTCGTTTAACTGAAGTTTATTTTTACACATCCAGGACTTAACATCTGAGATACAGTTCTGAACATCTGAAATAGCCTGACTGGAGCTGTTTGGAGGTGCAGATTTCCGAAATTGTGTATCGTCCGCATACATGTGATGATCGGTTGAATGCGATGCGATAACCTGAGACAGAGGCTGAGTGTACAGCGTAAATAGAATGGGGCCCAGGACAGAGCCCTGGGGGACCCCAAACTCTAGCGCAGCAACTTCAGAAAGAGCGTTCTTGACAGAGACGTTGATCTGACGGGAAGACGGATAAGAGTGAAACCAGGTGAGAGTTTTACCAAAAATACCAACGTGGTTTTCTAGACGTTGGAGCAAGATGGAGTGGTCAATGGTGTCAAACGCATCTGATAGGTCTAACAGGGCAAGAAATGAGATCTGGTTTTCATCATAGGCACTTAGGAGGTCATTAACGACACAGAGGAGAGCAGTTTCAGTAATGTGCCTGGCACGGTAAGCAGACTGAAGCGAATGGACGAGATAGTTTGACTGTAGGTATTTAGTGAGCTGTGTTGACAAACATTTTCCTCTAAATAAATCAGAATTCATTCCAGAAGCCCACATCAGGCAATATTATGTTGAGGCACACCTTCAGCGTCCTCTGCGAAAAACAGAATGAAACAACATTGAATCTCTGGCTCACAGTGAAAGTATTTGTGCACCTAGTAAAGGGGCCATTTCTGCAAAATCGCCAAAAAAGACAAAAATAATGTGTCAGATGCCTTCAGACATTTTCTATAGCACTGTCAGTCCATTTTCAGGCTTACATCATTAAAACTGGATGTCACAATTATTACAAACCTGACTGGGTGATGCTGTGAAACAACGTACGTTTCCCAATTCAGCAATTTTAAATGGGAAAAAGCTATCATTCACCACGAATGTACCGTAAAGGATGCCGACTTTCCTGATTTCCTTGCACTTTATGCTGACATTAATGAAATTTCATAGGTAAAGAGAGGTAAAAATGAAAAGGAATAACTTTAGTAATGGTTTCTAATTAATTTTGTGTATTTTTACAACTTCGGGGTAGGGATACAAAATCAACCACTGTGGCACTCACAGTGACCTAGTCAAGTTTATAATAATTGTGACATCCTGTTTTAAGGATGTAAGCCTGAAAATGGACTGCCACTGCTATAGAAAATGTCTGAAGGCATCTGACACATTATTTTTGTCTTTTTTTGCGATTTTGTGGAAATGGCCGTTTACTGGGTGCACAAATACCTTCACTGTGAGCCAGAGATGCAAATAATTTGTCATTCCGTTTTTTGCAGAGAATGCAGAAGGTGTGCTTTAATATAATATTGCCTGATTTGGGCTTCTGGAATAAATTCTGATTTATTTAGAGGAAAATGTTTGTCAACCTCATTTTGGCATCCGCAAAGAGCGTAAATGTGGGTACCCTTGCGCCATCGGCTATATCTCTGGTGTGTTCCTAAGGATTTTCGGGGAACATGGCTTAAACGTCTCAGGACATACTAAGGTACACTTTAAAACCCATCTTACTGAGTACTGGGGGCTGGAGAGGTAGAGGTGGGGGGGGGGGGGTTGCACGGTGGCCAGTGACTGGCTTATGGACTAAGATTGTAACTCCGCCGTGATGAGCAATGCGACTGACATAATAAGTGTAGAAAAACACAGTCAGAGAGAAATCGAAGTACTCGTACAGTTAGCAGAAGACTTGGACCTACATGACAGCTGGCGATCTATTAACCCCGAATGTAAGCAATACACCTGGTGCCAACATCACCCATTCACAGTCAGACGCTTAGACTACATATTTATCTCTAACAAGTCACCCCAAACACTGTGCATAGTGAAATACTCTCATTTGCTCACTCCAAGGACAGAGCAGTGCTTACAACAATGTCCTTCCATGATTACCAAAGGGGACCATCGTACTGGAAATTTAATAACAATCTTCTTAAAGACAAAGCGTATGTTAATTTCTAAATGTGTCAGTGTTGTCCTTTATCCAATTCACTGTTTGGAAATCAATTTGCGTACCCTGGGTTCACCTTGATCACATTTTATTCTTTTGTGTGGTGCCTTTTTTTGTAAGCCATACATATTTAATTCAGTGCAGACGGGTCATGTTTTTTCACGTCTACTGGCAGATATGTAGCTGACAACGGAGCATGCTTATATAGTTACATAATACAGTGTGTGAGTTTGCTATGTATGATTTTGTATCAGCACTGACATGACTAAACGATGACTTTGGTTTTACTTGGTTCCACACAGTTACAAAGTTCCACTTGGCTCCAGTTTTGATCAAGTAGACTGGAATGTGTATTAGGGTGTGTTGCTCAATTAACGAGTAATTAAAAGGCTATTAAATCATACATTTTAAAGCCCCAGCAATAACAATTAATCATATAGCTGACGGCTGGGGATATTTGCTTGAATTGCTTTGTCGCGTTATGCACAATTGATTAATACTCCAGTGCAAATGGAGTCGAGTTTCTTTACACAACCTGACAGACTCATTGATAACCGTGGTGCGTGGGAAATGTATGCCGTCAAGCCTCGCCAGACTACTCACAATGAGAGACATGAAATACAGTTGTCTGAAACCTTGAAAAAATGAGAGCCAGGCCTGGGGCTCTTGAGAATCTGACCCTGTGTCAGCTCATAAGAATCCAGGCTAAGCCTGCGGGGGTAGGGGGTCGGGGGGGGGGGGGCTCTTGAGAATCTTAGCCTCTTGTAAAACTCCATGTTGTTTATGAACTCAGTACGAGGTAGCCAGATACTGGCGGTTTAAAATAGAGGTGACTGCAGTTAAAATGAATAAACTTTCTGAGCAGTTTGTATGATCACCATGAGTTACGTTAAGCTGCACTAGTCATGGTCATGCTCGCGTTTTTTTTTTTAAATCAACAGGGTGTATTGATGATGGTGGGGAGGTGATGGGGGGTCAATGGGGTTATTGTCAAAATGCCGTGATTTATCAGTCTATGCGGCATTATCGATTTGATTGGTTATCAAATCTCTATTGTTCTATCTCTAACCAAAAGAAAAAATCACTCGCCATGGCTAGTGAATTACTCGCCATTTTCAGGGCTGAGCACTGCATGTTAATTGTTACGGAGGCCCATTCAGGGAGACCCATTCTTGGTTATTTTAAGAAAAAACAAAGTAAGCAAACCAATGGATAGGCTCTATCAATTCAGTCAAACGATCAAACCAGCATAACATAAAACAGGGATCATACAACAGTGGGATAAATACATTAAACCATGGCTGCTACTGGGTTTTTACAAGACTCGGCATGAGTTTTGGCTCATGTGTGAAGCGAAAGTGAGTCTATATTCCTGGCCAGTGGTCGTCATCTGTCGTTTGTCCACCAGTGTCTGTGATAAACAACACTTTGGCATTTTTTTCAGAGACTATTCAAGCCACAGTCTTCAAGCTTGCCACAAGGATACTTTGTGGCAAGACCTTTCTAAACATACTGATTTGAGTGACCTCTCACAAAGGTAAAGGGGATCAGGGAATAGGTGAAAAATAGATGTATTTGACATAATTTTTTTCCCTCAAATGCTATTGACAACTTCAAACCCAAACATGGTACAAATATACCTGATGTGATGACCTTTTTATGCATACTTATTTTGTTGATCCCTTGCAAAGGTAAAGGGTCACAAGAGGTCGGCAAATGTGTGTAAAATGCCAAGTTGTGATAGAATTGTAGTTATCAACAATATTGCAATCGTTTTCAATCAAATTTGGCACAGATGTAGCTGATGATGATAAGACCTTCCCATGTATACTAATTTAGTCAACTCATCACAAAGGTTATGGGGCACGAGGTTGGACAGATGTGTGAAACTGATTACATTTTGAGAAAACATTGATTTTGCTGGTGCATAAGCCATCCTTTCACTTATTGTCACAAAGGTCGCACATGTAGATGGATACATGTCAGCCATAAGGGCTTCGCCTTTCTTGTTACACACAGTACTTGCAGGACCGTGGAGTCAGAACGTGTGTGTGAAAAGCATGTTTCTGCTTGTAAATCATCATCACTCATGGTTTAAGATACACATAATGTCCCCATCAGGAATCATTAGTCGTATTGTATTGTACAGCACGTCAATGCATTAAATACAAATTTTAAATGTAATTGAATCCTATTGTATGATAAAACATATTTTAGTTTAAATACGTAATATGACATTACAGCACAATATCAAACTATGTGTACCATGTCAGCACTTTCTAAATTCTATTATTGTGTATTTTGCACATCGTCCTTTCTTCATCTACATGTATTTGTCTTACAGTTATATGTATTTGTCTTACAGTGACACACACAGATGTCAGTTATATGTATTTGTCTTAACAGTGAAACACAAACAGATGTCAGTTATATATATTTGTCTTACAGTGACACACAAACACATGTCAGACTTTATTCCCAGCCAGCACACAATTATAGGTCCAATATTGGCTGAGATATTGGGCCGATATATGGGTGGCATTATTGGTCCAATATTGGAAGTACAAATTTGCCCGGTATCGGCCCAATATCGGGTAAATGTTGGCTGCCAAGCTGGATCCATTGTTGGCCCAATATCGGGTGAATGTTGGCTGCCAATATAGTGCCAAGCTGGATCCATCCTAGAACCAGTATGGTGAATATTGGCTGCAAATATAGTGCCAAGCTGGATCCATCCTAGGGCCAGGATGGTGAATATTGGCTGCCAATATAGTGCCACGCTTAATCCATTCTGGTGCCAACATGTAGCAAATATTCTGCCAACCTTTTTCCAACATGAATAAGTAAATTAGTATTGTCCCAGATTTGGATATTGGTAATTTAATCCAGCTTTTTTTCCGAGGAAAAAGACCATCATGCAAACATATATAAATCTGATAGTTAGCTTCATTATTACCCAACACTAGGCCTGGACAATTGCCATTTTCCCTTTGCAAGGCAAGATCAAATCAAACGTTCATCAAAATATGTAACACCTACCTCAAAACACAACTTAAAAAGAAAGACCTGAACTCAGATTCACAGTGATGCACAAGTTTAATCTGATTTCAGTTTTATAAAAAGAAAACACTATACCGAATAATTAAGGACAATGATTATCTCAGTTAACCCTTTCCATCCTGATACATTACTGCCTGAAATAATTTGACTATGATAGCTCAAGAGTAGTGCCAGAACAGCTTGGTGCACAGCTCTGGCACCACCCTTGAACTAAAATGGTTGATCTATAAATCCTTACCCATAACATACCTTTCACAGGGCAATCTGAAGTTTAAAAAAATCACCCTCCCCAGGCAGGATTCAATTGATTAATTAACCCCCCCCCCCCCCACACACACACACACACACACACACACACACAAAACCTGTCTGTAACAATACACAAAATGTAAAAAAAAAAAAAAACATGCCCACAATTAACAAAACAATTGTTCTGATACATGACATACAAAAACCATCTCTGAATGTACATACACACAGATGTTCAGGTACTGGCAATAGGATCTGTAACCCCCTACCTACTGAATCACCCTCTGGAGCTGCTCTAGACCCCCCCCCCCCCCCCCATCTCGAGCTAACTGCAGCCTGACCTCCCTGTTTCTCTTTCTTGTTCCTGTCTCTGAAACTCTATTGCTTTGTCTCTCAAAGCCCGTTCCCTTTCGTCCACTCTCTGAAATTCTAACTCCCTCTCTTCTCTCACTCTCTGAACTTCTATTTCTCTCTCTCTCTCTCTCTCTCTCTCTCTCTCTCTCTCTCTCTCTCTCTCTCTCTCTCTCTCTCTCTCTCTCTCTCTCTCTCTCTCTCTCTCTCTCTCTCTCTCTCTCTCTCTCTCGGCCTGTTCCTGTTCTCGTAAGGCTTGTTCTTTATCTCCTAAGGCCTGCTGCCTTTCTC
Source organism: Semisulcospira habei (assembly GCA_036245525.1). Lineage (NCBI taxonomy): Eukaryota > Metazoa > Mollusca > Gastropoda > Semisulcospiridae > Semisulcospira > Semisulcospira habei. The sequence continues at coordinate 212,201,788 of BTPG01000005.1, forward strand.
TTAAGGTTTGTTCTTCTCTATTTCTTTCTCTTTTTCCTCTCACCATTGCCTGCCTACCTTTACATTTCTCGACATAATCAAAGAGCCCGGCCCCCTTAAGCACTAGCCTCTCACCTTGCTTAAAGCTGAGGTGCAATGAGAAAAACCCGCCCAGCGCGTGTTTTAAAAAGACTCTACAGGACCCAGCTTGGGCCCTGCCTCTAAGTGGGTCAAATCGGTTCGTAACACAGTTGACGGAGTTGGCAACTGCGTATCCCGAGCTTGCAAAACTCTCGGAAAACGACAGACCACTTCCTGTTGCACGGAAATCATCGCGATTAGCAGATCGGACAACAGCAGACGATTCTGTGACACTTTGAAACTGACCGACAGCCACGGATTTTACGCGCTGGGGACTATGATGGCAGAATGTACGGCTGTACATGCTGTAAGTATGACTCCTGACACTTTGTAGTTGTGAACGAATTTTTTCAACACGTACCTCCAGTCCAATATAGGCTAATATAAATAAATAAAGAAGCATTGTGATGTACAACCAACACAGTAAATTGGATGAGAGAGAGAGAGAGAGAGAGAGAGAGAGAGAGAGAGAGAGAGAGAGAGAGAGAGAGAGAGAGAGAGAGAGAGAGAGAGAATCGACTGTCTACATAGATGCCAAAAGATACAAGGTCGCCATGGGTCGAGCTGAATTTTAGTAGCTGCCCTTCGTATGGAGAATTTTTTTCGCTGTAGGCCACTCCAGATGAAAAGATATAACAACAAACACAAAACGATATCGAATAAAGCTTCAGGCTGTGCTGTGTAACTTACGGATAGCTCGGCCTGGTCCATATCCAGTGTGCGTCCAGGCAAGACACAAATGGCCTGCTCTGTCCGTCGGGTGGTCGAGTGTCGTCTGCTACTGTTGCTGTCAGTAGAAATATCGCTGGTTTAGATCAGTGTTCGCGGTTCCCAATCCGCGCTGCATACAGGAAGTGGCCTGTCTTTTTCACGGGAGTTTTGCCAGCACGACAAACGCCGCAGTTGAAAACTGAGTCAACTGAGTTCCAAACCGGTTTGCCGAAGTTAGCCGAACGTTCACGACAGGGCCCTCGCTGGGTCCTGCAAAGTTTTTTTTAAAACACGTGCGGGGCGGAGTTTTTTGACTGTTTCTCAGCTTTAATATAAGCCTCTACCGGGTCCGACTCTATATTAACTGTAACAACTTCCCCAAAAATGAGAAAACGTAAAAATACAACAAATCAAAGGCAAGACTTAAACTATGGCCCACAGAAATATCAACGACCTACGCAGAAAAAAACAGTGACCTACTTGAAAGACGTCTAGATGGAACGACATATAAAAACGATAGAAAGAAAAGCAAGGAAAAAGAATGCTACCTATACAAAAGGAAGAAACAAGAACTAGCTCCTCGTAAGATCCAGAAAACTACAGAAACAAGGGAGCTTACCCCCTAGAATCGGAGAGGGAAACTAACACAAACAACCCAATACACACATAGCAATCAAACCTTATTCTAAAATCGCTACTCACTAGCACCTTCAGCTACTCTAACCTACCGCTAAAACAGGGTCACCACTGTAACGCACGCAGACTTGCCCCCAGTCGCACGTACAGACTCTCGCTCAACAGATGCATACACCGCCACAGACTCAGACGAGCGCATTCACGCGGTAAAACTCAACACACGGGCTGCCTTTCTAACGACGACGTTTATACAAATAAACAAAGAAAACCCTCAAAAGATTATCAGAACAATGTACACGACACCTTCCTCACTACCAGCATCTCAACATCACATGCACACACACAATATATAACTGCTAGGCTAGGTAGTAGTCTCTCACACTCCAACCTGTTTGGTGTTCTCTATCGGATAAATAATAATAATAATTTAATAATAATAATAATTACGGTATTTATAATGCGCTTATCTTATAATAATTATAACTCTAAGCGCGCACTCACAACTCGCGCACGCAATCGCACGCTTTAGACAATGACTCACGAACCACAAATAGTAAAAAACATCACGAAAGTCTGCTTAGGGTGGGGAGTGTGGTAGTATAGTGCTAGAACTGTTGAAAGAGGTGAGTTTTGAGGGCAGACTGGAAGTAGGAGATAGAGTGTTTCTGACGGAGAGAGAGTGGGAGAGTGTTCCCGATGGATGGACCGTATACTGAGAAGGAGCGGGGGCCGAAAGTGCTGAGTTTAGTGCGGGGGATGTGGAGGCGGAGAGGGTCGGAGAGGGTCGGAGGCGGAGCGGAGCGGAGGGAGCGGGGAGGAGTTTAGGGTGAAGTAAGTTTGAAAGATAGGCGGGGGCGCAGTTGTTCAGGGATTTGTAGCAGAGAGACAGGATCTTGTATTGGATACGTTGGGGGATTAGGAAGCCAGTGGAGGAGTTTGAGCAGGGGAGTGATGTGGTCGGATTTTTTCTTTCTGAGGACGAGGCGGGCAGCATTGTTCTGGACGCGCTGGAGAGTGAAAGTGGTGGAGTGAGGGAGGCCCGAAAGGAGAGAGTTGCAGTAGTCGATGCGAGATAGGATGAGAGAGACAGCAAGTTTGGTCGCAGCTTCGGTAGTGAGGTATTTTCTGATCTGACCGATGCGGCGGAGGTGGAAGTAGCATGCCTGGGCCGTGGCGGAAACAAAGCTGGTCACGGAAAGAGAGGAATCGAGGATAACGCCGAGGTTTTTGGCCGAGTCAGAGAGGGAGATGGGGGTGCTGTCGAGTTGAAGGTTGAAGGAGGGAGGGAGCTGGGAAAGTTTCTGGCGAGTGCCTACCAGCATGGCTTTCGTTTTGTCGTCATTCAGTTTAAGCTTGTTTGCTGTCATCCAGTTTTTCACGCCTTCGTAGCAGTCAGCCGTGCGAGTCAGTAGTGACTGAGTGTTGTCGAGTTTGTCTTTGTCTAGTAGTTGTGAGTCGTCAGCGTAGAAGTGGTGGTGTATGTGGTGAGACTGGATGATGTTGGACAGGGGAGACGTGTAGAGTGTGAAAAGGACCGGGCCCAGGACGGACCCCTAGTTCACATGCACATAAATGCCTCTAACATTCTTTGGGTTTTGGACTATCTCACTAACCGCCCACAGTATGTCAGAATTAGTTCGGATCTAATCTTAGATGTACTTTTTACCAACACCGGTGCACCACAGGGGACTGTCCTGTCGCCTTTTTGTTTTCTTTGTACACAGCAGACTGTAGAGCCACTCATGACGACTGTGTCATGGACAAATACGCTGACGACACGGCACTGACAGGTCATATTACAGGTGAGGACGACAGACACTATCGACAGGAGATCGACGATGTGTCAGACATTATCCAGCAATGGACCAATATTTGCCCAAGATACTGTGCGTGCTGGGTATTTACCAACACCAGTGCACCACAGGGACTCTCCTGTCGCCTTTTTTCTTTTCTTTGTACACAGCAGACTGTAGAGCCACTGATGACGACTGTGTGATGGACAAATACGCTGACGACACGGCACTGACGGGTAATATTACAGGTTAGGACGACAGACACTGTCGACAGGAGATCGACGGCTTTGTAGAGTGGTGCGATAGAAACTATCTTGAATTACATGTTGGCAAAACAAGAGAAATGGTCATAGATGTTGTCATCAAATGAACAGAAGTTGAGCGTGTAGAGCCCTACAAGTATTTAGGTGTTCTTTTTGACAACACGCTCAACTGGAAACAAAACACAGAGGCTATTGTGAATAAAAACCATACCCGTCTTTACTGTTCGAGAAAGCTCAGATGATTTCATGTAAGCACTCAGCTTTACAGATGTTTTACTGCTCCAGTATTGTTAGCGTTCTAACTTTTGGACTGATGTGTTGGGGTAGATATTTGTGTAAAAGAGATCAAGCTCGCCTTAACAAAGTAATCCGGAAAGGGGGCGGGATGATTGGTAGGGCACAGGATACTTTGGACACACTGTACAACAGACAGATTACGAACAAACTGGCTGACATTTTTTATGATAAAACACATTCACTTAGATATGAATTTGACAGCAGACGTATCGAACGAAGTGACAGACTTCGAGTACCCAAACGTAGTACATCACGTTATGCCAACTCTTTTCTCCCTCAGGCTGTTACCCTTTTCAACAGTAATATCAGTAGTTAGTGCCTGTCAACATTCTATAGTTCTTTAGTACTAGCCCTTTCAGTAGTTCACTGCAACATTGCTGTCACCAGAAGCACAGGGGGAATCCGACATAAGTGTGTCTGATGCCAAGAGTGTTACAAAAGTAACAATACGTCTATTACAGTTCATCTCTTTAATTGAGAATTATGGGTTATTTAATTATTTGTATGAATGAATGATGATGTCATGTGTTGTATGGGCAGACAGTGAATTTCCGCATGAGGGATTAATAAAGTATTATTGAATTGTATTGTATTGTATCTCTGACTTACTCCATCTGTATACTCTATCTCGCACACTCCGCTCTTCATCTGACACATGTAAATTTCGCCTTCCCAAGTTGAAATGTAAAACACGTGGCGGTCGTGACTTCTCCCGCCATCTTGGCCCCGCCACTTGGAACAGCCTCCCCGCCCCTGTCTAGAACTGTCAAACGCTCTCCTCCTTTAAACCACTTCTCAAAACCCACCTCTACAACGCTGCTTTTCACTAGTTCATTTCCCCAGCCATGCACAATTCACCTCCACGGTCGTGTGTGTGTGTGTGTGTGTGTGTGTGTGTATGTCCGTTGTGTTGTGTGTGTATGTGCGTGCGTGTTGTGTGTGTGTGTGTGTATGTGTGTGTGTTAGCTTTTAGCTTTTTCATTGTATCAGCGCTTAAAGCTACTTTTACAATAAACGCTCAACAAATCTCCTTTATTATTATTATTATTATTATTATTATTATTATTATTATTATTATTATTATTATTATTATTATTATTATTTTAACTACTTGTAGATAAACTTCTGATCGCTTATCCAACATTGACCTGCCGGAAGTCATACATCGCTTGTTTCCCTTATCGCAAACGACCCGAAGTGCCAAATGTTGTGCGGGACCCCATATTTTCTTCATAACCAATGTGATAGATATGACCTAAAGTACGCCTTTATCAAATAAAAAAGGGCCTGAGCAATTGCCCAACAATGCAAACACTTGTAATGTTACTGATAACATCCGGGCAATTTGCGAGTTTAACAAAATACACTTTTATAGATTGCACTTAGAATTCCAATTATCAGAACAAACTTCTTTTACGAGAAAATACTGACATACTATATAAAGTGACGTAACGGTTTCTTTATCATTTTAACACGCTATTTGACAAATTTTTATGGTGTTCTTAAATCAGCTATTTTGCGTGTTTTTCGCTCATAGGGTACTTCACGCAAACGGCATTTTCTATACAAATATGCCCGGGATCATGGGTCTGTCCAGGGTGGCAATAGCCTCCAAACTCAACAAGGCTCTCGCAGAAGAAAAAAACGAAATGGCAGTTTTCAATTAAAAAATTTAGCTATATTGAACAACCTTAAGGATGACGTCTGTTGCAGTAAACAATACATGCCCAAGGGATCACTTCCGATGCAGCAATGGACGCCGATGTTTGCCAATGTTTTGGCGCTGTGATGGCGATAAACACTGCTCGGACGGCTCGGATGAAATGGACTGTGGTAAGAACAGATACATCTTGAGACAGAGGGACGGACGGACCGACAACCTGTCTGGCTTGCTAGCTGAATGGTTGACTGACTGACAGACGGACAAAATCCAGAACATAAGGAAGACAAGCGTGTAAAATGTCAGAAAATACTTAATCAAAAAAGCAACAGTCGTATGCAAATCGAGGAGAGACGCTATTCTTTTTCTGCGCCATCTTTCTTTCTGTGTGGGGTAAGACAGAAACATGGTGCACAGAACAAAGACAAGTACTACTGCTTTACCGAAGCGTGTTTAGTTCTTTTTGCGGTAAGACAGCAACATGGTGCACAAGAACAAGGGCAACTACTGCTGCTTTACCGAAGCGTGTTTCTGTCTTTAAAAGTTTGTCGTAAGATTAAAATGCTGTTTATACCAAATGGAGAACGCTGGTGTACATGTGTTATGGCATAGTAGGAGGTTGCGTCACTGGCACGGTTAGCGCCCAACTCACTGAATCACCTGCAATTGATTGAATGCAAGACGAAGCGATCACGTGATACACAAGTGTGCTCGTCTGTTACATCCGCCATTTTGTGCAGCAGTGATGGCGTCGTCTAGTTGTAACGATTGCGAACGTGGTTTTTGCAAGATAAAGACGTCAAAGAGTGGAATAAAATCAAAACATCAGCAATCGACATCTGTCCCTACGATATGCTACTGCAGAATTTCAGCCGGGACCGGGTGAAATGGCCAGAGATAACGTACATCGACATCGTCAACTATCTCGTTGTATGGTAAGCTTCTTTCATCAACCGATCACTTGTTTACATTGTTTACTATCATTCCTTGCTGTTGCTTACGTGTGTATATATAGAAAGAAAAGTAAAGAATAATTGTTAAAAGTAAAGAATATATATATATATATATATATATATATATATATAATATATATATATATATATATATATATATATATATATATATATATATATATATATATATATATATATATATATGAATAAATAAAACCAGTCCAAGAAAGCTGGCACCACACACTCCAAATATGGATCCAAGCCGGCAGCAGTGAAATACTTTAAATGAAAAGAAAGAATCCACATACACCACGTAGTTAAGAGGAGTTACACTTTTATTCTTTGCACAAATTTTCGCCCTCTCAGCGAGGGCTTCTTCATGGGAATGCCCAGTTAACAGGTAACTAGGTAACAAAACATATTTTACGTGTGCGAATGTAGTGCGTCAAAATAGATACAGAATGTACACACATGCACTTTTAAATTCTAAATTATCGTAATACTTTTACATATATAGACTAAAGTACAAAAGCATGTGCATAAGTTCGTGATATTTAGTGCGTCATTACTAATGACATGAAACTTTTATAATGGGTAGACCATTGAAACCGATGATGTCATTGTGCATGACATCTATTTGTGGGTGCGGGTTTGGCTGGCCAAGCCAATCCTGGAGCGACACCTGCGAGGGCAATGGGGGCACTGGAACGTAGCTGTGGGGAGAGTCGACGCCGTCGTTCTGCGAGCTCTGGCACTGGTGATCCATTCGCGCCGATTGTGTTCAAAGAGTGTGCAGGCTTTTCTGGTTGCGGCACGCCAGCCGGATCTGTCTTGTGCTTGTGCTTCAAGTTCCTTTACCGGGAAGACGCAGTGCTTGAGGCTGTTTTTTATGCAGTCTTTGAACCATTTCTTAGGCCGTCCTTGCTTCCTGTGGCCTTTTGAGAGAGCCCCATACAGGAGTTGGCGTGGCATGCGACAATCATCCATGCGTATGACATGACCTGTCCAGCGGAGTTGTGTCTTTAAGATCAAGGCTTCAACACTCACTAAGCCAGCATTGTCCAGGACTTGCAGGTTTGTCACCTTGTCTTGCCATTTGATGCCCATGATTGAGTGCAGGGATCTCATGTGGAAACGTTCAAGCTGCTTGAGGTGCTTTCTTTACAGCGTCCATGACTCACAGCCGTAGAGGAGGCTGGGGAGGACTACTGCCTTGTAGACTTTGATCTTGGTGGAGAGCTTGACGTTGTTGTTATTCAACACACGAGTGCGCAGGTGACCCAGGTCTTGGCTGGCCTTGCTGATGCGAGCTGCGATTTTCTTGTCGATAGTACCGTCAGAAGAGATGATGCTCCCAAGGTATCTGAACTGGTCGACAGTCTTCAGCTCGGTGCCTTCGATATACACTTTGGGTGGCTCTTGTGCCTGGGGCTGGTTGGTGCAGGACCTCGGTCTTGCTGAGACTGATGGTTAGCCTAACAGTCGAGAGGCTTCCGAGAACCTGTTGACGATGGTCTGGAGGTCAGACTCCGTGTGCTCTATCAGCGCACAGTCATCGGCAAACAGCGCCTCAAGGACCAGTCTCTCGATGGTCTTGGTCCTGGCGTTCAGTCGACGGACGTCGAAGAGAGAGCCGTCTAGTTTGTACTTCAGGTACACTCCCTTCTCAGGGTCGCGTACTGCATGGGTCAGGATACACGTGAGGAACAGGTTGAACATCACAGGGGCAAGAACACAACCTTGTTTCACACCGTTGGAAATGTCGAAGGGTTCGGGTGTGTCGCCGTTTGACTGGACAACTCCTACCATTCCATCATGGAAGAGGTGGATGATGTTGGTGAACTTCCTGGGGCAGCCGAGCTTTGCGAGGATGACCCAAAGCGCTTCTCTGTTCACAGTGTCGATTGCTTTTGTCAGATCTATGAAGACAGAGTAGAGGTCCATGTGCTGCTCAATGCATTTCTCCTGGACCTGTCTCACAGAGAAGACCATGTCGACTGTGCTGCGGCCGGGTCTGAAGCCACACTGAGCCTCTGGGAGTGCTTCCTCAGATACAGAGCTGATCAGGCGGTTGAGGATGACTCTCGCAAGGATCTTGCCAGCAATGGACAAGAGTGAGATCCCTCGGTAATTAGCACAGTCTGCTTTGCTGCCCTTGTTCTTGAACAGGGAGACGATTGTAGCATCTCTAAATTCCTGTGGCATGTTCTCCTCTGCCCAGATGCATGTTAGAATGTTGAGGAAGGCATCAAGGGTCTCCGGTCCAGCTGCTTTAAAGAGCTCTGCGGGGATGCCGTCTTTTGCTTTGCTGTTCCACCAGGTGTCCTGCATGTTGCGGAGCTCTCTCTGGGCTTTTCTCTTGAGGTGTTTGAAGCGGTCTTTCTTGGACAAGGAGTTGATGTCGTTCTGTCACTCGATGAAGGCACTGCGCTTTTGCTCCAGTAGCTTCTTGATCTCTTCATTGTTCTCATCAAACCAATCCTGGTGTACCCTCTGCTTGGGTCCAAGCACGTCTTTGAGAGACTCCATCATCATCCCCTTGAACTGGTTCCACATTTCAGTTGGGTTGCCAGTCAACGGTCCATGGGCAGTTAGCAGGTCATCAAGGTGGGACTGGAAGTTTTCCTTGACGTCCGGGCACTTCAGCTTGGCCAGATTGAATGAAGGTCGGGTGAGCTTCGGCCTCTTTCTGTGTGGTGGTGCAATGTGCAGGTTGAGGACAGACCGCACCAGCCGATGGTCGGTCCAGCACTGTGCTTCTCTCATGGCTCTGGTGATTCTGACATCACGAGTATCCCGCTGGCGGACAATGACATAGTCTATGAGATGCCACTGCTTGGACCTGGGATGCATCCATGTTGTCTTGTACTTACTGGTGTCTGGAGTATTCAAGGATGGGGTTTTGCCTATAATGGGGGGACAAGTCGTCTCTCGAAGGTTAGAGAGTAGTCCACTAATTTAGGTCCCCACTTTGACACTCAACTCTCACTTGTGGCGCCACGTAGCTGCCGCATGCGCAGCGTCCACACCACGGGCAACAGCTTCGACTGGCTGGCTAAACCAAGTGAGGGCAAACCTCATTTGGTGAGGTAGGATTTGCTGATCCTACCCTGGAAAGTGTGTCACCGGCCGACTTTCCGAAGGAAACTCAATCAAGGGTTTAACGGCCAAAAGAGCGGGTCAGCAATGCACTGTGGAGTACATAGGGCATGTCAGAGTACAAAAGAAGACATGGCCATCCACTGCAGCCAAGGAAGTTACCAGTTGTAACGTCTCATCGTGCCACTGGACTCAGATTTCTGCGGCCGAGAAGGTGGGGTTGCTCCAGCGCAACAGCTTCTCCACCAAAATCTCCTTCACGCGCAGGTTTTGTGCATGGATCTTCATTTTCAGCAAATCTGCGTCTTCATCTTCTTTTTCTTCTGCCTCCTCCAGAAGTCCTGCGGCGATGGGGAACGGGCGAACCGACAGGTAGAGGTTACTACTGGGAGTCGCAGCTCCGAACCTGCACGTAGGTGGTCTGTGGACCAGTGGTCGCTCTTCCTTGTACCAGGGGCAGCAGGGAAGTTCGGCAGCATCCCAGGCGACTGAGCAGCCCTCTTCAGGACCTGTGAGATCTTAGCGCCATGCTGAAACCAACACGCGCGCCGGTAACGCGTGAGCCCCCGCGCGCGCCGGTATAATCAATCTTGGTGCCAAGCTGGAACAATCACGCGAGCCGTCGGAGGCTGTGCCGCGCCCGCACTGCTTCACCTGCAAATGTTGGCACACGACAGGCGAGCCAGTCTGGCCTAATTCGCAACATTGACAGATGAAATATAAAATCTAACCGACATTTATCTTGAAAATAAATACAACGCAATCTTTTACCATAGTTTTGGCACGCCGTGACTTTAAAATTTTTTTTTTAATTTTTTATATATAACATTTCTTCACCACATTCTATGTTTTGTCAGACGCTGCCTTGCATGCCGGTATAGCACCTCGTGCGATTATTTCTGCCAAATTTGACTGCAGATCAAGGCTACAAATTCCATTGTCAGACCAAGTTCCAGCTTTCTTTCTTCTATATTTCTTTCGCTGACGCCACGTGCACTTGCTGATTAAGGTATACGTACGTGTTAGTACAATTTTAAACTTCTCCTTGAGAAAAGGTGGATTTTAAAGGTGAGTGGTACTGGGCGAAGAGGAGAAAATCAGGAATTCCTACTACAAGATCGTGCAGAGCTGGAGTACCTCAACACAGTCCTGGACAACGCGCGGCGACCAGGAACAACAGGGTAATTATACATTTGAAATCTGAATATTGTTTGCATTTCCTTGTTTTGTGGTGTGCTGCTTGGGTTGATGAATTTAGTTATGTAGCTGGAGGTTTAAAAACTAATATTTTATTATAATTTGCATGCAGTTTTGTGTTTCGTTTTATTGCTTTCTGCTCTATCAGGGAAACGACAGAGGAAGGTAAATTTTGATTGTGATTCTTTTTGACAAATTTCTATTTGTAAAAACCGTTTTATTTTTTCTGTGTGTGTGTTTGCAGATTCTGTACTTATCCCATTTTGGAGGCTTGGACTTTAAAGATTGAGTACGGAGGACAATGCAATTTTTGATGAGGAGAAGTGTCTGGATATTGTACAACCTCACCGGAAAAAGGGAAAGAAGCCTTCAGCAGACTGTGTAACCTGCACAACGCAATCATTGTTAAATTATAATTAAGTAATGCTCTGTTTTATTCCTATTAAAAACAAGATGGGATAAACCATAACCCACAAAGTCCCTTCTATATGAGAGCTGTCCTCACTTTTGTCTTTGACCTGATTCTGATGTTGAATTATGTTCTATTGAAAAAGTCTCGCAGATCTGCCAATGCGTCAATGAGTTCTATAATGGGCGCAGGACATACACGTCATTGATTTGTCAAACGTCATTTGTCATGACGTAAGTTTTAGGTTTTACGTATTTTTATATTTTACGTGATATGAGTTTCATTTTCGCTTCATAGGCCTGAGAAAATTGTGACAAAACTAGAACTTCATAGTACAATTTCAGTCTTGCTATAATTTGTGTGAAAGCAGGTTGACTTTACCTAGCTACATGATATACTAAGTACACTGGTCACCTGCATGCACTTCTAAAAGTGCGTCGATGTGTGTGTGTGCGTGCATGCACGCGCACTCCAAACATCTCCAAGAGGCGCCTGGAGGGCACATGAGGATCTATTCCTCCTGGAGATGCGCGCATGTTTGTGTGTGAGATGTTACACTATAAGTGTACACGACCAATATCACGGTCGGGTAATTTTATAATTTCCCTTGATATGAAAATAACGAGAATATAATTAGTACCACGGCAGAGCACGGAGAGGGTTATGACACGGTCCACTTTAGCTACCACAAGCTCACGTGGAGTTGACAAGTGGCCGGCCCTACTAAGCTGGGACTAATGAATGATAATTGCGAGTGGAAATACATCAATCTCACTTTAGCGGTCCCGATGCGGGCGGTAGCGAACTGGGAGCTGGGGCTAATGAGAGTCAGTAATAGATTACTGGTCAGCTAAGATCAGAGGACGCTGACCACCATAATAGATGTGGGATAATTAGGAGAGACAGTAATGGGTCCCTGGTCAGCTAAGATCAGAGGACGCTGGCCACCATAATAGATGTGGAATAATTATGAGAGACAGTAATGGGTTCCTTTGATAGCTAGGATCAGAGGACGCTGACCACCATAATAGATGAGGAATAATTATGAGAGACAGTAATGGGTTCCTTTGATAGCTAAGATCAGAGGACGCTGACCACCATAATAGATGAGGAATAATTATGGGTGACAGTAATAGCCCCTTTGACTGATTGAGACAAAGGGACGATGCCCTCCAGAACGGGGATATACAGTGGGGGGGAAACACCAGAAGGGAGAGCTCAGAACGAAGGGAACGAGATAGAGAGAGAGAGCTCGCACAATGACCAGAACGAGAGAGCTCACAACGAAGGGACGAGATAGAGAGGGAGCTCGCACAATGAAGAGAACGAGATAGATAGAGAGTACACAACGAAGAGAGTGAGATAGATAGATAGAGGGAGCTGAGAAGCGAGAGACCGAGCTCCGGTATTTTCGCCATTTTAGTATGCCATGCTAGTAGGTTGGTTGTGCCCAACCTATTAGACCCACGATGACCAAGAAATAAAAGACTCTTCTGGAAACACTCTTGTCTGGCTGCGTCTTCCATCTACAACACCTTGCGTGTGGCTGCGGTAGTGTAACAGAGAGAGGGCCATGCGTGCGAGAGAGAATGCTGTCATATTTTACAGCCCATTCAGATGTTGGAGCCTGCACTGCAGGGAGTTAGCACTTTATAAATATAATTATTATATATATTTAGAGTATTATGTCAGTATCTTCGTAGTGACGGAGTTGCCTCTTTTACGTCACCGCCACTGTCTGACTTTCTCTAGAAGTAAAGTTTTTTAGTGTTTTAATGCCTTTCTGAAAAGAATTAATTTTTATTAAATAAGTTCAAAGGATGCAAAGCTGGCTAATGAAATCATCCATTATCTTTCTCCAAACTAGCTATAAGGTTCAAATAATTATGACAAAAATTACGGTCTGTAATCTGAGTCAACCGACTTCCTTTAAACGGTTGTTGTTTATGTATTGAATGTGTCATTCAATTACAATTATGCTCAGAGGTTGTCTTGGCCACCCACTCAAGAAAGTATTTCACCAAGTTTCAAGCTTGTGTGTACAGAAATATCAAAGATTCTCTTGTGTACATATATATGCACACACATACATACATAGGCACATACCGCTCTTCATGCCAAATGTACGTTCAGCAGCGAAGCTAGCGTAACTAGACATGACGTAATTTTTATCTTGTTGCTTCAATTGTTACTGTTAGAGGTTTAGCCTGCTCGCTTTGACATCATGGGCATGCTATTAAATTCGCCCCACTGTGACCTGTCCTAAAAGGTCCTTTCTATAAATAGAAGAGACTTGAAAGAAAACTGAAGTCCAAAATGGGATCAAACCATTCAAGTGACTGCATGGATATTGCAAAACTGGCCGAAGTGAGTCTTTGTTTTGGGTCATCTGTCCGATGGTATTTAGCCATTGCCTGTCATGAAACTTGCATTGGTATTTCTCTGAGACTAAGCAAGCCACAGTTTTCTGTAATGTTCAGACTTCTCCTCCTCCGGCTCGGCCGTCTGACCCAAATGACTATCTATCTATCTATCCATCCATCCATATATCTATCTGTATATGTTGTCAAAATTGAAAACAATTACTGACACAGATGCGCGTCTTCTTTTCTACACCCCACCCGGGTCTGTCCTGGGGGACTTGGGTGGGGTTAGGTATTTTTTAGTTCCCAGGGTCACCCTGGTCAGCCCCACATGATGGGTTTTTCTCTCTATTCTGGGGCATGTGTTTCTGTCTACCCTTTGTCCATTCACCTGTATTTGCCTTTTTAAAACTCTCCCTACTGTCTGCACTGCATGTAGCTCTTGATATTGGATGTGTGTTGCTAAATGGTCTTAGCTTTATTTAGGCCCCATGTGTTAGGTTTATTTAACGTATTTGACCGGCTGGCGACATACATTCAATGTTCTGTTTATTTTTTTTTTTCACAAGCAGTGCAGGCACGTCCTGAGAAAGCCTTGTTGCTGTCGGGACGTTAAGCAATGTACAATCAATCAATCTTCTTTTCTACAATGCTCATGTCAAGTCGCACATAGACTATGCATCAACAGTGTGGGATGGTTCTAGTGATGTAAATTTGAAGAGGCTGAACTCCCTACATAGGAGAGCTGCTAAGCTTATATTTCCCGATCCCGAACTCTCAACTGACGAAAAGCGTAAAACTTTAAAAATGCTCCCTCTATCCCATCACTTTCAGTTCAATAAAGGTGTATTGATGTACAAGCTGTACAAGCAATCATGTCCACTGTACTTTAGTTCCTTTTTCTCAGAACGGATATCTGTAGCTTCTAGACATGGACAACAATTCAAAGTACCCCTGCCGCGTATTGATTTATTCAAAACTAGTTTGTCATTTTCGGGAAGTTCATTCTGGAATTCTATTCCTGCAGAAATCAGAAACGCAAAGACGCTCACCTCATTTAGGGTCAGCCTCTTCAAACACCTAGAATATATGAGGTAATCTAAAAATCTAATCATTACAGTACAGGGATATCTTGCGCGTGTGTTCAGGTGTGAATGTGCGTGTGTGTGAGAATGTGTGTGTGTGTGTGTGTGTGTGTGTGAGAGAGAGAGAGAGAGAGAGAGAGAGAGAGAGAGAGAGAGAGAGAGAGAGAGAGAGAGAGAGAGAGAAAGAGAGAGAGAGAGAGAGAGAGAGAGATGAAATGAAATGAAATGAAACTTTATTTTCCAATGATAAAATAATAGGTGCGCAGACCTGTTTTCATTCTTGTCCTTGAGAGAGAGAGAGAGATGATGATGATGATGAAACTTTATTTTTCAACGGTAAAACGTTTTGACAGAAAACAAATCGTCATTTTACAATCTTGCCGTTGCTAACATCTACAGGATAAAAAAGAAGGGAAACTATAAAAATATATATTTACATACAAAACCCAATAGCATCATTAATATACAGAAAAAAATAATAACACTCATCACACACACATGCATGCACGCACGCGCGCCGCTCACACATACACCCACACGCACAAACAAACACGAGCACACACACACACACACACACACACGCGCACACATATAAAAACCATCTGTATGAAATACATGAGGTACAGGAAATATTACAGTATCTGAGAAAAGTACTAAGTCTGACTCATCAGGTAATCAAAAAGTTTTGTTTTAAAACTTCCTGGTGAGGTAGTAGTTTTCAAATGTGCAGGGATAAAATTCCAAGTAAACGGACCAGAGAATTAAATACTAGTTTTAAAAAGGTCGATTCTTGGCAGTGGTAGGGGTGAGGTATTGTTTCTTGAGGTCCGTTCACGTTCTTGGTGAGATATAAATTTAGTAATTAGATACTGGGGTGTCATATTATTAAGTATCTTATGCACAAAGACGCATTTGTTTAATGTAAGTTGCTGGCGCAGACCGAGAATGTTTAAATGTCTAAATTTGTCTATGGTAGGGATGGGGCGTCTATCAATCATTTTTACAGGTTTTTTTTGTATATGGAGTTTAACCTCTTCATGTGGACATAACTGCAGCCGTCCCACACGAGAGAGAGAGAGAGAGAGAGAGAGAGAGAGAGAGAGAGAGAGAGAGAGAGAGAGAGAGAGAGAGAGAGAGAGAGAGAGAGAGAGAGAGTCTCTTTTTTTATATAATATACAGTGGACCATAATATCTGAGTGCCAAGAGTACACTGAATACTGCATGTACTATGTATAATAGTAAGTAATAGTAAGTGTCACCGTTAATTCGGGCGGACCGTCGGGGGTTCTTTCTCCGGGTACTCCGGCTCTTCCTCCCCCTCCACTTTGGTATCAGTTTCAGCCCACTTAATCAAATGTTCTATGTTTATGTACAGTGTGTGAGTGAATGCGCGTGATTCACGTGAGCGTGCTTGTTGGGTTAAGTTCGCGGCGGCGCTTTGAGCCGATTTTCAATTGGGATAAAGCGCCTATTTAATGCGCTTATTATTATTATTATTTATTATTATAATGTTTTTGCCTTCATATTTGTGTACCCGATATTTTTGGGCGCGCGCTCACGTATCTGTGTGTGTGTTTGTGTGTGTGTGTGCGTGCATGGTGTATGTGTGTGTGTGTGAGAGAGAGAGCACATATATACATATTTGCCTTTGCTGTATGAATTCTAATGTACTTAATGATTTTCTGTGTATTGCTTTACTTTGCATTTTTACTCATTTTATATTTTTGTGCGTACGCGTTATGCGCTTATGTATGTCTGGAGTGCGTGTCCGAGAGCGTGTGTGTGTATGTGGGCGTGTGTGTCTAAGTGCGTGCGTGTGCAAGTTTGTGTGTGAGTGTGTGTGCGTGCGTGCATGCGTAATTGCGATGTACATGTATGTGTGTGTGAGTGTGCGTGCGTATGCGCGGGCGTGCGTGCGTGAGCGAGTGCATACATGCGTCAGTGTGTGGTATGTGTATGTTTACATGTCTATGTCATTTATGTAGTAGATGTAGGCTTTAGGAAACGCCCACGGACTATGACACTGAACTTTCCAAGTCCTGTAGCGATGGGCAAGGGGCAAAACGGCAGGTGAAAGATGTCACTGGAAGCCGCAATCTCAAACCTGCATGCAGGCGGTTCAGGATATTGGTCACCTGATGTTGACCTGGGGATGTCAACGTCACTCGGCACACCCTGAACGACCAAGCAGCCTTCTCTAGGGACAGCACTGCTTGCTCCACACGGAGAGGGGCCTAGAAAAGGTGGCCTAACCAAAGCTCATCCCCTCGTAACCCATTTGGCTAGCCGCGGTCAACGGGCATCTTCTCATGCGGTCAGAAAACAAGAAAAAACAATGGATCCACTCTCATGACGACCACGACCGGACTCAACGTAGCATGCTGGAACATCCGAACCATGCTCGACACAGCAGACAGCGGACGCCCTGAACGTCGCTCCGCCCTCATTGCCCATGAATTGCGGAGGTTAAACATCGACATCGCCGCGCTCAGCGAAGTACGCCTCCCGGAGGAAGGCAGCCTCCAAGAACTTGGCGCTGGCTACACCCTCTACTGGTCAGGCAGGCCTGCATCAGAAAGACGGCTCTCAGGCGTGGGCTTCATGGTGAAGACCCCCATTGCGACTAAGTTGGAAAACCTACCAACGGGTCACTCCGACCGCATCATGTCCATGCGCCTCCCACTGAGACACCAGCAATACGTCACCCTTCTCAGTGTGTACTCCCCAACCCTCCTGGCAGAGCCTGCAGAAAAAGGCAAGTTCTACTCTGACCTGCGCAGCCTCCTGCAGAGCACCCTTGCAGACGACAAAGTCATCATCCTTGGCGACTTCAACGCCAGAGTGGGCCAAGACTCTGAAGCCTGGAAAGAAGTCCTCGGCAAGCATGGCGTTGGGAACTGCAATGACAATGGTCGCCTACTGTTGGAGCTCTGTGCAGAGCAGCAACTTGTCATCACCAACACTACTTTCCAGCAAAAGGACAGTCGAAAGACCACCTGGATGCATCCTCGCTCCAAGCACTGGCACCTTATCGTCTATGTCCTAGTGCGTCAGAGGGACCGCAGTGACGTCCTCCTCACCAGAGTGATGCCCAGCGCAGAGTGCCACACTGACCACCGCCTTGTTCGCTGCAAACTCAGGCTCCGCCTCAAGCTGAAACCCAAGAAAGGCCCCCCCCCCCCCCAAGAAAAAGCTTGATGTTGCCAGCCTTCAGCGTGACGACAAGAAAGCTGCCCTTCAGGCCGATTTACAGCGCATGCTCAAAGACACAGTTGATCCAGCAGACTCCTCCCCTGAAACACTCTGGTAACAACTGAAAACTGCTATTGTAAAATCGTCTGTGGAAGTCTTGGGCTTTGCTAGAAAGAGGAACAAAGACTGGTTTGACGAAAACGACGTAGAGATCCAGGAACTTCTAGCAAAAAAAAAAAAGAGCCGCCCACCAGGCCCACCTAGCCCAGCCTTCCTGCCCTGTGAAGAAGTCTGCCTTCCGCCTCATCTGCAGCAGTCTCCAGCTCAAGCTTAGAGAGCTCCAGAACGAGTGGTGGTCCAGACTCGCACAGAGGATCCAGCTCTGCGCTGACAACGGTGACTACAGGGGCTTCTACGAAGCACTGAAAGCAATGTATGGCCCAAGGCACCTGGTACAAAATCCCCTGCGAAGCGCTGATGGACAGGCAGTCCTCACAGATAATACCTCCATCTTGAACCGCTGATCGGAATACTTTCAGGACCTCTTCGGCGCTGAGCGCACTGTTCAAGAAACAGTCATCCTCCAAATCCCACACCTTCCACTAAAGGTTGAATTGGACGAACCGCCCACCGACGAAGAGACCCTCACAGCCATCCACCAGCTCAAGAGTGGCAAAGCAGCAGGCATTGACGGAATCCCGCCAGAGATCTGGAAACATGGAGGCCCAGCACTGCACAACAAGCTCCACGACCTCTTTCTCTGCTGCTGGGAAAAAGGAACACTACCAAAGGATCTCCGTGATGCAGTCATCATCACCCTGTACAAGAACAAAGGAGAGAAGTCTGCCTGCTCTAATTATCGTGGAATTACCCTGCTGTCCATTGCCGAGAAAATTCTCGCAAGGTTGCTCCTGAATCGGCTGGTACCTGCCATCGCTGAAGACCACCTCCCAGAGGGCCAGTGTGGCTTCAGAGCCAACAGGAGTACCACCGACATGGTCTTTGTGCTGAGACAGCTTCAGGAGAAGTGCCGCGAGCAGAACAAAGAGCTGTACGTAACGTTTGTCGACCTAACAAAAGCGTTTGACACTGTGAGCAGGCAAGGTATGTGGCAGATCCTGGAGCGACTAGGCTGTCCCCCAAAGTTCCTCAACATGATCGTCCAGCTCCACGAGGACCAGCAAGGCCAGGTCAGACTAAACAGTGACCTCTCAGAACTATTCCCCATTCGCAACGGCGTGAAGCAAGGCTGCGTGCTGGCACCGACCCTCTTCACCATCTTCTTCAGCATGATGTTGAAGCAGGCTACAGTGGACCTCGACGATGACGACGCAGTGTACATCAGGTATCGTCTCGATGGCAGCCTGTTCAACCTCAGACGACTGCAGGCCCACACGAAAACCCTAGACCAACTGATTCGTGAGCTGCTCTTTGCTGATGACGCTGCCCTCGTTGCACACACAGAGAGAGCCTTACAGCGCATTACGTTCTGCTTCGCAGATGCCGCCCAGCTCTTTGGACTTGAGGTCAGTCTGAAAAAGACAGAGGTCCTTCATCAGCCGGCACCCAAGGAAGAGCATCGCCCTCCCCACATCACCATCGGCGAGTCCGAACTGAAGTCTGTACACCAGTTTACCTACCTTGGCTGCATCATCACGTCAGACGCCAAGCTGGACAAGGAGCTGGACAACAGGCTGGCAAAAGCGAACAGTTCTTTCGGGCGACTATTCAAGCGGGTGTGGCACAATCAACAGCTGAAAAAAGGCACCAAGATCAGCGTGTACAGAGCTGTCGTCCTCACCACCCTGCTGTACGGTTCCGAGTCCTGGGCCCTCTACCGCAGCCAACTACGACTCCTCGAACGCTTTCACCAGCGCTGCCTGCGTACCATCCTCAGCATTCACTGGAGTCACTATGTCACCAACGTCGAGGTCCTTGAACAGGCGGAAACTGTGAGCATCGAGGCTTTGCTGCTGCGGACACAGCTTCGCTGGGCGGGGCACGTCTCCAGGATGGAGGATCATCGCCTACCCAAGATCACTCTGTTCGGCGAGCTCGCCACTGGACACCGAGACAGAGGGGCACCAAAGAAGAGATACAAAGACGGTCTCAAGAAGTCACTTAGTGCCTGCCAAATCGACCACCGCCAGTGGTCTTCGCTTGCTGCGGACCGTGACACCTGGCGCTCCACATTCACAAGGCAGCCGTCTCCTTTGAGGACTCTCGCAGAGCTAACCTTAAGGACAAGCGGCTCAGGAGAAAAAACAGAGCTGTCGTAACTCAGAACCCTGACCAGACCTTCCCCTGCAGCCACTGCGGTCGAACCTTCCTGTCCCGGATTGGCCTCTGCAGCCACGAAAATGCCTGCAGACGACGTGGGCAAGCCCTATAGATATCTATCTATCTATCTATCGTCTCTCTCTCTCTCTCTCTCTCTCTCTCTCTCTCTCTCTCTCTCTCTCTCTCTCTCTCTCTCTCTCTCTCTCTCTCTCTCTCTCTCTCTCTCTCTCTCTCTCTCTCTCTCTATCTATCTATCTATCTATCTCTCTATCTATCTATCTATCTATCTATCTATCTCCCATAGGCTTGCCGACCGTTGGGGCACCACTGATGACTTGGCAACCAGCTCCCTACATTCCTCTCTGTTCTCTGCCATTCTTAGCGTGTCGCCCAGCATCAGTCCTGTCCACTCTGAAATATTGTCCATACCACTTCAGTTTGCGTTTTTTATAATGGCTAACAGGTCTTCATAGGGCCCAATGGCTTGCCAGATGCTGCTTCCCACTTTCTCGTTCGTGATGTGATCTCTGTATGAACTGCCAAGCAGCCTTCGAAAACATCTCATTTCAGTGGCTTGTATCCTCCTTTTAAGGTCTGCTGTGAGGGTCCATGACTCGCAGGGATACAAGAACACTGAGATGACTAAGAAGCGCATCAGTCTGATCTTGGAGCAGAGTGTGTTGTTTCTGTCCTTCCATATGGTCTTCAATCTTGTCAGTGCTGTTGTTGTCTGCGCAATCCTGGACAGTATTTCTGGTTTTGATCCCTCGTCTGTCACAATGGCTCCTAAGTATTTGAGTTTCTTAAATGTTTCCAGTTGTTGGCCTCCAACCATGATTTCAGTGCCAATGCCACTGGCGTTATTGTTCACCAGTTTGGTCTTCTCTGCACTGATTTTCATCCCATACGCAATGGCTGAACTATCCAGCTTTTCCGCCAGCTGAGCTAGCTCCTTCTCTGTTCCTGCAAGGCCATCAATGTCGTCCGCAAAGCGCAAGTTCGTGATTGTTCTGCCTCCAATACTGACCGTTCCTTCATGATCTTTCAGAGCGTCTGTCATGATTCTTTCCAGGAAGATGTTGAAAAGAGTAGGTGAAAGCAAGCAGCCCTGTCTGACTCCGACTGTAGTCCTAACCCAGTTTCCTATTTTGCCGTTGAAGCAGACTGCGCTAGTGGCCTTGTTGTAAAATTTTGCTATGACTTTCATCAGGTTGGGCATTGATGTTGTATAGCTTCATGGTGGACCAAAGGGCTGCATGCCATACCCTGTCAAACGCTATCTTAAAATCCGCAAAGACATGATAGAGGTCTTGCTGGTGCTGGAGGTACCTCTTACATAGAACTCTCAGGTTGAAGATCTGCTCAGTTGTGCTGCGCCCTGGTCTGAAGCCTGCTTGTTCATCAGCTATGATTTCCTCTGCCTGTGGCTTCAGCCTGTTCAGTAGGATCTTTAACATGACTTTGTTCGGATGGCATATAAGACTGATCGTGCGATAATTCTGGCATTGATGTAAGTTGCCTTTTTTGGAGAGAGTTATTATAAGTGATTGGGTCCATGGTTTGGGCCAATCCCCTGACTGCCAGATCTTATTGCAGATTGTTAGTAAGGCGCTTATCATGTCTTCTCCCCCTTCTTGGACTAGCTCTGCAGGGATGTTGTCTGCTCCTGCTGCCTTCCCTTTTTTTAGCGACTTGACTGCAGCCTCTACTTCTTCTCGGAGGATGGGATAGTTGCCATTGTTGGTTACGGGTGGGTTGACAAGTATGCCGGGGTCCCCTGTAGCTCGGTGGTTGTACAAATCTGAGCAGTACTCTGTCCATCTATTCAGTATGTCTTGGTCTTCTGTAAGACAGTTACCTTCACTATCTTGAATGATCGTGGAGCGTCCTTATTTTACACTGATCAGGTCTTTCACCAGCTGGTATGCATTTTTGTTATTATTTTTGTTCAGACTTTCTTCTAAGTGTTTACACTGTTCTTCAATCCACTTATTCTTTGCCCTTTTCATGCTTTTCTTGATATCCTGGTTAATTTCCCTTGTATTGTTTAGCTCCTTCTACCTCTGATTTCTATTTCTTTAATTTTCTACGCTTGTCACATAGAACAAAGATGTCAGCTTTAACCCAAGGTTTCTTAGCTTGTCGGTGTTTGCCAAGGATGTCACTGGCTGTTTGGGTTACAGCAGTGTTAAATGTTTTGATCAGTGTGTCCATGTCCATGTCCGTGTCTTCTGCACCTAGAAGTAGCAGTGGCGCGAATTTTACTCCTATCTTTGCCTGGAAGGCTTCTGCTACCTCTGGGTCTATGAGCTTCTCGAGGGCAAACTTGATTCTGCTTGTTGACCTTCTTTAGGCGGAGTTGGAAGGTCATCATCACTAAGTCATGATCGCTTCCAATGTCTGCTCCTGGAAAACTTCTTGTCTTGGCAATGTTTACACTGGTTTGGAAGTGTCTCTTCACCATGATGTAGTCAACCAATGACTTACAGTCATGGGTTAAAAAATCAACTATCACATAATAAGTCGATGAAAGCAATGGATGCTTTGCCTTACATAATAAGGAGTGATGTCAGTTGGTTGATACGTAAAGCAGGGAAGGTAGTCGGGTTTATGGCGGAGCATGTGTGGGTCTTTTTGGTGACAGTAGGAGGATTAATAATGGGATATTTAATGAAGCAGGAAAAGAAGTAATATCACTAATCCTGTAAGACCAATTACAATGCAGTTCGCTCCGACTCGTGTGTGTTTGCCGGTGGCTGTTGTGGTGTTACTGGCGTTATTAGTGTTACAGGTGTAACTGGTGTTACTAGTGTTTTTAGTCGCTGAACTGACGGTGGTTGTGAGTGTGTGGTTGTTCGACCAGAGCTTAAGTTTACTGACTGGTTGAGTCCTAATTTCTGATCACCTCTGCAACAATTATTTCATTATTATAATTTTTTTATTGTTCCCATTTGGAGTTGAAGGTCAGATGGTAACATGTATAACCCAATAGCAACCGAAAAGTCAACTTTTGATCTGGCATACCTGAGAATGTCTTGATAGCGTTATATGCTTGATGGGAGATCTACTACTTAGTTTGCAAAAAAAAAATGTGTTTGTGCTTCGAATCCATTAAAGATATTTGATTTTGTTTGAGCTTGTGCTCTAAGCACACACCACACATGTTCTGATAGACTCATTAATGCGTACGACTCCTACTTGAGTAAACCCGTCACTTCTGTCAAAACAAATGTGGTCCAGGCATTAGACTGTTTCTGTTCTATTGACCCTAAACAGATTTGAGTTTTTTGTGTAAATGAAGTGCGGCCTGGGTAGTAATCTTGGGGGTATTTTCTGTGACTGTGAGCATAATACAATGTTCCCATGCCATAGTGATCATCAAGTTTTTGTGTGGTCATACTTGGAGCTAATGTTAAATTCATTACAGATGCATTCAAACGCTTTCATATCCATCTGGTTATTAAACCAGTTGAAACTGTAGTCAATGAGTAGTGGGACATGCAGTTATGACAGTGTTCTTCTAAGCTGATAATACGTGTGGAAACGATACACAGACCTAATAAGTTTGTTTGAGTGATTAAAATGGTTTGTAAAGGAAACACCGCAGCCAGTATCTGAACATAGTATAGCAAAGTTAATCTGGTTTTGGAACATCTGTAATAGATTTGAGACCCACTTTTTGCAGTTGAATCGTCTGTAATTGGCGGGTTTAGGTAATGATCAAAAAGATTTGGAACTTTTAATTGAAAGGTATCTCCTTCTGACACAGCTATGTCAAGTTGATTTAGCTGATTTAATTTATGATCATAAGTAGGTTAGTTAGTTTTGACACAAATATGACACAAACTACATCCAAACAGACGTGCATGTGCTAGAAGTAACATGCCTAGAGTAAATATGACTTACCAGATCAGAGATAACGTGAAAGGGGACAGAGTGCGGAGAGTGATAATGAGATCACTGTTAGTGCTAGTGCACCCACAGGCACAAAGCAGTAGCACGGATAAAAGTTATCATTTCTATCATGTACTTCGTTAATTCTTTTTGTAGTGTTCATCTATTGCAAAGTACTTAGTCAGTCATTACATTCTATGTAAATAATTGACTAGACTATATGGTCTGGTTTCTACTTGTTTACCACAGAACAGAAACAATAGCACAGAACAGTTTCTTAACCCTTTTAACCCCATGGCCACATTTCCTGATTTTGGAGGTGTCATCTAACAACTGAGTACCAGTTGTGGCAGATGGATCGACCGTAATAATTCAAGAGTAGTGCCAGATTAGCTTGACGACATCAGATGCAAAGCTAATCTGACACTACCCTTGAATTATCATGGTCGATCAATCTCCTGCTGTAAGGCGTTGGTGTTAAATAGGTTACATTGAAAGTGGTGCCAAAGAACTGTGTCCAGTTATGAAATTGTGACTGCAAGTCCAAGTACTGTAATCATATAGATAGATCCATAGATAGAGGCCGGGAAGGAGAGAGTTGCAGTAGTCAATGCGAGATAGGATGAGAGAGACAGCAAGTTTGGTGGCAGCTTCGGTAGTGAGGTATTTTCTGATCTGACTGATGCAGCGGATGTGGAAATAGCATGCCTGGGCCGTGGCGGAGACGAAGCTGGTCATGGAAAGAGTGGAATCGAGGATAACGCCGAGGTTTTTGGCCGAGTCAGAGAGGGAGATGGGGGTGCTGTCGAGTTGAAGGTGGAGAGAGGAAGGGAGCTTGGAAACTTTCTGGCATGGCTTCCGTTTTGTCGTCGTTCAGTTTAAGCTTGTTTGCTGTCATCCAGTTTTTCACGTCTTCGTAGCAGTCAGCCGTGCGAGTCAGTAGTGACTGAGTGTTGTCGAGTTTGTCTTTGTCTAGTAGTCGTCAGCGTAGAGGTGGTGGTGTATGTGGTGAGACTGGATGATGTTGGACAGGGCAGAGGTGTAGAGTGTGAAAATCAGTATGCAGCTGAGTCCCTACCAACGATTGTTGAACGATTTTGGAAACCCTGCATGTCCACTCCATGCCACCAAGGGGCGTTAATTCGTGTAAGCCTCTTGTGGAAGGAGCGAACTGGCTGAACCGCTGTGAATACGTGAATTGCGTGCATTTGTTACATTCTTTTCATTTAAGGATGACGTCTGTTGCAGTGAACAATACATGCCCCGCGGGATGGTTCCGATGCAGCAGTGGACAATGTGTGTTTCTGTCGAACATTTGTGATGGCAATAAAGACTGCCTGGATGGCTCGGATGAAATGGACTGTGGTAAGTGCAGATACATAGTAGTAGTAGTATGTGTGAGCACAACATAAGCTTTGGGACCTTTGCAAATGTCCTTTCTTTATTTAATTACCTTATGGGTTTGTTATGCATGCAAATTTTCATACAAATCATTCATCATAGCAATAAAAATCTCTTTAAATTTGGTAATTCATCCAGCTCTGAGCTGGTTTTCAAAAGAATTTATATTATGTAGTGTTCTTTTTTTATTTTTTATTTATTTTTTTATTTTTTTTTAAACTGGTAACTCATTCCAAACAATGGCAACTCTGTTAGAAAAAAAAACACTTTCACAGGTTAGTGTTGCAATGCCATACAAAGATTTTCCCTTCAGAGTTTCGGGTTCTGTCACAAAATGGTGCTTCAAACAAAGTCATTCCAATTTAGGTCATCGATGCCATTATCAATTTTTAAAAACTTTGACTCTGTCTACACGTATTCTACGTCCACGTAAGGAGTGTAGTCCAAAACATTTGGGTCTGTCTCAGTAAGTCATATTTCTACATTCTTTAATCAGCTTTGTTGCTTGTCTCTGTACCCGTTCGAGTGCAACTGCTTGCTTTGCTTACTTTGCTTAATTCCTTGGATTCCTCGTGGAACAAAGGGCCTCTGCAACAGTCCTCCAACGCACTCGATTCTGGGCAGCCTTTTTCAGTTCACCCCAAGACAGGTTGCAGCTCTTCATTTCCTCTTCACATGATCGTCTCCAGATGGTCTTATGGCGACCGACCCGCCTCTTTCCTTGGGGGTTCCACTGCAAAGCATGCCGGGTGATGTCCTGTGGGGGTTTCCGCAGGGTGTGTCCTAACAATCGCCATTTCCGCCTGGCAATCTGCTGGTCGATGGGATCTTGGTTTGTCCACTGCCACAAATCGGTATTCTTTATTTTGTCTGTCCGCCTGATCTTCAGTATGTTGCGAAGGCAGCCGTTGACGAATACATGGAGCTTGTTGGTTAGGGTGTTGGTGACTCTCCAGGTCTCTGAGCCATAGAGGAGGACAGACTTAACGTTGCTGTTAAAAATTCGTAGCTTGTTGCGGACAGACAGAGATGTTGACCTCCAGACTGGTCTCAGGGTAATGAAGGCGTATCTCGCTTTCACGATTCTGGCTTTGATGTCTTCGTCAGAACCACCTGTTGCTGATACAATGCTGCCCAGGTAAGTGAAAGTCGAGTGCAACTGATTGTCTCTTAATAACTTGGTACCATACAGTGTTTGCATATTCTAAATGTGGTCTAACAAGTGATTTATACAGTTTACTAAAAGTGTCCTTGTCCAAATAATTAAAGGCTCTCTTAACTACTCCAACCATTTTGGGGGGCCTTATTGATACAGTTCTAAATGGAGGGGGGGGGGGGAGGAGGGGGTCAAAAGATAGAACTTTATCAAAAACAACACAAAGTGGGTTTTTTTTTCCTCCTCACAAGATACCACTTTTTAATGTCACTGTTAACTTTCACCAAGGAATCATGTTCAGGAGTGTTCCTTTAAGCATGCAAGACCTTACATTTCTCTACATTAAAATGCAAATCCCATGTGTCGGACCACTCTTGGAAGTGATCTAAATCATACAGTAACACACCGGCCTCCGTAGCGCAGTGGTTAGCGCGTCGGACTGGCGGCCGGGAGATCCGGGTTCGAATCCATGGACCCAATGGGAAGGCTGATGCCACGCATCCGAGACTCACCCACTTCACGGGTGCGACTTTGGGGGGTGTTACCCGGGTTATGACGCATCGCAAGGTGTGGATGATTACACGGCTGGCACCGCAGGTGTCCGCAAGTCCCGGGCCTGGTTAATACCAGGATATTTATGACAGGAAGCGTGGAATGCGGCCCTGTCACGCAGTCCCTAACCACATGGACCACCATGGCATCATCATATCATCCTCATTATCATGCAAAAATGAAAAACGCTATTCCAGGTGCCTCTGATCCCTCAAGTCTCCGTCTCATGGTGACCTCAGCATAGTCCGGCCTCTAGGAGCCCTACGTGCGCGGTTGTCTTCGGCCATACCCTGCTGCTGTGCGTGGAAGGACGTAGTGGTTGACTCGCCACCTCTGGGGGGAGCTCTCACTGGTCGACTCCGTGACTAGTAAAAAATGTTCTAAGTAGGAAGTCCACCGAAGTGACTCGGCAGTAGTGCGGAGTTTCCTCCGGAGGGAGTCCCCTACTACCTGACATATATAATGCAGCGGGGCCGGGAGTCTGGCAGGAACAACTGGCGGGCCTGGGTGAGCACACTGGGGTTGATGGGGGTGAGCGGCGTGGGAGGAAGACCTCTGAGGTCGACAGAGGAAACTTGGAAGCAGCAAAAAAAAAATCATACAGTAACACATATTTATTGCTCAATTCATTATAGATTTTGGTATCGTCTGCGAATATTTTCCACATGTTATTAACGCAGTCTTAACGCAGTCTGGAAAGTTATTATAAATATAGTAAAAAATAGAAGGTCCTAGGAGATGCTTCCTTGAGGTATACCGCTCAGTACATTTATTTTGTCTGTTATTGCGTTTCCAAGCTTCACCACTTGATCTCTTTCATGTAAGAAACTTCTTATCCACTTGGAAATGTATTCACATACACCATAGGTCTCTAGCTTCTGAAGAAACCTTTCTTGAGGAACAGTGTAAAATGCTTTTCTAAAGTCTAAGTATATGATGTCAACCGTTTTTGTTGTTGTTGTCGTGTAAGGAAGTTATATCATCCATAACCTGTAGTAATTGAGTAACACATGATCGTTTCTTTCTAAAACCATGTTGGCAATCAGTGTA